>JAVJGJ010000047.1:20245092-20326178 GCA_035590215.1 Microhierax caerulescens | reverse complement strand
AAGCGACAGGACAGGAGGGAACGGCCTCAAGTGGTGCCAGGGGAGGTTGAGGTTGGGAATTAGGGAAAATCCCTTCATGGAAAGGGTGGCCAAGCCCTGGCACAGGCTGCCTGGGGGGGTGACAGGCATTTAAAAGACATGCAGATGTGGCATTTAAGGACACAGTCTAGTGGCGGCCTTGGCAGTGCTCGGTTAACAGTTGGAATCCATGACCTTAAAAGTCTTTTCCAACCTACATGATTGCATGATTCTACCACATAATTACTGCCCTGTGCCCCCAACTCATCCATTTCTCACAATCAGTTACTGACACAAAGCAGGACCACCCCACCGGCACAGACACCAACCCCAAGGGCGGCAGGTGGGAGCATGACTCTCCTTTCCACCCAGAATCTTTGTAAAAGATTATTTTGACTCATTTTTTGACTCCTGGCCCTCCCTTTATCTTCCTCTTTTCCCTTCAGATCTCATCAAAGCATTTATGGACCACCTATGGCTGCAACAAAGACCCCAAAACAAAACAAACAAAAAAAAAAACAACAACAAAAAAACCCAAAACAACAAATCCCAAAAACCACCAAATAAAACCCCCAACAAAAACAAACAAGAGAAGAAACTTTTTGTTTTGGAAAGGAGAGATTTTAAACCAAGAGATAGTCAGCTAGCGTCCATTCTGGAAACGTCTCAAATTGCCCAAAGGCAAAACAAACAAAACCAATTCTTTGCTGGCTTATGGGACACTTGGATGCTACTTGCCCTGGGTACTTAACTTAATATAAAACAAATCACCCTGGAGCAACAAACAGAAAATTTGCTAGTAAACAAGACAGCTCTAATTATTTAACAGTGGAATCCAGAATAATTAACCCACAGTATCCAGAGCAGCTCAAAGCTAATTATATAAGCAAGTATCCAAAATATTTCAGTCATCTTCCAAAAACCAGAAAAAACAGGCTGTTTAATTTCAAAACCAGAGAGTAGCCAAGATCGCCAAAGACAAGCCTTCAGGGTGATGAATTTCAGCCTTTCCTGGTGGCTGCCTGGGACTTGGACTCCTTCCTCAGAGGTGCTGGCAGGTGGTTGCCCACAGGAGCAGCTGGTCTCCCTTCCAGGCACATTGCTAGCAACTGTGGGGGCTCTGCTCCCAATTCTCTGCCCTCACTTTCTCCCACCACATCGGCAATGCCCTCCCCTGCCCAAATGCCTCCCCCACCGCTTGTGTTGGGTTTCGGCTCAGAGACCAAGGACTCAGCCTGCAAAAAGCTTTTTCTGCACAGGGCTGAAGGAAGCTGCAGGGGTTTTAGACTTCAGAGGTACAGGACAGAGAAGATGGTGCCAGGAGGGACAGTACAGCCTTTAGGCAGGCACCTGGGAGGCTGGCAAGTCATCTGCATGGCAGAGAGCTTGGAGGCAGCATCATGTCATCAGGCAATTTTGGGAGCTTAAGGGAGAGCTATGAAAAATGCCATGAGCATGCTAGATGCCAGGAAAGGTCAAGGCTCCTTCCTGCGGTCCAGGATAAAGCAGCCATTTCTCTTGTGCGGGAGTGTGGCACACAGCAACATAAAGCTCCAAAGATGCCAGAATCAGGGGCTGGTTTATGAGACTGAGCTCCGTTTGGTACCTTAGTCTCTCGTCACCCTGCCACATGGGTGCAGGGTGACGCCATCTGCTCACGAGAAGGCCGCGGGCAGAGCACCTAGGGGTGAGGCTCTGCTCCTAGCGAGGAGCTGGGATCCACCCGTGCATCAGCTGGGGCTGGGTGCCCACACCTCGATGAGGGCTTCAAACTCAGTTCCTCAACTTCCTACTGTAACACCATGCGCACACACTCCTCCCACTTCAATTTCTGCAGCAATCCTCATTCCGATCAGCTAATGACACCAGTTTGGTGTTAACGTCACTCCTAGGACACGCTTGGAGCGGCGGGTGGGAATAGCAGGGCTCTCAAACACAGCCACGGGGGGGCAAAGAGCTGCTAACCAGCGCATCTGGCTCCAGACCTCCGCCTGTTCCTGCATCCCGCTGATCAGCAGCGATCACAGGAGCTTTGCAGATGTTTTGAGGTATCTGGGCCCTGTGCCAAATCCACGTACTGACCTTTGAACAACAGCTATTTTTCCGTGACCATGCTCAGAGTATCAGCCTCCGCTGAAGCCATCAGTCTCAGAAGTGATGATTCAGTCTCTTTTTCCCTTCAGACTTCATCATTACAAGGTCATCAAGCACAGCATGGTTTGAAACGCACATAAAGCAGCCACCAGAGTTCTTAGGAATATCAAACAGTTTCGGTATCTTTCTGCAATACTTCAATCTGGCTGCTGATTAACTCTCGCTTTATATTTAAAATTCCCCTTGCCAAAAGAATGTCTGAGGGGGTGTATGAAAGCTGAACGACACGACTATAATTACAGTCAAATGGATGTTGGATGGGTGAAACAGGATGGTTGCAGAAAGACTGAGGGGTGAAAGTAAATACTTGAGAGAAGTGTTTAAAAAAAAAAAAAAACACACAAAAAACAAAACCAAAAACAAACCAAACAAATGAAGCCCCCAAATCATGAGGATTTAACTGAATGCTTTTCAATTACTTTCAATTGTCCTACCTTACTTGGGTTTTCACCTATTAGGAGAGTCAGAAACATGCTTAAAACTAATACCGAGCTCGTCACCCAGTCGCATGAGTCAGAAAACACAGGCATTAACTTACATTATGGGAGCTGGCAGTGCAACTGTGCAGCACATGTCACAGGCTCCCCTGCACCAAAGGAAAGTCAAAGGCTATCGCCACCTCTCCTCTGCTCGCTTCTGGTATCACACTAACCAAACCCACAGACTTTCTGCCAAAAGCCATCCTCTTCTTCCCTCTCCTCTTTTTTAAACTCTTGCTTTAGATCTCTGCAACCTCTTTCTGTCAAACCTCCAGACTTCTCATCTCCACTTGCAGAAGCACGTGCCAAGCAGAGCAGCCAAAATATCTTTTGTTCTCTTGAATTTCAGACCCTTTTTAACAGGTTTTAAACTGTCTTCATGACACACAGCACAGAGAAACCTGCTGATGTGGCAGATCCTACATGCCTGCTGCTTTTACTATAACACACTGATTGTTCTCCCATCCTTGCCCTGCATCCCACTTCGACACAGGACTGGGACCACACCTGCACCACCCAATGCACTGCAAGGATGTGGCTGTCCACCTCTTGGCTTTGCTCTTGGTGTGCCCAGGGACATGCAGCCCTTCCCTTGAGCCCTTCCTTACAGCTCACACCATTTCCACAGCTGCTTCTCCCACTGAGCCCACAAAACCTACACCCACAGTCTGTAAGGCTCTGTGCAGACCAGTATCATTGCCAGTTCCCAGCAACTCAAGGGTTAGAGGCATCATTGCTCTTAGGCTGTGTTGTTCACGGCTGCAATAAGTTGTTGTGCTGAAAACTCACTTGTTCAACTGACTTATTATTTGAGTTGTTAATTTTACAGTTTTGTTAAGTGACTGAATGAATGGCAGTAAAGCACATGGTAGTTTGGTTGATTGAATGATTGATTTTACACAGTTGTCTTCTTCCTGCTCTTCTAAGTACATTTATTTGTGATTAACAAACCTCACCGTTTTGTTACTCCACTTCATAGCTCCCTGGCTCATTTTCAGCTTCTCTTTTTTACACATTTTTAATGGGGCAAAGATCCCACTTAGCCATCTCTAAATAAAAAGAAAAAAAAAAACCAAACCACAACAAAACAGCAACATCTAAGAGATCAGAAGTGTACACACACTTTTAGGAGTTGGTGAAGATGCAAGCTCTGACGGCTCCTTAATCAAACTTAGCATCTAGAAATTGTGTGAGATTTATCTGCTTTTCACAGGTTTGGACAGAGAAAAGAAGGCTGAAGGTCAAGATTTTTTTTTTTTTTTTTGAGTGGTACCTATTTGGAGTTACTTTTTATTTCAATTTTTAGGGGGCTTCCTGGGGTCTCCAGACCTGGTGGGAGAGGTGGGGACAGTAACCACTGTTCCAGTTTCATCCCCTATCACTCTGGAGTTTTGTATTTTCACACAGTATAAGCCATGGGCAAATGCAGAAACAAGCCACAAACAAAACAAACCTTGAGGTACGATACCCAAAAATGTTTGTTTCATTTTTAATAAGAAGGCAATTTACTTCAGTAAATATAATAAAGCTGTTATTATGGAGCAGCAAAGATCCATAGAGAGATAGCTATATAGATATATATGATTTAAAGTATCTTGCTAAAACTAAATGCAACTAGAAGACAACACTCAAGAACAAACAAAAATATCACAGGTTTTTGTAACATATTGCTGATATAAACAGGAGATCAAGGAAAGTAAAACATACAAGTAATTAGTAAAGTGTTTTTCAGAAACAAATATCCAAAAGCTTTTCTCATTCCATGAGAATCTGACATTTCAGATTCTTCCTGAAATGGGACGAAAATTCCAAATCTTGACATTCAGCATAACCCAGCTGCAAAGTTCCACCTGGATTATTCCTGGGATTACTGTTTTTTAGTTGCCTTAATAAAACAAATTCAGTACCTATTCCATTTTTAAAGACAAATTTGCTTTCGCCCAAAAAAGGTATCACAGAAAAATAAGGTACTCTGAGTCCTGAGGCATACCGAAGATGGAGCAAGCTTTTTGCAAGATAAAAGTAGCACAGAGAAGGAGCACTTGCTTTAAAAAATCCTTAAAATAGAAGAGGCACAAGATGATATCCCATTAAAAAAGTAAAAGATTGGAGGCTGCATGATCACCCATTTGGAGAGTGCAGAAAGCAATCAGAAATTTTATATGCATTAGAAAACTTTATGCTGCTCACCCAAAGAAAAGGGGTATTGTGAAAAAAATTGTCCTTAAGTCCTCAGAGAATTTAAGGGTAGAACAAGCTGGTACTCATGTTCTAAGACAAATAAGACCATTTATATTGCTTTTCAATTATTTTAGGCTGAGGATCACAACGGGGCAAAGCAAAAATGTCAAGCAGAGATGAGAGCAGAGGACAGAGGACAGCGGACAGCGGAAGGTGGATTTGGATTTTCAAAACACCACATGTAGCTCCAGCCGCAAGCCCCTCTGCCTTAACTCCCAAACCCCACAGCTGAAATCTTCCTTACCCCCCTGCAGATGTACAGTATTAAAAGGGTTTCATCCCAGGAAGGAAAAGGGAAACCAGGCAAAGATCTCACAGCTACTGACATGAGGCTCCATTTGCGAGGAGAGACAGAATTGTCGTTACTGAGCAGAAGATACGGCCGGAGACATTAGATAATGTGGAGCCAACTGCTTCATTCAAGATATGCAGATCTGAGACAACTTCTCATACCAGGGAGGCAAAGACCCTTTTTTTTTCAAAACATGAGAAGAGGAAGAGGGATCAGCAGTGTGTTACAAGCAGAGGCGAGACAGGACAGCAAAGCTGCCTTCATCTAATAGCTCAGCAATTTGGGCTCTATCCTCTCTTCCCTGCTGCTGGATTCAAAACACCTCCCATTTCCCAAGAGAGCTCTAGCTGCCAGCCTCCAGGCTGTGCTGAAGCTATTCTGCTTTGTACAGGGTAACTGAAGATTTGCTGTGCCATTCAGAGTGAACAATTTATTTTTTTATCATCAGCATCAGGCCCCTCTTCAGAGTATTCACCTAGGAAAGGGGGGGCATGGGGTCCCAATCCATGCTCCAGTGATTATTTAAGTACATCAAATGCTCATTAGATAAGGTAAAATCAACAAACATTTACCAGAGCATGGACTAGAGAGGAGGAAGGAAATCAAACCATTAATTCAAAGGGCAAGAGGAGCATCTCTGAGCAAAGTATAGTCTTCTATGGCAGAAAAGCAGCAGCACTTGATGAAGAGGAACAAAAGGGAGGCAGGAGATTTGATAATTTATAAGATTAAAACAGGAAAGAGAAGAGTTTTGTAGAGAAATGAAAGGGAGAATAAGGAGTCTGAGTGTGTTGGAGTGGAAAAAAGGAGTAAACAGAGACAAGTTGATAAGGTCAGCCGGAGTGAAAAGCACCTTGGCAGCTCCACTGAGTGGGACAGGGAGGCTGACACACGGGTGTTTCTGCGGAGGGGTCACTGCCATCCAAACGTAAGGGGAACAGCAGGTCACACAGACACAAGCAGAAACAAAAGTCCAGAATTGCTGAGAAACAGTACCATCTGCATGGACAAACAAAGCCTGGAAACTAAAAGATGCCAAGTTTGAAAGCACAGGTAAAGGAAAGCAATATTCACGGATACAGCAGTGCTGGAGGCTGCAGTGGGATGGTGGGATGCTACTGCCTCCTCCCTCACCCAGCCTAAAACCCAAAACATACAGTGATGCCAGCGTGTATCTTCTGACCCTTGACAGCTCCAGAGAGAGTTTGCGTGTGTTATGTTAAATTTATGACAGTCTTAAGACAGCAAGAGGGAGGATATATATGGGATTAGGTTGATCCAGTTTACCAAGGTCCTCATGTCTGACAGACTGACGGTTTGAAGGCAAGTGTGCTTTTCTGGCAAACCTTTTTTTGGTCTAATCCTACTCTGACAGAATCCCCTTCTCCTATCTTCTGATTATACTCCTTACCCCATAAAGACTATGCACAAGTACCCTCCTACTACCAAGGCATAATATTAACAGCATGCATAACTCGGTACAGTACTGAACTGCTCCATCACAGTAATTACTGCAACAATAACGCTTGATCTAGTTGAACAAAATCTATGTACATTCACCAGGAACAGAAGTTACAGCTGCTAGAAGTCGGACACATAAAAGCAGCATCAGAAAAAAATGCAGATTTGTAGAGGTAAAAAAAACCAAACCAAAGCAAAACAAAAAAAAACAACCACAAAACCTATTGTTGCAGACTTACCCATGTACCAATCTATTTTTGCCTCTAAGCTGAAACAGGTTTTTGTTTGGTGACTGACACATATTTGAGTCACAGCTGAGGGGAGAGAATAATACCCACCTGCTGTCATATTGTTCTCCAGCTGATTGTCCTCTTGATCTGTAGTGCTCACTTCCCAACAGGGAGCACACAGAGACAGAGAGAGGAGAAGGGGGTTGGACAGACAGGAGAGATGTACTGGAGAGAATAGTCAAAAATGCACAAAATAGCCTAATCAGCAAAGTGAAAATCAGGGTGTTTGGGTGGGTGGGGGTGGAGAAGAAAGAAGAAAGCAGCAAAGGTTATTGGGCAGGATTTTTCTTATACAATAACTCCTATGAAATTAAGCCTCATACATCACACAAACAGCGCTGACAATCTTGCTATCTGAGGGTGTTTTTTCCTCCACAATCCAACAACTCTGCTGACTTTCTATGGTTTAGTCCACCTTTGATAATGCTTCTGAGTCGCTCTGCAAAGACCAGCACACCGGGGGGCACACACACATGTGAATACGAGACCAACAGATGGATGACCTGCCCAGTACCTGCAGCCACACATCTGTCTGCAAATGGAAAGGATGTGATGTGAACAGGAACATCTGCAGCATTTTTCCAGCTATGGACCATTGGTGGAGATTGATCCTGGGTGACCAAGTGCGATGGGCAGACTCTTACCTCCCTGGATCCCACCCAATGCCATAGGAACACGTATTTATGAGCAGACATGGTTGACTAACAGCTAAACATTGCACTTGACAGCGAAGCTGGGTGCAGAAATTCAGATAATTAATGCAATAGTCTCTTCCTCTAATAAGAGCCTCCAGATGAGCTCAGCACAGCCAGGGGGTCCCACGCTCAAGTATGCAGCACAGGTACCTGTGTGCAGCTGGGGCTTCTGTGCCCCCTACAACCCATACACCTGATTTTCTTTGAACAGAACCATTCCCTGCTAAAGCCTATGACAGCTCTACAGCATAAGACAAATAGCCCCCAAAATCACATACAATCTTCCGTTTCAGCCTGTCCCGCAGCACAGCACAAGGCAACATCTTCCCAACGCATTTTTCCCATGTACATAATAATACAATAATAAATATCCTGTCATTGCAAATGTCATATCCTCAGCAGTTAGCAAAATGGAAACAAAAATCATTTCACTTCTATCACTTCAACTTGCAAAGTATATAAAAAAAAATGGCTTATGTACATTTTAACTCAGTATTTTAATAGCAATTCCAACACAAATAGTTTTAGTAACCAGGCAAGCATATCATTTCACAGCATTTTTAAAAGCTCATGAGCTGTGATTCTTTGGCAGGTACCCTGCCAGAGCTAGTTTTCCTTTCACTGGCCTGCAGTCTCTTTCTGTAGAACTGAGATTACTTTGCTGCTATCTATTCTGGATAGCAAAATGGAATATATAGTTTATAGACACCATCTGAAACAAAGCATTGAACAAAAATCACATGGAATCAGCCTGTGACTATGCAGAAAGGATGCAACCAAGTAGTTCTCCGTCAGAATGAGCACTTTTTTTTTCTTCCCCACCACCACCATCAAGTATTTTTATAGACTTGCTCAGGCCAACCTTCCTATTACCTGCATGCAGAAATATTCATACAGCTGAGAGCCGAAAGACACATCTGCACAGGCCCTGTGGAAGGAGAGCTGCAGGCTCAGCTCAGAGCAGAAGGTGCTCAGGACTCCCCATCATTGTCGCTGCAGGACGGTGACGGGATGAGGGTGGAGCATGTTCTTAGACCTACTCTCTGATGCCGGTTTACAGCTCCCCATAGCAGCTGTACATCAGCAGCCCTAATACCATGAGACCCCTTCTGCCAGTCACACGATATAGCCCTAACGTGGGAAAGCACCTAAATGCTCACAAACTAATTGGGAACCAAGAGCCAACCGGCTACCCATGGCCAAGCACCAAGATGAGAGCTTATCTACTGAAGGGAGACGCAGCTCCTACACTAAAGAGCTTTCTTTTTAAATTTGCAAGATAAATCAAAGTGTATCAAATGAAAAAAAAAAAAAAAAAAAAAAAAAAAAAAAAAAAAGCAGCCAGATTTTTCAAGTGTGATCAAGCTCTTAATCCTGCTGTTTGGACAGTCCTGCCATATTCCCAGCACCGGGAGTTTGCAGCTGCCCCAGCACTCATGGGTGCACATTGTAACTGCCTTCATCTTCAAAGCAAGCAATGCCTTCAAGCTACATTTTTACAGTTTAGTTGTTTGTACAAATGAATTGCTTTTTAAAATGCCCATGATCCCTCTGGGATCCATGCTGCTGACCCACTCACTCACACAGAGCCTTGCCTGAGTGTGAGTTCAGGTTCGTTCCAAGGCTGCACTGCAGCCCAGTGCCCTGCATCCCCACTGACATTGTGCCCAGAGACCCCCCCGCGGAGTGTCAAAACCATATGAGTTTAAAAAAAAAATAAATATGTAAAATTCATGATATAGGTGACAGACCGGGGCCACTTTGACAAAAGTCCAGGCTTAATTCTGATGTTGCAATTCCTCCTGTTCTCTTTAATGAGGAAGACTCATTAATATATACAAAGTCAGGCTTCCCTACCTTGTAGCACATCGCAATCTTACACTGATCCCTTACCTGCTGCACAGATCCTCATTAAGTATGACATAGATCTGTTACACTGCTGAGCTGACTGTAAATTGAACTTGTCATAGTGAAGTGCATGTTTTCCAGTTCTTCATCTCTTTGGTTCCTGTTGCTATAGTGACCATCAGAAATCAGAGAAAAAAAGGCAAAGAGAAAGAAGATTCTTTCTCTGTTTAAATAGTACCTTCCGTCTATAACACTGGCAGTATTCTTTCGTTTCAGCTTTACTTGTTAGGATAACTATACAAAAGAACTCAGCTCTTCCAGATTTCAGGGTCTCATCCAAATCTGCTGAAGTCTAACGCAGCCTTTTCAACAGCTTCAAGAAGCTCTAGATCAGGCCTATACCACCTAAAAGACAAATTCAATACAGATTTGCAGCACTTTACAGTTCCCGTTAGCTTAAAATCCCTGGTACAGGTATACGCCTGATGTCCTGCTTAAAGCAGCGACTGATGCTTCGAGCAGAACAGGACGTAGATACATACATACACACAGACATCAGCCTCATGGATAAAGCCAATGCTGAACCTCACTTGTTATCACACGTACTTTTCATCTCCTGGATTTATGTAACACTTCTTTGTTTAAAAGATAGAATAAGTGCTCCTTGATACGGGGCATTAGTGCTAAAAGACAAAAGTAAGCCAAGCTTTAAATGACAGGCCTTGGGCGCTGTCTGACCAGAGATGCGTGAATACTAAAACATACATTACAGCCACAACACGGTATGGGCGTGTGGCTGGCGAACTCAACCTATTTAGCTCCTGAAGAGCGTACGGCTAGCTGTTTGGTGCAGGGATCTCTGCTACTGTTGAAGATGGGGAAAACGCTAGGAACCATATACTGCTTTCACTGAGATGTAAGCCTGAAGCAGCTTAAGCAAACTCAGTGTGCCAGTTAACTACAGGTGTGCAATTCCGGAGCAGGAGCGGGTGACCATTTAACAGCGATAACTGCTCATTAGCAGTAATACTGTATTAAATTTAAATACTGCCTGCACTCAGGATTCTCCTGTCTACCCAGCAGGGATCTGCACAGATTACGTACCCACTGCAAGCCACCACACTCAGCTAAGCCTCAGTTTATTTTAGATATGCCATTTCTACCTTTAGATATCTCATCGTGTGAAAACATATGGCTAAATACATTGAGGAAGTGTAATTAGTACTATCCTTCTAGAGCAGTGGTACCCAAACAGCAGCACATCTCATTTATGGTAGATGAGCTATTTTTAAGCAGTACATGAAGACAGGCTGTTCCCGCACACAAGCTGGTTCAGAAGCCGCACTCCCACCGCCACTCGAGGTGGTGCCGCAGCAAAGGGCAGGGAAACCTACATCGGAAGGCAACAAGGGATACAGCAGGAGACTTCTGTAGTGAACAAAAGGTAACTACTGCACACTTGAAATTAATAGCCTTAACTCCTGCTGCTCCCGGGATCGCTGTTACTGCAGTTTTGCTCCTGTGTGTAAGAACCACAGTCAGTCCTACGGTCAGGTGGAGACTGTTCACAGTGAACACTGAAGAGAGGAGTTCTGAGGATGCAGTTTGCAGGCAATCACAGCTACCTTTGTATCTCCCCATAAAGACCCACAGCCCTTTAAGTCAGAAAAAGCCCCCTGGTGTCATTATCAGCAAACATGACGCTGGTGGCAGTGTGACCAGTGCCATTAGCGAGAGCACAGCACCTACAACAGCACGGCAGGACAGCTGCAATGTCATTCCGAAAACAATGATTAACAACATTAGACGGAAGAAATTTGACCAAACGCTGCTAATGCATCATAACAAAACAAAGGATAAAAAAATCCTCACCCAGCAGGCAGCTGCCAGTTGCTGATGAGCAGCTCATCAAGAAGAGCCGTCTGGTGGGCACTGCTGATGGACGATGACCCACCAGCACGGCTCTTTGCTGCACAGCAGGCAGTCCCAGCCAGGAGCACCAGCCATGGCCAGGGATGGAAACCCTTCAGCCTGAGGGATGAAATACCCCCCAGCTCTAGCAAAAGGCCCCACGGGATTTATGGAAAGATTTCAGAACAGACATAAGGAAGGCAATTTTCAGTGGACCAAATGTGACTACAGTCTGTCAGACTTCCACCAGCTTTGGCATCTCTCTAAAATTGTTCTAGAGCCGTCACAGGTTTGAGCATCCCTCTTCTGCTGGATAACTAAACATAAGTCTCATCAGGGATGCTGAGGAGCTTTTCATGATATTTAGACCTAAAAATATTACCTACAGTTTATCTAAACGTCTTCCCCCTCCTAAGAAGCTGCAGAGCTTTTTTGTGCTATTTCTCATTGTTATGTCAGGATCATGTTTGAAAGTGGAACTTAGACATATTAGCACTGTCTATAGTGGGGCAACTCAGGCGCTCTCAGATACCTATGCATGGATTCCTGTTCACACCTGAAATAAAAGGTTACCAGAGTTACCCTTTGGCTCGTGTATCGACTACGTGCTTCTGAAAACTTGACACTATGCACCGCTCATTGCAACACTGGCTCACAGCTCTACCCCAGAGGCTCCCGCACTCACTCTGCCAATGCTCCAGCCCACAACATAACTGCAGACGGAAACATTTCTGAGTCATGTTCAAAGTACTCCATCTATATCAACATCTGTCTGTTTTAAAGTCCATGTCTAAATGCTTTGGGATACAAAATCATATACTCAATTTCACTTGCTGATGAGCCTTCCACTTCCCCGAATCCCGCCTTCAATAAATGCAAGCCATCAACATAACACCCTGCAATTTACCCACACTTGCATTTTATGTAAATATTAAAAATGGAATGCCAAACAGATGTTCAACAGGCCTGTTATGATAAGAAGACAAATTAGAAAGAGAAGTTATGAAACTAATGTCTTCTTAAGGGAGAAAATGCAAAGAACTTGAAATTTGATGGTTAGCTTAAGTAAAAATTAGGAAATTAAAAGTTTTGACTTTTTAAAGATAGGTCAGGATCACAATTTTGCTTGAGCTGCAAAGAGGAACCACCGATTTCTCCTCTGACAGCAGGCGGCAGCAGGATTCCCACCACAATTCCAGATTTAGAATGGCATCCCTACATTGTATTTGAATACTCTCATCTATGCCCTAAGGTTCCGTGATGAGTGGGCTGACAGAAACAAAACTGGGTTGAATACATCTTCATTTACACAACTGAAGTCCACTTAGCTGCCAATAAATTTGTAACACAAGAGCTGAAAATACCTGGGTGTTTAACATCTACAAGTAATATCACTTTTGTCGACTACAAGCCCAGAGTTTGCATCATACATTCAAAACTGTATGTTGCTGTTACGTTACAGCCATCCTTGTACATGGCCCTTGGAAACACAGGCTGGGCATCTAGTGATGAAATATTTTCAGGGATTATCAAGAAAAAAAATCGAAAAGAATTTCTAGAAAATATGTGAAGCTACATTCTGTAAACCTCAACCCAAACAATTTCAGTTAAACCAGAAAATAGTTTGGAAAAGGGATGCACAGACACCAACTGAAATGTGTCTGATACAGAATCACATGCTGGTCAGAATGGCTCCCATAGAAGCCTTATTGAATTTACGACTGATCAGAAAAAGCAGGAAAAAATTATTGTTGACGATGCAAGGTTTTGAAACATTTAAAGGACACCGTATCACTAACATTTTTCTTATTTACTATAGCACACTACTCACTGCAGAAGACACAGACATCAAGCTGCTGAGTGAGCTGACTACAATAAGGCAGTCTGCTAAGATCCAGTGTGTATGCCCCAAGGAGGGTTTTAATGCTACAAATTTCAAAAGCTCAGAGGCTGGACTCAGCTCTGCTCCCCCAGAACACACCGCTAACGCTTCCTCTGCTGCTAGCATGGGAAGCAAGCAAACAAAAGCTCATGTGCAGAGTTCCTGATTATTCCAGCCTACATGCAGGTATTCCAGTTTAGTTTTGTTCAGATAACCTGAAACTGCGGTTAAAGAAAAACAAGATCAAAATGCTTTAAAAATATTGGGGTTCCTTTTTTATTATTATTGTAGTTAGCTTGTTCCTGAAGCTTATCCTGCAAAGCTTATCCTCCTTTGAAGCAGGAAAGAACTGTAGCACTGGTGGGACTGAATGGTGCTGGCTGGATGGAGCAGGAGAAATTAAAGGACAATAAACACAGAAAAAAAGGGTTGGCAGTCATGGCCAAGGCAGCCGACTGTGGCAGAGCTGACCAAAGCTGCCGGCTGAATACAAAGGTTGTGAGAGACCCCGAACAATGACCCAAAGCCCACTGTGGCCAGGAGTAACCACAGGGTTTGAATAAAGCTCACAAAGAATAGAAAATCCAGGGAGCAAAAGGCTAGAGGGGACTAGCTCTCACCATGGAGTCGCTTGGGAGACTCCTCTGCCAAAGCACTCATGAACTCAGCCCTGACAGGCTCTTTGCAGCTGACAGAGAGAGACGGGCACAGCCCCCTGCCCTCCTGCCCGCAGCACCACCCCCACTGCCACAGAAAAGGGGGGCTTTCCACCCAAACCCTGGGCGCCTGCAGAGCCCGGCGTGCTGGGCACCTTATTCAGCTCCTGGGTTTTTCCCCATGTGGTTCCTCCTTCCCACCTCTCTGAAATTCAGAAATATTCACAGTGAGACAGACCTTGCTCCAGACCAGCCAAGGATATCTTGCCACACCGACAGCAGAGCCAAAACAAGAGCTTTTCCAAAGCCCAGCTGAGGCTCCACTCTGCCAGCCCAACTCTTGACGTACACCCCCACACCCCCCAGTCAAACACAAACTGTTCAGACGAGGCAGCTATCCCAGTCTGAGTTGATTTCTGGCTCCATCCACCATGGTGACTCCCACAGTGGGAACAGCCTGGCTACTCCAGTTTGCTTTTTGGCAGGTTTTAGCCCAATGGGCAACGGCATGAGCTTAGCTCAAGGAGTCTCGTTTGATGCTGCATCTGAGCCTCCCCCAGCTCCACTGCGAGCCCAATCCATATGTATCTTACAACAAGGAAAGAGACAGATCCCAAGGTGCAGACCCTGTTCCCCCAATTCCTACTACTTCCTCATATTTTGCAAAAAAAAAATCACAGAATATATTTGAAATTATTTAATCCTATGTAGGATATTTTTTTTTAAAAATACTTGTTTGTAGGCTTAAACAAAAAAAAAATCCACCAAGGTGAGAGGCAATTCTTTCCTCTGTCCCCCTGTCATCCTGCTTTTAAAGGATGAGATAGAAGTCATTAATATTACAGTGACTTAGCAATTCATTTACACAGTTTTACAGCTTTGGACAAAACACAGACGAGATCTAAGCCTGATGAAATATTGTTATCCGCATAATTCATTTTGTGCAGCTTCAGCAAGGTATTTGGATTTGTGGCTGTTCCCATTTGAGGTTGAAATTGAATTGAAAATTCATGTGTGAGCCACATGGATGAGGCAAGTCTGAGTATCAGGAAAGTGTCAATTAAATTCACCTTCCAGTCGGAAAAAAAAGCCTGATGCAAAGGCCTTGAAGTGAGTCCCCATTGTCATATCAATTGAAGAAAACAGAAATAACTCAAGCCAGAGGTGAATACAAGCTTATTTCAAGACATGATAATGAAATTTCAATCTATTTTATTAACAGTGTGAATGTTGATTGCTGTGCATAGTAATAGGATATAGCATAGCAATTTATGGTTTTTCCTTTGATAACGTACTTATTAAGGATGTTATTGATTAAACGTAAATTAGTAGCTCACTCGATTAACTCATTCCTCATCTTTACATTTCCATCATAGCAAAGACCACATAAGCAATTTGGGAATTTAGATATTGCTATGAAGTGTTATCAAACTGACAACCAGACACACTCTCTTGGGGAAACAGATATGAGGCACTTAGGGGAGCAGCAGTCCTACTGCGGAACACGGGCAAATGTTTGGGGTTGGGGTTTTTCTCCATGGGTAGCACTTTTGGGTTTATGTATTTTATCAAGCCAATATAAAAAAATCACTATGTACAAGCAGAAACTGCTTTTCTAGTGACAAGTGACTATTACAGTTCTAGAGGTTGTTTGCTCAGCACTCCCAACGGTTTTGATGCTTCTCTCAACCTTTTCAGCCTGCACAATATGACCACTCTCCACTCCCTTGTAAGATTCCTGGTGACAACCGCTACCAGCTAGTTCTGGACCCTACCTAGACGCGGGGCACCCTGCCGCATGAGTGTATAGAGGTGCAGGAAAAAATATAACCCTTCAAAAAAAAGTTCTGAAATGCCATCTTTTTAAAAGCCATTTACTTCCCAAACGGATGAGGACTATTACCAACCCTCTACACAACTGCCTGAAAGAACATTAAATCTTCATCTTGTGTCTGTTGTCCAAATGAACAAAAATTTCACGTACAATACATGTAGGCGGGCATCCTCCACACAGGCAGACACTTTGGCTTTACTGTTTAACCCTCCCGCAGCAGCACCAAGTCCTCCCTCTGTGAGATGCAAAGCCAGCCCACGGCTCTGCAACTGCATCCCCACAGGAGCTTTCACAAGAGGCTGGGACTCGAGGGAAACGACTGGACATTAACCAAAAAAAGATCTGCCTGCCTTCGATGAGCCATTTTGGGGAAAGAGAGTCGAAATTGCAACAGACAATGCTAGATAGTAATCAACAGCCAAGTATAGTATTATCTCCTTAATTCAGTGTTTCTGACCCTTCAACAAATTTCCTTTGAAAGTATTATTAAAAAGATACAAGGAAAGGTTGATAAAAAGATACCCAGGTGGCTGCTGGGTTGTTGTTGATATTTTTTGTTGTTCCTGAACAGCTTCACTAGCTGTAGCCCTCACAAGACCCATGAAGAAAACCATCTCGACCTGACGGTGGTGGTTGGAAATAACTACTTAGCAATAAGCAAGGGTTTCTCTTGCTAACACCTGGCTACAGCAGCAGTGTGGGAAGTGCCAGGCTGAGGCTACATGGGGAGTGTAATGAAAGGTCATTCGCTAGGAAACTGCAGTTTCCTGCTTTGCTGTTGCCAGGATCTTTCAAGTCTCTGTACATACCTGGTCCGCAAAAAAAGTCTGCAGCAGTTTGCCCTTAAGTAGGAGCCAGGTGAAGGGGTGCAAAACATCTTTATGGAGTTAAATGAGTGCTCTCTTAGTGTAATTTTAATTTAACAATTTATAACAATTTATTTACATATTTTTAATATAAGTCTGGAGGGGCCTTGCAGAGATGACGAGGAAGACATCACCTGAAGGAGGAATCTACAAACCCAATTCAGCTCATAACCAGGCAATTGCCTCTGGTGCTGGCTGCAAGGGCAGGTGTGGCTGGGGAAGCCCCAGCAGCAGCCTGTCCTGATGTCTCGGTGTGAATCACTGACTACCCACCGTTTTGTGAGTCCAAAGAAGCTGGCAGACTGTTTCCACTCCACAGTCCTACCCGGCGATCCCTTCTCAGCTCAAACAGGACTACTGGAGATGTTAAGTACTTCCTAGAGACACGGCACATGTGACAGCTAATGAGGTTTTGGACAAGACCTACTTCTGTGAGGCAAAAATAAAGGCAGGCAATATTATTTATTTCCGCCTTATGGGAAAGGATGGACTAGAAATACGGACTGCTGGAAAAGGATCGCCTCGTGCTATCTGCGGTGCTAGATTTTCCCAGGCAGAACAAGACATGGAATGTGTCTGTCCCAGTTGGCTGCAGATGAAAATTACCTGCTAATGCACCGTCTAAAACCACACGTCATGTACCTTCTTCTTGGCACAGGCCTCTCAGGGCAAACTAGAGGCTGGGATAACTTTTCTAGCCCTAATTCCACCCGTTTTTTTGCAAAGGAGCAACCCTACACCTCCATCACCAGGATCAACAGACCAACGGCAAAATGCGGAGCTTCCTTCATTATTTCTTATGTTTTAATTTTAAATGTAACGTACCAGGCTTCTGATCAGAGAAAGGAGCGGCACAGCGGCACAGAGTTACAGGAGCTCGGCTGATAGGCAAGAATTTGTTTGTCTGCTTATGGGTCCATTCTCCACAGCCACAGGCCAAAAGACTTTTTCTTTTTCTCTCTAGCAAGCATATGGAAATAAGACTTCCTATCCTAGAAAAAAACCCCATATACTATGTTTACCTAGAAGCTGTACAATCAGGTCAGCAGCCATAAACTTTCATCAAAGCAGGGAAGACTGTAAGCATGCAGATGACCCACATTTGGACCCAGAAAGCCACTTTAACTATTTCTGGATAAGTAACAAGCTACGGAAGACCACTATTTCAGGTATCAACAAAGTCTTTAACTATATGCTATGTATTTCCTACCAACTTAGGTACATTCCAGAAATTCACAGCTACAAAATAAAAATTTTATCATCCCTTACAGTCTCTGAGCATCCCCTAACAGCATGTGTTGCTCAGTTCTGACTCTGACTTTCAGTACATCTGGGGTTTTGTACATTTTCAGAAGCTTTTGTTCTGTTTGCACAAACATCCAAGTCCATATATTTTTTTCTGGAACATGCTATTCCATATACCCCTTGCACAAGTACACCTTTTAAAGCACTCTTTGAGCACACTGGAAACCGGCAGGGAATCATTAAAAAAAACCCAAAGGAATACTGTGAACTGTTCTACATAAAAATGTGAGTCAAATGGGCACATTGCATTTTAAGTTACAAATCTATTCCAGAAGAATTAATTCATCCAGATTCCAGAGCTAA
Organism: Microhierax caerulescens; assembly: GCA_035590215.1. NCBI lineage: Eukaryota > Metazoa > Chordata > Aves > Falconiformes > Falconidae > Microhierax > Microhierax caerulescens. Next base: position 20,307,943 of record JAVJGJ010000047.1, on the reverse strand, counting down.
CTATCTGTAGCAATGGTAAGAAAGTACCTAGAGAAACAATTCAAAATATAACTAAGATACGAACCTTGAAAATACCATATCGGATCAGGTTCCCTTGAATAAGGAATCCGACAATCTGGGGATCAGGTTGTGAGCAAAGTTTCAATACATTGGCTATAGTGAGGGCTTGATTTGCTCTCAGGATTCACCCAGCCATAAAGTATTCACCCATCCCACAGCGGGACAGAGCTGGTGAAACGACCGTGACCATTCCCTCATGAGCGTTTTGAAAGAAACAGGAGAAGGATGAAGCATCTTGGAGACTGGAGTCATCATATATTCAGGGTTATTCCAACTTTCAGACAGGAAAGTAATTCTGGAAGCCTAAAAAATAGTTTAAAATCGCATTCCTTCTCTCCCTAGTCCTGGGGCTATTCTGAGAGATGCACCTATAGGTCAAATCACATTTCTCACCAACTGACCTAGGAACAGCAGGACAGCAGGGCTGACATACCTGAAAATAAAAACACTTTGAAGTCAGCTACTCTGACGTGAGATGCACAAATGTGAAGATTAGGCTGCAGGGCTAGCAGGAGTCAGATGAATGAAAAATTATATTTAAGGAACTGCAGAAGAGGGCGACGAAAAGCTTCCTTGCAGAATATTTTTTTTGTTGGATAATTCTGATGAACCAAAACAGAAGTACCATAGATACATGTCAGAATTCACATCTTGTTTAAAAACTGCAAAGAGCTATTTACTAGTGTTGTAATACAACATTTCAACACATCTGAAACTGAATGCTGCAATTTTCAATTCTGAAGACACATTATCAAGATGTTTAAACTCTGGGATAATATCAACTAAAAAGGCAACACTGGGAAAAATGTTACATATTTGTTGCATCTTCAGTGACCTGAAATAAAGCAAGAATTTGAAGATAATTGTTTCTCAGGAGGCAAACAGGATCACTGTATGGGAAAACCACACAAAATTATAGCTTTTCCCGTATTCTGGGAAGTCCAATTTCCATCCAGAACTTCTCAGGTACAGGTAGGAACATAAATATGCATAGGAAGTAGATACCATGAGCAAGAACACAATGAGTTGCCACAATTGCCTTTTCTGATCTGATTTACACTAAATCCTTGACTAAGCAAAGTGGGTTTTGCATGTGTGTAACTAACATGCAAAACCATCACACACTACTAAAGCATTTGCATGCCTTCAAATTATTTCCTGGCTGGAACCTGAATTCAATTTGCTCTACAAAACAAACTGTAGCCATTGCAATACAGCCTTCACTACAACTACGAACATCACTTTGAAAGAAACCCTTCTGGAAACGTAGTGATCAAATCACAGGCAGCCCAGACCACATGCCCTGACAGCCTGCAGAAAACTCTGCTAAAGGTCTGACTGCACAAACATTTGTCTTAACGCCCGGCCGGGTAAGTAAGGTGCTCCTAGAGCCTCTCAGCTTCACCATAATTCATCAAACTACGCACATGGTTATGCTCCTGAGAAAGGTGCACTCGACAGCAGAGTCCATTTAATGCCTTGCACACCACATTGGGGTTGTTCAGCAAAGGGAACTCAACACCAGCCCCCTTCACCCTGAAACTCACACCTCACTTGCTTCCCCTTTGCATGTAATGCAGCTCTGATCTGCTGTTCCTCCTCCTCCTATGGAGAGACTGAAGCAGCAGAGGCACAAGGGTTCAACTCTCGCCTGTAGGACACGTGCAGTATTTTCAGATTCCCTGACATTAGCTCTCTCAATGAGGAAGATAAAGGACGACTATGGAATGGTGCCAATAAACACAACACACTGGATGGAAAAGGATGAGACAGAATATGCTGAAATTAAAGACTGTATCATATGAGGGAACAGACTCATGGTTGCACAGGGTAACCCAAACAGCAGATATAAGCATCTGCTGCTCCAAAAAGGACTGAAATCCTTGCACTAAAGGAATTTGCGTAATTTGGGAGTTACATCCACATCTATAGCTTTGTATTTTTGTCTTAAAAGCATGGGCTTGTTCACAGTAAGGAACTTTCTGTCAAATTTTCATTTTGTTGCTTTAACTTGACCTTCTTGGTGCCCACTGAATTAGATAACATGTATTACATACCCTGTTTTGCAGCTTCTTTTCCTTTATTTTATTACAAGCACCTGAATTCAAAATACCAAAGTGTTTTGCTCTTCAGATTAGCTATGTACCTGAACGATGCCTGGTCAGGAGTAAAATTTCAGTTTTCATCCAAATAACCTCCTGGTAATATCAATCCCATAACATAATTTTGAGGTAAGTTAATTGCAGACTTGAATTTAAAATGTCTACTTCACATTCTTATCTTTTGAGTCAATAGTTCCTTCGGATTGCATATCATCTTGCCATTTACCTTGGCTGGTGGATTGATACAGGACAGAGCCCACATTTTCTGTAAACCTTTTCCCTTTCACTGGGAGTGATTCAATACTTCAATATTCGTGTTAATTTGCACATTCTGACCTGCAGCAATGGAGATGTTTGATCACTCCAGCAGTAGCTGCTTATGTAAAGAATATTTTTTTTGCTCTGGTTTAACATATGTTAATAATGATATCTATGCCAGCACTTCCCCAAGAGTTTTTAAGAAAAACTCAGATTCATCATCTTATACACAACTGGGATATGCAGACATAGATATAGGACTTTTTCAACAGTATTTACACTCAAACCAGGCCTCTAAAAGGATCAGGAATATAGTTTTAAATTCTAATTCTCTCCACAAAGTGTGCTGAATTTTGCAATAAGAGAATAAAGATGTTAACATGCTGCATTTCCCATTTTTAAAGGGCCTGGAAATGTCAATCTGTACCATACCGTGCAGCTGGTGGGGGGGGAATCTTCCTGTTTTTCTCCATGGCCATTCACAATTATTAGCTGCCACATGAAAGCAAAAAACCCTTAAAATGTTGCAAAAACTGTGCATGATAAGCCAAAAGGAGGAGCAACTGAAATGAGTATTCATTACAAACATAAGATGACCTCGTAAGGCAGACCCTCTAAGGGCTTGGGGCAAGAAGCTCCGGTTCCCTGGCTGTACGTGTTGACTTTCCCTTTTCTCAGGGCTTTTGCTCTTGTATGCAGTTGGTATTTATTCAGTGAAATACTGTTTTACAGAAAATACAAAGATTTTTTAAAATTTTATATGCATATATATATGCAGATTCCTCCAATCCCTAATACACTTCTACATAGTACATATAGCCCCCCAAAAAAACACTTTTAGTTAGGTTGTATAGAAAGGAATTAGACAACAGGAATAGTTTCTGTTTCTGTAACATCGCATATGGGCACTAGACCAAGTGATGGAGGAAAAGCTAAATACTCCCAAGAGAAATCTGGAGGCTGACATGGACTCAAGTTAACATGGAAGGCAATGCAAGTCAAGTAGCAGAAAAGTTTTTCTTGAAAGCTACCATAAAAATAGGTAGGCAATTTAGATATATATATTTATATAATATTTTTTTTAATTTTTTTTTTTAAAAAAAAAAAGGAAAAAAAAAAAGACGACAACAAAGCCAGGGGAACATGGCCAGAACACCACAGACAATACTATATCAGAAAATGACAGAAAGATAAAAAGTATCTGGTAGAAAACTGTGTCACGGTTAAGGACCTTGTGCTTATCCCCACCACAATGTCACATGAGACATTCCTCTAGAAGACCTCGCTTTGTCTACACACTAGATTTCCCTAGATGATCCCATCTATAAATGTCTGTGTGGGTACAGAGCAGGAAGGGAAACTGAAATACGTTACCAGCGTCATTGTCTTCTCACTGAAAGCGGTCCCCAAACCAGCAGATTTCATAAGAAAATTCCATCACACCCTGGACAATTTAATGTAGGAATTCTCTATCAGGACACCTTTCACCTATGACCTGCCTTAAGTGATTCATATACAGTAACAACATATTCTATTTTAAAACTCTAATATCCCTACATGCCATGTAGGACTTTGTTTTCTTCCTCACAAACAGTTTAACTGTACAGTTTCACAGAAGTGTGTTTGCCAGGAAGTAAACACAGGTTTACCTGTGACACTGACCTATAATTTTAGGGAAGCAAATTGAAAAGATTAATTTTGGCACATTAACTGACAGGTGCAGAGTTTTTGTCACTAAAATGAGTTGGGTTTATGCTAGTTCTCCATCCTAATTATAAACTGCCAAGAGACTAAGTGAATTACATTGCCATGATCAACAGCATTGACCTTTTTTCCTTTCCAGTACTCCTGTTAAGCCTGTTAACCAGGAGAGCAAAATTAGAACAAGGAGTGAAACTAAACACCAGCAAAGCAGCACAAACGGTGGGAAATTACTGTTCTCCCTCCTCTTTGCTGCATTAAGAGCAGAGTCTTATTCTCAGCTGAAACCTTAGTCTGCTAAATTAGGTAGAGGTTTGGAAAAGAATGTTCTGATTGTTAATCATGAAATGTGCTGTAATCTTCTGCAAGGCAGCTCTCACCTCCTCAATCAGCAGCCTTTTCTTACTTAATTACACAACTTTAAGTACCACTAAGGAATTGCTGTCAGATTTACATTGGAGTTCTCTCAGACATCACCACTGTAGTCATGGTGATGATATATAGAAATGGACAAAATGCCAGAGACCGGAGAAAATGTCAGAATTACGGTACACCCACACTTGCTCCTTACCTAGAATTTACTCAGTATTTTCAGTTACCTTGAAAGATTATCTTAGTATATTCATATACCAAAATAACAAGATTAATAGTACATGTGTAATCTTATTGCTAAACACAGACACCAGGGGGTAATTCTCACTTCTAAGCGTAACTCATAACTGTTTGGGAGAGCCACGACACGAGATGCAAGTGGGAAAAGGGCAGCGGTGTGTGCAGGACAGAGGGTGAAACCCAGTACAGTCGGTGTCTCGTTCTCCCTGCAAACACAGCAAGCTTAGGGCAACAGCTTTGCTTTGCAGAATGCTGGCATGTTGGCTATTCTGGCCTGGGAGCCAGGTCCCATCACTCTGAGCCCTGAAAGCTGCCTTCAGGCTGCTAATTATTCCATCCTCAGATGCAGAAAATTATTACCTGCATATTTATAACCAGGGGAAGGAAAATTCAGTGGCAGTGGGAAAAGAAATTCATAAATATTTGTTAATGTAGAAAGCTCTCGCCAAACCTTCATTTTCTCCAAATACTCTGACTACCAGCATCCATTTTACAAGTCCCTTACTACTGGTGAGTGGTACACTTTGACACCATTAAACTCACCATCATTTACATAAATTCCTACCAGAAAGGCTACAGCATCCCGCTCAGTATTCATTCCCCCTGGAGGTCACTCAGCTCAGCTCTTGGTGGCCTTGTGGAACACCCCGTCATTTAGCCAAGGTTCCTCCCGGACAAGCCTCCTTCATTCAGACCAAAGCAAACATCAGGTTTTAAGATGAAACTATATGACAGCAACCAGCAACAGAACCAAGCTCCTGATTCACAGTTGCTAGCTAAGGTAAGAGTAAAATTTCCTTGATTAGCTCCACAGTTGGTGTAAACACTCTCCAAAGACAATGGGTTCTTAATTCATGCCAGATGTAGACCTCATCTTCAGCTACTGGAATTATCCACGCTGAATAAAAGGATGATTAACTACCATCTTGGGTTTATTTCCCTGGCATTACTAGTTCCCACAAAGTTTGCCTTCTAGTTCTGTAGCGCCTGCACAGTTCACAGGTGTGAAAGGGCGGCTCGTGCTACGATAGCGCCCGAGTGCTCCGAGAGAGGGAGAGGGCTCGGCTGCAGCAGGCTCAGTCTGAACTGCGCGCTCCCTATTACAGGGATACGGTTATGAGCACATCATTCCTCACCACACGTGAATACAGCTGAAATTCTTATCTTTATAGAGTAAGGAGGTCAGCATTTACTACTGCACGCACAGGCGGCACACAGTACTACAGGCGTAGCTCACCTGTTCATAATTTTTATAGTCTGCAGTACATTTCAGATTGAAACATTGCCATCTTTACAGAGGTCATGTGGACAATTTTTCTTATGCTGTTTCAAATAGATTTTTGTTGTGTTTTCTTTCCTCATTTTGCAATGAACAAAGGTACAGAACACCCCAAGGAAACATGAAACCGGAGGCAATCAGTTCTCAGATTCAAGGGGTAACAACTCTTCCGTGTTCTCAGAAAAAAATTAGAGGATATAAATCAAGAACAGAGCCAGGAATTAGAAAAGGCCACATCAGCTAGAAAAAGAGATCCTCTAAGAGGCATAGGAGCAGTTACCAAGGTTGTAGATAATAATGTCCTATCCATCTACATTTATCACTGCACAGAGGTATTCTGGAATAGCAAGTAACTACCTGTGCTCAAGCTACAGAGTTCACAGTACATAATATGTGACACATTCACATAATGGACCTTAAGGGAATAGGGCTGAAATCCCATTTCCTGGCTGGGGCATGGTTGTTGCTCCTGATGTCTCTTTCCTTCATCCTGCTGATCACTGATAAGTATTTGCTTATTACAACTATCTTGTCAGTCACAAAGGCCATCACTGCAAGTTAATAATGTACCATTCTACTGGATCGATATCTTTACAGATTCTCCTGTCCCTGATACAGAAAAGTTATTAGAAAGATTAGGCTGCTTGAGCTCAATTCATTCATTTTGCAATGTAGGTGTCTTCCACTGGCTCACTCCTGGGACAATCTAGTCTGTCGTGAATAGACACAATGAGAAACAGCTTAAGAATATGATCATGGCACAAAGAAAAGACGAGAGTGGCTTTTTGTATGTGTGTGGGCGGTATAAGATTAACAATTAAATCAAAGCAACAATTACAAAGGTAACTTAACTTCCAGCAAGCTGTACCCATAAACTCAATTTTCATTACAAAGTACTTTGTGTATGTGGGAGTCATGGCTATATTCTTGCTTTTGTCTGCCTGTGAACTAGCAGGGCTGTTGTTGCAACCAAGATGCTTCAGCGAAAGCACCTGATGTACCGAGAAATAGTAAAGTGTTCTCTGTAGAAAAATCCCGAGTCCGCCGTTTGTTCCTACATCAAGTCAAAATCAGGACACGCTAATTGTTATTTATATATATATATTCTTCATATATTTATTTATCCTAATGTGTCTGGGTTGGTGCTGGTGGATGGATGAAACCCCTGCTAGCAGCCTTCCCCTAGCTGAACAGCCAGCTATCATCTTTTACATTACATGACACTATGGGGATCAGAAAGACAGCAACTTTGCTTTTCTTTTAAGAAAGCATTATATGAGGAAAGTGAAATAACATTAACATACATTATACACTTCCTCAAATATTTACCAGTAATATTGCAAATGCTGAGGAGCTGTCCCCAGTGTCGTGCTGGGTTTAAAGACCCATCTCCTCAGCATTATCCCCTGCTCCGCGTGGAACGTTTATCTGCTATTGACATGACTGGATTTCATTACAGAAGGCCAAGAGGTATTAAAGACCTCCAGAGGGTTTTCTGCTTCCTGCCTAGGACTGCTGTGCTCTTTTTTTCAATGAAGTCATTACTGCATATCATTCCTCATCCATAATCATTTTCTAGCAACCACCACACACCATTGTATCGGGTTGATAAACAACCCTCTGAAATTTCAGAGCATCGTTAGGTTTTCAAAATTAGGAGCAATTCCCCTGAAATACAAGAAACATTGCTGGCAAGTTAAAAGGTTGAACAGTCACTAGATAGAGGATTTAGTCAGGGCATCTCAAAAATGACTGGATCCATCTACAGCTAAATTTCTCCATTACTAAATTCCTGTGTTTGATTTTGCATAACTAAACAACTTGTCTTTACAATTGATGAAATCCTAATCAGATGTTCTAGGTAAGATCAGAAATAGGTGGTCACTGAGAAACAAAAAATGAAGCTTACTACTTTGCTTCTGTGTAATGTATTAAAATATCATTAAAGAATGTATTTATAATTTGATGGGTTTAATCTTAGAACACATTAAGGCTTTTAAATTTCATCTTTGCTACTTGTTGGAAGACTAGAGATCTTTTTACAAGTGATTTTTTTCATCCTCTTAATAAATAGAAAATAAATTACTGAAACTTTCATAGAGAACAAATTATTTATCCAAATCAGCTATTTAGAAAAGCACAAAATATCTTTTCCTGTCTCATCTATTTAGGATTAAGACTCATTTGTGATCACAATACTATATCATCCATCCTCTAGGGAAAGAAAAGACCAGACATGATTTCTCTGGACAAAATGGTAACACCTTTTAAAAAGCAAGTTATTTTATGTAGAAAGAAGAAAACCAGACATAATTTCCCCCCCTTTTTTTTCCCCTTTTGCAAAGCACCTCAAGCTTAGTAATATGTTAATTTCTTCTGGTTTACATACTAATAGTGAAAATATTCCTTGCTTTCTTGATAGTTCTACCTATTGAAATTGTGCTCTGATGGAAAAAATAGAAATCTGACTTCTGTGGGTGGGGAGGGGGAATCGAGAAAATGTTTTAATGTTTTAAATCAAAATTAAATTAAATCCTGGAAGATAAAAAACATCTACATTCCAGAAATCTGCAGCAGTGCCAATAGATTCTCTCTTATTCTATAAAATGGCATTACATTAAAAAGCAGAACTACCACAATGAACTCTTTAAAATTTCATGTTAAATAAATTAATTATACAGTGTCTTTAATATATAGTTATAAACAGTAGCCCAGCATTCACAAGACCACAGGAAAGATGCTTCTGAAGGAAAGGGTTTGAAACATACTCCAATTTAAGTATCAGAAAACCTCAGCAATAAAGGAGAAAACTGCAACTGCTGCTGTAAAGTTGAAAGTATTCAAAGTCTTATGTCAAATCATCTATAAATTTAAAATAAAACCAGGACTGATGGCCTATCAGCCACTAGTCTACGTACTCCAAGTTAGAAATATTTCTATTGAGCTCATTTTGTCAGCAAGAACAGAACAGAAATGATAGTCTATTTGAAGAATTCTTCAACTAAATTACAGCCTTCCAGAGCTTTATATTCAATAGGCCACAATAAGTTAACAATGTGGGATCAATATTCTGTTAAATTATCTCATTTAAGAGATTATACTGCAAGAACCTCTCTAAGTGGTCTGTTACCACCTTCTGCTTCTGGAAACTAGTCTTTACTAGATAGGCACCAAACCAACATTAAACAGACTGCCTGTGGTGAGAGAGATTTTAATAACTAATGCAAAGAACTATGAAAAAATAATTTATAACACACACAGACCAATGCAATGCTCCTTAAGTTAACAGAAATCTCTGGTCCTGCAACTGCCCTGATCTATATGGCAGGCCTATGTCGAATGGTTTAGCTTTTCTCCTGCCATCTCCACTTGTTGCAGCTCTGATAATTCATCAGCCCTCTTCAATTCTCAACCCTTTCCATTTATGCTAAAGTTTTGTTTAGCAGGAATATGAAAGTAGTTTTAAACAGAGTAACATGACATGTTTATTTAAAAAAAAAACCAAACTAAAAAAACAAACACCACACAAAGAACCATAGGTCCATGCATGAGAAAGTTTTGCAGGAAATCTTGACATAAGCCATGTTTGGCATATTGTTAATTGCATACGATCAACACTCAACAATGCACACTAACATGCTTCCCAAGAAAAAGACAGAGGAACCTCAGGCCAGTAGGAGGGAACTCAAATCTGAAATTCACTGCTGTTCTCTCACAAACTGTGATGAGCACTGACATCAAGGCCCATCCTGTATTTCTTGCTTTAAGCTCCCCTGACATTACTTATGCCCATCTTACTGATGCCATGCCCTGTTCTCTGCAGACCCACAGCATAACAAAAACTCAGTGCAAAAGGGTGTACAAAACACCTCCCGCTGTGCTCCTGGTTCCACAGATCACAACGTATTCTCCAATGCTATCCATACGATGAAGACTGTAATGTGCCACTGCAAGAAAGGTGATGCTTTCGCTCTGACCTTTGCAACGGCAGAGAATTGGGTAAGTGGAAAATCGGTAATGCTTGACGCTTCTGCCGGAACATGCTTACAGGTTTACCACACAGGAGAAACAAAGAAAACACTTTCCCTACGGTGCAGAAGGCCAGGAAGTTTACAGAGGTCTTCACACCTAGGACAGTTCATTCACACTTCATCCTGCTCAGTCAATGCTCCCACATCCAAGGGAAGCTCTCCAGTGCCATGGGAGAGCAGAGCTCTGTGCTCCCCCTTCCTACACCTTTGCCTGAGCTACATAAACATTCTGCATTTCAGACATAATTGCTATGGCACCAGACAGCAGGTGGTACATACGATCTTAAACCTACACGCATGCACAGACCAGTACTTAACCCAGACGTGGACAGTTTTTTTCTCTTTGGGTATATGCTTACTGTTAAAAAGACTGTAAATAACCCCACAGTTAATTCAGAAATTGCTGAATATAAAAGTAGCTGCGTATCCACGAAAAATTGGGAGAAATTTGCTAGCGCTATCATTCATTCCCATGGTGGAAAGCACATATTCCTTGGGAGGCAATAAAAATCCCACCAAAACTACTTTCTCAGCATCTTTGCTCTGAGATTGTCAATTTATAAGCAATGAAGTGTCATCCATACTTTAGTAAGTGGTTTTAGGTCCATTCACATTAGACCACAAGCTTTTGGGGCCAAGGGGTGATCATTTTGCTGTCTGTACAACACTGAGAGCAGAGAAACTGCCTGTATCAGCCTGCTTGGTTAACTTGGATCAATGACACAGAAGGGGAAAGTAGCAAGTAACTGCTACTTTTAATTTGCTTGTTTTCATAAAATACTTCTATTCATTTTCAAGGATGCTTCTATCCACTTCCAAGAATGTTCACATAAGCATCAACAAACGTAGAAAGAGAGTTCAATGCATGTCAAGTTTTCTCGTTCTCACCGGCGGGTGCACACAGCGCTGGCCATCGGCGCAGCAGGGCAACATCACAGCTGGCCACGGGGCACATTCGCCAAGTGAGACTTCGAAAAGAGACTATCTTCTGTATAAATCAAGCCCATGTTCATGCCAAAATGCCAATAAATTAAGGTAGAATAAGAAATAAGAGAAAAAAGCTTCCCTATCTGTGCACAAAAGTTTGAAATAAAAATCCAGCCGGACTCTTTCCCTGGTTTATGGGTTTCAGCTTTCCTCCCTTGTTCAAAATGGAAGCTGTACCATGAGACTTGGTATCTGTGAACGTGAGTTAACACAATGCTCCAGCTGGGGGGGAAGAAACAAATCAGTTTAGCATTTTTATATTTTTAAATCTCTTGCCTGCTGATGTTCTCTTCCCTCTCTGCTCATTTTGTATTAAAGCTTTATTGTTGTTCAGCTCCTGCTTTTATTTGTTAATACTACAGTAATCCGATTACAAAACAGGAAGAAATAGCATGCAATTTAGGTGGCTAATCACGCAGCCTGAATGTCAACTTGTCATACTGGCACACCTGTAAAAAGGCAGTTTGTGGCTGATGCAAAGAGAGCTGATGTTAATAAAAACGCCAGTGTAAGTCAAGCCCACGGCGAGCAACCAGAACCCTCGCAACTAAATGGTTATTATGAGAATGTGGAGATAGACATGGTAATGGGCAATTTTAGTTGCTTGCCCAGCAACAAAGAGTTAAGTTCAGCTACAAAATTATTTACTTCTCCCCTTATCTAAACTAGCAAGTCACACTGACTGGCTAAGGAGCCAATTTCTTGGCTGATATAAACACATGCCCCTCCGCAATTTTCAAAGCAGTAGTTCAATTTACACTAGCAGGGAGTTGGGAGTTTGTCTCAGTTGTGAGTGGGTCAGGCTAATGTGCTTCCCTGTGTCTGATCAGAACTGAGCATCTGCTGTATATGCATGAGACAAAAAGGCACCACCTTAAACAGGCAGGACATCCACCATAGCACAGAGATCACAGCTGGAACACACCGAAGTATGAAACCCATTAGCTGTGTGAAGTACTTTGCCTTGCACAAGCTTTAGCAGATAAACATCTGGAAAACTGAAAAGGAAAATCATAGTGGGGAGAGCTTCAAGCTGTTTCAAGGATCTCGATCTACTTGCCCAGGTTCACACACAGAGCTGATGGGTGGACCTAAATCAGGGCTTGTTTGGACTACAGTCACATCAAATTAGCTGAGAAACCTGCACAATGTCCCACTATATGGCTTAAGCACATCCTTATTCTCTTTATGCATCAGCTCTCCTAGCCCTGAGATGGGGACACTCATGTCCCAGCTTTTCATCATAAAGAGAGCTGGAGCACCTCTCCGATGAAGACAGGCTGAGAGAGCTTAGGTGGTTCAGCCTGGAGAAGAGAAGGCTCTGGGGAGACCTTACAGCACCTTCGAGCACCTAAAGGGGGCTTATAAGAAAGATGGGGAAAGACTTTCTAGTAGGGCCTGTAGTGATACAACAAGGGGTGATGGATTTGAAACTGAAAGAGGGAAGATTTAGATTAGATATAAGGAAGAAATTCTCCACTGTGAGGGTAGCGAGGTGGGGGCCCAGGCTGCCCAGAGCTGCTGTGGGTGCCCCATCCCTGGAGGTGTTCAAGGCCAGGCTGGACGGGGCTTTGAACAGCCTGGTCTGGTGGAAGGTGTCCCTGCCCATGGCAGGGGTTTAGAAATAGATGATCTTGAAGGTCCCTTCCAACCCAAACTATTCTAGGATCCTATGTTCTGGTGTCCCTTTTGTCTATTTAGATAGCACTTCCTTTGGGACAGGATAGGACAGTAACTTGGGTTTGTAGAGCACCCAGTACAGTGACATGAGTGGTGTGACAACACAAATAGCTAAATAGAAAACAAAATGTACCAGGAAGTCCCATAGGCTGATCATATCTTTTTTTTCCTAAGCCTTTATTTGTCCTGTGTATTAAAAACGAAGAGCCAGAGGATATTATTAAAACTGCAGAAAGTACAAGTATAGGTGAAAATCCAATAAATCTTCTAATTGCCCTGCTATTTAGTTTTTAGTAAACAGATACAACGATCTTTCTTTCATCATCTGTTGATTGATAGTAGCCAAAGCAGATGTGATTTGGTTTGTAAATATTTCTGGCACAACGAGAGAACTACACAAACAGCGAGCACTGCAGTGAAGCAAAGCAGCACATTCTTTCCTTTAAGAATGATCAAGGATTTTGAGCCATTTAAGTGCTGACATAGGAAAAGCTGATGCACTGAAGACCTGCACGGAAGCAAACTGCTTCAGGATTTTCTGAAGAAGTTTTATATTACTTGAGCTAATCACCAAAGAGCCAAAAGCACTGGGGGTGGGGATGTATTAGATTTAGAAACATCTACAAGTAAAATTGGCAGGCTATCCAGTCAGATGCACCTCAAGCTTTGAAGTTGTTCAGTCCATTTGGAATTCCATTACCAGGTGTAGAAATATTAAAGATACCCTTTTAAAAGCTATTTTAAAAGATCTGTACTTGCTGGATACCCCCAAATAATGTTTCCATTAATAAAAACTTCTGATATTATATGCTCAAGAAAACTATAAAAGTCTTTTAGAACCTGCAGAGGGAAGTAGCATAGACCTGAAGCAAAGAGTCTCCTTTTAGCCCAAAGACACTCCTCAGAAAAAAATTCCACAGTAAGCAAGAGTATAAAGAGGGACCTACATTTAGAGGATGAGTATGCAGCTCCCCTCCTTCTTTAAAGGAAAAAAGTTATTCTCACTTTCTCTCCCTCAACTTTTTTTTTTTTTTTTTTTTTAAATTAACTACTTGTACGCCATTCTCTAACCTCTTCTGGTTCCTGGGCAATAACAGTGAACAGCAACATGGTGTGGGTAACACCATACTTTTTTCTGTTTGCCACAGATTTACTTCATTTTGTATTTCTAAAAGCTGCAGGCACCTTCAGAAGACCTCACAGGCAAGAAGCTGCCTGTAGACAGGATGGGTTGGGCACTGCCAAGCAAGAGGCCACCCCTCTCCAACAAAAGAAGAGGCAAACACAACTCTAAGCCATTGATCAAAGATACTAATTGCTTGCTCAAGAGTCTTCTTGTTAGGTACAAACCACAACACACTTTTCAGGTGCAAGATTCCCCGTCTACTGGTACCCACTGCCATGCACATGCTAATAAACACCAGGGTGCTGGATTGCGAATTTTTTTTAAGGAGTTAGTGGGAAGAGGTAAGAAATTAGTTCCAATTTCAAATTTCAGTAGCAGCAGTATCTTGATTCAACACAGCAACCAGGCATCCCGTATTCAAGCTAAGGACTTGCACATACACATTAGGAACGTGTGAATTTCCATTGGTTTCAGGGGCATGTTGCAAAATGTGGAGCTGAACGGACGGATGCCTCAATTCCACCTGGATTCTATATTTACATGACCCTTGTGCAAAGTCAGTCCCTTGTTCACACCACAAGACACGTTACACTGCTACAGAGAGAGTGATCACCTTTCAGTCGGCAAAGATGCATCTCCAAGGGAAAAGAATCTCTACCAGCTCTACAGACCACTAACACCACAAATAATTTCATATATCTGCTCAATTGAATACAGGGATTGTTTCACACCGCCGCTTAAGCCACCCACACAGCCACTTTACAACTTCCCCTCTCATTCATGCAAGAAGAAGCCCTTAACAGCTTTCCACTGAATTGGGGGTCTGGGCTCTTCGCTGTAGTTTTTTCTTTGTGTTTCTAAGCAATTCCTTGTTGTCAATCAGTATGTTTGTTCTTCAGCTAAACTTTACTTTCTCGTGCCTTGTTCAGTCTTGTTGATCTGTCAGCGTGATTTCCATAGTCCACCACAGCATCTCACTCCCCCTGCTTCCCATTCATTTGCATTTTAGCTGCCTTTACCATTTGTAATGTTGCTTTCCTGAGACACGGACCTCCTCTCTGTGCTTCTGTCTGTTGTACACAATGTCTACAAAGAACATAACACAGGGCCAGTATTTGTGTTAGCCTAAAAATCAATTCTTTCTGTACCTACAGCCCTCACATCCAGACAAGTAATCTACAGCTTTCTAAAGCCCTGAGATAGATATAAAAAATCTTAGTTTAAAAAACCCAAACAAACAAACAAAAAAAAAAACAACCAAAACCAACTGAAAAACAACAACCTTCCAGCAGGGATCGAAAAGGGAGGAACAAGAGGTATGTTTTTTAAATGCCCAAAATGCAGCAGTAATCTTAATGGTCACAGAGGGATGACTTAACTTCAATATTTTTCACCAATTCCAGTGAATGTATTTTGAATACAGGACAGATGCACAAAAGGCAGCTCCACTGTGGATTTATTAATCTATTTTGTAAAGAAAAAGCATCTAGAAAATAGTCCTGCAGGACAAGATTAGAGAGCAAATCCCAGACTCTTTAGGGAAGCAAGGCAGCCTGTCTGGTGATACATTGTCTGCTGCAGCTTTATCTAGAGAACAATCTTGCAGAAAATGCTGCACTATGCATTGCTCACCACTATACATCGTGGTAATTTAAGACACTTTTCCAAGTAGGGGCCATCATTTTTCTCCTAGAGAACTATTTATAAATAAAGCTGATGTTTGTCAAACCTCTGACTCCTGTTACAAAACTCACAACTATGGTTTTCTTCCATTAAACATCCAGAGACTTACTGCAGAATAAAACTTCACGATATATTTGAAATGCAGTTCTATAAACGTCAACATAATGGAATACAGGACAGGAGTCAATTCGCTGTGAGATACTCAGGTGCAGGTGGGTTTCTGGCTGCGCAGTCCCCCTTCCCTCCCGCCAAGCACAGTCAGTGAATTTGCTCTGTATGAGAAATAGCCTATATATTTATTTATATGGTTATTATTAAATATTTCTGAACAGTGTTTTTTCCAGAAGGTCCTAAATTGTTACCCACAACTTCGTTTTCTTTTCTCCATTAAAATTTAATCCTATGATCAGAAAATGACATTTTTTCCCTTTAATAACTCTTGTATGACAGACAGGCAATCTTAATGATACTATACCCTTGCAGTACATACTGGGGACCAGGAGGGAAAAAAATGATTATGAGAAAAATCATGCATTATGGAATCAATATGACATGCTGTATCCAGCTATCCAGACCTTTTTTTTTTTTTTTTCCTGAAGACAAGAAGGCCCTTCATCTATTTTATTCTGCAAAAGAAGAAATCTGCAGTGGGACCGTCTGAATAATCACAACCTTAATTACAGTGAGCAAATATAACATGGGTAACCATGATGCATTAAGAAAAATCCCCTAAAATGCTAATACATCTTCATGTTTTAATTTTAGCAAGTCATTTGCAGGACAAGTCATCAGGTTACTAAGAACTTTCGTACTGTCAAGCCAGGCTGGGCCCTGCTAGTAGTGCACTCGTGCAACATCCACTGTTTTGTCACAATAACATAGTGATAAACCAAGATGTCTGCTCGTCAGCTAGAATACCATGAGATGGTACTACTTTGCTTTCCGAGAGTTCATGCAAGCACATATGCCACACGATATACAGAGAGATGGACAAGCAGACAGTGAAGGGCAAGGGATGATACAGGCAAACGACTCAAGAATATCCGGAGTCAAAGCAGCTGTGTCATACCAGTAACCTGCCTTTCCCCCTCAGCGTTACACACTGAGAATTGAACACATCCATTGAGCAAAATGAATGAGAGCTGGGGAGAGCTGCACGTGCTTTGGAGGGACAGACTCAAAGGCTCCCCGGTCTCATCTGGATGATCGCCACCACCAGCCTGCATGCCCTAGTCTGAGTGAAACAAGGGTTCAGGCAGATGTTTCCTCTTTTGGAGGAAAGTAATCACTGCATAGCTTCCTTTCTACTTCATTTTCAATGAGGACAAATAAATGATTGGCATCTGTCAGATAACGGGCCAAGATGATTCATGCTGAACATTTATATTCCTTTTCCAATAACAGGAAATACCCAGATTAATTTTGCATGTGAAATAAATCTTCTTGCTAGAAGAAAAATGATCCCTTAAAAATATGTACCCTGCACCTTTCATATTGTTTTGACTCGCTGACGAGCTGCAGAGGGATGTAAGGTGCCGTCAGCACGTGCCACTGCTCCGTCTCCAGGACTTGAGGCCAAACTTGCAGCTTGCTGCGAGGTGTTGCTACCACACATACTTTACATAGTATGTACGGGTCTACTTTGCAGGCATCATCTACCACATATGGCACAGAGGACAGACTCTTCTTTCATGTTCAATGAACTTATAGCACAGAATTTAATTCGTTCTTACAACATCCTAAGCTGCTCTGTTTCCATTGCTTTGAGGGACAGTCTGCCACGTCCCCCCAGAAGCAAGGGGCTCTCAGGAGAGTCTCGGGGCTGTATCTATCTTGTCAAGCAGTGTGGCACAACAGGAGCAGATATACAGGGCAATGCAGTTGGTGGTATGGTACATCCAAGTACCCATGAAGTACCTGTTTCAGGGTATTTATACACATTACACTATATATTTATATATTACACTTTCTAGCATAATCCATGGCCCAAATGCCTGTTAGCAGTTAAAGGTCTTCTGTCTTTGTTTCATTCAAAAGGAGTAAGGAGCTTTTCCATGGAAACAGCTGCACAATGTGAGCTAAAGCACAGTAAATGGCAAATATCCAAAGATCTTCAAGAGTGGACTCCTGCTCCCTTTTGGACTAGATGAAAACTTAACAAAAAAAACATCCCTCGGACACAGCTGGGTATAGTACTGCTTGGGTTTCAGGTGGTGATTGCCGGGGTTGAGTCAGACAGCCAGGCTCCTCATCCACTGCAAACGCCTGAATTAGAAGCCAGTAAATCAATACACAATCACTGGGAGGGACCAGAGTGCAAATCACAGCAATGCTAATTTAGATCAAATTAGGAAAGACATGGAGCTGTCCCCTCAACACTGACTGGTACAGCCCTGTCTAGATGGAAGCACTTCCAACAAGTGCAAACAAGCTGATCTTCAAGTATTGCAGGAGTTTAAAAATCAAAACCAGGGCACCTGTGCACTGTGGCTGCTCCTGTGCACAGAGGGCTGGTGTACCAATGCTCACCAGATAAATCCCACTGCTGGTACACAAGTGTCTCTTTCACCCGCTACTCCAAACCTGGCCTCTTCTGCCATCCTCTGGGGGAAATCTACTGAGTCCAAACACAGGCTGAGGATACTGTTTATCTCCCAGCACAGCTAATTTTTTTGTTTGTTGGGTTTTTTTAATATATGCTATCGTGAAGTAGCTTATGCACAGGGGTTCCCAAAGGTAAAACACAACCAGCATTAGCCCCCTTCCCTTCTAGCTTTTTTGCTGCGAGTGCAACTGTAGCATCTACTAAATAACACACTGAGTAAGTCTCAAGGGTGAAGTTACTTGAGAAGCAGAGAAACATTAGGCTCAAATGAATACCTTCACAGCTACCTGAAACTCTGATAAAATAGACTGGATGAAATGTTTCTGCAATCCAGCACTGTGCCAGGTGCAGGGCACAGCCCCATTTTGTGCTGAGGTTTCCATGGAGGATAAGGATGCACCCTCAGCAGCATCAGGGGAACGGGGCAGGAGTGATGCTGCTCAGGGCAGCTGTAGAACAGAGATACCAGCATCACTCCTGGTTTTCCCCATCTCCCATTTCTGCATATTTTTTTTAAGCTAGAGCATTATTTTTTTTTCCAGGACAACTGAACAGACAAAAAAAACCAAAACAAAACAAACAAAAAAAACCCCACCAAAAACTAACCAACCAACCAAAAACCTTTGAAACAAGTTCTGAGATATTGGATCTTAGTTCTTCCTAATCTGAAAGACAAAAATTGAATTCAAAGGATCTCTAATGGCCTGTGGAGGCTTGGCTGACAAAAAGTGCTGCCATTACTTACTTTAAAAGAAATTCAGGTTTGTTAGTATGGTGAACACAATTAAAATGCACAGCAGTCCTTCTCTAATAGCATGTAAGAGACTTCAGCAGGATTGATTGATTGTGAACTCTGCATTTTCCCTAAAAACTCCTCTCTATTCACTTCATTAAAATGTTTTTAGAAAACCTGAATAAAACACACAAAGGGCTTTTTTATTACATGTAAGTGAAATACAGGACAAACAAACAAAACAAAATATCTGAATTTTAACAGGTAAAGCATCTCCAGATTTCCATAACAGATGATACAGATAATAGAGGCATTCATAAGCCTTTTTTCATTCAAGGCTGAAGAAGTGGTGGCAGCACCTTGTTTATGGGGTTGATGAATCAGATGGAGCACTTCTCTGCTTTTGTCTCTCTACTAATTGCCCTTTAATGGACACTACTTACTTCATCGGTGTAAAAAATGCCTTGAAGTATGTTTTCTAGGCAAAAAGCCCAGTGCTCTAATTAATACCTTGAAACAATCACTGATTAATGATACCAGTTTGGGGCTGTTGCACAAAGGTTTTTTGCTTGACTTCTCCTAAAATCAGGAAGATTAACAGCATGATCATTGGTATAGGAAGCTCCACCCCTGAAAAGATTTTGTGACTGAGAACACACAACACTTGACAGAGTGGAGACTGTGAAGAAGGAAAGGGGATACCACACAGGGTGCCTTCAGGAAGAACAACCTCATTATTAATGCTGTGAGTCTTTCCTGCAGACTTGGAGAACACTTTTTTCCCCCACTCCATCTTCTACTAGCTGTATTTTGCAAGAAACTGTCTTTCCACCCTGCCCCCCTCCTCAATAGGGGAGGCTGGAGAACAGATACATTTTAAAAGTCTCCAACCCCTGATTTATGTTAGTCAATACACTTGCTTCTTGATGTGTGGAAGGAAGCTAATAAAACTAAAATCTACGTTAAGCACCAATTTGTTTCTGTGTTTTAATGCTGTAGGAAATCACAAACTGCTAAACCCTTCAGGTACTTCAGAATCCACTCTGCAGAGCAATTCATTATCTGGTTACAAAAATTGTGCAAAACCCAGGGTATAAGGGTTGTAAAGAAGTTGTGGCCAGATCAGCTGATAACTACTGGTCCGCTGAGCTGCCGTAGGTGCTGTCACTGCACCTGTGTTGAACATAAGAGGCTTTAGACCCCTAATCTGCACTGGAGACAGTTTAAGCCACTGGTTTGCACCAGCGAGACAGCTCTCACCGTGCACGCTGCAGCGAGGCACGGGTCAGCCTGTACGAAATGTTCCTTTTCATGCACCGCCTTCTTCCATATCTGTGTCTTTGTTCTTGTATCACTTCCCTTGTTGTGCCCATCTGTTCAGCACAGCTTGATATAAAAGCAGTGTAAAACCACTCTGAAAATCTCTCCCTTTGCCAAATGCGCCAGGACCAATGGGGTCCCAGGGTGATGATCCCGTGCACTCTCCCAAGTCCTGCCCAAAGGGCCAGGCTGCACTCACGCTCTGCGACGAGCAAATGCACTCGCACAGCATGGGCACACCGGCTGCCAGCAGCACGTCCTGTTCTGCACATGTTGAGCTGTCTCAGAGCCACGGATAGCCCTGAGAAGCCTGGAAGCAGAACTTCCAAGCGTGTGCAGCTGGACTCCACCAGGACAGCCTGTACCAGATACAGCTGCGCTCTCCCCACGCCACCAGTTTCAATCCCAGCTTGGGGAACTTTGGCATTTCACAGGATGGGGGTGGGATATGAAGTGCTCCGGTGTCCTCGAGCTACCGTAAAAAGTTATTCAATTATTAATAAACAAAATTAAAATACACAGGGGCAACTATTGTGCCTTTGGGTGCAGGGACCAGAGGCATCTGCAGCTTTTACAGATTGCCCTCGGGCCCGGGATGTCTGGATGCTGCAGTCCCTACACAGGCAGAGCTCCCACTGTACAAAAAGCATTTCCCTTAGTAAGGACAAAGCAGCAGCACGTGGTTGCCCAGCATCAGTGCCTGCTCTAGCCAAACAGCTCCCTTCCAGTTTTCTATCCCTTTGATAACACACGAGGCTTTATTCAGGAGCCTAATACGTTCAGCAGAGTTACTGGCCAATGTTGTTACTCAGTGCTATACATGGCTGCATTGTTGCTTGGAAATACTGCTCATTTTCAACACAAAGAGCACACGAGGAGAAAAGCAGATCCTGTGCTACAGAAAAGAATGTTGCTATGTAATAGGAAGATGCAGGCTGGAAAGAACATCTAACTCATAATTTAATTAATATGATGAAGATTGCCTTTAGACCTGTGCCCCCTCTCTAGCCCCATTTAACTCTTTGAAACGAGAAGAATAAGCAGTACAATAAACGCAGGACCTTCTCTCCCTTCAGCCTCTTAGCCCTGGCAATATTCTCTTCATCTTCATCATAGCCACAACCGTATGGTGCACCAGGAAGGATCTCCCCGTTAAATCTCTTGATACCAGTCATCAGTTGTAGGAAAACATTCTCCCATAGCACCAGCAGTTTGTCCTGACAGTCGAAGCAGCTTTGCCTGCCAAAAGCACACACGCTGGCTGTTTCTACCAGAAGAAGAGTATCAGTTAAGGCGCTTCCTCTAATGACATTTAGATAAACAAAAGCATAAAAAGTAAATGTAGAACTAATCACTCCTTGATTTGCCTTGAAAAATTACGAAAGGCCAGTGCGAGTATAACTGAAATAAAATCACTCCTGAAGGACTTCTCTGCAGTTAGAAGCTGTACCTGCAAACCAGGCCAGTACAGAGACGTTTATGCCACAGAGGACTGTTTGCTGTTATGGCCCATGACACTTGTCCAAGTAAGATAAGCAACATCATCAAATTACTTCTGTGCCAGTGTAAAGAGAAGTATGACAGGGACTTCAACAGTCCACTGTGCCAAAAAGCAATTGGTAACACTTAAGACACAGGCTACGTTTTCCTATATGTAAAATGCTACATGCTCCGTGGCTCTCTCTACAGTATATTATACTATTGCACCTTGAGAAACCTTCATGAATTACAAGTTTCAGTAACTGTCTATTAGTTCTTATCTAAATTTTCGTTCTATTACATGCCCTGATAGTGGTATCATCTTGCATCTTAATCACGAGAGATCCACCTACTCCATTTGTGCAGCGGTCCAATATTGCAACATATGAATAGTGTATTCAGACACTTGAATAATCATGCTCATGGTAGGCGTAGTACAGTTCTTAGAGAAAAATAGCTCTGAATTCTTCCCTTTCATTCTGTAAAAAGAAAGCAACAGATGGCAGTGCGAGGAGGGCAATAACAAATCAGACTTTTGGCCTCCCTGCAGTTCTTGTATCCTCCTTGGAGACAGCCTCACAAGATACACATAATGAATGAATAGCAGGGTGCTATCATCATCCTTCTGTTTTCCCTTTTTCCTAGATACTTGTTATACTGCAAAGAGCTTCTGCACCTGGAACCACAGACATCCCACCATCTTTTTATCCTCAACAGATCTCAGAGCATCTATGCTTTTACTGTAGCTTTGCAGAAATGTACTTCCCTAGAGAAAGAAATGCTGCAAACCCCTCTGTGTAGGTAAGAATTACCTCCGAAGCTCTTCAGAATTTGTTCTAGCCCCTGAGCCCAGAGAACCCCCATTTGGGATGGGCAGGGTGCCCAGCCTCATTTGGGTGCTGCAATTTCCAGGTTCCATGACCCAGGAAACAAGCCAGCTAAGCACATGCTTCCAGCTAGATGCACAGTAAAGATCTTCAGAGATATTTCCTATTTTCACTCAAGTGTGGCATCGCATCTGTACTGTGGGGTTCAACTTTGTAGTTGTTCTCAGGAGTTTAAATTGCTCCTCATAAGAGCATTAGTTTCCCATTGGGATATCTCATCGAAAACCATGAATGTTTGACGATAAGTGCTGTGAATAAATAACATCACAATTTTCCTAGGCACCAAAATGACAGCACAAACATGGAAAGCTGTAAGACTACTTTTTTTTTTTTTTTTCATGTTAAGTCTTTTCTTCTTAGAAATAATCCAGAAATAGAAATTTTGGACCCCCTCTCATTAGTTTAACTGCAATGACAATATGCATAGCCCTTTTCTTCCCACTGCCATTACACACTTCAGTAAGCATCATAATATCAAATGTGTTTCTTAAGCAATTAATGTCAACATTTTAGCTTTAGAGTCTAACTTATTTGAGCAAAACTTTGAACAATTTGGCTTTGATCCTAAGAATCTGCTGAGCAACTACAAATCCCACAGAAATAAACAAATGTAGGCTGGGTACCACCTCGATAGCAGATGCTCTCAATAAAAGGAAATGTCACAATGTTGGCTAGTGTCTTAAAACAGTTCTGTCCTCCCAGAAGAATCACTTACATGTTATGATATCCTGCCAACAAGTACAACTTCACTCAAGCCTCCTTTTGTCTCTGCAAAACAGCAGCTGCAAAGACAGTGCCTGCAGCGTGTACAGGAGAGATGTACACTTAGTTTTCTTTTCTTTACATTGGGTTCATTTGGCTTATAGGCTTGGTGGAAGCATTCGCAATGTGTTACAATTGGTCTCTTTACAGTTGCACAGCTACTGCTGACAAAACATTTGGACATTCAATTACTTCTTGTGTAGTACAAAGAACATGATTTCAAGTTAAGGGAGTTTGCTCTGGGCAAGGTGGAGAATATCATTATTTGCACAAATCACTGCAATGATGTGATTATAGGTGGTGCTGGTGTGTTGCTATCATTAAGTTAAAGCTTTTGCTTTTTCATTTCTGCTATTGGTGGCTAAGTAGATTGATTATGTATGAGATGAAAGAGCATGTAGGAGTATGCTAATGCTGATGTTGAGTACACTTTTATCTTGCAGCATTAGTGAATGGAGGAAAGAGTGACAGAATTGGCTGCTGTAGGCTTAGGAAAGGCCCCTTTTCTCTTTTTGTCAGTCACGAAAATTTGTAACTCACCTCAAACATTCACAACAGGCAACTCAAACTCAGCTCCAGTATCCAGGGTACAGCAGCTGGGAGCACTGAAGACTCACAGCAGCTGTACCATAGCACCTACAGTCAAAACCTCCCTTTTTTGCCTTGCTTCTATCTTTACAGATGGGATCATATAAATAAGCCACAGTAAAAATGAAAGTCAAGCCCTATTGCTGAATCTGGGAACATTCATAAATTTATTTGATTCCAGCTGAGACGCCAGTTCTCCATATGCTTCCTCACTTACCTCAGTGGAGCTAATGGAACTAATTCTAACACAAAAAGCCAAATAGATGCATAGAACATTGGCACGTTTCTCTGCATTGACCTTTACAACAGACCTGGGCAATATATTTGCAATGAATTCTTGAAGATTTCCACATATTATACAACCACTCCAATTAAAAGGAGGTCTTGACTTCACGGAAAAAAACATTTTCCATATTCTGAAATAGCAACAGCATTTCTACTCATAATTTTTAATTAGAAGGTCTGTGTGCAGAAAAAAAAAGAAAAAAAAAAAAAAAGAAAGAAATCAAATGTATTGTTACCTGAGTTTTCCACTACCACCCAGAGGCTCTGCAGTTCCCACCCACACCAAGCAGCTATATACCACAGCAAAAATGAAGGGCAGTCATTTGGACAAGGTCTGCTGGAATCCTCCCACCACTTTGTTCTCCTCCAATAATTCAGTCATCATAAAACTAGGTACAAGGCCATTTATCACAGAAATGGAGTTGCTTACATCTTTTTTAAAAGTTCAAAGCAGTAAGAACTAATAGGGAACACAGAGCTTTGCTTTTTCAACAAGGTGTTAGAAATGTTATACGGTACTCTAGCAGTTTATTTCTAACGGCAGAGGGAGGAGAACCTCACTGGAGCATGCAGCAGCTCTCTGGAGTTATTCGAGTACTGTGCGAGGTGTAGCTGAGACTGCTGCAGGACTGCTGCCTCCACCACCTTTTGGTTACACTTCAACAGCGCGTTTGTGCTCTTATCCCAAGATAAGTATCATAACAATCATTGGCTGATATTCAGAAGTGTGAGCAGCATTTGTAATCACATTAAATGGATATTTGATAAAGCATAATACAATAAAGATACTTTATCTCTTGGCAATAAGTAGAGAAATTTTAAGCTCAACCATAATAAACGAGCTTTTCTGCCAATATAAGATACCCCAAAAAATTAATGTGAATTTTTTTTTTTTTTTTAGCTACCACTTCCCCAAGGAAATGAGTCTGCTTTAAGTTGCAAAGAAACAAAAGCCATTATCTCCAAGCAAAAAATATCGGTATCCAACTAAAGCTTTTTAAAAAATACTTTACAGCTGTGAAACTGCTAAGATCCTGCTGACCGATATTACATTATGGTTTCTGTTGTGCATTATAATCTGTATGCTCTCATCTTCTGATAAAACCTTAAACTTTCTGAAGCAAGAACTACTTTTTTGCCCTATCTTTGAAGCTCCTTTGAATGTAAGGTCTGTGACTGTAACTTAAAATACAACACTAATATAAATTAAAACACCTTGTCTGAACTGTTAAACTGCTGAAGTAAACCTCTTGTTTTCAGGCATCTCCCAGATGCTGCAAACGAGCTGAATCAGCTCATTCTCGACATGTTAATGTTCTGCTGGTGGTGGGATCCCTTCCTTGGCTTTTGACCAGCAGAGAAGGCACAAGAGATGCAAAGCACATGCTCCCACTGATGGAAATGCATGAGTTATACTGGAGGACACAAAAGTTCAAGGGTATAAGAAACCTGCAGAAAGCCATTTGATAAAGGACATAAAGTAAGCAAACAACAAGAATATGAAGTAAGGGATTAAATTTTAGGATGCAAAACACAATTTATTTGGAAAAACATTCTCTAGTGATGAGATGAATCACTGGAGAATATTTTAGCTACAAATAAATAGAGAGGTAATAAATTTGCAAATACTGGTCTCCGCAGACTTACACTGACAGTGGAGCTTACAGCAGGGAATCTAATCAGCTGGTGTAAACAAAGACACTGGAATTCATTCATTAAAACTTGGGAAGTTACTATGTAGTGTTGGGTGTGGAAAAAAAAAACAAACAGAAAGCTTAGGGAATCATTTCATTGGCTGCATTTGGGTTTGGATTCATATACATGCATACTGAACTGCAATAAGCATTTCTCATTTTGTTATTTGGATTGCATATCACTAGAGGGAACGCTTGGAAGCGTTTTTTCCTTTGATTGCAGAACACATCCCTCACACCCATTTGAAAGCCAGCCCCAAGTCTTACAAGATGTTAAGATGACCATGAGACCCTGAAGGCTCTGTTGCTTCTCTCTACTGTTTGTCATGTTAAATTTCTCTAACTTGTTCCACTTCCCCAGCTAGGAGACCATTAATGACACAAGATTTTAATTAGAAAAAATAAAAAAAACCTGGCCCCTCATGCCATTTCTGCAGTGACACCACTTCCCCTGTATTTACACAATGCTCTGCCAAGCAGGGCTCATGAGGCTGACTCCTCACCCCTGCTGCCAGCACAGATTTATTGTTCATCATATTTTACTTCTAAATGTGAATCGCGATCTTTCCATAATTCAGGAGCTGAAGCTTTAAAATAAAATAAAAATAAATATAAGACAGTGGCTGAAAATCGCAGGGATTTGTATTGTTGGCTTGCAGGAGGGCCAGCAAGGTTAGCATCAGCTCCTGATACAGCCTCTTGGTGCACCGCAGGGTCCGTGCTTTGAACCTGGGGTTAATACCCCGCCTTTCAGAACACTTCAGCCTTCCAAGGCCAGCAGCATGGGCAGACTCTGCATGTCCTTTCTGGAGGCTTGCTGGTTGTTATTTTCCCCCTCTGCATTAGGTTTCATGCACAGTCATTCACTGGGTGTCCGTTTCCCTTCAACACCTCTCAGCAAGGGCATCCAAGCTTCTCACCTATTGACCAGCACTTGTCAGCAAATTACATGCTGCGCACACAGCCCCGAGGAACCAAGAACTGTGAGACAGGGATTGCAGAAACAGCATGACAAGCTTGGAAAGAGGCTTCCCGACCGCCTGCTCCTTCCCCAGAGGGTTTTGCTTCTGACAGTGGGGCTGGCAAGATGCCCACAGGAATTACCGAGCTCAGACGTGTCAGAAAAAAGCAATGCTAATGAGCATTTTACCATCTCGGAAATTAACAAAGCAATGAACAGAGCTAAAAACTAAGCAAAGTCCTATGTAATTGAAGCAGGGCAAAATACCCTGCCTGATATGGGGGAAGCCACAAGAGCCTATGAATCTCTCACACATGAGCCTTGCGATCCTGGAAAGCACAGCTGACTGGGCTCAGCTCACAGCCCCGCATCCCAAGGCTGTCCCATCAGCAGCGTGGGGTTTTTTGTTTTTTTTGTTTGTTTGTTTGTTTTTTTTTGGGGGGGGGGGTATGCAGCATTATTAGGGACACCACAGTCCCCTGCACTGCACCAGGCAGAGAGACAAATTAGACTCTGGCCAACTCAGCCCACCTCTGTGGGAAACCACTACTTACAAGCTCCTCATACAACCCCCCCAGCTCCTGAGGCCGTGCCGATACCCCCCCCCCACACACACACGACAGGCTGAAGGGCCCAGTGCAGCCGGGCACAGACACAGAGCAGACAGGGCCCGGAGCTCTGCTCCCTGGCACTCCGGATGGTGTGGGGCCATAACCCCATCACCAGGCAAGGGTTAGTCCCCTCCAGCCTCCACTCCTTACTGTAACTTACTCCACAGGATTGTAAAGTGTTTCACTGGCTAAAGCACCATGGGTTTTGCTGATGCCCTTTCTGTACGTTCCCTCCCCTCCGTGGCGTGCTGCAAAGATGAATTAGTGAGGGTGGGTGCAGTAGCACCTGAGACCGTAAAGTGTTATCACTTAGCAGTCTGCAAGTAGCATTATGAGCAGTGCGAGTTTCAGAAGTAAATGTCTAAAGCCAACAATTCAGAGAACCGTAAAACTGCTCTGACGAAAAAGGAGCCCGGTGGATTTCTAGAAGAGGCAGATTCAGATGAGGTGTAAGGAAGAAATTTTTTAGGAGGGAGGTGAAACCCTGGCACAGGCTGCCCGGAGCACTGGTAGGTTCCCATCCCTGGAAATATTCAAGGCCAGGTGGGACGGGGCTCTGAGCAACCTGACCTAGCTGGGGATGTCGCTGCCCATGGCAGGGGGGTGGACTAGATGGCCTTTAAAGGTCCCTTCCAGCCCAAACCTTCCTATGGTTTGCACGAGCCAGTTCGTTGTCCCTTTCCTTCTGCTTGCTGGCTTGCCCTC
This sequence comes from Microhierax caerulescens, assembly GCA_035590215.1. Lineage (NCBI taxonomy): Eukaryota > Metazoa > Chordata > Aves > Falconiformes > Falconidae > Microhierax > Microhierax caerulescens. The sequence goes on along the minus strand of JAVJGJ010000047.1, from coordinate 20,279,794 downwards.
ATCCTGCTCAGGATCCCAGCCTGAATCTCTTCAGTGCTGAAATTTAACCAGGCAACTGCTCTTAATGCACAGATTTATGTTCTTTAATTATAGGGCAACAGCATAACAGAAGCCAGTTTTTTGCTACAAACATATCTCTTCTAGAGTTGCTCCCGATTTATATCAGGTGTCCCACTGACCACATGACAAATTAACTCCTTCAGAGTACTGCCACAACAGCACAGAAAGCTGAGAGAAAACAACAACAAAATGTTATTACCTCTGTAAAAAAAAAAAAAAAAAAATCGGATCACATTCAAATATTGGTCATGAAATGTGAAGCAGTAGTACTGCATGGAGATCAAGAAAATATACAGAATAAATGAAAAAATAATTCTCGTGTATCCCAAACACTGCTTCAGCATCAAGGTTGCGTCCATAGAGAATATAATCCAATTCACCTGCTTTCATTTGTGTGATCTTTCACATTTCAAAAGAAAACAACAGATGAAAAATTCAATACTGCATTTACTTTATAAAAGTGAAGAAAAGGTCATTTATTGGCCTTTTTCATTATTAATATCTGTCTAGGCTTATATTCTAAATACAAGGAATCTTTGCAACAGTCATTTACATTCAAGGCTTCTAAGTAGTTTTACAAGTGGTCTCAAATACAACTGCTAAGTTGAAACAAATCTCATCCTTTCAAATTAATCATGCTTGTTTCAGCTTTTTGCATAGGGGAAAAAAAAAAAAACCCACACAAAACCCTCTCATAACACAAGGCAGCTCTTCCAGAACTCTATACAGTAAAAAGAGTTGAACTGAAGCAGATGAGATTGCAGAGGCAATACTGAATCCAACAGAAAAAGCAATTCAGGGACTGAGTTCATAAAGCCTTTGAAAACCTTCATCATCAATTATTTCAGTGGCATTTATTGAATTAAGACTTTTTAATGCAATCCAAATCTTACTCCAGTTAACAGAAATGGACCTCACTACCAAAAAAAAAGTGTTTGGATCAACGTGTGTGTGGGGACACACACCACAAAACACTGATTTTGAAACCTAAATGTTTGCCTCACTTTTCCTTCCAGGTCCAGCCACAATAAGTTTAAACCTTTACCCAATTTTTACCTTATTTTATTGTGCAGGTCGCACAATCCTGCAATGATCTTATTTTAGTTTCTCAGTGTTTCCTTCCTGCTCCTAGTATTGAAGTCAACACCACAGCTGAGCAAAACGGTAAACACAACAGGGAGTCCTCTTAGATGTTAGCACATACTATGACCTTACTAGTCAGAAAATCTTATAAAACTGTTTAAAAATCCATGAGTGTTATGGGAAAGCCCTCTCCCTCCAGGGGTGTTTGCTCAGTACCATAAAATGTGTCATACAGCTCAGGTCCTTGTGATAAACTCAAATTGCAGAGGTAACACCATGCCGTGGGAAATGGGAAGGCAATCACCCTTCCCACAAAAAGTCGTGGTTAAATGACGACAGTAGACCAGGGCCAATTTAGAGGGAAAAAGGGGGACATGAAAGAGGGGACAAAAAGTTAGAATGGTCAGCAGCAGCAGAAATAAAAGTCCCCCATCCTATATGAATAATTCATAAAGTAGTAAGATTTGATATCTAAAATACTTATTTACATGAATGCATTGAAAGACAGACACATGCTCCACCTCAGATCTAGCTTTCATTTAAAAGACACTGCCCAGGAAGGTTACACAAATACCATTCATCTCAACACACATACCACTGAAATAATTCCTTGTATAATTCTGCCAAGCATAACTATAAATCTACAAACTGAAGAACTCACGCATGCATATCTTCCAAAATAAAGTAATATAAAAAGAAACTGTGGACTTCTAGGAGCTGGTTCAATAAAATACCCCTTCTTTTTGAAACAGTGCAGCCATGCAGCAACCAGTTCAGTATCTGTGAAGTCTTTTTTTTCTTTTTTTTTTTTATGGGATTCACGTTCATATCCTTGATTTCTAAAGACACTCCCATTAAGCAGTGTGCAAAAAGAATGATGCCACCTTGATATATAAAACTTCTGAGTATTAGAACAGCGTATATAAACACTGTACATACTGTCACTTTTAATATGGAACCAGTGTTTGCTAATGGAAGTTCACTCATTCCTGTTATATTAGATCAGTCCATAAAGTAAGGGGAAAATAAACTTCAAGTTAGACATACTATTATACTATTATAATGATACAAGCCAAATTTCTTATAAGAGATTTGGAATCAGATATGAGTTAGCAGTTTTCATTTTGCAGAATTCCTGAAGACAGGAAGACTCAGGCACAGCCTTCCTAAGGTACCATTAGCACCCATTAAAGAAACACAGCCTGTAATCTGAAAGACATGCCCTGTTGCTGTAATTTTGTTTGCGTCGAAATAAGTGGGCATTTTCTTTTACCTTTGCAAATTCCAAGTGCAGAGACTAGTTAATTCTCACTCAACTCTTCTTTAGCAAATTTTTGGATAATGAAGGACAAACGTGAAAGAAAACCATTAATAAAACTTTGCCAAAGTCAAGTTAAAGGCAACAACGCCATTTTTTCCCTGACTCTGTAATAAACAAAAAACTACCAGGGAAATTTATGCTCGCTCTGTTAAGAAGTTGAAGAAGGCAAAAGCTGATCAGTAATGATTTAGTGGGTCACCTACACCCAAATAAACTTTTACCTCCAAAATATATGCATTATGATAATACTGCTTACCTGAAAGAAAGAATTCCTGGGGTTATAAATTAAGGCCCACAAGGATTTACCATCAGTGAAAATTCTGCCTTTGACTTTCATGAGCATAAAATTACATTCCAAAAAAAATAAATCAGTAAAGTTATTACAAGATCATTGACAGAAATGTGGCTACCGAGCATATGACAAGACATACAAGTCTCTTTAGCTGGGCACTGAAGGTTGTCAGATACTTTTGTGGAAACTAATATTATCTTCCTCTTTAAAAAAATTAATCAAAACAAGTGGAGCAATTCATAAGATAAAATACACATTATGTTGGATAAAGAGTCAAAATCTTGCCCTTTCAGAAAAATAAAAGTCTGGTTTGGATCTACATACATCTGGTTTATCTTGTCAGGTAATTTGCTCAGCCAGATAAAATCTTCTATAGATATGGGGTTTTGCTCATTGCCTTTCTAGTAAATCAATCCTTGTAATAGTACATAAAACCTAATCATTATCCAGATGAGTCTCTACTTATCAGGTCACTTGATGACATGCTGCCTAAACGAATCTCATTTATAAAGTCTTCTCTTATCCTTTCAATGCCAAGATTCATGGCTAACATGCCTGAATGCATAGCATTCATAATTAGCAGAAGTCCATGTACCAAAACGATTCCTAGATAACTTGAAGAACAGGGAAATGTACCTTGCACCATTGATGCACACATAATGAATGAAATCATTATTGTTTGTGCTGCTATTATCTAGTCAATGGTAATAAACTTAAGTACAAGACTCCTCTGTTACATCAGACATTTTCATGACGCAAGGACAGTAACGGCAGAAAGCCATTGCCTCTCATCATCGGCTCTTTCAGACAGGAGCTTCCTCAAGGACAAAAATATCAAAACACAATCAGAGAAGAACTCCCAACCAGGAATTTATTGAACCATTTTTTGCCTTTTCCTGTTCATGAATTGCCAGTGCACAGGTCACCATGCTCTCACTGGGATTCATCATTCAAAATATCTTACCTGTTTCAGCAACAATGAATTTTGATCCATCGATAATTTTCAAGTGACAAGTATGCACAGTCAAGGTCTGTTCTACGTAAGAGATCTAAGCCACATGAACCAGGACTCACCTCATCTACCTTCAGTCATCTAAAAAGCAAGGTACAGCATGCAAAGTAGTACTTAGATTCTTTCCCAGTTCATAAATGCCCTCAGCAGTTTTCTCCAGCAGTGATTCATCACACCGTGAGGACAGACAGCAAAGGCACGTGGGGAATTCTCCCCCTTCGGAGGCTCCTCTTTCTCCTTTACTCACGGAGGAAGCATAGATGGCCAACTTTGCCCAGATGCCAACATTTTGGATAGCTAAAGTGAAGCAAGATAAATTCCAACAATACCAATCTTCTCCTCACTAACAATATTGCATAACAAACAAATACAGTGAAAAATAGCGTAGTCAAATGCAAAAATGATTCCTTACTCAAAGTCCAGAAATGTAACAATTACACCTGCCCAGCAGGAGCAAAGGGGCTCATTCCAGAGCTCAAACCACTCTCAGACTTTACAGCAAGAGCTATGACTATGTTCTACCAATCTTTCTTCCTTTAAATCTCACTTTTCCAGAATACAATGAGTACAGATAAAGATTTCTGTTGCTGATGATAACAAGAATGGTAACATGCACATGTGAGCCTTTGATTGCAATTGGGCAGAATCTTCAAACATTCCCACAACCTGAATCTGCTGCAAGCATTACTGATTAGAGCACAATTCCTTGCACATCCTCACTTACACAAACCCTATTTGTATGCTTTTCCAGAAACACTTTAGGTACAATTTTTTACCAAGGAAAAGGCATTAACAGAACTCTAACCTAAAATGGTTTATTTAGCAGATGGTGCTGCTCCTTTCCTTGTCCGGTTGTGCAGAACTAAACTATGATATAGCCCTTCATTTATAAAAACAGGTATTAATTACCCTGGGAGTAAACTATCACTTTTAGAAAACCTAACCTGTTATTAAGAAACTCTTCACATCAACAGACATTGCCATGCATGTCTTGTCTTAGATTTGCCACCAAGATGAAGCACCTCTGATAAATATTCCTAAGGGGAGTCTTTCCATCCTTATTTTAATGCCTTTTTAACACTGCCTTTAGAGATGCAGAGATGATGATATTTACTTAGCCATTTCACCCTTCCCCTCTACTTCTGTGAGTGACTCTGATAAATACTGGTAATTTCAAGGTTTAATTTTGAGCCACTCCTCCCCTAACAAAAATGTTAATGTCATCATCTACCCCAGGGAGAAGATTTTTGCAACAATATTATCTTTTTCTGAGACAGAAAGGCTGTTCGCACATTGATAGCAAATTCTGTTTAATGTTTTATTATGCACAATGGAAAAATATTAAATAGATCAATAGGAAAATGAAGCTGTTGCAAGTTGATCTCCATGGAGTAAGAAAAAATGCTGGGGAAGTAAGAATTATTAGGAAAAAAGAAAATTAAATTTACACATTTGAGATAATAAGGCATGTCGCTTATCCTCAGTGGTTTCTCTAATCTAGCTTTACTTAATTGCATTCTTTGTAAAGACATATTGTTTCATTTCTTTCCCCAATGGATTATTTTTTTTTTGTTGGGGGAGTATATAGTGTAATTACTAGCTCCCAGCATTATCTCTACTTCTATTATAAAATGTCATGATTCTGAAAAGAAAAATTTCATGCACTATATAACGTCAATCATCTGTCTTTATGAGATGGAACAGCATTCACTTTGTTCAAAATGGTTTTTAAGGGGAGGAAACAGTCTTTCATGTACGGTCATTTTTTAAAAGCTATATTCAGATCTGCTTAGCATAAGAGCATAGTCACAGTTATGATCACCCACTTTAAAGGGGATTTGTGTGTGTCAATAACAGCTTTTAAGTCTGGATGTACAGCCAAAGTCATGGTGGTGAAGAAACAGGAGTGAAAATTTTAATATTACCCCAAACTTCAAAGCTCTGTTTTCATTTTAGAATCTTTGTGATTAAAATCAAAGCCACTTCTGCCATGCAGCTTCTGAATTTTGCTTTGGAAAACTTGACACTTCCATCATTATTTCACTTACTAAAGAAATTTCAAAGAGAAAGCTAGCACCTGTTAATAGCTCTTCAACCTTTAACCCCCCAGAACAGCAAAGACTGTTTATATATGTTTATATATATGTTTATAGGTCATTCTGAGCATACGTGGCATCACCTATTACATGACACAGGGGAAAGGAGGTGACACAGAAATGAAGGAGCAGCTTTTATTTAGCCAAGGGGCACTGCCAACATCCACACACAGCACTTGGCTACTCTCCAAAACGCTCTATTGTTTAGTAAATATTTCTAGAAACGCTGCTTGTCTTTAGATAGCTTGATCCTGTAATCCACACTCAGCTAAAACTCCCACTGAAGCCGTGACATTTTGTAACAAAAAATGCATCAATCATTGGGAGTTCTGCGTTTACACATCAACTAAAACGGGCCCTGAAATGTCACTGAAAAGACAGAAGCTTCCCAAACCAAAACAAGAGAGCAAAAAGATAATAGATCATACCAAGTGATATCGCAGCAGCGAAAATATTTTGGTCCTGACTCTACAGCCTTTTAAACTAGATAAAATCACCACAATTTAATGAAGCTGAAGTTAATGGAAAAGCCATGACTTCATTAGAATATCCGGGGGGGGGGTGTGGGGGTGTGTGTTGGGGTTTTATTTGAATATTCAAAAATAAGAGAAATATATATATTCAGAGCAGCTTTAATTATTTATATTGTAAGTCTATGCTTTTCACATACTTCTGAATGCATACTTATGCATAGTTCATATTATTTATTGTAAATTTATTGAATTTGTTATAATTAATTTACTCATTTATTGAATTTGTTATAATTCACTTATTTATTGAATTTGTTATAATTCATTTACTCATATTATTTAAATATCTTTCTGAACGTGTTTGCTGGGACTGTGCAGAGCACAGAACAACACCCACTGCACACTGAAGCCAACTGACTTTAAGATTCTGCTGCAGTTGCCGTTACCTTCCTGTAACAAATGCAACACACTGATAAGTTTTCTACATACAAGTTCTTCCAGGCCTGCATTATCATATTCTGAAGCCGTGAATTTCACATTTTTAACCACATATTACTATGGGAAACAGTTTCGTTTTAAGAGCTCTCTGAGATTTTCTACATGCCTCAGAAATTTTAATGCCATTCCAGATACTGGAAAATTATTTACATGTTCTTGTATTTATTGCTCTGTAAACCTGGCTGTTAAATGCATTGCAGACCTGAATCTTTAAGGTTCTTAGAGTGAGCTTATGCAGCAAGCGTTGACTATATTGCAACGCATTTTATGCAAGATCACACCTGTGCTCCAATTAGCACTGACCCCTCCTTACAAGAGGTTGTGAAAACAAAGACGACAGTCAGGACACAAGCGGCTCTGAAACAGCCAGCCAACAGTTAATAGCTTTCACCTATTATCCCATTATTTGAAAGGGTGGGATTATTATTTTATGGAGCACCCATACCATACGGTCGAAAAAAAAAAAAAGATAGTTCATGCCTTTGGATACAAGACAGTTATTGAAACTCTCCAATGATCAAATTCAAATCTGATGGGAAGCTTATAATTTGTAAATTAGCATTTGAGACTTTATCCTAAGTCTCATAATATTGCAGCACCAGTTGCTGAAGACAAATGATTAACTGAAAAAAACTATGTGAAAGAAAGATTGCAGTCATTTCCCACACATCTGAGTGGAAAAGATTAGTGTAAGATGAATACTGGAAAAAATTAGAAAGCATCTAGAATGGCAATATAAAGGTATTCTTCAGATGAGGTATTTCAGGGTGCTCACTGTGCTGGAGAACATTATCTGACAGCATATGCCTGCAGCGATTACACCTCAGACAAGTCACAGTCCTGGGAACAAGACATCCGATTGCTCTCGTTACCGAGGTTATACCATCTCGCAAAAAGTATTAGTCAGCATGGCAGTGTGCCTACACCTTCTGACCCCACTGAAGCTGCCAAGAGATCACAAGTTTCTCCCCTTTTAGGGGACAGCACAAGTTTGGGCGTCACTGAACATGAGCATTTTTCAGTAAATCACAATTAAAGACCAGAGCTATACCGAGCATCTCACAGGAATTTGCCAAGAAAGAGCCTAATTCTTCTTATTTAATTTTCTTTTCAACAAAGGCTTTATTTAATAATATGTCTGTAAGTAACATAAGCAGTAATTTGTTTACCTAAATGTTTCTGCTTATCCACAGCAATGTTCAATGAGTTTTAGAATAACGGCCAGTATATTTTTTTACATACAAGTGTGCAAATGGCAGACACGGGGAGTCACTCCAACCTGTAAGCCCATCTATTTGAGTCTGGGAACTGACATTCGTGTCCACATGTCAAAAGAGGCAGTCATCATCCTGCTGCTGGAGGGGAGGATGAGGAGGAGCACCCAACTGCGGGATGAGGGCAGAATTTTGTTTTCAGACATTTAAGAAATGCAGGCACAAGATACATAGACAGCGTACCTCACTTTGGTAATAAATCAGTCCTAGATCAGTATTAAAGGAGTCTCTGGCCTACTGGAGTATAGTCCTGGCAACTGGCAGCCATTACATATCAGATAGTTTGTTCCCCTGAAGATCCTTCCCTCTGTCTGGGGAGGGAGAAGGCATTTCGCTTGCCAGCTATAATTTAAAAAGAGCAGGCTTAATCTTCTGCCAGCAGTGCCTCCTTCTAGGGGAAGAAGCAAAACTCCTGCCCACCTTAATTAATTGTGTGAGGACAGGCAGGACGGGCAACTGCGCATCATTATTTTCCTGCCAAGATCGCACTAGTCATCATGAGACATGACAGCACCCGCAGGCTTTTACGGCAGAAAAATCCTGTTTGGTCCAGGCCAGGGTAAGTTCTTAGCTGGTGTAAAATGGGTAGCACTCCTGAAGTCAGCACGGTGGGCTGATAAGCAGGACCAGGCCAGCTCCGGTTTCGTGTCTTGTTAGGAGGGTTTGGGCTCTGTGAAACCGGTGAGCTGCACAGACCCCAGAGGCACGAGCTCAAACCAGCTACGGGGAAGCTTGGCTTTAGGTGGGCTCCAACACCACAGAGGCACCTGCTCCTCTGCTCGGCACCGGCAAGTTCCTCCAGCCACGTTCTGCTATTTTTCTGCCTCCACTGAGTTATCATCAGAAAGCGAGCTGGCCAGCTCACGGCTTGCCAGTGCACGTCTACGTTGTATTTAACCTCTCTGCCTGCGTCCGCCACTGTTTGGGGTTTTTTTAGCTACATCCAGCAAAGCATGACCTAGTGTCTTCTCCAGTAACATGACTGCCAATGGAACTAGTTTGATTTTCCCAAAACACTAGAAAAGTGGTACCTGAGGTACACAATGGGTTAGCCCAATTACTTATTTTCCTTTGGCTGTTTATAAATAGCATCTGCTGGACTTTTGACCTCTGAATTTTCGTGCAATCTCCATAGCTCGGTACATATCACCACACAGTAGCTTACACAGTTCTGCAAGCATTACAATATCTTCAAATGATGCTTCAATCACCTATGCTTAGAATATAATTTTTTTTTAAAAAAAAAGTTTCTTATTACATAAAAAGGAATTCTTTCACTTGAAGTACTCATTCCCTTGCAGACTTATGGCAAATTTAATTAGTCATTTGGAGTGCAGATCACTACGTTCACCAAGATCAATACTAAGATCAACACATAGTAACTGACTGCAAGCTGGTAAGAAAATAAAGTTGAGTTTGCAAGGATAGCTGTAGCTCAAATCTGAACTGAGAGCGTGCAGACAGGAGACGGGGAACACAATCTGCCCCCAGGCATCTGCTGCTGATGGCTGTAAGTGAAGCAACCAGTTCAGCCCAGCAGCAGGAAGGCTGGGTGATGCTGGCCAGCTGGGCCAAGCAGAAACCACATGTCCTCACCGAGCAATTTGGCTCTGCTCTCGCTTTCTGTTCCCTCCAAAAATGGTAAAGCAGCTCTATGAAAGTGTCCACCTGTACCAAGAGGATTGCAAGCCTCCAATTCTCTTCCTCTTTAGTAATATTCGTATTTGGATTGCTATTTGGATTCGGTCTGCTGCACTTAATGTGACACCTGGCACAGTGGAGCAGTGATGACTTAGAACTCACAGCCACCAACATCATCATAAAAACAAACTAACTATGTTATAAAATACCTTGGGTTTTATTTTGATTATTAGCATGGATTATCCAGTATATGAAATATGACTAGTAAAAAATTCTCTCAGCAAAATATTCTCCTTCCAACTGCCTATAATTCCTTATGGTACACAAGGAACAAAAGCAAAGTCTAACACAAAATAAACTTGTCTTTATTAATGCATCTCTGGGAAGAGTTTTATTAAGGGGCCAGAAGTTAAATTGCATTCTAATGGGTAATAATAAAGGCTATATACCACAGTTTCTGCTAATATTGGCTTAGATTTAGACACACAGCTAAGGTAACCTTCTATTTCTCTGCTTTCATATGAAAGGCTACTAAAAACACCAGAGAATAAAAGAGACTGTTGTTAGTTGTCATACTGTGTCTATAATTACTTACTTTGTTCCTGAAGCCATCACCATGATAAATTTGCAGTTTTTCCCCATCTGCCAGAAGTAGTAATGTGCAATACATTTAACAACTGAATTTGCATATAGAAAGTATCATTGACCTTTGAGTTTAAAAGGACAAAGATTTACAAGGACACCCTTTTGAAGCAAAGTGCTTAGTTTAGGGAAAATGAAGCCGCACAAGAGGAATAAAACACATAATCTCCTCCACATAGGAAAAATTGCTGTTTTTACAAGTAAGACATTTGAATTCCCTATGAAATAGCTCCCTCATGAGTGGCCACATAACGAAGGAAACAACTGTCACCCATAAGGAAAATACCAAGGCAGTATTTACAACATGTTTAGCATCGGCTACACTGGATGCTGCAGCACACGTGTCTTCACTGGAAGGCAACCTCTAGCCCTGTGACCTGAGTAAATCAGGGTGACAGCCTGGGCTCTGCCTTTACGGGTTTATGTACAGGGCTGCCTGGTGACAGGCTTGCTCCGCTCCCGCGCCGAGCTGCGTGGGACCTGCAGAGATGCAGTTAGCACAGGGAAAGGCAGTGCTCGGCATGCCCCTAATGGAGCTGCATGCTCTAGGGATTGAGATTTGCTGATTTGCAGCCAGACGGCACAGAGCAAGCCCTGCCAACCAGCAGCAGGCTTTCTAAAGAGAATGCAGAATTGCATTCTGACAGATGGACGCAAGACTGAATGTCTGGGAAAGCCCCTTCCCCAGTTGAAGCAGCTATGCCATGCCAGACTGTTACAGCCTTTGCTGAACTGCCTCCCGGGCGGCAGCCGAGCCACGGGCAGCTCTCCCAGTGCCAGGTTAGCCAGGACACAGGCTGCACATCCATCCCCTTCATCTGTCCATCCCAATACTTCCAGAAAGTTTTCAAGTGTCTGGGTTTCTTATGGTCTACATAGGGAACTCTCCCTGAACTCCCTCTCTGGTCACATGCAGTAACATAGAAGCCAGATTTGAAACCCACTCATGAATCAGCACAAGTCCAGCAAGAACTGTAAACTCTGACTCAGAAAGTAGATCTGAGCAAAGTGAATTTAAATGGACACTGAAACAAGGTTTTAGCATGAAATCTGGCTCTCACTTGCTCTCCAGCTTGCTTTGTAAACACATTTTGAAGAAAAAATGTCTCAGTGTCCACTAACACCCAGTTGCTTATGCAATGACACAAGGGGAAACTGAAACTGAATTGAAACAGACCGAAAGTATCTCAAAGCCAGCCTTGCCACCTCAGCTGAGGTGCAACGTGTAATGCAACCAACGCCCCTGATCTCTGGCATTGCCTAACGTAGCAGAAAACTTCCTAGATTAAAAACCTGCTCCCCATCACACCCAGGCAGCTCCCCTGGTTTCTGTTTCAGATGGGTGAGCTGCCAGAGCCGTGTCACCATGCTGAGTTACAGCCACACAGAGAATGGACTCCAAGAGACACAGCCCAGACCCCCTTTGTCTAACCATATAATCCCTCTCTGATTGACATGGAAATATGATGATAAAAACAGAGGGAAAATAGAGATTAATAAAAACCGCCTTTAGTAGATCCTTAGAAAAGCAAACAGTGGAACTACAGCTTGGCATGTGCTCATTAGAACAGAAAGAGGAATAAACAAATGCTTTAAGGTCTTTGATGCTAACTAGTCTTCCGATTTCATCAACAATATTAATATAAAATAATAGCAGTCGCAGCAAAAGTCCACTTAACAGTATTTTTATTGTGCCTGTGAGCAAACTCCTAGGAAAAAGGATGGCTATAATAACTTTATATGATACTTATCCTAATAGTCCCCCAGCAACAGCTTGGATCACAGGATATTCACTGTGTGGTGTCTGTGTATTCAGGAACACTCAATGGATTTTTCTCCTCGATATGGTTTTCCACTCCTCGATCAAAACCACGTTAACTCAGCACAGTACCCACAACAGTCTTGAACAAGGTCAACAGCCTTAACTATTAACTGAAAAGCTGCCTCCATTTATTTTGACCCTGGACCTTAGTACTGTCATTTCAAGGCCTCTACTCTTGTACTGGAATAGACACTCAGTATTCAATTACCACCCACTCTGTGCACGTAGAGGGAAAAAATAAAGAGTATTTGTGCACATCCTACTTGTTACGTATACAGAAGCCATTTTGTACCTTTGAACTTCATTGCCCTTCCCTGAACCTTCTGAATTCTGAATTCTTTTCCAGAAGAAAGGACCAGCACTTCACACTACATTCAAGCTACAGAAAAAATACCCAACCATTATTATGCCACTGAGTAAAGTCTCTTTTGTTGTTGATTGTCCTAAAACTTCATAGGATTTGATTTGCTTTTTTGACTGCTGCCGCCATTGGATTGACGTGTTTGGGGAACTATGTTTCATTACCAAATCTTGTCCCAAGTGCTAATTTTTAATTTAGACAGAGAGATTCCAAGTAATTCCCACTTTCAGCAACTTGGTCCTTTGTGAACCTGCTACAGGCAACCTGTTGTGAAGCTGACACATCTGGAATACAGTACTGCATTCAAATTTCAGAATGTATTTAAGGGGTGGGGTTTCTGGAGGAATATAAAGCCACGTTTCATATGCTGGACAATATTCAAACTAATGAAAGTAAGAAAAAAACCTATAAATGCCAAGATATTCCCAAGAGGCTATATGCAGACTTCCTCTCCAACCTATCTCTACTGAAGTCCTTTCGTTAACATTAATTTTCATATTGTCAATAGATCTTCCAAATAACTCTTGGGATGAAATTACTATAGTTCAGCTTACCATGTCATGAATGAATTATTCATAAATGTCACTTTATCTCATGAAAACTTAAGAAATTAGTTCAGAACATAATCATAAATACAACTTTAACACGGACTGCACACCCCTTAACTCCTACGCTACACTGCTTTCCCAGTAAGCTATGATGATTCAAGATAAAAATGACACTTGCGAAAGCAAATTAAGAGTTTTAGAGATGAAAAACTGTTGAATTCTGAATTCCTTCAAGCATTTTTTTTTTTTGGTCATTCTTAAAAGGCTTTGCCCAGACTTGTCATTGCATCCCCTTTCCATTCTCCTGGAGTACGGCATGACTTCAACATACCCAGCTATACTTCCTGAGCGCCACCACCAAAGAAGAAAATCGATGCACTATTTTCTTACAATATACTCCCATGTGACTCAAACTGCATATATGTGTGTTTGCATATACTTTAATGGTGCCTCAGGAGGCTGCAGAGAGGCATTAGCTGCATTGTAAATCAGTCGTGGATTCAAGACAAGAGCAGAAAGTGGTGACTACCATGGACAGTGAAACGGTTTGTTCCACAGCAACGTAAGGCACGCTGCAGATGCAGAGTATTTGCACTATTTCCAGTTGTGACACACTGATCAAGAAAGAGCTCTTTTTTCTACAAATGTCCAAAGAACTAGAAGAAAAAAGAAAAGAAAAAAGATTTAAAAAAAAAGACAACCTGAGAAGGAGAACAGGGTGAATAACAAGAAGGACTTGCTGTCTTCCCTCCAGCACTAAGCAAGCTGCTATTAGAAAACAATTCCTGTAAAGAGAACATGTAATTGACAACTTCCTGGAGGTATTACACTTGGAAAAAAACAGCACTGTTGCATTACCTACAATTATTTTAAAGTCTAACTGCAAGCATCAGTAGATATGGGAAAAAAATAGATAGCCTACCTACTACTCATTTAGCATTATGTTTTTCATACTTGCTTTTTACAAACTGACCTCAAAAGGCACATGAGTTTTTACTAATATCCCCTCCATTAATGTTTCATTAATAGTTTCAGCAAAGAATTTGTAGTTGATATATTCTTAATTCAGTAGAGTACACACACGTTGCCTCACTTTGCTATCCTCTCCACCATCCATCAAGATATTTCCTTGCATTAGCACCCATGTTAGGGTTTTCTGGCACACATTGCATTGATTCGTTCTTACAGAAAATCTACAGTTAATACCTGAGCAGCAGCATTTAATTTTAAATAGACCTGAAGGCTTTCCCAGATCTAGCAACTTCTTTGCTTAATCCTCAGTTTCAATAACTGCACCTGGTATTTAAAAAAAAAAACAAACAAGCAACCACTATTGAAATCTATTTTTCACAACTATTTCTCTAACCCTTTCTGCATTAGCAAACATCTGCTGTGAAGACTGTTTTCTGGAAAGCATACAAGCAGCAACAAAAGGGACAACAGTTTGTGACAGGACAAATAATCAGGGAGAATTGTCAGAGGTGTTTGCTTAACTTGACAAAGCAAAACAGGACTGTGAAGCAATGCATCAGGTTGAGTAGCATTGGTAGGTGTAGTTCCACTCTTGTCTTTCACCAGATGCAATTTTGGCCCACTGACTGGAAGATGTGTCACGGCTTGGGCTCGTATGCTGAACATATGGTGGAGTTAGATTACAAGCAGTGAGAGAAACTCTGTCTCTGCACAGAAACTGTAGTCCATTTTCCCTAAATCTGCCTGCTATTGGCTTGTTAACAAAAACAAAATCAAACACCTGTGTACCAGATATAGAGTTGTTTAAGTGCCAGCACTGATCCATCTGCAAAGCACATCATTAGCCAACTTCTTTTCTTTGGGTGAGATGCAAGACAGATTCATCAGAACAAACCCACAGCACCACTGAAGGGACATTATGTATTCCCAGCCTACCATTCTCCACTTCCTTCTTTGCCTTTTCATGTTGCCATAATGGTAAAGAAGAGCAATAAAATATTCATTTATCTCCTTCTCATCAGGTAATTCTCCAGGCCCTGGACCAGCACACTGTGAGCCTCATCCCCTTTTCTTTATTGCCCCACCTGCCACTTCATTGGCAGATCCTTCCAGAGCGCCGTTCCCTCAGTCTGACTTCTACGCTCCAGAGAAGTAAGATTTTTAAAAACTATTAAATGCTGCTGTATTGGGTCTGGCTGGGTTGCAGGGGTGGCTTCTGTGAGAAGATGCCAGAAGCATCCACTCCTCCTCATTCCTTTGACTTACTCTGGGAGCACAACATCATCTGAGTCATCATATCTTACAGTTCATGATGTAATCTATTTAGGCTGGGATTTGTTTAGGTTTCTTGACCATCCTTCCTCACAAGTACACAGGTACATCCTGTCTTTGCTATTCTTTCAGAAGATGCTGTAATGATACATCATCGTCATGTAAGAAAAGGTTTATTAGAAGATGGTGTTCTGTTCACTCCAACAAAGCTGAAAGGGAATATTTCTCTCAGTTATGCTTCTTAACATGAATATAAAGAGAAGTGAACAACTTGTGCGGTGCTGATTAGACATTATCACCCTTTAATTTGCTGAAGCTGAGAGTATTCAAAAGCTTGGAAAGGTCTTGTTCATTGCAGGTGCACACAAAACAACTTAGGCAAGAAGCAGCAGGCATGCACTGACAGAGGAGACTGTTAGCTGTGAAAATGCAGATGTACAACAGCAACACACATTCAGGCCATCAACTGCTTTCTAAAATAGCTGTCATTGTGCACGCTCTCAAGGACCAGAGCCAGATAGCTCCTTGCTGTTGAGCACCACATTTCACTGATATTTTGGTTAGTCCCTGAGCTCTAGAGTTACAACTCCCATTAAAAAAAAAAAATATATATATATAACCCTCCCAAAGCCAGCCTCACCTACAACTAATAAAAACACCGTCAATCATACGCAGAGGGTGCGTGCGCTGCCTTGAAGCTGTGACCCCGATTCAACATCTGTTAGTAAGCAGCAGCCTCTGACATGAGGCATAAAAAGTCCAGACGTGTTGGCCATAGCTCTCCAGGATCCCAAACAGGTCTTCTGCTTGCTCTACCCTTTCCCATGCCTTCCTTGCAGCCCTTTACATGACAGAGGGCTTCCTATCCTATGGGAGGCAAGTATGTATGCCAGGAAATGTGTGTGCTCAGGCACCAGTACATACAGTACTCCAGGCTACAGCCAGGCATAAACTGGTTTTAGCAGCCTTCAGTCCCAATGAACAGACCCAAATTCAGATGTCTTTATTTCACATTTGTTTGGCTTTCCCTTAAACCTGTTGTGATCTTGCAACTACTGGCCCTAGATTAGCATGAGTTTTCTTTCATTGGTTTCAAATTTATCTGCAGTAGCTTTCATTTGGTGAAATTCCTATCATCATCCTAGCCAAGAAAGCGTAAAAAAGGAAGGCTAAGCAATTCCTACTGCACCTTTTACAGTCTTAAATGCTTGTTATCTTTCTGAATGCTAGATCAAGCCAGGCAGTACAGCTGCCTTTAAGTAAATAAGCTGCATGCTGAGACATCTGCCAGGAATTCACTCTGCCTCTCTGAGAGTTGAGTAACATTCTCACACACTTAAATACAGAGCATCTACACCCAAAAAATACTATCCAAACTAAAGCAGATATGCAGAGTACTCTGTACATATGTTAGAGAAAAAGAAATATCAGCCCAGGTTTCCTGAAAACAAAAAAATAAGTAGAGATTCTCCTGGAGATGCTCTTTGTTCATCTCTTTTTTAAAGATTACAGTTTGGTTTATTTTCTATCCCTCACTCCTAACCTTCTGAAAAGATCTACGGTATCAGAACTATCAGGCTGAGATTGTTTTTATATTTATCCTAGGATAAGAGAAGCAGTTCTTTTGACCAGTTTATGAATTGCTTGGTAGTTTTCTTATGGGCTTACTCCTGTTTACAATTATTCAGTTGTTATAGCTACGTGTAAATACCAACAACTCATATCTGGGGAAGGGTGCTGTTATGGAAATGAGAGGCTTTCTCATCTCTGTGAGCAGCGATGAATCCTGAGGCTGAAGAAGGTCACAGTTAAACGTGAAAGGCAGAATGAATTAAAGTACCTACAAACATACATTTGCTTAATACACTATCCAAGGAAGTCAGCAGAATTTCCTTCCAGAGGGCTAGGGACCAGGTTCAAATCATGCTCCCATCTCTCACAAGGGCCTAATACACCTTCCAGCGCAGAAAGACAAGGTACAATTTGCAGATAAAACTCAGAGTGAACGTACTGGGGGGAGAGAGAGAAGGAACAGGAGAATTTTAAAGATGCAAATTCATCATAGCAGTTTCTTTGGATTAAGCTACACTAAGATGACATTAGTGCTAAAAAGGGCAGTTCTGTCACACTGCCTGCTCCAGCATTACCCATCACCTCTCCTTTATCAGAGCACACTTACCACGCAACTTCATACAACACTAACCTGATAGCAAACTAACCCAGAAAAAAAAAAAAAAAAACAAAAAACCACAATTTTTTTCTTTATTGCTTAATTTAAAACATCAGCCCTTTCTCAATGGGAACACAGCAGCTAAACATGATTAACTGTGCAGCCACAGTCGCTACTGCAGAGGATGCAGAAGACTGAGGGGCTACCCTTGCTGGCATCATGATGATCTTAGGTCTGTTCCACTGACTATTAAATTTCACTCTTATTTGTAGAAGTCTTTTGCTGTAGCACACCAGATGTGTATGGGATGGAATACCTTGCTGGAAAAGAGGAAGAAAAAGACTAAAGGCATCTACTGCCCAAAATACCCATCCTCCCTGCTTCTCCCAATCCCTGTGTTCAAATGAGCCATTATACACCACCTGCTTTAGCAACAGAGTAGCCATCAGGATTTCATTTTACAAAACCCACTTGGATGATGCCCTGAAAAAGGCTTTCATTGACTCACTCTACTTAATTGGTAGAAGAGCAAACACAGAAGAGCCTGGGGTTTTGAGATAGCAAAAGACATTTTGTTCAAAACCAGGATTACTTGATAATAAATCCATTTGCAAGCAGATAAATGCCAGCAAAGAAACTAGAATAGGAAGTGTCTGTTAAATAAAGCAGGTTACTGACCAAAAAAAAAAAAAAAAAAGAAGATTTGGATTTATTTTGAACAAATAAGCCAGGGTTTAAAGGTTACTGTACTAAAGCAAAGTAAAAGACAAAGCAGACTGTTACCCTATTCAATGTAATGTGCAGTAAATTAAAGAGTTGGTATTCCTACAGTACTTATTGATTATTTTATTATTGTGTACTATGTTTGGTGCTGGTAAATATTTAAGTGCATTATTACTCTTCACAGGATACAGAACATAGAACTCAGATTAATTTCAGACTTCATATTTAAATTCTTCTGCCAGACTGAGAGCTCTGGGTATACAAAGAAGCAGCTTCACAGTAAGCTGGTTTATCCAGAGAAGCAGAGCTACTATGCTGATCTAAACAACTTAACTCTGCCAGTACTTTGACTGCTCACTCAAAGTAAACTGTAATGAACTCCAAAGGAGTAAGCCCATGGACCAACCCCAACATTTATAAAAGATGAAGGTATTCTTATTTCTGTGTTACAACTTGGAAAATTAAGATAAAACATGAATAATTGTTACTAAAACGTAACCTCCTACTGATGATGTTCACATCTGTCAGATGTTCAATTTTTGCTCTGCACTGGGCATCCTTTTCAGTTCTACAGCTATTCCCACCACTTCACCATCTTTTCCCTGTGACCACATTTCATTCAGAGAAGCTATCCAACATCTATTCTTCAAACAGAGAATGCTGCTTTATTCTAGCCCTGCCATTTACTGCCTTTATTTTGCCCTGCACAGATAGAAAAGCAAAACCATAATCAAATACGTATGTGCATTTCTGCTGGGTATTTCCAGGCAGTAGCCAACTTCTGGATCATGTTCCCCATTCAAAGGGATACATATGATTCATATCAGAAAAATAATACATGAATTGGTTAGCAGACTTGTTCAACTTCCATCTAAAATAAAAGCAGGTAGGAAAAAGAAAGCTGTCCATGCACCAAGTTCTGCAAATGGTAAAGGGAAGAGATAAAAAGAAAAAAAAAAAAAAAAAAAAACCCGTTGTTAACTTGCGATTCCGAAGTGCTTTTCAACAATGCGTATTAATTTCTTCTGAAATAAGGATGGAATAATTGCATGCAGTCTTAAATATTAATTGCCATGTAAGCTGTTATAAAAGGGTTTGCTATCTCAACTCCCACACAGAGAAGCCTAGTTGAAGCCACCTTGGTGGCCAAAGTAACACTCCAAAGTAAAAAATGTATTAAATCAATAGGCTGGCAGTAAGCCTTCTATTTAAAAATCCCTGCTCATTGCATGTGACCTGAATACAATGAACTAACACCACTACCTACAATCGAAGGAGATTTTAAAAACTGTGGGATAGCACTCAATGCATCAATCACATTAATTTCTTTAGCAACCTATATCTGTGTAACTCTTCATAAATTCTAGAAGACAGAAAAAGGTACTATACGTGAAAAAAAAAGCCAGTTTCCAAGTTACATTTTATAACCAATAAGAACTTAGTACAATAATTCTGGAAGAACAGAATTCAGCAGATTAAAGCACATATGTCAAAATATTACTTTCCATAAAGATATTTGGCCTGTCCAGAGCATAAAGAAGTTCTTTGGATTTCACTTGGAATGAATGAGGGCATATATTTAAAATTTTGTCTTATCTTAACTGGAGCTAACTACCACATTATCTTAGTAATTGCCTCTCTCAAAAGCATTTCATTGGATAGTATAGATGTAACTGGGGCCAGAATTCAGTAGATTAAATGAACAACCTACAGAGCCCTTGCACATGAGGAGAGCATAGAAGGTTGGCTTTTGTCCTAATTAAATGGAAATAAACAGATATTCTCTTTAGCAACAAATATACTTTTTAGGAGAAGAACTATAGAACAAAACTGAAGTGAAGACGTTTTTATCAGAGATTCAGAGCTGATTCCTTAGGCGTGAGCTGAAGAAACAGCCCTGGTGAGCCAACAGGTAAAGAGAAGTTAAAGAAAGGCACAAGAAAGAAAACGAGAAAAATCAGAATTCACCAACACCTATAGCTCATGCTCGGACGCACAAATACTGTGCCACAATCATTTTGCACATGCACACCTGCATTTTCCAGGCACTCCGGTTTCAGCTCCATTTTTCTGTTCTCCACGCTCTTCCCCATCCCAGCACCTCTGCAGAAATCACTCTGACGGAGCGTAATTACAAAGGACAAATGACTTTTGATTCAGCAGACAAATGGCTGTTTCAAAAGCACTTGATCAGGTAGGAAGATGCCTGTAATTCTGAGTCATCCAGCTGACCCTAATTTGCAATTAACAGTCTTGTGAATTTTTAATTGCCAACTGTACTAAAGCTGTCAGCTGGGTTACAAACCCCCAGGACACAGCTTTCCAGGTGTGCAGCATGCCAGGGGGCTTTCGGCACACAGAACTGAAAGAGACTGCTCCAGAACACATGGTATGGCACAGTATGGTTTACTTGGGGGGGGACACCCAGAAACACAGAACAGGAAAAACCCACCACACCTACCTTTTCTCACCATTCAAAAAAACAAAAAAAAAAAGGCCAAAAAGCCCTGCAGCCAGGCACAGCCAAGTGATAAAATCTTTCCTGTGCTGTTAGAGAGGAATAAACCCGACCTGTATGTCAGACTGGAATACGGCAGAGCGCTTGACCCGCACAGCCAAGAATAGCTAATGGTGATTCAGAAAGGAGTATGGAAATGCACGAAGCTGCCCCTATTCAACGACAATCATCCTCCCAGCCTTCCACCTGGGCTCCTACCTGCCCAGGATCCCTTTTTACAACCCCGTGACTGCCACATCTAAGGCCATTTCTTACTTGTTGTGTCCAATGTAACACCCAATGCCATATTTCCAGTACTGCCTGGAAACTGCTTGAAATACACACAAATGTACCTTTGTCTACGGGTTTCATCAACCCCCCTGGACCCACCTCTCCTCCTCTTACCACCTTTACATGGACAATTGCCTGTTTCTCTATCTGCAGGTGGCAATATAGGAGTGACACCTTGGGTGTCAAGGACCTTGCCGGATGTATCACTCCACAGATCAGTTTGTTTATTTTTTTTCCATTGCAAAGATTTCCATTTTTGCTACAGCACTTCACTAATTACTATTTAAAGAAACTGTTTCAAGCAGTGCTCACTAACACCAAATACAATGTACTTAAGCTGTCACCATAACGTTCAGTATTTATTTGAATTAGATCCCATTGTACAGTCTCACTATTTAAATGCAAGTCACTTTTAGACTGCAAAGTAAGTGGTTGCCAGCACAGTTCTCTGAAATGCGTTTCCATTTTATCTCATTACATATGTTTCTGTTTTCCTAGGGCCCTCTCCTCATCATTCCTCCTCTTGTTATGTGATCAGATCTTTCCCTTTTGTCAGAAAAAGCATATTAATCACTTTCATGAGAAAACTGGGAAATCTAGAGATGTTACCTCTTCATCCAACTACTGACCGCTAGCCTTCAGTCATGATGAATAATGTCTAAAAACTATCCTAAAATCCTCCCTGCCCCCTCTTGAAAAATCTTTGCTGGAATATATCTCCCATCAGATTTATCTATCAGTTTTCTATAGATCAATTGCTGTTAACAAATGCTATTCATCAACACAAAGGATTACAACAACCATTAAGTTTCTGTTAGTGCTGCTTGAGAAACAACAAAGAATTTGAAGGCATTTTTCCCTAAACAGGCAGCATTGATGTTTCGTTAAAATGATTTTTTTTTGAAAAAGTGCTAAAAGGTTGTCAGAAATGAACTTTGTAAAATAATAAAATCAAAGCTTTTAAAATCCAATTTAAACTGCATTTTAATAATTTCTTGGTTCCAATTCTGAAACAAAATAAAACTGTGCAAAGGAAATCCAACATGTTTTAAAATTGCATTAAAATGTCATGTGAGGATATTACTCATGAGAATATCGGAGACTTACAGAGAAGACTAACATTTTACACTCCCTCTCAAGCCAATTTCAAAATGGAACATTAACTATGATAGGACAAGTATCTCTGTAATTATTGAATAAAACAGTCATTAAGAACCTAATTTCTTGTGTAGCCTGTTAAGATTTTAAATTTTTAACTAAATGCACAATCAATGTTAAGCTAAATTGTGAGAAAAACAATTTGATGTACAGTACTAAACTCAGTAAAAGATAAACTCACGAATTAATTTCAGTTCATGAGCTAATAGGCTCACAAATACACCCTCACCCACAAGGTAAGTAAAAACATCAATTGAGTCAGCATTCATGAAGTAAACCAACCATTCGACAAGCGTCAGGCGCCCATCTCTTCCAGGCAGGGGTCGGATACACAGCACTCCGCGTTCCGTTACCCTTTTAACTTGGGTGCATCCCAGAACCCTTTCCAGCCACCGTCACTGCCCAGCACAGCCTGACACAGGGACAAGTAATTCTGAGAATATTTGCAACTCATCTACAGGCGCTCGGACCACGATGCCAATATGCTCAAAATCCTACGGGTCACCGCTGACGGTCCTAGTCACTAACCCAAGCTTTTGTACCCCAGGTGGGGTAAGGTTGGCTCTGCCAGGGACTAACTCTGCTCACAGTCACACCGACAAACCCTAGTGAAGGCTGTCACGTGGACACGGTGACCACACGTGTTTAAATACTAATTTTACAAAATTTTTTAATTTTTAAATAGGAATAAGAATAAGAATAGTTATTGTTACTATAAATTTAAGAGCCAGGCTAGGAGTCTGCAGCAAGATGCCCTGTGTTCGGGTATGTTTATGAGAAGCCAGTAGCAAACTGCGTGTAACACATTGGGACCAGTGATCAGCAACAACTTGTAGTAACCAGCAAGGGCTTCACAACTGCTTAGCCTAGTTTTAGGCAGGAAAATGCTCATATCCTAGGATTGTACGTTGATTCAGTTATAAATAATTCAAAGATACTTCCTGTGAGAGACACTATATGCAGCCACCGGCTGCACTCAGAAACAAGAAACTGTGGCACTGATAAGGCGAATACAACTCAATTCTCCTAAGAACTCCTTTTGCTACAAAACCTGGTGTTAGCAGTCGCTGGTTTACTGTAGTCAACAGCACTACCACACTAAGGCTGAATCTGGCTCTTTGATCTTAGAGTTGACTTAGCTGACAATTTGGGGACCTGGTTTGTAAGCTGAGCTCACACTGCTGAACTCCGGCTGTCCGTGCCATGCTGCCAGCAGCCTCGTGGGAATCGGGGCAGCCAAATCTAATGCACGCTGAATTCTGCTTCTTTTCCAGTTGCTACTCATTGATCTACTAATCCAATCTGGGATAATGAGTAAACAGCAAGACAGCCTGCAACAGGTCAAAGATAACATGTAAATAGCCAGCGACACCTCCCTCCAGCGCCCAGCGAGGGTATAAATAGATGCAGTCACTAACAGAAGAATTTCTTGTGTTCCTCAAGTCAAAAACTGGTCAGTACTGATCAATTTGTTCACTGCATTATTGTCCAAGCAATTAAATGTGACATGATTAAAAAAAACAAAACAAAAAACAACAACAACAACAAAAAAAAACGGAAAAAAAAAACCCCCACACTTGAAAATTTATCTCTATCTCTACTCACGCAGGCAACTGACTAGAGAAAGTACGATTATTTGGCCCTAAAGCTACCAGCGAGCATCCTCTCCCGTTGCTGTAAGCCCAACTGAAAGCAGGACACGCCAGTCTGCTGGGAAATGCACACACCAAATGTATACGTAAACTGATGCATATGTAAGCATGGAAAAAGGAGATGGCAATGGTACTTGTGCTTTTACACAACCATTCTGTTGCTGAACTGCTCTTCCAGGGCAGGGATGACAAGAGGTTTGACACCTTCCCTCCATCTCTGTCACATACCTGGAGTCATGCCCAAATCATGGCTGCAGACTCTAGTACAGAAATCATCTCTATAACAAGTAACTTAAATATTTTTGACATGTGCAGCGAGTTAATTGCATCTAAACTCATTTTAGCAGCAAGAGACTGCCCAAGATGATACGGGAAGCATCTGGTAGTGCAAGAAATACAGCTTGTGGTTTCCAAGTCCAGCAAAGAGCATTTAATTTGTGCTTTCACCACCAGCACATGCAACTATGGCCACTCACAGCTAGAAGATACAGATTATTATCCAAGGAATTCCAGGGTACAAATGAGTAATAGAGCTATTCCAATTTAAAGTCCCAGATGGAGAATTGCTTACAAGCGCCTGATAGTATAAAAGTTTTACCCTCCCATCATGCTCCCTAAGGGAAGCAACATAAATGCTTCTAACTGGAAGTTCTGCTACCAATAGCTAGTTTTCCCTCATGCCTTCAGAAAGCCCATGCATCATACCGCTTTTAACTAGCGGTTTATATCACATCCGCTGCTAATGGTTCCGTAAGAAAATACCACATTACAACAGCAAAACACCAACCACTTCCAGTGATTATAGCTACAATTAACTCGCTGTATGTATCAAAAATACTAATTAGGCGATGAATGGGGACACTCCCAAGAGCAAGAAATAAAGAGCATAAGGTGCTCAGGCAAACAATGAAAAGATAAAAATCAGAGTGACTACAGAAAAAGAGAAATACCCTTTTTCTGAGTTTCTTGTAACTTGAATACTGAACAAGGTAGAAACATCAGCCTGCTGCCATTATTTACAAAAGGCTATTCTCAGCAGAACTTAAACATTTCCCATGCACAGGCTTCACCAGGAAAAAGAAAAAAGTACTAGAGATTCTATTCCTGATTATAATATGCACCAGTGATTTCTGAAACAGCAGGCAAAGCAGATGCTGTACTAACTTCCATGCAATGGCATGTGACAGCCACCTTGACTGTCCTTTTCCAGCCATTTAATTCAGTTACTGGGGGAAGCAGTGACACCGATACATCTGCAAGTTCCATGCATTCCCATAAATCAAGCATTTATATACCCTGTTTTCCCCCCAGGAAAAACATAAACCAAATTTGGAAGATACTTAACATCGCAGTACCAAAAGTGCAAGCAGGTGAGATGTAATGTGGCTCCAACATCTCCAGGGCAAATGAACTGTCCGGTAGTGCTGAGCTTTTGAACACACCCATGGATTCACATTGTTGCGGGGGACACGGCAAATCTAGCCCTACCGAGTTCCAACATGGGAAATTCACGAGGGTCACCCAAATTTGTCAGCTGCAATAAGCTGTCAGCGGTTCTGTCAAGCTACAGATCTGCACAAAGATCATCTTCAATTCCTAAAGCCCAGAGGCAGTCATAGGTCACAAAGAAGAATTAACAACTTCTTAATTTTTTTCAGCAATCCTTTTGTGTTGATATGGGATATCTAAAATGCAAGAATATGACAACTTACTTTTAACCAAAACACAAACGTAAGACTGTACCAGTTCCAAAGATAAGGAAGAGTCCAACATACACAAAGGCTTTGAGGTAACATTTTCAGACAGAAAGGGAATCACTGTTAATGGGCCAAAACAAAACGACATAAAGAACAAAAGAAAGAAGTCAGCTTCACAAAGGCAATAGTCTTGTTTTCCACAGCTAAGAGTAAGTAGCAAAATTTTCAATCCAAAACATTCTCGTTTCCTTTTCTCAAAAGCCCTTCCAGTCTTCCCCTTGGTGTAATCTTTCTTAGGGTGAAAAATGCATTAAAAAAAAAAAAATCTGTGCTTTTAACTAAGCAGAAATAAATGTATTGTGCAGTATTGCTGTTGAAGTTCAAGAGTAGGGGAATCCACTTTGTCACAGTCACTTTCAATGAACACTCCAGTTTATGATAAGTTTCATAAAAACTGCTTAATTCAACATTTATGAAAGTACTGAAGATAGATGAAAGGTGTAAAAACAGGAATCTTGCCAATCAATCATGTGTTGAAAACAAGCACCTGGAATATGGTAAGAATGAAGATAGGCTTTTCATGTACATATGGTCTGCTAGATAGAATGATTGAATATTCTCGCATTTTTAATCAAAATGTTCCTACCATTGCACATCCAAATTATTTTCTTCCACCACTGAATATTAGCAGTCTCTTTCCCTTGGGGATTAAGTTGCTTGCAATGTTCCCAATGAGAAAAGGAAACATCCATTGTGAAAAGGTGCTTGATAAAAGACTGACTGAAGGAAAAACTTTTTTTGTAAAAAAAACTTTTAGAAATAAGTCATCAGAACTGAACACAGATGACCAGCTTTCAAATAACATAACAAAGGGAGATCAAAACAGTAGTAGGCCACAGCAGACAATTTGGATCTCAAACTACTTATGCCAGAAAAGTTTTGGGGCAGAGACACCTTTGAATATTAATTTTTATAGCTTTTTGTACAATAAATTTTTGCCAGAAATTATGCTCCTAGGTATAATCATGCTACAAAAACTACTGATAACAACCCAAGCATTTGGGTGAAACCATGCTAAAAATACCCAACCAGGGCAGGTTGTGCCCTCTTAGTTCTACCAGTTGGGTTTTTCATGGGCTAGGAGCCCAACCTGTAACAAAGCTAGTAATCTAACTTAGCCAGCTCTTCTCTCAGGGCTCCAACCTATGAGCAATGGAGAGAAAAGCCTTAATAATTACTCCAGCTGAAAAAAAAAAACCAAAAAAAAACCAACAAAAAAAACCCACAAAAAAAACCCCACCACCAAACACCACACCCAGACCCAAAGCAACCACCTTTACTTTTCCTGTCCTTTCTCTAAAAAGGAACCATGTGAGACTAGCCCAGCAGTGCAAAAGGTAGCCAATAAGAGATTTCCTATTCCTTTTAGGTTTTTGGAGACTCCAAGAAATAGGTTCAAGTTTCTAAAATAAAAGAAAGAGAACACAAGCTCTTCTGATCTTAATATTAACCTAGTTCCCCTTCAATGAAGTCATAAAAGTTGCAGTTTGAGATGTGAGCGATAACACACGGTGCAACAAACACTACTACCCACTTGAGTTACTGCAAGTAACCGCCCAGATTACCACACTATTTCCATGGCACTGAGCAAGCTGGAAGTGAACGCAGATTCACCGTAATTTCACAAGTGGGAGCATTTATCACAGTGAAGTTTTGAATTATTTTTGCCAGTTAATACCTTCTAAGTATCAAGATTATCTTTCTACACTTGGCATATCTAGTTGAAAGATAATGATTCCCTTAAAATGTTGATTGTTCCCATTTGCCCAATAAGACAAGTTCGTAGTTTGTAAATAGTACAAGACAACAGGCGCAGGTACAGTACTACTGCTTCAAATAATCTGCATTGGATTCTTAAGTACTTCTTGCTCCACTGCTTCAGTTCTGCACTCAGAGCAAGAAAATTAAAACACTGAAGCAAAAATACTACTAATAAATTATTAATAGAGATATCTAAGGTCTTTCATAAATAACTCTACAGAACAGCAAACTACATCTGTTCAAACAAACCCCTCTTGCCCAATTCCTCTTTTGGCGCAACAGAACAGATCAACACTAGTTGTTTCAAAAGCTTCAGATCTCTAACTGAACAGTATTCACACTAGGACATCCTATAAGATACATTTAACTTCCAATTAAAAAATATCACAATTTTGTTCTCACCAATTCCAGCATGAAATTCCATTGCTCAGAAAAAGGAGGAATGGGAAAAAAAAAAAGATGCACATTCATGAGAATAAAAGAATAAAATATTCTTTCCACTTCTGGCACTTGAATTTTCCAAAAGAACAGAGAAGAGGCTACCTACACATGAAACCTGCAGTTGTCTTTCCATGGGTTGGCCTTGCCAAGACAGATGAGGCAATCCATCACCTCAGAGGCAGTTGTTTCCCCACTGAATTGGTATCACAAAGTAGGCACACAAATCACAGAACAATTATAGCCCTGTGGGTTTGTGGTGCTGTGGTGGATGCTCTAAGACCTAACAAGTTTTCTGTTCTGGTTTGGGTTTTTTCTTCTGGATTGCAACATTTATAGCATCACCTTCAGCCATAGACTATCTGTTGTCTAACAGGCTGAGCCTGTGTTTTAGGTTTCTGCCCAACTAGGAGTACCCATGGAAAAGAGCAAAGAAATCCTAGACATTTACATTCATAAAAACTGTAGGAGTTTAAATTGCCTGAAAGCTCTGCCTCCTGCTGTGTTTAGCCAAAACCATCCTGCAGATTCAGTGCTGGTTCGAAGCAGAGCACACCACAACACAGACCGGTGGACGTGCACTCGCTCACACATTCCCCATCTCCCTAGGAAATGGTGCTGACCCCCCCAGGCAGCTAACCTGGTCTGCCTGCCATCACCGCACCCCTGCAAACAAGACACACGGACAGCACAGAGCTCTGTGACCCACAGCAGAGGGACAGGGGCCACCATGGGCTTCATCCCCACCTCTCCTGGGGCACTTCACGTCCAGTGGTGTGACACAACAGGGCTGGAAGTCAGCAGCAGGGACAACTTTTGGGTTCCTTTTGCTTTAAGCAAGAGGCTACCCATCCTCTTCATATCCCAAAATACCACAAAACAACACACTGCTTGTGCAGCTTGCCACATCTTCTGAAAATCATTTCTGTGTTGGGGGGGGGAGAAATAACCAATAAAATAAATCCAGTCCGATTATTTTGAAAAGGACAAAGACAGCAGAGGTGACAGAGGTGTAATTGTTAGTCAACCTTACAGCACTTTCCAGTAGAGCTATTTAACATTTGATTCCACTGATAAGAAAAATAATAAACAAAGTTGTTATGAAACTGTTCTATCTGCCAGACGAAAGGCCAGTGAATCATTTATGAACATGTACCTAGGGCTTCTCTCCCTTCTATTCTTTTTTCCCCATCAGAAACCAAAGCTAGTTATTTTTTTTTTTCTTTAAACTGTCACTTATTTCTTAAATCAACCTGAAAGGAATAAAATACTGCAATGAGCAAAAATACAAAATAAATGTTTGTAGTTCTGTAATTCTTCGAAATGTCAAAGAAAAACATAAAAATGTGTGCTCTGTAAGTTTTCAGCTGAACTTGGCATGACAGTGTATCTATTATTTAAAAGATGTTGAAGCTCAATTCATGAATTATTAAATTCTTGTTACATTTAGTTTCCAAGGGAAAAAATTATTTCACTCAATAAAGGAAATTCAAGTTGCTGTATAGTACTTTCCTAAAAAACATGGGATTTAAACTCCTGAAGTTATTCTAAAAACCAAAAGAAATTACAAATTCAAACTTCATAACTAATGTTACTGCCTCATGGAAAGCCTGTCCTGTATATTCAATAACCACCAACAATCCTTCAGTTTTCCCATATCCACTGCACAAACATCCTGCACATGAAATAACCTGCAATGCAGGAGGGGGGTTGGCAATAGCTGCTGCTCCACACGAAACTCCTGAACCTCTAATTCATCCAAGCTGCAGCAGCCAAACATCCTCCAGATCCTCCAGCCCGCTTCCTTCCCACATTTCTCAGGACCAACTTCAAAGACTGCTCACACCATGTTAAAGCACAGGCAGGTCCGACAAACAAAAAGTTCTTTGCTACGCTACACCACACCTTGAGCTGGCTAATTTTGATTACAAACCATATCCAAGAACACTCAGAAGGTATCTCAGAGGTGAGCAGCCACCCACCAGAGAGGCTCCTGGATGTTGGCCTGACAAAGTGCAGTGAGCCCTTAGAATTTAAAAGGATATATCACTCTTCTGGCGGGGATTCCTGTTCATTATTTAGCAGGTTAAGCGCAGAAGTCCCTCACTGGCCGCTTCAACCAATGCAAACTGCCAGCAGTTTCAGTGACCACTTCTACAGACAGTGATTGATGGGACATGAGTGTTGGTCACCTTGCTGGGGCCACTCACAAGGAGGGTCACAGCTGTAAGAGGAGTTCCCTGCATCAGCCCAGGACAGCAAGCCAGGCTTGATACACAGCAGCCTTCACCCACAAGAAACCTAACTGCACCTTAGCTCAGCAAACAGCATCTGTGCTTTAGACTTTTGAGACGTCATTTGTATAGTCTTGCTAATACAAGACTGGTTCTGCTCCAGAACGAGGACTTCATAACTATAGGGATTCAAAACAAACAGCTAACTGAACTGATTTAATGAGAGACACAAAATAAACTCAATGGCACTACTTACATTGCCTAATAAAGTTATTTCACTGTACTCTGGAGGTTAGCTATTCAATTGGCTTCTAAAATTCTATGCCAATATTCTTAAAAGCTCTGAACAACAAACTGACACAGGTGCGGTGGTTACTCTGGATGACAAGTATTTCAAAGACAGCTACTCAAGCATATGATCCCACAGATAGAAAACATAATAAAAGTATGTTATTATGAAGCTGCCATAACCATCAACCAAAACGAGCGCAATGACTAACTGATTAGCTTATACAGATAAATATTCCAGCACCCACCAGGGTATTTTTCCCAGTAAGAAGATAACTCTGAGTTACTTTGCTGCATTTTTCAAAGAAATGGTTTAAAGTACCAGCATTTCAAGAACAATCCAAAAGAAATGTTGCCACTCAACAACAACAAATCCTTCCATAAAGTTAAATGCAAACCTTGTAAAATATTCATTCCTTTAGCCATAAGTTCATAAGTTTTTATTAAAGCAGATTTTTCCATGATGTCATCATAAATGCAAACCACCACTGAAGCGCTAGAATTATTTTTTTTTTTAAGTGTTTTAACTACTTTAAGAGTGTTGGCCTCCTGACACTTCTTTTGTGCTCAAGCTCTAAACATTACTCATTTCTGCACCCAGGCACAAGGATGCTGCGTACCAGCCCCATCGATCCCCAGGATGCACTGTCAGAATGGGTTCAGGGAGAAAATTTAGAGTGCTTTGCCTTTTCTGATTTGTTCACTTCTCAACAATACTCATAAACAAACAAAAAAAAATATTCAATGAAATATTCCCAAGTCCTGGACCTTGACTGGAAGCAGGGAAGTCACCCTGCCCAGTTAACTACTAGATGAAAGGATTTAGATCATTCCCAAGGGGCCAAGGATCTTGTAAATATGAGAATAACTGAGAAGAATGAGCTTACCTTCTTCTCATTCAACATACAAAGTTTGTGATCTGTGTATGAACAATGTGTCTTGTTGACATTAAGCAGCCTAAGATACAGACTCCTGCAGCTCCTGAAGGAAAAAATCTTCTGACCTTTTCAGTGCAAAGGATGAGCAACACTTAAAGCTTCTCAGATTATATCAACTGTCAAGGAAAGGGCTTCCTGTTTATTGTTCTTTTTATCGTGATACATGATATAACTCTCAAAGAACAGTGATATTTAGTCTTCTTTGTAAATAGAGTTATTGACTGGAATGCATCTTGCCCTGCACTGCCATTTGCCTTTAACAGCACTTGTAACACCCTTGCTGCAGTCAGGCTCTCTAAAACGAGCCATTTCTGCTCTAAGGTCTTTGCCAAGATTACTGATCCAGCCCTATCTTCCAGCTCAGCAGCATATTGAAAAAAGAAATAAAAATGCCTTTTGAATGTGAAGTATAGTTGTTTCTCTTTAGACATTCTGCATCTCGGGTCCAAACCCACGAGCAAATACCAGACACACCTGTAGCAGTAGGAATAGCCCATCTCCAGCACACCATTTGGACACATTGGTGCCCCCACTCCCCGCACTGAGCAGAGGACACGTCTCTCACAATGAGCTGGTATGAGCCAGCCACATCCTCCCACAACACCAACAGCACCCTCTTTGCTGGCAACACCACAGCAGTGGGCAGAACCCCGCTTCTTTTCTAGGGACTCTGTTTGTGTGGAGTCTGGAGCAATATTAGTCATATTATAGCAATACAATACTGGGCACAGTATAAAAACCTAAACTGCTTGCAAAACTCTCCATGCTTTCTGGTGTAGCTTGGGACATATTTTTCCCCTTTAACTAAGGCATTTTGAGGTTCCTGATGGGGAGTTGCATAAATCGAGGTTCACTGCATATTCACCTCTCTCTTACTAGAATTACACAGAAGTATTTTTGGTAGCTCTGAAGAATACTGAAATACAAAAACAACTTCCCACTGAAACTGTAATGGCACAAGCAGTAAGCATTCCTGATACACAGATTTTAAGTAACTGAACCAAACAACTAACCAGTGCAGTTTGAAAGCTAAGACTTACAAAGAAAATGCATGCGTCCCCCCTGAAGGGAGTCAGATATCTGGAACTGAACTCTCAAAACAAGCAGAAAAGGTTTATTTTAAAAGAATATTATATTGTAAAGTTCCCACAAAACTTGCCTACAAAATGCTAGGCTAGCACCTCATTGTTTATTACAGAAATCCAACTTTCCTCTAACTCAGGTAAGAGGATATAGTGGAGAGTAGCAGCAATCACATTCTCTCCTTGTTGTTAAAGATGCAATGACAACCACTTGAAAGTTGGAAATGCCAGAATTAAGATTGACTGTGCAACCCTAATTTGCCCCCTTGTGCCTGTGCATAATGATATGGTCTTTAATTACATTAACACGAACTCCAACTTTAAAGAGCCTGCCTTATTCAGCACAACGGATGGATGAAGAGCAACGTCCATGGGGCTATCTTGTATTATAGAAATGAGAAATCCTTAAAGATGACAGGAAGAATGTGAAGGAAGCAAAAAGTTAGTCTCATGAATAAGGCAGTTCAGCATCAGTGAAATGAATCTGTCTTCATGGAAATCAATAGAACAATTCCACTTTAAAAAAAAAAGGCATTTGAACTTGAAGCAAAGTAAAACATTTCAAACCAAATAATTTGACAGTTACATTTTTTGCACATTTGGGAAAAACTGCAGAGGAAAGATGGACAGGCACTGCTGTCCCTCCAAGCAGGTCTAATTCATGTCTGATCTCCTAATAGGAAGCTGTGACCTGACCTGCTAGCTCCTAGCTTGACACTTGCTTAAACCTCAGCCATTGCAAGGGGACCCAATGTGAACAGCGCTAGGTCCAGAAGATCAGCCAGTACAAACTGTTTTCCTACTTAAACGTAGATTATTTACTGGGACTTCACTCTGAATACATCTAACAAGACTGTGGCTGGATGGTGCACAGTATGAAGAACTCCACCGTATACCGTGCAGCATTCTGCTCATGGAGACCAGGGAAAAAGCTTATCTGTTTGTGCTAAAGGTGCCCCACATCCTGAGAAGGGCATTAAGGGAAGAACCCCAGCCTTTTTTGCCTCCTTTGCTCCTCCCATAATTGTGAGGCTTATACTCGATAGACATTTATCTGGTACACCTGATAAAAAGCACACATTTCCTGACCTTCCTACAGCTCAGTTTAATGCCAACAAACTCCAACAAAGCCCCAGATCTGATGGTCCACCATTTGGAAGATTATTACATTTTAACACAGGTGAAGTTTTCATTGAAACTGTTGAAGGTTTTACTCTCATGCCAGGATTTAGAAATATATGCAAAAATAATGCAAACTGCTTCTAAAATTGTTTTCTCCTTACTGTTCCTTACACAATTGTCTCTAAGACAGACTTAAAGTTTCCACTAAACCAGCGCCCTGTGGCACTGGGAGGACTCACCAGCCTGTAATCCAACCCAGCTCTAACCACTCTCCATCCTAGGACAGGCTCCCTTTGCTTTAGTTTCATCTCTGAGAAACAGGACAGCCAAAACACTTTTTGTTTGAGATGTGAGATAACTGATTGGAAAGTGATAAACAAAATAGCTAACATTATTTAAACACACAACAGGCTAGTTTCCAGTTGGCATTCCCGTTCAAAAGGCAATCTCCACAGCCCTCCCTAGCATCAGTTTTGTGCTTCTGCAAATGGGGTTGTGCTCTGAAATTTGCTGCAATATAAAACCATGTAATTCTTAACACCCTGTGCTTCTCCCCCATTTACAAAATGAATTTCAATACTACTGTTTGATTTTTAATGCAAAATCTCAAAGAAGGAAAGGAAGACATTCTCTGTATTATCAAGCTTGAAGTACCACTGAAGTATTTATGAATAAAGAGAAAGAGTCACTTAACAGGACACAGCTGGCACACGAACCTTGTGCTGGAGAAAGTTTCTGGAAGTTCTGATTAAAGAAGAATCACCACTTCTCTACCCCCTCCTGGCCAGACACCAAACGTTCCCACGTTATTCCTCCTTTCATGTCAATACTTTGGGAAGTAGAGAGCACACAGCATCCATCAGATTCCACAGAGTGAAATCCATCCTGGTGCAAGCCTGATGAAACTGAGGAGCTCTGCCCTTACCCTTCCTCAGCACCAAAACGGGCTGCAGCTTCAGAGTAATTCCGCACACACACACACACACAGATCTTACAAAAGCCACAAATCCCTGGTTACTTTTGATTTACAATAGAGGCAAGGTCATCCTTATAATGAAAAAAACAAGGTCTATATTTTCAGACACCAAGATACAATTTATCATAGAGATCAATGACACTTTTATTCTCCATAGAGATGAAGTATCCATTTTGCAGTAAAATTATCAGAGGGGTTTTCTCCTCTTTTCTCTCTCCCTTTTTTTTTTTTTTTTTTTTTTTTTTAAAGGG
>JAVJGJ010000047.1:20155688-20224366 GCA_035590215.1 Microhierax caerulescens | reverse complement strand
CCCCCCCCCCCCCCCCCCCCCCCCCCCCCCCCCCCCCCCCCCCCCCCCCCCCCCCCCCCCCAAACAAGTCCAGGGTAAAAGAGGTTTCAAAGATTATGTATTGATTTCTGATTTTTTTTTCAAAACCATCGATTTAAACAATTGCTTTATTTTGCAGAGCCTGTGCTGGATTAGATTTCGAAAAATAACAAGAAAAAACTAATGCTGGAGAATACAAAACAAGTTAAAGGCAATTAACAATAACAGGTAACACCCAGCATCACGCTCAGAACTGCAGAATACAAAGACTCACAAAAAGTACGGCTCGTATTGATCACAATAGTAGCAAACATCTTCAAATAACGAAGGAGTCTCCATCTTTGGGATTAAAGCTCAGCTAGTATTTTTAGCTAGACAGCATTTCACTACAAAGACTTTGCCAAGTGACTAAACTTCTACGTTTTAACACGGTATTTTACCTCTGCTGCCAAGTCAAGCAGCGCAGGTCTAGAGTCACTCAACGTGCCATCCCTCCAGGTGGCTTAAATTGCATATGTTCATCTTGAAACACATTTTAGAATTATGTATCCACCTTCAAGAAAGCAGAATTTGTATCATTTCTTTCTGCAGGCACAGGTCACTTCATAAAATTCAGTCCAACATGCAGTGAGGACTCTAACATCAGCATGCTGACAGTATTGTGGACTTCTTTACACTATGCCGTTCAGCTTAGTCTTATTTTATACACAGGGCAGACATCCATTTTGCATCTTTAGGCTGACTGTGTTGTACGTGCATGAAAACAAAACAAAATGGAAAGGAGAAATTTTCTCAGTAAGAATTTCAGAAAGTTACAGATAACTCTGAAGGATTTCTGCTGGTAATTAAGTTCAGCAGCAGCTTTTTCAAGGCATGGTACAACCCCTGGAACATCTATGTCCAGTAGCAGATTTCTGGGGCAAGTTACACAAGTTTGCTACAGAGAATTATCAAAGAAGGTGCCTCAGCACACTTCTCCTTGAGACAGAGACTGCTCCATAGCTTTCCCCACAAAATACATTATACAGATCCTGGGAGGATTAGTCCTATGTGAATTCTTACAGGCTCATGATAATCAGGATCTCCAAACCGATCCAACCATCAAAAAATCAAAAAAAAAAAAAAAAAAAAAAGCTTTTTTGAGGTCTGGACTTCAGACTGTACAGCTGCTGGGTCACATCAGCCAGTACAGCTAATGGGGATGGACAACAGGATGGCACAGAGGCAGAACCACAACCCCAGTCCCAACACCCACATAATGACGTGCCTTGGCCTCCTCAGTGCTCAGAGCATCCCCTTTCCCAGTCCTATAGCCACTATCAAATACAAGATCTCACAGTCTTTACACTGAAGCTACCAGGACATTGGTTCCAACAGGAAAATATGCATCAATGTATTTACACTTGGTTCAGCTGTCAAACTGCCATAAAATGGGAAAGAAATTTTGAGACTTAACCACTAAAATTAATGGCTTTGTAGAAAGCCTGCAATACCTTGGCCACAGAACTGAGCAATTCATGACACGCGACAACATTTCCGTAATCATAACTGCTTTTGAAAATAAAACTACAGCTAATCAGGGTGGTCTTGTTTCCCTTAAATACATTAAAAAGTCATTACCTCAATAACTCCTTACATCAACACAGCACTTAAAGGACAGCATTAGACAACACTGAAGGCTTTAAAGAGGACTATACTCCGTCCTTCAGCCATTTCCATAATGGCCCAATTCTTTCATTCAACAGTTAGAAACATTAAGCTTCTAGTTTCTCTGTTCAAAGCTTCTCGCTGCCCTAACTGGCAAAGAGTCTTGCCGGGCTTGGGAAGGAAATCAGACTACTTGTATGTATCAGCACATTTTCTCCCCCGGGCCTAAATTTAAAGCAGACAACATGTTTCAGAAATATTCATTTACATGAGATATTTTCAATGCAGCATAGGAGTTTCCCAGAGTTTTCCCTCTCATGCTTCTAGCTTCATTAATCAACCCAGCCCTGCCAAAATATATTATAGGAAGATGTCTGTAGCCTGTGGTCTAAGGCATAATCATACCTCAGAGATTAATATTTACAAGCCAATGTCTCCTCTTTAACAAGGACACAAGAAACCCAACTGCCTGGCAGTTGCACAACGCTGCGGTTAACTCCTCTTGCACCGGGAGGATTCTTGCACTATAACGGGAGCAAAGCAAGAGAAAAGCTGCGCTCAAGCTGGGAAAGAGTCAGCACCTTGAAGCACAAGGAAAACAGCAGACCTAGAAAAGAGCACATCACAGGTGGGAGAAGTCTAGAGGAAAAGCCATGGCTTGCACAGGAGCTGCCAGGGAGCCAGCGTAGCTCAAGTGCTCTTGAATTATCCAATACAGGTCAGCAATACAATAAGGGGAAAAGCTTCTCTCCGCCTTTAATAAGCTTTCTAGAACTTCTTACTACACTACATATTGTATTTTTGAGACACTGCAGTCAAACAGCAAAATCCCACCGTGGTAGCACTGCATGCATCCCTCTACCGCTCTAGATGAAGAGATGGTTCCCACCCTGAAGAGCTGGATGACAGAAGTTTGCTGTCACAGACCCACAGGGAGGAAATAACAGAGCAACAGCAACAACACCAAGCAGCTCCTCAGATCAGCAATATTTGAGCCAGAACAACACAGTTGTCACTACTCTGTTCTCACAGTGCTGAGCACCCGTAACAGCATGTCCCAACAAGCTGTAAACACAAGCCAGAAATCCTGTCCCCAGCGTCATGCTCCTCCAGAGCCCTGACACCCACAACGTGCCATCCATCTCAGCTGCTCTCAGCTGGGACGCCATCAACATTGTGCACCTCCCTCCAGCCTTCTTCTTCTGCTTGCTTGTGCCTGCGGCACACCTGAGCTCTAACCACCTTGACAATCCCAGTCTCACTAATTAGGCTGAAAATAGGCATGAGTCTTCTCTATTCTATGAACATAGCCAGCCAGCAAAAGTCTTGTGGTGTTTCAATTTGAAAAGGTTTCTTGGTACCTCATTTCCTTATTGTTTACACCCCCCGTGTTTACATTGATGTTGGCCACCAGAAGTTGCAGCAGAGTGTTTTTCTGTTTGTAACACCATTAGTTTCTGCAACAGCAGCAGCAGGGTCCCAGCTCCACACTCAAACTTCTGTTTGAGCACAGAATAGCTTCTGTGGTCATGGTAAGGCATGTAAAAAATGGCTAAACACAGCCAAATGCTTCTTCAGATCTGGACAGAAGTATCTTTCCCATTTCAATACACTTTGCATGCTCTGACCTTTCACATGCCACAGGTCTTGCTTCTCAGCCCAGAGTAGTGGAAGTAGTTTTTATGCTGCTTTTCTTGGCAAGTATCACATCTGAGAAATACCAGTAAACCAAAGAAAAGGTTTCCACCACTGATGGATACACATCCTGTGGGTTTTCAGACACGGTTCTTCAGATTTCCCCCAAACAAGACATACTCAATACTATGAAGAGCTCTGCATGTCATTCCAAGAAAGCCATTTGACTGTGTGTTAGATAAAGAGCTTCCATCATCCTAGCAACATTTTCTCAAGCTTAATTAGTTTGAGATTGACAAGGGATAATTATAACCTGTCTTAAGCTTGGTGGGGGGGTGAGGGAGGGTGCGGTCCACACTTCCGACATTCTCCCACACTCTTTTACAGAAGATATTCCAGTTAAATACTTGCTGAATTCCGCTCCCTCCCAACAGAACAGGGTTCAAGTTCACACGTAAGTTCACCTTACCAAGTGCCGCCAGTTATCACAGCAGACAACGTACTCTAATACTGCTCCTTGCAAACACAACTCCAATCCCATGAACCAGGGTCTGACACATTCCCTCAATCAACTGCAGTAACATCGATCAAAACTCTCCTCAGGTAGCAAGAGCCCCCCTTTGGCTCTGGACCCACCACCCGGAGGAATTACTGCTCCCTCCCTTGGCAGGGTCTTCTGCCATACAGAAAATGTACCAAGGGAGGGAAGGAGACACAGCAAGAGACAAGAGAAGCCTGCAGATTTTATGTCAAGTATTTGTGTTGCATGGGGCCGGGGGGATTGAGGGAAGAAGGGCTGTGCACACCCCAGCATACCTCCTGGGGGGGGGTGAGAGGGGTCACAGAACCAAGATGGGCTGAGACAGGGTGAGAAAACCCTTGGTCTGAAACAAGCTATTCTGTACTAGCCTGTTGCATCATCTACAGCCATACAATTTAATTTTCCAGAAAAACCACAGCAAGTTATGACTCCTCTTTTTACTCTCTAGTTATCTAGGGTCCACATCTATGGCAGGAGATCTTTCAAGAGCAATCACAAGACCTTCCTGTCCGTACTGCTCACAGTCTCCAAACGAGCCAGGTGCGACCACACCTGAGCACTGCAGGGGAACAAAGGAGCCATATTTAGTAGCACTAAGTCTAAAAGTATCTTAAATAAACCTCCATTTCTTCTGAGCCATCCTTTCCATTTACATTACCATCCACAGCATGAAGTACTACTGTAAAGCTGATAATTATGTTTTTACAGAGATTAGATGTTAAATATTTCCTGATGGTATTTAGAGTTCAAACACCAGTTCAGCACAGAAGAAAAATAATTCCTGTTTTCCACAAAGAAAAAGATCAACCTCCATCGAATATAAAAGATATTCCCCCCCCAAA
Source organism: Microhierax caerulescens (assembly GCA_035590215.1). NCBI lineage: Eukaryota > Metazoa > Chordata > Aves > Falconiformes > Falconidae > Microhierax > Microhierax caerulescens. The sequence goes on along the minus strand of JAVJGJ010000047.1, from coordinate 20,219,683 downwards.
AAAAAAAAAAAAAATGCACTGACTTAAGACCAAGGACAGCCAGATTGCAAGCCTATACCAATAACAGATTCTCAACTCTAAACCCGGAAATTTCCCCTTTAAAGACCTCTGAAATAAAGGAAAGAGCTCCTGTTAGCATTACTCCTAGAGCTGAAAGACCTTCATGTATCAAATCCTGGAATTATTCAGTTACTCTGTGCTGAAAGAGCAATTTCAAAGTACTTGTGGAGGTGGGTATTTAAACATTAACTAGCAAGCTTCTCTCTTGCTCCCAGATCTGCAAAAATATATTCTGCATAACTGGAATCAAAGCTAGGCTTACATAAGAACTAATACTTGAAGCCCTTTGAGGACTTTTCCTTTTCCCTATTAAAACAAAGACACTGTTTGTTCTCGCGCCAGCACCTAGGTGCCATCCCAAGGCAGCCTGCTCACGCAGCACCCACAGCACACAAAGGCCTTGTACTCACCCAGCTGCCAGGAAGAGACCAGCATCCAGAAATAAGAAAAAAAAAATCATCCTGCCATATCAGAGACAGAAACGAGTATCAAACTTTCACAGCACTCTCCAACAGGACACAACAACCTCTGAGCAGCTCAGCCCCACTGCCACCCAGCCCCAAAAAGCCCGGGGGTGGGGGGCCAGGCCAGCTCCTCATCATCCTCTGCAGCTGTGGGAGTCCCAGCACCTACCAGTGAGCAGTCCACCTGTGCCCAGCCGGGCTGCTGCAGCTGATGCACATCACAGTCTGGACGCTCCCTAGCACGTCTCCCCACACAGGTGCATCCACAGACCCGACCATGTGTCAGTCACCACGTCTCCCTTCGGGGAGTATCTCATGGAAATCACAGCAGCTCGGTGCACACATATGGTGGCCACACACCACCGGGGATTCAGCTCTTCTAAGGTGCCGTGCTCACAACTTTCTACTCTGCAACAAACATTAACATTTCAAGTTTTTTTTCCCAACTCAGAATCAATTGCTGAAGTGTTGTATTCTTAACATGCTAAAGTGTTTAGGATTTAAAGCACACTAACTTTTTGTCTTTACACCAGGAAGACTATGCACTACTCGAACATACACAACAAAAAGGTTTAAGAAGTCTATCACTTGCAAAGACTTGCCTACACACATTTGCAAATTTCAAGTGATTGCTTAGATTGCAAGTGCCACTGATGTAATTTTAACAGTGCAACCAAATGCTCAGCTGTAACTCAAAGTCAGCAGCACAGCTCAATGTATGCCACTACTTCTGAAGCAAAAAATTCCAAGTAGCCATTCTGTCTCACAATACAGCAGTTTTCCATTCTTGTTGCTCCTACCCAATATTCCCATTTTCAACTTCTTCAGGAGAAATCATTTGCAAGGCAGGCTGCAATGCTGATCAGTTATTTCTAAGAATTAGTCTAGAATCTTGGTATTCTCCATCTTCTCTACAAGACAGAAGGCATCACATTAATATTATTTATTCCCTCTTAAACAATTGTCTTTAAATCTTTCCAGGTGGGAGTGAATCTCCACATTCAGTAAATGGAAGACTATAATGCACATGGAAAAAAAAATGATAAGAATCTGCTAGAATCTAACATTTTTAGCGCTGCTGGTTTAGTACAAAATGTATAAAGCATACAATGTAATTCACATCAGATGGCAAGTGTGCTGACTCTGAAGAAAAATAAAGCTAAAGTGCCACTGAGTCCTTCCCTTACATTTCCCTATCTCCTTTTCAGTCACTTGTAGACAATAGTTCATTTGTGAGAAACACAAGTACAGTAATACTGTATACAGTATTAATTATTAAAATTCTGTAATTTTCAGACAATAACAGTACAAGCACGGTCAGGTTTTATCTGTAAAGTAGTAATGAATAAAGTCTTTAAGAAGACAGGGTTTTTTTTCGAGGACAAAATAATTAAGCATCATTTGCCTGGGAATCTCTTCCTCTGGAAATACCATGACCAGTGCAAAATGGTTTTACACTGGTGCCCACTTCCTGACCTAGACCTAAGTGAAGATCCTGGGCAATACCTGAAATGCTCATCCCTTCCTTATGCTATAAAACCAAAAGGAACAGAGATACTGAAAGCAGCCCGCTGAAAGCATCCAACCACGTTTGCTAATGGGCTGCTTCCCAGCTTTCAGCCAGGGAATGCTATTACGTTCCCTAATCCACCTGCAAATCGATGATGATTTTAACTTGCTTTCAGCAACAACATATGTGTGCGTGGACTCTGCTATCTGATGAGCCAGCCACCTGTACATGATTGATCAGCATTCTACCTCAGGTATGTCAGAAGCACAATAATATGACAAATTCTCTTTGTCATGCTTCAGCTTTTGCTGGCTGTTAACACAAAACAGGTGTAAAGCAAAGGAATAAAAAATACCAGCCATCATGGCAGATATTGGAGAAGAGGCCTGTGAACAAAGAGCTGACAGAAAGGATCCCTAGAGACTGGCCTTCAGCAGAAGAGACTGCCTGAGCCAGCCTTCCCTGTCTCCAGCACACAGTCAATCACAGGATAATTCCCTCCACTTGTTTCACATTAAACTCAGTTATACTTACAGCTGTGTTTCATTAGTCTTTAATGAGTTACAAGAAAACTGCCCAAGATAAACTTTGGTACCTGTCTGGTACCAAGGTAGGAAATGTACTTTTGAACACATTTTGAAGGTTCCTGCCTTCATTTTTGGGCTCCTTATTATCTTCTGAAAACTTGATCTGCAGAGAGACCAACCAAAATCAGAGCTTCATGTTAGAGTACGTACAACCCATCCAGCTTACACCATCTATGCAGACCAGTAAGACCAAGTTTTGTATCTCCACTTGATCCGGCAATCAAAACTCAGGAGTTTTAACTGACTGTCTTCCTACTGCAACCAGAAAATGTTGCTGAGGTACCTTTCGCTGACAGTCAGCCCTGGAATTTCTAACGTCCTCTGAATTAGCAGAGTCTGAGAATTACAACCACCTCTCCCATGAATCTTTTCAGTGTAGTCCCGAAGCAAAGTCCACCAAGGCTGATAGCAGCCCTTCCTTCGCCAAGTTTGGGAACAAACAGTTTGTGAATTCCGAGAAACCTACCGAAGTCTATCATACACTTGATCCTGCCTTTAGTTTGCCTTTTTCATGCCTGATCCATGGTCTCTGCTCTGTTCTGAACATGAGAACTTATCTGGAGTCACATCTTTCCCAATTTGGCTCTCAGGCTTTTGTATAAAATGTTCTCAAATACAGTCCACATGTTTTTTAATAGATTGAAGTTGAATTTCATTTTATGGAACACAAGCAACTGTGTTTGGTAATTTCTTTTCCCTTAGATCTACCCATCTGATTATTTTTATATTTTTTTTAATACCAGCCATGTACTTACTGTACTTCAATTTTCTGATGTGGCCTCACTTCAAATTTTGACATTTTGCTGAAAAGTTTCAACAGCAATTAGTCAAAACATGATGACGTTTTGGTTTTTAGTTTAATCCATACCAGAGTGTAGACCAAAGCCATTTCCTTCCAGTGAACACAGACTTTCTAACTGCACTTACGAATCACAGGAGTAGTAAGAGCCTTTTTGGTGGAGGAGTGCCTCTCTGAGCTGATGCTCCAGTCTAATGAACATGATTTGATGCTCCTCCATGCTAAGTGACAGTTTGCACATCAGCAGCTGGGCACGAGGCAGGGCTCCTGCGAGAAGCCTTGGCTCCCCTTCACAGTGCACACCAACTCTCCCTCTGCTGCGTTTAAACTCCTCTGTTTCCCCCAGAATCAGTTTTGATGATCTCCCAACACTGATTTAACCTTTCTCTACTTTTAAAAAATATGCTGACTGTAACCAATTGAATTAACTTACCCAGAGTTAGGCGGCACTGTTTCCAGTGATTATGGCACAGGACTGGAGACCAGAAACTGAGAGCAGTGCTGCAGGGCTGCAACTCAAACCTCATAGCTGAAGAAAAAGTAGGATATTTAACCCTACCCTTAAACAGTTTTGAGTTAACTCTGGATCCTGAGCTGTTCCAGCCCTCCCAGTGCAGAGAGAGAGTGGCACCTCTTTGTTTGCTCCTCTTGCTCCTCCGAACTGGAATGTAAATACTGTCCCGAGGGGACAACTGCTCTTAGTGGACTAAGGGAATCCAGATCTTTATCACTAAGCACTTTCACATCCAAAGTATGTCATACATTCAAAGTTTCCAACAGCAAAGTTGATCCATGTTGTCACTCCAGAAACAACTGCATTAATGCACAGGTGGTAAGTGGGCTGGTAGCTGCATCTCCAGAGCTGTGCGGGAACACCTGCTGTTTGAAGCACTGACCAGGACCCACAGCAATATTTTGTATAAAGGGATATACATGGACAAACAATTCTGACTACATGTTTAGAGAAAAAAGATTTTGAATACAGAAAAAAAATCCCAAAGTTTCCATAGAGAAAAAGAAATTTTATGAAGCCTATTGGACTATTTACCCCATAATATTATTAGAATTTTCACAAACATTATCACCATGGCAGTAAATAATAACCTGGCACTCCTTAGCTCAACAAAAAAATTGTATCAAACGTTATCAGTAAAAGTAAGCCAGTACAACTTAGCTGCTTTAACATCTGGAACAAACGTTTCCAGAGCATGACATTTTTCTTGTCAATCTGCTAGGCTAATAAACCATTAAATACTAAATATTAGAGAGCAGGGAAATGTTTCTCACACACATACGCAGCGAGAGCACCCCTGAAGAGGGATGGATGGTTGTTTCACACTGACTGCATCGCTGAACACAATGTGAGTACATGGCACAAGCTAGCACCCTAGAAATAGCAACTGTGACTACCATAGCACCATTTTGTCTCCTAAGTCACTTAGGAGCTTATTCAAATTTTACCCCAGTAACAAACTTGTCTGAATCATAAGAAAGTTCTACGCTAAAACCAAATTGAACATCCCAAACCTTTTTTACAACTTCCTGTCAAAAAACACCTTTCCCAATGAGCAGGAAATGAAGGTGAGGGGAACAACCTTTAAAACAGTGTAAAATGCACCACGGAGAGGCATGGAAAAGCACTGGCATTACGGAGAAGCCATCTCAGATTTGCTCTCTACCTCTACCCCACTGTCATAAAAGGCCTCTACGTTTAAAAACCTCTACAGCTGCAATCTGACTCCTAAACACAGGAAATGCTGTTTCTGTAATGGTGTTCGTATTCCTCCGTTTTGCAAATGCTGCATCTGTACCGGACATACACAAACACTCCAGGCGCAACTGCAGCTCCCCACAAATCGTGGAGCAGGCCAGGTTTCCAGGAATGGCGATACCAGCCCAGCCGAGCCCTGCAGGCTCCGTCCATGGGGCTCCTCACGCTGGGGGAAGGCAGTGGGAGATGGCAGCCCGCAGTGCCAGCATCGTGTCACCCAGGGGTGGCGGGGATTGCAAATACCCTGAGACAGTTTTCCAGATGCTCTGTGCTGTCAGCCAGCAGCAGGAACGATGCCTGGGCTAAATAGCTAATAAAAGGCAACGTGAACCATGACAACAGCAAGAAGACGGCCACATCAGACAGTCAGCTCACTTGTTTAACTAACAACGATACAAATCAAGAGCAATTCCATAAAACTACAGATCTTCTCTCCCCTCTCCATTGTCCACAAAGGGTAACTAACTAACTTTAAAAATAAGCAGCTGATATATCAGGCTGCAGCAAGTTTACCCATGCCAATGTTGACCAGAAAGCATCCCTAAGAGAAAGAAGCCTGTAAACGATGGACAATGAGGTGAGTTAAAGTTTGTGTCTTTCAAAAAGATTGAAAGTAGGAAAAGGATTAATCTGGAATTCTGGCTCTGTAACCTAATCACCCATCTGAAAATGAGGATGCAGATATAGATACAGATACAGATACAGATACAGATACAGATACAGATACAGATACAGATATAGATATAGATATAGATATAGATATAGATATAGATATAGATATAGATATAGACACACACACGCACACATACTTTTTACCCAGTTATGAAGCGTAAGAGCTAGCTCAGCTCTCAGTGGATCCAAGAATTATCCTAAGGTGACTACAACAGGATGTATGGAGCACATGTTGCAGCAGCAAAACTCCTTGAGGGCATGGATGCCACTGGAAAGTTTTGCTAGAGAAACTTACACTCATGAAATGCAGTTCCAGGCTCTGATTAGCTGGCAGAGGAGAGCTGAATTAAAGGCAAAGAATGCAGGATAAACACTTGTTATCAGAAAACCACTAGGTGATTGCATCCCAGTCCCAGGATTTTATTCACTGATCTCATCATTTGGCTGCTCAAACTATTCCAGCATCTCTGGGTATCATTGTCATAACATTGTGTAACCATTAAAAAACTCAAGAATGCAATGCACGAGGTAAGTGCTGCCCGCGTATCAGCAGACAAGCATTAAAGCGCCAGTTTAAGTGGATGTGACACATGAATTACAAGTCCTAAGCATGTCTTTTAACCATAATACTGACCAAGTGACTCCCTTTCATGTACTTAATGTTGTTATATAAAGTCAGCAACTGCTTAATAGTTATTCAGATCATTTCATAAATACCAATTTTTATGCTTTTACAGTATGCCCCACAAAACTGAATTACCCAAAAAACAGCAGAATAAGGGAAATAGCCCACAAAATGTAAAAAAAAAAAAAAAAAAAAAAAAATCCATGTCTTGAAATCCTGTTTATTACTCACCTAAAGTATTTTCATTTGACTTTTCATACTTGCCATAAAATTAAATCTCCTGAAATTTCTACACAGCTTTTAATAATGATAATAAAAAAAAAAAGGGGGGGGGGCATAGGTTGTATATGTGCTACTAGACAACATTTGCTGCAGATCATTTAGAACTTGGCCACCTCTAAGAAAATGAAAGGTCCAAGCATAGTCTCACTGATGTCCACACAAGATTTATTCCAGTTTTTAAGATGAGTACAGTAGGATGTTTCATAGATGCAACTGTCAAGTGCAGTGGCACTTTACCCAATATGTCTATGCAGATGAAGCAAAAAACAGAGATTCAAGGACTCATTCAGAAAATTCCAGGGGGTTTATCAAAATTCAAACACTAATATTTTTTTTTATTTTTACTTTTGGGGGAGCAGAGATGCAGGAGGAAGTCTGAAGGTTTCTAGATTCTTTTCCTTTTTCTGAAAAGCAAAAAGGTTTTGTAAAAGATAATTGATAAAACCTTTTTTTAATGGGAAAAAAAATATCTTTTTCTTCAAAAGGCATGTCAATAGAGAAGTTTTGTTCAAGCTAAATAGGTATATTTTAGAATCTACTGCAACAGTTTTGGATTTTGATGTATCCTGACTGCCTCAGTTATTTGCTAATGTAAGCATAGCAAATTATCTGCTATCACCTAGCTGAAGCTATTAGACCACAGTTAATAATTTACTGCTCAACTCATCTTTATCCTGAACATGCAAATTATTAATTGATTGCAGGTTTTCTGTAGTCATCTGTGCAAATGACTGCTCTTGCCATTCACTACTGCTGCCTTTTCCACCTGCCTGTCAATCAGCTCTTCTTGCTGATGCCAAAGTAACATTTTAGTCTTGTGCTGTTTGTGGAGTGATGGAGCTCAAATGGAGGAGGAGCCCACACAACAGCTATGCAGCCTCTCAGGTGTGTGATGCTGACATGTGGGATGCCTGATGTTCATGGGGGTTTTGGCACTTTTGAAAGACGCTATGAAAAACGTGTAAGACAACACACTGCTCCTGTGCAAGACAAATAGAAACTGTAGGCAAGAAGTCAGAACCTAGAACAAATCTGAAGCATTTTGCACATCCAATGTCATATTTGCAGGTACGTAAGGTAAAAAGGACGGTTGGCTCTATGGAGATACAGGTATATTAAACATGATGCTTTTCGCTTACGTGTGGCACTGAACCATGTCCTTCCGTTTGAGACAAGACTCTTGCTGACTCAAGGGTATTTTGGCAGCCTCACACATACGACACAGGGCCACACTTTACAAAGTACAGCTGTAGTATCAGCTTGTTATGTGACTCTGGAGTGCTTTATTCACAAGATCCCATACGCCAAATATTTCCCAGTCCGTGCACAGACGGCAATAGGTGACATTTGGCTGTCCGGACTGCCAGCTCCCTATGGCAAATATTTTCTGTTGTAACCCCTACCCTGTGTAGCAAGTAAGGCAAAGATCTTTATGAAAAAAGACCAGAGAAATGTCTCACTAGATTAATTTGAAATGGTCACTTCAAATAAATCTGTTTGTATACAAAAAAAATCTCATTGGTGATAGAGGAAAAAAGGAGAGAAAGAAAATATTGATAAAACACAGCACCACCCTGATGATTTGGAAAGAAACAGAGCAGTAGCAGATGCTGCCTCTGGCAAGGTACATAATAACATACAAATCCAGATGAGCTCCCAGAGTTAGATCTACAGCAGCCTTACCCGCTTCTCCACCAGGCACTGAGAATGGGTTACTAACACTTTCCTGCTATCTGCTGAAACAACAGTTGCTTAGGTCATGGTAAAAAGCCAGGATATCTGGCTGTATTTATTCTATTACAAGTTATGTTTTCGATCGTGTAAGAAATCTTGTGATGGTTTTATCTCTAGTTTTAAAAAGACCTACCTCCAGGCCCCTGGGCTTGGAGTGACTGTGTTAGAGGAGGTGAAGCAGGAAAAGCCTGGTTAATTTCAGACCTCTGCCAACAAGATCTCACCAACATATCCCAGCCACAGGGCGAGCCTCGAGTGCCCTCGGGCTCAGCAGGAGAGATCATTTATACAAGCCCTTACTGCAACATGATGAAGACACAGGAAACATATAGCATTTGCATCCCATTCTAAAGTCACAGAATAAACCCTCCTCAAAAGAATGACAATAAATCAGAAAAAAATGTTTAAGATAATGAATTTGGGGATTTTGGGGTTGTGGTGTGGGGTTTTTTTCATTACATCTTCAATATTTTTCTTTCCACCCTGAAGATTAGAAAAAAAAAATTTCTTTTGCTGAGTCTTATATAATATCTTCATCCCAGAAACACAGACCAGAGACTTTAGGAAAACACAGCGAGGCTCAGATACTCAAAAGGTATTTGAATTACTAACTTCCTTTGGTTTCAACGTGTGTGAAAAGCCTAAATATTTTTTGAGACCTGGGTGCCAAATATAAGACTTGCTAAAAATACGTACTCATTTGCAAAAACGCCTGTAAGTTACTCCTCTTCCCAGCTATCAGTGGTAATTGCTTCAGCTCTCAAACCTCAGTTTGAGGTAGCAACGTATTATCTTTATTTTTCAAAATGCTATTCACTTCTGCCAAGCAGAAAAGAGGTTGTTCTTTATGCTGGCTGCCTCCTGGTCTTCTCCTCCTGCAGTTCTGCATCTTTTCCAACCCACCTCCCTGATTTTAGTAAGGAAAGGAGATGAGGAGAAAGATGCTCACATCTGTGCAGAATCACATCTGTAGCCAGCCCTCCTGTATTCAATCCTCTCGTTTGGCTGTAGGGAAGAAGCAGATCTTGATTGCACAGAGCTTTGAAGTTCAATGGTGATTGGAACATGTGCTGAAAGACAGCATCACTACCACATTTATATCAAAAGTTGATTATCTATTGAAAGGAAGTCTGTTTATATGTTTACTTCCACTTCTGCTAATATACGGGGAAAGGAGAGGGAAATTAGCATATGAAAATACCAGATGTGACTAACAGCTATCACAGTAAGATAGGGCTAGGCTCAGATCAAAGGGGCCTGCTAATCTGAAATAAGTCTGATATTGTCTTTTCTGACTTAGAGTTACTTTAGACCCTCATGGTAAAAAGATTTATTGGGAGCCAGAAAAACACATCTGAGTTTCTCATTTTACAGACTTTACATTCATATTACACAGTTGCAGGATAGCACCAAAAGAACAACATAAATTCTCTCTGGTACCCTTCAGTCCATGTTCAAAGATGTGAAGTATTTGGCATAGAAGATTTATGCACCAAGGTGATACTCTTAACAAATTATGTCAAGACATCTGAAAGTCATCATTTCTGTGCACATGCATGCATTTTAAAAGAAAATCTACAAGAGGATCAAAAACAAGATTAAACCACATCTGTTTGGGTTTAAACTACATTGTCTGCAGAGTTCAAAGTTGTTTCCTTTCGTCTAAAAAAACGTACCCAGCTGTTTTTTATCTTAAATTCCTACCACTATCAAAGAAGTGTTTTCATTGGCCAACCAATGTTATTTCTAGAAGTTGAGCTAGTTAGGAATGGAGCTAAGTAAGAAAATATGCTCTATTCATCAAAGGTCTACCCTCAGTGACTTGACTTGGCATACTGAGAAAATTAATAGAGAGGTTTCATCAGGTTCTAATGGGAGCAGTGTATCTACTGTATGTCATCATGCCATAAATTAGGTCCTCAATCTTTTTACGCAAGTAATTGACTACAACTGACACCGATAAGGAAAACATGAGACAAAATGAATTGGAAGAGGTGCAAATTATATAATAAATAAGTAAACACAGCACAAATTCAATACGTAGGAAAGAGAAATGTTTTGAAAACTGTCATCAATCAGTAAACATTCTGCATAAATGCAGGTGGTGTGCAGTACTCTTGTAATAGCAGGACTCCTTCAGCTACCAGTGACAAATGTGCACCCACACGTACACGTGTATGTATATGTATATGTATACATGCATGCACACACAATAACACTAGACCATGAACTCCTGATGTTCAAAGTTAAACAAAGAGAATAACAGGTGGCACAACAAGACTGCCTCATCACAGTGACAGTGGGTTTTGTTAAAACATAAAAGAAATATGAAGTTAAACTAGAAGTTAGATGATGTGACAGCTGCATACAGAACAATGAATTTCATTTTTCTATAAACCCTCTGCCTTTCTGAATGGCTTCAAGTAGCACGTGAAGGTCTGTTTCACACTGCAGAGCCCCAGTTTCACTCCAGTGGGAACTGGCTGAAGCCTCCCATGAACTGGGCTACATCCTAACTCCTAGAGGCAAAGTTCCCTATGTCTGAAGGCCGGTCTGGATTCACAAACCAAGCAGCAAAATGCTTATCTTGGCCAAGCTGCCCCCAGACCTTCCCTCTCCCCCCTTCCTAACACACACAGCCTGGAAAGGGAACTAGCGTCGATTGCTCTTTGGACCAGGAGCCCAGGGCAGGAGAGGCTGCAAAAGCTTGGGTTCTTCAGGTGGGCAGGAGGGTGTGCAGGTGGAGACCTAAGGGTCCCACTCTGGACTTTGGTACCTAACTCCCCAAAAAGTTTTCACTGCTTTGCAGCTCTGGAGAACTTCCTTCTGAAGTCAGGAATATAACTTGCTTTTATTATGCAGCAAACAGGAAAATTGAGCAGTTGGGCACCCTACAGCTGGTCTACTAATGTCACAATCTTTTCAATATGTTCATTATTCAGTTGTCACAGATACATACATTTGATAGCTCTCAATCTGCAGATCATTCATATCACTGCCTAACAGCTGGCATTTTATGCCATAACACTGTAACTATGTACCCGTAATGTATAGAACATATGGGGCTAACTTTGCTTACCAACTGAGTACATCTTGTGTGCTCTGCAGTCAAATGTAATTTTACACATCTCCAATTTACATTTAACATTGTGTGGGATAAACCAATAAATCATTTGGCCTGGAAAGAGGAACAATACCATCTAATTTATGTAACTAATCAGAAGCACATAATTTTTGTTGTGTTTGTTTTCACTGGAATCTTGAACTTGAAAATATTTTAGGTGGTCTTTGTTCTAAATTTGTTCCCCTCCTCTTCCCAAAATCTAGTGTTTCAGTTTATTTGTCTTATCTGTTCCACAGAAACAGAAAAAAACATTCAGTCTGTTGACACATGTTTAGAGACCACTCATACAAGGCTGGCTCTCTGCGTACAGCTCAGGAGGAAAAAAATTACAACTGGATTCTCCAAAGGGAGAAAGTTCAAAAATGGAAATAAATCAAGATGAAGAAAAGTAAGAAAATATGCTGTCAATTTATTCAAACACCTTCTGGCATACAGCAAGAAAAATAGCCCCAGTGCCCCCATCATTACTCAATGCAATTCTCTTTTTCCAGGTCATGGTAATACATGTTCCAACCACCATCTGAAAACTAAATACAAAGCTGGCCAGAAACAGAATTCATACAGCTCCAAGGGAATACGTTCAATAATGCCCAAGTGCCTTCGAAATGTAAGCCAAATTTTCAAAGTCCCAAAGCAACATTTAGGCCCAATTTCAGCACTCAAGTCTCACGCCTTTAAATATCTTTTTGCATCTGGCTTAGGCCAGCAAGTGCATTCAGCTGTTGTTGCACAAACCTCTTAGCTTTTTATAGGAGAACCATGCCTCTCCATAGCAGATCATCCAATACGCAATGGTAACGAGGCCTAGGAATGGCAATGCAGCAAACCCCAATAATTTCCAAACTATGCTGCCATTGCCTGTCCCTGATGCTCCAGAGCCCTCCACAGGAGGTGAGCTGAGGACAGAGAGCGAGCAGCAAATCCTGGCTCTACCCACTGCACGTAACAACTCCCTTCAGTGCCATTTCACGGTATTTCTTTCCCCTTTCCAAACCAATACAGCCTTCATAATTTCAAAGATGGATAGATGCGGATTGGGGGTTTTGAGGTTTTTGGATGAGTAACAGCAGTACGGGTCATCCAAGCGATTTGAATTTCAAATCCGCACAGGAGCTGGAGGGCAGCCCTCGGCGGATGGTTGGCCATAACTGCCTGTGCAGCAAATATTACGGTGTATTCACTTTCTAACTGCATCCTACCCAGTAGCAGACAAGTCTTACTTAGCAAAACAGATTACAGGAACCTGTACCTTCACTTCAGTCCTTGAAAATTCTATGTGAAAAGAACATATTATTTGCTTAGAAGATGTGTAAGTATTGTGTTAATATTGAATAATTATTTATAAGGGTTGTGTGTATCCAAGTCATAGAAACATGTTCAGAGACATATAATGTCCTAGGAGCTTTTCACAGCACTGATGCCGTTAGAAAGAGACATGCACACACTACATCAGCAACGTTCTCTCACTGACCAGTTCCCTTGTGATATGACTGAATCTCAACAGCCAAAAGCAACAGACCTCTCCAGTTGCGGACAGTCTTTCTGAGATCATTGCCTAATGGGCAGAGATCGGAGTACTCCCTTGTGCTTGGGCAATTCATGTCAGATATACCATCAAATAGGCAGCTTAGCATAAAGATTTCATCCTCTGTCCCACAGTCATCCTAACACTCCCAAAGAGTCAGTAAGTGCCTATTTTCAAGCATCAGAATACCATAAAATATGAAAATTTGAACCCCAACAAAATTACAGTGTTGCCATCCCCTTGGCTTTGCTCATATTGCTTCATATTATGTAAACCTTGAAGGCTATAGTTATGGGAAGGCGTTGTAGCCTTCCTTTCCAGAGTGGCAAAACCATAGCTGAGTCCTTTATAACTACAAGGATGAACCATCTGTTGTCTTTTAAAACACACACCCAAGAGCCAGCTATTCAGCTCCATGCTCACCTGCAGAGAAGTTCAGGAAGGAGGTGCACCGTGTAACTGCTCTGCTTGGTTAGTTGAGCTCAGCACTGCCTTCCTCGACAACAATGTCTGGCCTTACACAAGCAGCTTTAATAACACAGTGTTCTGGAGGGAAAACCAGACTCAAGCAAAATCCTTTTGTTTAATCACTCAAAAATACAGTAAATATTTCGAAATAACTTAATGATATAAAAGCAAACATGAGATGCAAAATCCTGCTGTTCTGAAAACAATTTTAGAGATGTTTTTTGTCCAAGGAGACCTCCAGAATGTTCTCCTTAGTCATACTACCACAGGACCTGGGAGCTCTGCTCAAGTGCTTTGACCTACTGTACAAAGACACAACCCACCCCAAGGCAGTTTGCAATTAAAACAAGAGACAATCTAGGGACACAGGGAAGCCAGCAGGGCATTCAAGGTAACCATGATCATCCAGCCAGGCTATGCCTCTATACAATATTTAGATTTTTGATGAGTATCAAACAACCACAGGGAGTTTTATGGAGGTTTTGAAGGAACATACACACTTTGTGAATGTGCAAGAGAAGTTCCTCCCACAAGCATAAAGAAAAATGCAAGTGTAAACCTAATCAGCATGGGATGGAGGTGGGCATCGTGGGCCATCCACGTTTGAGAGTCAGCCTTTCAGTAATCACAGGGAAATGACCAACTGGACAGGCTACAATGGGCATCAGTAGCACCTTGTACACAAAGCCGGTATGTTTATAGGTGATACAACAGAGAAAGGGACATTAGTGAATGGACATCAATAGAAGGACAAGACGGAGAGTGATGCAGATACCAGAGGGTCAGGAAAACATAAACAAAATGTGATATTACAAAGAAAACCTGCTGTGGGTGCTGTTTCATTTCAGGTTCATAAAAGAAGAAAAAGCATATTTTTCCTGAAAAGGGAGGGTCCTGCTGTCACTTGTCTTTTTCTCTTCCTCCCCATGTCCACGCAGCATGGACAGACCATCGCTAACCATCAAAAACAGTGGAAAAGACTGAACCGATTCATGGTGCAGTCAGACCAGGTCTGAAGCTGATACAGAGCAAGAAGGTTAAGGGAGGAACTGAAGAGGGGTCTGAATGGAAGGGGATTCTTTCTAGGAGGAAAGGGAGTTACAGTAAGGAGAAGCCTGGAAAGTTAGCAATGCAACACAAAGATAACCACTCCACCCTCCTCCCTCTTTCACACACTGTTCTCATCTTGCTTGTAGTCTTAAGGACTAATTAACACTGTACTAGCTCTGCTCACCCCAGAAGCCTGATGTTAACAGAAGATATCGCATGAATTCCTGTTCTACCAATGAAAAAGAGATGTTTTAGTGGCTTGAATTTTCATTGTGGGGTGTAAAGAAAATACGCTTATTTTCTTTTCTATATACCAGGAAACATACGAAAGCTGCATTATATTTGTCCCAGCCTGCCAATATCCTAAATTTATAGAACCCAAGTCCTTTGGGGAATGTCATAAATTTATATACACTGCCAAGTGCTAATGCTTGCATAGGAATCTTGAGATTAGCGGATCCATGTGCAGAAGCACATAGGCACAGCCACCTCTTCAGAGGCCTCGCACTGGAACTCAGTGCAGGTTAACACTTCTCCAGGCAGCGTCACTCAGGCCAGCATCAAATCAGAAGCTCCTCACTCCACACCATCACAGTTCCTCAGAGGACATCTTGTTCAAGGATTGAGCAGCACTAACCCTACAGAGTTCTTCAGTTCATCAATGTACGTCACCTAGGATGCAACAAGAATGCTTTCCAGGGTGTATTATCCATTAAGGCCCAAACATTTCTCAGTTAGTCTTTTTGTAATGCTGAAATTTAGTTCTAACAAATACCAGCCACTGCCCAATCTGTCCTAGAATAATAGAGCAGTTTATCTCAACAGTGTGTGTAAATTGTTGACAATTTCTCACTTTAAATAGTCTGCATTTTCATTACAATTGTTTCGCTTTATTCAGTGACTTTCCGATGCAAGGCAAACTGATTTGTACATGGAACTAGATTTTGTGTATCGGCAATATCCCCCAACTCAGTTCTTTGAAGGAACATTTGAAAGGTATGCCTATTCCTTAAAGGCTTAAAACTAGTATTTCTTCCTCACAAGTTAGCACCAAATGTTTGTGCATCCTGACATGCTGCAGGACACAAGATTTAAGAAAGGCAATGTCTGATCTGGGGAACAGGAGGAACACTGAAGCCCCATGAGGGCAGGTAGAGATGCTCCCCTGAAGTGTGCAGCACTTGCAGGATGCCCTTGTGTGTCTCAGGGCGCAATCCACAGGGTCGGGCATCTCAAGACTTGAGCCTCCCCACACCTTTCCACTGGGTTCTCAGAAGGTGGCAGTGTTCGATCCTCCATTGCCTTCAGCCTCAGCCGAGCCTTCACAAACAGCAGCTGCCAGCACAAATGCAGCCTTAATAACGACAAATTACACATCCGCTGCTCAATTAGTCATCATTCATGTTGTGAGCCCATCCTCCATCAGGTGGCTGCAGTCAAAGTCCTTAATACTGAATTAGCTGTTCCATTAAAAAACCCTAAATCACTAACACGGTACTGGGGAGATGAGGACCCACAAGCTCGTGCCGACGCACATGCCCTGGGCAAAGTCACTGACACCAGGATCTCTGCTTCTCCGAGCTGAAGTTTTTCAGAATAAGGCAGCTGAATTACAGGACAGAAACCTCAGACATTGCCCAACACAACCACTTCAGCCTTCGGTCATGTCCCAGCGAACACGAGGGGCAGTAAGCGGTGTTATACAGCAACGGAGCCTGCACATGCTGAGACCAAGCAAAAGGCTGATGTGCTCAGAGTTACGAAGGAGTTTAATCACAGCAAAAGTGCTGCAGCCTCCCAAAGGCCTAGAGGATCAGACCCAGCTCAAAGACATTTTGACCACACTGCAGGATGCACGTCCTCTGCCCATACCCCAGCCTAGCCAGGCAGAGGCTAGCTCCGGCCTGGGAAGCCTGTGACTACACTGAAGGGTGCCTCACCACAGGTAATTAGCCCTGCATAGGGGGAAAAACTCATTACTTTGGCCACAACCACCCAGCTACCCCAGCCAAATCAGGATGTGCAGGGAGCTGATGGAGATGCCTGTCTAGGCAGATGCCTTCACAAGGATGAAGGGTGCAACATCTTAGGCTGCCAGGCTCAGGAACACCTTTTGAAAATTAGGTGCATGCTCCTAAGTCAAATAAGGCTTATAACTGCAAACAGAGCTGTGTGTAGGTATTCTTGAAAACCTGAGCCGTAGCATAAGCCCAGAGACTTCACCATCTGGCACAACCAGTCCCAAAATCAACACTGGCTTCAGGGTTTGCACAGAAGCGCTAGCATTCTCCTTCCTACCATATGACACCACATCCAGGTGGTGAACTTCTGCCTCATGTCACATCTGAAAGACCAAATCACTGAGGACCAGCTTGCAAGCGCTCGCTCACCCACTCATATTTACCCCAGTGGAAATACTGGAGGAAGTGTCTGCTACTTAGTGACAGTAAGAGGCAATCTGGCTCAGGAGGGAAACATAACACCAGCTGATTCAGAGCTTTTTAGCATATGAATGTGTAAATTTGCTGTGACAGGTGGGATGTTTCGATGACTTTCAATAGAAAGCCAACTGCTACTCAGTTATCATTAGACATTTCTCACTGAAATGCCAATGACTGGTGCCCCATGCTGGGTAACGGAGCTCTGAATTGTTTTTTAGAAAGAGTGAGAGCAACTAAAAACAATATCCCTGCTGGGTGACTTCCTGATCGGAACACAACTAGCAAAATATTTGTTCATGCAAATGTTTCCTGCCATGAGCAGCTTAACAATTTCATGCAGGAAAATAAACAACAAATAATGAAAAGCACATGAGGCAAATAGAAATATTTGGAATCATCCTCATTACAGAAATCTTCACATTATGGAAAGAGCCAGAGAGTCCAGCAGCCCAGCGCTGACCTCAGTCTGTAACAGAGCCAGGGCAGGAAGCGTCTTAGGAGGAGATTTCCAAGACTGCTTGGCTCCTACACCTCTTTGTCAGATATTCACGGGTATTCAGCATGCGGCAAGTTTTCCAGCAGCAGCTGCTAGATGCTGAGCTTCAGTTAGCAGAGCTTGGGTGATCTCTTCCCATGCACCCTGATCACGCTGCCTCCCCACCTGGACTGCACCCACACCGGCTCCCCTTCTGCCTCAGCAAGGATGAGGCACCCAGCTCTGCGGGGAGGGGAGCCCAGGCTGCCGTCCTCACGCAGCTGGGAATCCCCTGGCTTTAGCACGCTGGCTCCAAACTTGGGCACAGCTACCAAAGCCCGCGTGGAGATGTAACTTCAGCATTTCTCTGGTGGTGCAAGTTGGCTTGCACGTGGAGCAGCCCTGCTCCCAGCACAACCCTCTGCTGCAGGCCACTCTGTTGCACGGTTTGCAAGGATGAGTGAGTGGCAAAGGATAATTTCCCTAGATAGGTCTCCTGGAAAATATCTGTAAGACAGGGGGGACATTTTAGGAACTTGCTAAGGCTTTTTGGTGGCTCCTGTCCAACAGCCAGCACACAGGAAAAGAGCCTGTATATTTTTGCTCTCCTGGGATAATACCTAAGTTCCCATCTGTCTCCTCCAGCTCCATTCCCTTTCCAAGATGAGTAACCACAGATCACCACCTGATTTTGCCCAACCACAAGAAGAGACAAAACGGTCCAGCAGCCCTATCAGCAGCAGTTCGGACCAGGATTTAAATCCTCAGTGGGTCACATACATACCTTCTGCAGCATCCCCCCCCACCTCAGTCCCCCCACCTTGCCTACTTCAATCAGTGTTTCAGATGTGCTTCAATCTGTTTTTATTAAAATAAACACAGAGGTGCTCAGAAACAACAATAACAATATCACCCAACTGCAGACATACATACTAATGTCTAGGGGACTTGCAACAACACAAGCTAGAAGAAGAGGGGTATTTTTCCTTCTTCACTGGGCAGAACCTATATTCCAGGGACAGATGGGATTTTTCTTAAAGCCAGAAAAACAGTTTGCTATGACCCAACAGAGTCATGCTCACTGAACCAACTGTCATGCTCTAAATACACTAAAAAGTGCTACACTAAGTGAAACCAAACAAATGAATTCAAAAAGATTAACAACTCAAAGCTAAAAGACATGGAGCCTTTTATGTTTTCCTCTCCAGGATATCTGGGACATTTGGTGTGAACACAAGTATACTGCACATGATTACAATTTATTGAATTAGACCCAGAATAGTTTCTGTTGTATAAAGTAGCACTTTCTTCCCTTATCTAATGCAGATGAAATCTTGAACTTCAATGCCCATCTGCAATACCGTGTTCCATTACAAATATATTGAGCAAATTAAACTAAGTTCATCTGGACATTTTTCTTTCTAGTTTGGTTTTTGAGGTTATGAGCAGGGCTTCAGGCAGCTGCTGCAATCAGTCTGTGACTTAAATGTTGGTTTCATGGTGGCTGATGACCTAAGAAAAACAGCAAATGTCAAACACTAGGGGAAAATAGCCGAATCCTGTTTAATCATGTTACATTTCCTCGTTTTTTTTTTCTTTTTTGTATGTTTGGTCTAAAAAAGTTACTTTTCCAAAAAGGGATTAAAAACTTCAGCCATTTTTCTCCAAAGCCTTTGGTTTCAACCCACAAAGAGACACAGTGGGGGGATTAATTTTGCTTAACAATCAACTTGAAAAGTTTCCTTTAAACAAGACACACTGCGTTTAGCTTTGAAGTTCAGATGTTGGCTCCAGTTTGAATCTAAAGAGTTTTGAGGAGCACATTCACACCTCGGCTTTGCTTGTGGAAGAGCATTTACAGCAGTAGACCTTTAGCCACAAATCGCTGTGTGTACCGTGGCTCGTAAGCAAAATCACAACGAATGTACACAAGCTACCAACATGCACCAAAGCTGCTCTTTATGTTTATATGACTCCCAAGGCTGCATTTGCAGGCAAACGGCTCGGCACATGGCAGCGCATTAATTTGCAGGGAAGCGCTCGCTGGTGTGGACAGCGCTGTGGAGCCAAAGGGCATTCGAGAACCAGCACAGAGGATGCTGCTGCATGTCCACCCCAAAGATGTGCTCGTCTGAAACCTGTAAGGGCTTGGATACAGCCTGTGCACATTTCGACACATTGGAGATTATATTTTATATCTAGCAGTTTAGTCACGCAAGGTCTGTTCTTTTTGCTGGGTCCTGCTCACCTAAAGGTCTCCAAAATATACCAGCTAGCAAAAACATGACTTCAAAGCTGAAGAAAAAACAGAGAGCAAACATCTAAAAGCCCAAATGGAGGCAGACAACTACACCCAGTGCTCCAGGAAGTGTCACTTTACAATACGCAAAGTCTGTGGAGGTGATGACATTAACACTCACAGCAGAATTTCACTCCCAGTGCTGCTAAGAAGCAGCTGAGAAGCTCACAGCTCTGCTCCAAGGTGTCTCTTGAAGTCTCCTGTATTTCTTTGCACTTCCCTGACATCTCTCTGTGACTCTCTCATTACACTGTGTATTGTGAAATCGGCATTATTAGCTATGTTACCCAAAGCAGGGTGGCAAAACAATCCTAAACCCTCTTTCTTAGATCTTGGAAAAGTATTTGACTCAGCTTTATTTCCTTACCATGAGTACAAAAAAAAAAAAAAAAAAAAAAAAGGCACTGAAAGAGTTTACAAACTCTTTTCATGTGGAGAGGAGGAACGTGAGTTCTCTTTAATCTTTCATAGCTTGTGTGTGTTAACGGCATGCTTAAAGAGTGCCAGCTGATTTGAATTTTGCAAGGGATATGCAGGGACCACCAAAGTCAAAGGCCTGTCCCTGTGATGAGAGAGCGGCTGCAGGAGCCAGGGCAGAGGTGACAGTGTGCTGAGATCATCACACTAGCGGGACGGTCCCTTCTGCCGACTGAAGTCCACATGCACAAGCTGGGTTTATCCCAGACCAGGGAAAGGCAGACTTCCACCTCTGCTCATTCCACAACTCCAACCTGCCAGGAAGGAGGAGAAAGGCTTTCTTGCTTAAGCATAGGCATCTCCACTGCAACAATAGGGATCGAGTTTAGTTTATGATGGGTGGCTCACTATGAAGGCAAAAGATTAATTGTTATGTAAGACAGAAGACAGATAAAAGATGAGAAAAAACCACAGGTGAAGAGCTGAACTAACAGATTACGTCCCCAGAGCACTATGGCTGCTGCTGTTACAGGGTTTTAGATTTAGATGTTACTAGATTTTAGTCACTGGTCTACCACCTCCCTGAGTTGAAGTACCCATATCACTGAAACATTTTCCACGAGCTTCCCAGAGTTTGACGATATTCTTTATGTCCTACAAACCTCCTTGCAAGAGTGCATTTGAAAGAACTACTTGCACAATGAGCAGCACTCAGAATGTAATGGGGCACATCGTGTTGTGCCATAACTTGAGTGTGTTGGGGGACATGATGCAAAGACCCTTCAGCTACCTGAATACAGGGCTCCAATCTTCCAGCTGTGACTTGCTACAGACAAACTGACTGCATTCATGAGGTTTTTATTGAGCAGTATTGATGTGAATTTCATCATATGTTATAATTCTTTTTTATATTTGGGTTGAAAAATTGGCAATATTTTCAAGAAAAGTATTAAATAAGACTAGGGAAACAAGCAATGTCTCATGTGAAATCAGCCAAGTAATGTGAGATGGAGATGGTGAGAAGTTTTCCAGCAGGACATTCTTCCAGGAGGAAATTTGGTTTCCTTGAATCCAAAATGTTTGCAGAAATGTGTCAGTTTCAGTGACACCATGTATTGAAAAATGCTGGAACAGGGCTTACGCTGAGATTGAACATTCAGGTTTCCTTTGAGTGGAACTTTTCTGTTTTGAAATGTGTTCTTTCAATCCTTTTAATCTTATGTTACACAATATAGAACAGAAAAATCCATTTCAGATCACAATTATTTTAAACCAAAAAGTTTCTGTTGTTTATAAAAAATTCTTCCTCACACACACATGCGCACACACACCAAAGCTCATGCCACAAGAATCCAAAACTGTGTTACATCTTAGTTTTGGAATATAAAGTGATTTGAAATCACAGCAAATTCCCATGAAATGAAACTGCCAGTTCCAGCACAGCTTCATGGCTTTCAGTTAAATTCACAACTGGAGCAAAATGTGCAGTGCAAAACAGGCTAGCTGGTCTGAAATACTTGTAAAACTATAGATTTATGGATAAGATTTCTATATGAGAATTCTAGAGGGTTAATTACAGCAGATATTTTAAAACAATGGCTAACAGTATATGACCCTAGAGGTCTGAAAGGATCCTGAGATACTTCTGCCCCAGTTCTGCTCCTCACTCTGTTTGCTCTGACCCAAGAGAACTGGTGAGCACCAGCCACGCTTGCAAACAAATGGCTGCGTCCTTGCTATTACCCAGTGACTCCCAGATATCAAAGCCAGAAGGGATCATATAGACTCCATATTTGTGTAACACAGTGCCAGCCTTCATTCTTTTAACACTTGTGTCCTATTACTCAGGTTGCCAAGTCTCACAAATTTTTGGCAAGTGGTAGATTTTGGCCAGTGTAAAAGCTGCTCTTCCAATCACATGAGAACCTCAAACTTTCTCAGAAATTTTAGCCAAGCTAAGGGAAACTTCAGCGAACCTTTCTGACAAGCTGTTTATCCTAGTGTCTGCTTCCCAGGATCGAAGTGATTGCAAGGTTCCCAAAAGCAGGCAATGAGCATTTCACTCCCATCAGTAACCTAAAACCAGCCTGACAAGGAAGGAGATGGAATGGAGATGGAGAAAGATCTGCAGATAAATAGGATCACATTTCAAGCACAGGGAGTAGCTCCTCTGGACTCCCACTCCACCCCCAACTCCCTGTTTCCTTCTTCTCTCCATCCTAGCTGGTTTGAAAGAATCAGACAGGAACCGGGCTGCAGCTGTATAACCCTCTGCTGACCTTGGGTGGGGAGAGAGAGAGGCTTCTTCCTGCTCCTGTAGCCCAAGACCATCCCAGAATCAGCACAGCTGATGTTACAGGGACAGGGTGGATGGCGAAGTCTATAGTGGAAACAGGGATGTGCAAAACTGGTGGGAATGGGGAAAGCTGAGAGAACACAACTGATTTTAAGGCGTCATCAAACAGGCCAGTCTGAGGATTAAAAGTACCCACCTAAACAGACCAAATAATTTTTCTTGATAAACCTGACAGATACTCATACCGAAAAGGGAGGCAACATAGGGAAGCAGATTTTTTTTTTTTAAAAAAAAAAAAAACAACAGACACACACCCCCCCCAACTTTGTCTTCACATTTGCATAATTGAAGCTGGAAAAGGGAATTGTAAAATCTCTCTTAGTTTCAGTCCAATCAGGTTAAAACTACCACGTTCTGACACACGTATATCAAACAGTCTACACGCCAATCAGTTTGCAGAGGAGGAATCAGAGACACCAGAGCAGCTGCTGAACATAAGCTGCATTATCCACACACAGACCCTCCCTGAAATATGGTCAAACAGACAAGAGATGCCTCCTCCTGCAGAAATATCACCCAGCCCACAGCTCCTGTTGAGCAGCTCTACCTGAAAAGCTGAGCCTGAGCAAAGCCCCGGGCTGGGAACATGATCCAAACAAAATTGCTTCAATGAACCAGTTCCTAATAGCAAGACAACACGTCTTCCCTGGTTTCAGCCTCAGCTCCCCCAGTAAACAAGCACCTGGCAGACTGGGAGTTAGACAGCTGAATACAAACTGGAAGACCTTTTCCAAGGTGTTTCAGGGCTGATGGAGCATTCTGGAAGTAACTGAAAAACAACATACGGCTTCCTAACCTAAACTACCAGTAGTAAAAAGAGATGGATGAAAAATCACAAAGACAAGCTGCACAAAGCAGCCAAGAAGCTGAAGCATCTTTCGATTTTGGAGGGTGAGCAAGACTAATGAAATAACTGAGCTGAAATGCCTATCATAGGTAATCACATCCGTTCTTCTTCCCTAATAATTTACAGCTGAATAGAACGCTCTGTGGAAGTATTGGATAAGCAAGTATTTCATGCAGTGCCCACTTTTAACAACTGCCTGGGAGTTATTATTTATGTGCAACTGCCAAAGAATTTGACATGATGGATTAGAAAGTAAAACCAAATTCTGCTCTCAAGGAAATCACCAGAAATGCGATGGAATGTATGGATTTCAATGGAGCACTGTGCATTTACATTATTTTTTCACAGTCACTGACCTTTGACATTTGGTCTGTTTAGAAGAGCTCAAAGTAAGAAAATGGGGTGGGAGCATCCACTGAAACCATAAATGATCAACAAATGAAGGAGTGAAAATGTGCATGTTCTGCTAGCCAAGCTCTTTTATCCTTGTTGGAAGAATCTTCCCCCATCAAGCCCAACTTCTACTTATTTGGAGATCCTGATGTTCATCCAAGGCCCAGTTTAGCTATCAAGAAATGAACTTCAAAGAAAATTAGCCCTTTTTAAGCGGTTGGGGTTTTTTTCCTGCCAGTAGCCTTCATGGCATTTTCACTTCCTTCAGCTTTTCAGATTTCAAACTTAAACAAGCATGAAATCCTTGCTCTGTTTGAGCTAATGGCAAAATTCCCACTTACTTGGATCATCCCATAACTTCGTGCTATAGATTTTGCCTAAGCTTTACTGCAATTAAAGCTTCTTTGTTGCGCCATTTAACAGTAGACCATTTCCACATTCTGGCATTCCTAATATGAAAAGAAGGAGCTACAAAATTGGAGTAATACTGGAAAGAAAGGTACTGCTTGAGCACAGGCAATCTCTTTGGAGGATTAAGAGAAAGAAAAGCGATATGGTTGCAAGAGTGGAACGTATAGAGCCCTACTACAACTCAGGTGCATGCTATCCATACTGCAGTCTGCTCAAAAAGATCCCAACAGAAAGGAATTGCTATCTGCTCACTCTGTTGATGAAGACGTGCCATCATCATTGATTATGGTAAAAGCTGAAAGAGCTGGAAAGTGGCATCGAATATTTTTAAAAATATTAAAAAATAATTCATAGAAAATGCTCTCCATTTGGTGACCTCTCCCCTATAAAAGGGTGAAACAAGCAAAAGATCAGATGGGGAAAACCAGACACAGAAAAACCCAGCATTTTGCTCAGACTGCAGGAGAGTGGCAAGGTAAGGCGCTCTCACAAACAGTTCAGCGTCTCGTACAGATTTGACTGCACATGGAACTAAGAAATCTCCCAGCAGACAAGAGATGCAGGCCAGGCACCAAAAGAAGCCTGTTAATTCCACAAAGGGCTTCTAAATACAAAGGGTTTCTTCTTGGAAACATGGGAGAGCCTGCACGGCCTTTTCAGTTACTCAGGGACAGTCTAGTCTCACCACTTCTGCATATAGAACCTCAATCCGGCCTGCTGTATAATTAAGATAAGTCCCTCTGTTCTCAGAAATGGAAACGGTTAAAATAAAGACTCCAAGTATCAAAGCACTTATAGACAGCATAAAGTCAACAATGTTTTCTCATCTACAGATAATATACTAGTTAAAGAAAAACCTCAAATTACCATGACTTTGTACATACTGTCTGTGTTTGCTACATCATTAAGCTAAAAACTCCAACAGTTAGCTAATAGCATAATGAAAAAAAGAAAGTGGACTATGCAGTATTCAGACCAGTTGCTAGTTAAAGGTAAGTCTGCACCTCTTACCCTGGTTCCATGTAAATGCACTCTAGAAGGCTAGGAAGAACTCTTTAATTCAGGAAGATATAACTACCAAAAGATACTGAGGATGACAAATAGGATTTCTTCCTTAATTTTCTGTCTTTGTATTTGCAGAGCATTTCAGCAGGAACTGTAGCCCTAACTCCACCTGCCATTTTCTAGCATGAACACAAACTCTATACGCACACACACAGAACAAAGAAGCGTGCATCGCATGGAACACTTCAACATTGCTCTTCTTTCTAGATTTTTAAGCATTTAGTCGTGAAGTTGGAATACACTCTTATTGGGGCTGTTTGGATGGGATTCATGACAGTGAGCACTCAGAGCCTAGAAAAAAATATACTTGCTATTTAATATTAGAATTCCAGCCGATCTTTAAAGTCATCTGCCTATGAAGACATTCCCATCAGGTTTCTGTAACTCATAATGCAACACTACCTTTTTCAACAGCTTTTCAGTTCTAGAGGTCAAAACACCCCAGGTTTCACTCAGGTGATGCAGTTACACAGCGCTTTCTTGCTGTCATATAAAATATACAGAGGAGAGCGGCTTCTCTGAGAGCTTACACCCGATGCATTCAGACAAAAAAGGGACGATTGCAGCAGCAGCGTGACGGGCATGCCAGATGGGCATGCCCAGCCTGAGCACTGCATGGAGTGAGCAAGAGAACTAAGGAGCAGAGACTATCTAGGGCTGTGAAGCAGCAGGTTTTGAGGGGGCTTTTCCTAATATTTAAGGAGTAAAATGCAGCAAGGGATGGGAAGGTGAAGAGTGTGTATTGCCCACTCCTAAAACAGCAGATGCACCTTCGAACTAGGGAAAATTGGACAACAAAGCTTGTGATTGAGAGCCACAGCCTGATTCCCAGTTTGCTCATGGGGGAGCAGAGTCCCCGTACAGTGAGCTCTTAACGAAACAATGAGTAAGTCCTTCAAGAACATATCATCACCTGAATTATGTAGGTCATGTCTAGATGCAACTGCTTACATTGCACATAATCAAATAATCCTTAATAAGAAGTTGTCTAAATAATGGACCCAGTTCTGGCACCTGAATTCAGATAAAATAATCATGGACTCCAGAAGTCACCTCTTGGTTTCAGTTACAATAAGACAGTCCAACAGCACAAGGCTGGCAGGGTTCGGTCCGATATGGTTTCAATTACTTGTTTAAAGTCAAGCATATTCTCATGACCAAAGTACATTTTAATAAATATATTCCCCTAAATGTCCAGTAAGGCTCATGGTAATCTACTTAAGCATTATTTTCTGGAAGGTTTAAGATTCCTGTAAGCTGAATTACATGTGGAAAGTTACATTAATATGTCTTCATATAAACTGAAAGTTTATTGTTTTATTATTATAGAAAAACCATAAAAAGATTTGTCTGAAGCTATTGGCTATTGTGCTGCACATCTGGTGGAATGTTAGTTATTACAATAACTCCTTCAGCACCCTCAAATGAAGCCCTAGGCTAAAAATGAAAATAAGTAATACGATAATACTGTAAAAAGATGTTATGGAATCATACGGAAATACTGAGCCAACTCCAGCTGTCAAGGGAAAAACTCCTGGCTGAGTTTTAAAAATAGCATTAAGCAAGGCAGGAAGAAAGGTCAAAAGCCTCATGACCAAGCCACATCCTCAGCCAAATCCGGGGTGCTCTTGTAGCATGCTGGCAAGACGAGCAGTGCTAGAGCCAAGGCTAGTCTGAGGTTGACACTTGTTTCTGTTCCCAGAGCTAATTAAAGGCTTCCCAGAAATACTGGCTAAGTTTAATTTTGTGCTGGTCACAGATCACGTCTGGGGACAGCGGAAGCAAGAAGCAGAGACAGTAAAGAAGAAGGACTGAAAGCGGTGAAGATGGGCAGAGGCAGCTGAGAAGTGGGGAGGTTGTGAGTGAAGATGGGCTGTGTGTAGGCAATGGGCTTCTGAGCAGAGAAGTAGTGCTGAGGGTGCTCGGCAGTACAGGCAGCATTCAGAGCAAATTCTGGGGCAAGAGGTGGGTATAGAGGGCTGGAGGGAAGGGAATGCAGAATCTGGCTGGCACTGTGGTTTTCCTGGGGAAGGTGAAAGGGGTGAGAAAGACTGGCAAAGGCCAGTGAGATCTGAAGTACATGGGAGGGGCTGGGGATGTAGGTAGGGGACGGCAGTGAGGAGGAGAGGATGGGTTCTAAAGGCAGGCAACAAGACCATGAAGAGTCAGAGGCATTTCGGGAAGTGTAAGCATGGGAAGGACGTGCCTATCCCATTTGCTCTTCTTTCCACCCTCCACTTCTGTCCCCAAAACCATCCCTCTGATGCAGCAACAGCACTTCCCACTGCCCAGGAACCACAGCCGTCCTGGGGCCCTGCAAGAGCCTCCCAGCAGAGGGGAGGGCTGCGCAGCAGGACAGCAGAGGCAGTGACACAGATATAAGTCTGCAACAGCTGATCCTCATCTCCTCAAGCAAAGGCAAAGTATGCAGTCTGTCATTCCTCCGTCTGCTGCCTTAATCTCTTGTAACCTCTGTTGGAAGCAACATCCATTTTCTGGTGGAAAAGAAATGTAGACAGAACTGTACCAGTTGCCTAAAAAAAGGTGGCATAATTGGAAGCAATCTTGAGCACTTTTACTTCTGCAAGTGGACCAGATTGGTTCCAGTAACCAATGTCTATATTTGTATTTATTGCTCTCCTGATCCAGAGCATATTTACCACGAGAGCTAATGAAGCAATATTTCTCCTCCTATCAGCGCTGGCTGCTGCAGAGTCTGGGCCCTGTGGCAGAGCAGTGTCGTGATGCTACACAGCCTTCCTTGCCCTCATCTCAAGCAATACTGCTGTTACATCCAACCCTGAGCTTGCCTCCTCTGAGAAACTAATCTGTGTACAATATATTTGGGGTTACGGCAGGGAATGAACCAAAAATAGCTCACAGAGACAAAATTCTTCATATATATTAATCTTGTTGTTTTATCTAAGTCTTAAACCTTGCTCCTATGTACCACTTACCTGAACATCTATCTTCTCCAGATGTTTGATTTTTCATACTAGTGGCACATTGCATCTGTATCTAATAATGTTACTGATAATTGTTGTTATGAAAGAGGCTTTTTCTC
This sequence comes from Microhierax caerulescens, assembly GCA_035590215.1. Classification (NCBI taxonomy): domain Eukaryota; kingdom Metazoa; phylum Chordata; class Aves; order Falconiformes; family Falconidae; genus Microhierax; species Microhierax caerulescens. The sequence goes on along the minus strand of JAVJGJ010000047.1, from coordinate 20,191,244 downwards.
CTCTGGATCAAACACAGTAATATTGTTGGCTTATCTAAATACCACATACTAATTAAATTAATAATGATACTAGGTAGAAGAAATAAAATTGATAGTCTTATTCTGGAAACTGTTGAATAAACAACTAATCAGTTTAAACCCACACTTTAGAAATGTGCTCTGTCTAGTCTAGACTTATCGCTCAAAAAAAATAAATCAGGAAGAGTGGTTAGGGATAAATAAGCTAACCAGAAACATCTGCATTTAATATTCCATTTTGACGTCAGTGAATCTTTATTGGCCTCCCAAAATAGGCTAAGGTTTTGTGAAACAAGCAGCAAACAAAACATACTGTTGTCCAGTTTTTAAAAGATTTTTCCACTGATGATAGAATTAGAAATCACTATTTTATTTCAAAAAATGTGCTTTTACTGCACTCATAGCAAAACTCAGGCCAATGCATGACTTCAAGGGTTATCCTGTTTCACATGATCTGAATGTTGCATGCACCTTCCATTAAACCTACTCACAGCCTTTACAGCATAAATATTATTTTTGCTTTGGCTGTTTAGCTACATCCAGCGAAGCACCAGCAGCCTCTAGCTCCTCAATCAACAGGAGACTCTCTAGCTCACCTATGAGCCAGAATTACTCCACAACTGGAGAAGCAGCCTTGTAAAGTGTTTTTTTGTGAAGAAAGAAGCAAAAGCCAGCAACGCTGCCACTGTGAAGTTTGTACAGAGCAAGCACATTAGGCAGTCCTGCAGCCTTGGCAGCATTTTTGCTTGACCAGCTTGGTCTTTGGAACAAACTGCACGGGGCAAAACTGATCCAAAGCCTTCCTACCACTCGAGTCCAGCAAAGCCTCACACCAATTGAAGGCTCCCGCATCATGCAGCTGGGACTCCAGGCTGGCTCCAGAGTAGGCTGGCACAAACTGCCAGAATGTACTTGAGACAGAAAAGCCACAGGCAGGCCAAAGACTCTGTGGTTATGCAGATCCAGCCAGTCCAACTCCCTGTGCAAGCTGCATACCACTCCTGTGACTAATGGTCTGGAGCCAGGGCAGAAGAGGAGGGCTACACGGTTAGTATTTCCTTCAGGATTTCTCTAACACCTCTGCAAAAGAAAGCGTTTGTACCTCAGTTAGGTAGGATAAAATTCACACAGCTGTCAGATTTGCCCTATTTCAGGGAAATGTAAAGCTTCTAACACCTAAGACAGAAAGAAGCCACTCTGACTATGCTTTTTACTTCTGCATAAACATTTCATTTTGTAAACCTCTTTGTATCATTTCAAGTGCATCTTTAATGGATTCAGAAAAAATCCCCCTCCCCTGCACACAGGACAGAAAGCAGAATACATTTTTGCAAGCCACAACACAAAGTTTAATGACATTCCAAGCCTGATGTACTTCTCAGAGTGATGATGTGGCAACAACAGCCCTGCAACAACTAGAAGTGATGTGAAGAAATATAACTGCTCTCTAAACAAACCCCCTTTGATCCATTTGCCCTTGGACAGAAGTGTGATGTTGTTGTTCTCCTTGGGAATTATGAAATCACTTTCTAATACTTAAATTTTCTGTAAACATGGGAAGTATATCTCCAAAACCACACAAAGGAAATCTCTCTTGAAAATACATGGATTTTCATAACTCTTTCACTTTGCAAATACTGATAACTGTGGTAGGTAAATCAAGCTTTTTTATAATGAGACTATGGCAACCTGAATCTTCTGTGATAAATATTTCTCGTAACACAATTCCACAAATATAAATGATAGAAACAGGTTAAGATCACGGAATTTGAACGGACCCTTTCCTGCAGCCAGCACAGGTTGCTGACAGCAGCCTTAGCTGTGGTTCAGTCTGCTGGAACAAAGAGGACTCCACTGTTGACAGATCCTTGCACAAAACTGAGTTGACAATCAGTTTTGGACTCCTACACATGACCAAACCGTGAATTGGCCCTTGTATCAATTCTACATCACCCCACAGTTTCTCTCTTCTTTTACCCATACTTTAAGCCTTCTCTGTCAAATCTATTTACTACCATAGTTATTCCTTTGCTTTCTCAACCAATTATGCTGTTGAGCATTCAGGGATCAGAGCTATGCCATCACCATGGACTTCGAATTTGGATGCTCAGCTTGAGAGATGCCAGCCACCTGCATCTGCCATGGCTTCAACTCACATTGTGCCTCAGTTTCTCTTCTTCAACAGCTGGAAGCAAATTTTTGACACCAATACATGTGGCTGTCTTTTGTCTTTGAAAATTAAAAACCGACTCCCTCAAGTTCTTTCCTCCCTTATATTAGAGTTACTCAAATCTGAAGTCACCCTTTTGTAGGCTGTGTGCTGAGCATGGGTCCAGCAGGATTCCAGCAGACCTCCCAGAAGACAGGTCTCTTTAAAACCAAATTTTACATCTCTGTTTACAGCTGCCGCTCTGACATGGCTTGGACGTCACACACAGGTATTTACAATCACTTCTGGTCCAGAAGAGAAGGCTGTACTAGAAACCCAAAAGGTTTTCTAACAAGTATTCCACATTTCAGTTGTCTCTGTCTTAAAGCAAAGCTCCCTCCCCAACCCTCTCAACATATTCATGACGTATTGGCCTCAAGAAGAAAGTGGTGGGTGCCAGAGCCTCTGTTTGCCAGGTAGTTTCTGTATACAGAACCAAACTGCAACGTCAGGTGGAGCAGCAGGGAGTGGCAATAGGAAAGTGAAGATGTGCACTAAACTCGACCCTGCTAACCTCACACCAGCCCAAGAGGACACGTCGAGTTACCACCATGTTCCCCTGCAAGGTCTGCAGAGCCTTCAGTCTGTGTGCTCAGACTTAACTGAGAAATGGATAAAAGCTAAAAATACCATTTTTTGCCAAGAGCCTGGGATTTCTGCCCAGCAGACCTTTTATATGGGTGAAGGATGAAATCCATAACTGGTTGTGTCAGCCCTGAACTGACCATCTTCACCAAACACCGTGAGCACAAACTACAAAACAGTTGCTGTGATACTTGTAGGATCCTTTGTTCCGGACCACTGGGTGTCCTACAGTCCTTGAGCAGCCTGGAGCCTTGCTCTAACTTCTCCCCAGTTTCTCCCTTTTCTTTTTGAGCAATGCCAGCCCAGACCATCCATTTATACTAAGTCCTTGGGCAACAAATCACACAAATGACCTTTCTTTCTTACAGTCTAATTTATCTGTTATTTACTGCACCTTATCTAGCTCATTCTCTATGAAAACCACACCATAAATATAACCTAGATATGCCAGCAAGCCTCCTGCTACTTTAATAACCCATCAGTACCTATTATATATAGCATAACACATAATAAAATCCAATAGCACATTAAAATAATTGGCAACCATGCACAACCTTATCTTCCACCTTCTTATACTGGAAACCTTCCCATTTCACACATCTTATACTTCCTAGCCCAATGTTTCCTTTCCCCTAACTGCAGTTTTATTGCTTTGTCCAGAAAGAAAAAGATATTCCCTTAACAAATCAGTTATGTGTTTGTTTAAAGCCTACAAGGCCTATGAATCTCCTTTATCTCACTTAGTCTTTATCTCCCTCAGTCTTTCCTAATGAAAAACATAATAATCATTGCCTTTCAGATGACCTAGTATGTGAAGTCAGGAACACATTACTTATTTTATGAACCTGAAGATTAAAGGGCCACTGTAGCTTAGGTTACATTCTCCAGTTGGGAGTGCATACCCTTCTCCAATTCATTAGAAGTTAATTCCATAATTCAACTCTTCCTACTGATGAAGAACATTTATAACAATTCCACATGCAAACAGTTGAGTCAGACAAAATAAATCCTCTGCTCTGGAGTTTCTTCTTTTCTGTGGAATATTCCAGATCTTTCCTATCATCCAGATATTACCTGGGTTATAGTCTTCATTTTTTTAATTTGAATTCTTTCCAAGGAAATTATGATCCTTTTGAACCGACAGTTTATTTAGGTTTTGATGATTGCTGCGTATCCTGTACAAGAGTTCAAAGAGCTTAGTTCTCACCAAAGCCAAGGGGAGCAACAGCAAAAATAGGGCACCAGCATGCAGAGTGCACCACAAAGAACAAAATTCAACCCTCAAAGTTTCTTTAGATTTTTCAGATAAGCAGAGGCTGTAGGACAGTGATAGGGTATGATTAAAGAAAGTTTAAAATGTATATGAAAAAGCAGCAGCAGAAGTGCCCAAGAATAATTTCTGAGAATTAAGATGATTCCCTGAAGTGCTGTGCAAAGGTCTGTGATGATACAAGGATCAAAGGACAAATGGTTGAAGCAGCAAGAAGTGTAATTTTAGTTACACTACACTAATATGCCCTTTAATCCTTGAAAAAAAAGAGCATCTGCAATTATCAGCGCTGTGGGACAGGAATACACTTTCAGCGTGTAACTACTACTGATAGCAAATAATTTTATGGACATCGAGTTTAATTAGCTGGTCATGTCATTTGTCAAAATTTCACTAATTCAAAGCAGTTTCTCATGTTTAAAACAGTAAAGACTGATCAGCTACTCTGTTTATCAAGTTGTCTTTAAATCAAAAGTGCCTATATATTATTTTTTCTCCTACAAATAGGCACTGTAATTAAAAATCAGTTGGCATGCTCTTTTTTCCTCTGCAAGCCTTTACATTCATTTCAAGAGAGGCTAGATACGATTTTGTCTTCATTTAAATATGTCCAAAAACCACAAAACAATTAACCTGGTGTAACTGCCTGTAGCTATAGAAGTAGAGGGCACTTTTATGTGCACACATCTATTACCAGACCCAAAGGTGATGTCGTATCAGCTTCTTTCAGGTTCCTAAGACAGAAACCATTACCGTTTGGCAGAACCATCATCTGAACAGCTGAGGAAAGAGTTCACAGGGGAGCGAGTGGTTAAGGAAGAGGAAAGAAGAAAAAGGGAGGGAGGGAAGAAATTTGTATTTTTTAATTTCAGCAGGTTTTGGTTTTACAGGTTGCATTCCCTGTAAACTCAGGATATTTATAAATTAAGCTCCTAGTGCTTTAACTTCTAGTTAGGCTCTGCCCGCTTCTTCATGCCACCAACCAGAGCATAGCTCCTAGCATTTTTCTCTCCTGACACTGGCAAACTTGTATCCAGAGATCTCAGTTATAGCTTTGATCCTGAGGGATTTTCTATCTTTTAGCCCCAGCCACGGAAGTGCTGTGATTGTGCCAGGACTCACAATTTTTAGGAAAGTTACTACTAGCCCTCCTAGTGGTGGGAAAAAGGTTGCAAACATTAAAAAACAAAACAAAAAACAAAACCAAAAACAAAACCAAAAACCAAACAAACTGAAAACTAGAAGATAAACAAGCATAAGGGCTTTAGGACTTCAGTGTATTACTGCAGCAATAGTAATACCTCTGTCTTCACAGTCCTCTACACACTACAGTTACCCCACTGCCTAAACCCCCACCCTAGCATCTCCACACCCAAAGATCCAGAAGAAGGTGCAGAACAAGCATAATATGAGACAAAAAGCATTCAGTCTAGGAATTAACTCTTCCACCCTTTTTTTAGGTTTTTTAGACTGCGATTTTTTTAGATTATGCACAGCTTCTCTCATATGAACGTAGGTATCTAATGCCTCTTTTCACTCAGGATGTCTAGAAGCTCTTCTAACAAAAATATGCAATACATATTAAAATTATTAGCGAAAATACTGAGGCAAATGCTTATACTTCACAAGCACAAGGAAAAATTGGTGAAATATGCTTACTCTGAACGAGTGGCCAAACACATAACTGCGATGCAATGCTGCTGAGAACTTGTAAACTGGTGTGCATTCTGTGTTAGCAGTGAAATACAGCTTCACGTCGTATGGGAGTAACAGAAGCTCTGGAAAAACAAACTCTGTATCTGTTTTCTACTGCAGTTAAATAACACCATTTTATACTACCTTTTAGTCTCAAAGAGAAAAGAAATAGCAGTAAGAGTTCCAAATCAAAACATTTTAGGCTAGGCAGGACACTCATGGTTAGAATTTTTGTATGTGCTACTCCAGGAATAAATAAGCGGTTTTTTAGCAATCATAAATCCTTAATTATAACATCTAGGAATTTTAAACCATGAAGCTTAAAAGCTAGGCTTTGAAAACTTGGAGAAACTGAAACTTCTAAACATTGTCTGGCACCACAGGTAACCCTTTCATTCTTTCTCTTTTTTTAATTTTTTTTCTTGAACTAGGTAGTACCTTCCATCATTAAACTAAAGAATTTCTCACTGAATCATCTAAAGCATAACATTGATGAGACACAGTTAACCTGTACTCTTGTCTGCTGTGGAGCAAGGAATAAAAGCTTTCTGGTATGTAAGTTCAAAGAAATGGACCTTTTACCAGATTTGAACAGTTGTCTTGGGAATGCAGATTTATGAAAATCGATACCCTGTCTTTGTCTACTGGAACAATGTGCCTTTCTTCTCCACATTTGCCCCCTGTCTATTCTACTGAGTCAGAACTTCTTCAGAAAACTTTTTAATTAATAGAGGATAGCCTTGCAGCCACAAGGTTATACGATGTCTCTGACAAACCTCTCTTTGGATACAGTCAAAGAGGAAGATATTTAGACTTCACATTCAATTTAAAGTAGAGGTCAGAGTTCAAAAGTGTAGTTTGCCCTTGTCATGTTCTATTTGGAATTCAAATAGTCAGAAAAACAAAAGGCAAAATGACACATCTCCATACTGGTATTCTCCACTCTGCTCCAGAACAGGCACAAGGGTAAAAGAAAGGATAAAAGAAAGGACATTTCTAGTGGTATTTATTGAGATATACTATACATAAGCTCTGTATTCCAAATACACAAAATAATTGGACTAAAAGAATGCAGGTATATACAGCTACTGACTGTAACTGACTTCAAAACTACTCTCACTGGGGATAAACTTAAATAAGTTTGTTCTTATTTGTCCTTAAATTATCTTTATCAAAACAAAATAACGTCAAATCAGAATTTAGGGAAGACAGATTTTTAAATGCCCTTTACACTATTGCTGTATATGATATTTTCTTGCCAATGCCATTTAATTTGTTTGATTATTCTCTGGGAGGTAATAACAATGCCTTCACTGATTTCTGCCATTTACCTGAAATAAAACAGTGAAAACAAGGAAAGAAGCAGATATACACATTACCAAAATGTGAAATGTTTTAGGATGATAGATTATTTTTTTTTCCAAATATTTGATCATGCTAGTTTTGCTTAAAATAATAGCACTTTCAGGAAGCACTCCAAAAAATTTCCTCCTTATAATGTACTGGCTGGATCCCACCTTTGTCTTTGAATAAAGTCAGAAAAAAAGATGAGTTGCAGAGTGCATCAGCAGCAGCTATAGAAGCCAAAAAAGCAGCTGACATAATACAAAGTAGACAAGCCTCACTCGTTTTCAAGTATTCTTACCATATGGAAGCTTCTATTTACACAAGTGCAAGACTCCTTCAACCATAAATATTTTCCTATAAAACTATAAGGACTACATAGAATCTGTAAGGACTTACCATTCATTCATTTATTGTTCTTCTCATAGTCATGTACCTTCAGATCTATTTTTGATTATATTCTTACTCAGAGCTCCTGTAGGTAAAATTTATTTTTTTTCTAACCATGCCAACTTCTGCTAAGCATTTTCCTAAATTCTCCAATCCTTGTCACAGAAGCTCCTTGTAATCTCTCCTGTCTCACAGTTTGAAGTCTAAAGTCTAAAACATGCTCCAGCCTGTGTTTTTGTTCATTCCCACATCTGTCTCAAGCCTACACCTTGCCCCCACCACCTTGCCACTTGCCTGCCTTGCGAAGCGCTAACCTCGCATCTGCAGATCTCCAGTTCTGTCCATTCTCTGTATACAGTATGCTCCGATATTATTGTTGGTTGATGACTTGACTGATCAGGTTTGTTTAAGACTATGCAACCAAAAGGCTGTCCATATAAATAATAAGGATGGTATGGAGAGGTAACACTTTTCACTAAGCTAGTATCTTTGAAACAGATAACCAATGAGGAAGACAAGGCCAGGTTATCCGTTTCTGATTCTTCTGTCACAGTTGTGTCTGTGTTAGAATCAGGAAATAGTTGGAATACTTAGACACAACCTATTTAATCCTAGTGGTCACCTAGCAGGCACATGGCAAAGCTGGGAATATAGCCAAGTCCTGGCTCCCTGGCTTTTTTTTTTTGAGTCACTAGTCCATACTCTAAGCCAAGCATTTGCCTGGCTGGCACGTTTTGAGCAGCAAGAGATTCTCTTCACTATGGATTGCTGCACAACATACAGGCTGTGGATGGACATGGCCATGCACCAAATATCCTTCCATGCATAAAGAACCAGAAAAATGGTCATATTTTTTCCTCCATTTATCTTCATTAGATGTTTAATTGTAACTGGCCTTCAGGGGGGATCTCAGTTTGCTTCCCCAGTAGGATGGCTCCACTCCAGCAGAAGGTTTGACTGCAGATGAGTACAGGCAAGCCTGTGCTAGTGCTGACAGACAGCTCGTCCATGTCATCTGAAGACATGAGTGGACCTGGATGTATATCAGCTCTCTGAGCCTACCAACAAATCCACAGCATCTGTACTGAAATTCCCACCATCCTGCCTTCGGTGCTGCTGTGATGCACAGGAATCATATTAACTGTCCTAGGCATTTAACCTACGAAATCATATGTTTGGTATCTATAGATACCCTAAGGTATGAATTAAATAGAAGACGTGTTGCAATCTTGTCAGATTATTGTAAATATTCCTTCATACCTAGAGTCATTTAAAACAACTTTAAAACACAAATATTATTCTCAATACACAGCACTGTATAGGACTACTTCATGTTTCAGTGCTTAGAAAATAAAGAAATGTAAAAAGATTTGACTCTGCAAAACTAATTGTGACCTCTACCTGGTAACATACCCCAGTTCTTAAACTACATTCAACTTCAGACATTTATAGGCCTTCTCATCTTCATTTCCCAGTGCTGTATTACTGAGATCCGAAGAAAAAAAAAAAAAACCAAAAAAAAAAAACCAACCAAAAACCAAAAAGCAATAATAACATACAGTGTGATGTGCTGCTGGCTTATGCTGAAAAAAAAAATTCTACTGACAAAAAGTCAGCCTGTCTCTAGACTAGTCTGTGAGACGGCTAATGATTTATTGGACCGATACAACATTTTTAACATAAAGAACCCTGAAAAGTGTACTTGCTTCTTCTCCATTGTAATCAGATTCCAGGCAGTGATTCTGCTCAGAGGCATGTTGTACTGTTAGTGTCAGGAAGACTGATGAAAACCTGAAGTTCATCACAACAGTTGGACAGGACCAGAGAAAAATGTCACTTTCCTGACATCAAAGAATCAATAAGCAGCACTTACGTTTTAAGTTCAGAGTGATAAAAGTAGATAGATGGCATTTTAATGTTTGTTTATCTTTTTATAGCATATTTCTGATGCGGGTCTGGTTGGTTTTGTTGCTTTTTTGTGCAAGACAAAGAAAGTTGGAGATATTTTCTCACAGCGTAAGCTAATGTTCTCAATCTGTTTTTCCTTTCCAGGGTCTGCGTAGACAAATTCCACAGCAACATCTGATGATAAGATCAGACAGTAGTAGCAGAGACATGTTTAAATCATATTTACAATATGTCCCCTCTGGGCCAACCAAAGAGCAATCTTTCTTAGAACAATACATATTGGCAGTTTTTTTGCTCCATTTAGAGATAATTTTAGCTCTTCAGTGTCATGCAAATACACAGGGCTTTACTCAGATAAAACTGCTATGAAGGCATTGGGAGCTCTGCCAGGAAAAGAGCAAACAAGCCTCTTCAGAGGAGTTCAGCTTGAGAAAGGCTTCAGGATTTACTCTACCGGGCATAAACCAGTGCATTTTAAAACGCATATTTAAAAGACAATGAAAATGTGCTTTTAAAAGGAAAAAAGGTACCAAAACCATTAGTTTCTGAAGTCTAAATTTACTTACCACCAAAATTTACATACATTTAAGTGTAAAATGAAGCATTTTTCAGCGCTGCTGTCTGGCAGCCCTGCAGGGAGCCTGGACCCTCAGCCGCCCCCTCCCCACAGCTCAAGGACCTTCCTCCCTCTCCTTCCCCTTGTTGGCCGAGCCAGACCCTGCTGCTTCCAGGGGAAAGGACAGCTTCCCAAATCTCCACCCTCTCCTTAAAAAAGGGTTTGGTTCATAGGAGGAGGAATCAACATACACTTGTTAACCCTTGACCAACAAAATGAAGTACTTCTGGACACCAAACACCAAGCTCTTTGCTTGCAAAATACAGCAGAATTAGAGATATTAACACTATTTATTGCAAATCAGCGACTGGATATAGGTCTGAACAACGAGACCATCTGCCGCTACATAAGATAGGCTTAATGTAATCATGTTATAAATGCTCCTGCTTTCTGGTACGTGCTGCATGATCAAAGTTAGGAAAATCTCCTGCCTCAGAAACACATGATATCATTGCCAGCCGGTGAGTTTCCTTCTCTGTAAAGCAAGTGACACTTGGCACTGTGGAGGAAGGATATTGGACGAGATGGTCCATAAAGCAGAGAAAGAAACCGGTGCAGCAAAACGTTTGAAAGGAAGGAGGGAGAAACTTGTGCTATGGAAGTAACAAGAAGAACTCGTAACCTGTTCTTGAAACATTTCATGCTGCAAATGCACACACCCCATGCACCGTATTGAAGAAGGTTCTTTGCTGACCTGGTTAAACTGCTCTTAAGCTTCCAGCTGAGATGGAACAGTCACCCAGCCCTGCCCAGGACCCACCAGACACAGTGATCTCTACAGAAAACCACTACATCAACTTCTTAAATACACCACAGCTTGCGGGGATCTTGGCAGATGAAAGTGATCTAAATATGAGGTTAAATTATCTAGTACTGTTATTATAATTTTACGGTCCTGTCTGTATACAGTGTCTTAAAACTTTGTAAGCTCTTTTCTTGTTTGGCTTTCACTGTCTTTAAGCATCTCGATAAATTTATAATCCCTTTTCGTTAGCTTCTTGTTCTATCTCTTTACTTGAAGACCTGGCATGCAATGAATCAAAAAAGGGATATTTATACCCATACTGTGAGAATGTTTACAATGTACAGAAAATTCTGTCTGTGGTTTGGTCTTTGTATATTTGCAGAATAAATGACAGTTTTCCAAACGTACTATATTACTGGTCCACAGAGTCTGTATTTATGTAACTAAAATGCTTTTATTTAGAACTTTTCAACATGCCAAAATTAAAAATATTTTAATGAATGAATCAAAGTAATACAGCAAAGAAATCTGTAATGTATTACCATTTCAAAATAAAGATTTCTGTGAAAAGCCTCTCAGATACAAAGAATCTGTTTGTTTTACAAAAAGTAATTTTGTTATTTTTATGCCCATTGTTTTAATAACAGAACTTTGATCTTGAAAATATTTTAGCATGAAACATGAATATAGTAATAGCCAAAGTTTCCATTTAGCTGCTCCTTCATGTTCCAAGAATATTGGGTTCCATTACATGTAGCATTTAATAATTTACATATGGGCTCCAGGCAACCTCCTTGAGGTCTTGATGCAGACACTGTTTATGTTTTTCAAAATTTTCCTCAGGTATGTGGATTTTCAAACTCAAGAATATCAATAGCATCACTAAGGGCCTGACTAATTTTCCCAGTGCCAAGATCTGGTTTGTAGAACATGAATGTTACGGGAGAATGTTCCAATCAATCATGCAGACATTAAGCACTCCATGACTTCCCCACATCTTCTTTGCAGAGTTCCTTAACAGACCTAAGAAGTCACTACATATGCAAGCATCTTGTATTAAATTCAGTCCTCCGCAGTTTTGGAAACAAAGGAAGCAGCTACTAATACTCCACTTCCTTAATTCCCTTCAAAGGAATTTCCCTTTCTGAAATACTTCAGAAATTGTAGCTAAAATCTGTCTCATTCTAACACATCTGCCTCCTTAGGCTTACTTACAAGTGTAGGTACGTATGAATGAATGAGACAACATCTCACCTTCCCACCCACAAATGTCGCTGGGGAAAACAAAATGGAGGATTTTGTAAATTTGTCTGGCACTTCCAGATGTCAGGCAGCCCTGTCTGACCACATATGGATCGACTCTAACATGCACCTGCAATGAGCACAGTGCCGCTGGGACTGCCAGGCTGTGATGCATGCGTGGGTAAACGGATACTGATGGATTTATCGAGCATGTGCAAATCGTCTTTGTAGCACACTGTATATCATAAGTCTAACATTTACAGAAGCATCAGTTCTGGTATATGTTCACTACCAAAAGGAACCACAGATGCTTCTGGGATTCTGTGTCTGCTCCTGGGGTGAAAGCCAGTCAGGTCAGGGAGACAGTGGATCAAGTTTTGAGAAGAGATTCATCACAGAGAAGTTAAAGATGTGCTGCTAGCAGCACTGAGGGTACTCTGAGCATCTTGGTGGCAACCCAATTTGCTTTAAAAGCAGTTGTATAAACACAGCTACATCTGGACCAGATAGCATCTGCCTTAGAGGGAGGCTGATGTTAGGTAGAATGGTACTCTGGGCTGATATTTATTCCTCATTAAGCAATGTTTCTGATAAGCTGAAGACTTCATCCCATCCCAAATCAAGTTATGTGTGCGATCCTTGAGCTTGCACACCTTTCCAGGATCCTTGAGGTGAATGAATAAATCTTATAAATGTTTATATGCCTCTAACGACACCGCTCAAAAGGAAGCTGAACATAATAAATTCTAGTTAATCTTGATGGATGGGTTAGAAAGCATGCAAGAGAGAGCTAGCAAAAGCAATACTATTCGACATTTCCATTATCATTAAACATGCCACCCTGCCCTTGAAAGCAGATTAACATCAACACCTCAGAAAAAAACACTGGAAAATCTCCAGCATCACATGTGACCTTGCAGTACTTGCAAGGTCCATGGCAACTGCAGAAGGCAGCAAGTCCTCCAAGCACGTTCTTTACTCTCCAGTTATGAGCACCATTAACGTTTTAGAGGGCTCCAAAATTAGGAAGCTATTTTCTTCTCTCCCACTCCCCATCAGTAAAGAGGGCATACACTTGGATTTAACATGTGTCTCAAAACAGTGATATATTTATTTCCCAATTACAAGTGAAGTGCAGTTTGCCACTAAGGACCAAGTGATTCATACGTGCAGCACGCTCTGGTCACTCTGCCCATGCTCTGGGCAGAACCTGCCCATCCACCCTTTGAAGTCAGTGATTCTAACAAGGAGATTCTGCACTTGGAGTGATGCTGGCTTAGCATGGACCAAAGTAAACAACATAATTATAATCCAGTTACTGATCCTAAAGAAGTCTGAATCATCTCCTTTTAGATGTTATGTCCAAGTAAGCTGAATCATACTGGCAACATAGGAAATCTTATATTGCTACTGAATAGAAATAGTCTTCTGCAGAGCCCAGGACATTTCCATCTATTAAGTTATCTGGAATAGTTCAGTGCAGCTACTTTCACATGTAAAACAGTTTCTGAGGCACACGCTGTAATGTGCTGTCCTCACAGGCCAAAGCACAGCTGCAGCATCACACCTCCTCCTCCTCCTCCTCCTCCCTGCCAGCCGAGCTGGGCACAACTTCTCCTGCGTGCTGCTGAAAGCACAGCCGGCACTGCATCTGTAGCAGACCGCCAGTACGGATACGGGACAAACCTACCCTCTACCAGGGATGTGGCGTGGGGACGCAGGTATAGGGGCTGGCGAGCTGTGGCCTGGCCGGGCTGCGCCAGCACTCCCTGTTCAAGGAGGAAAACCATCTGGATTTCACAGTTCACAACTGGGGCAGGCATTCCAGGGCAGCCAGGCTCCCACTGGCTTTCACTTTGTTTTCTTTAAAACAGACTGAATTGCTGTCAGCTTTCCTATGACTTTCTCCTGTTTTAATTTATGTCCCATGCAAACTCCGCAACCATTTTCCACTGGAATAAGCCAGGGACAGAGTTTATCCCCTACAGCATTTGGGGGAAACTGATGAAGTCATGCAAAGAAGTTTGGATTATTTCTAGTCTGAAGGTTTTTATTTTCTGTTAAATAAAAAAAAATAATTTACTTTCATTTTCAGGTTTTATTTTGACTAAAACTACTGTTACCAAGCAACAAAGAAGGATAAATTATATTGTATTGTAAATTATATTCTATTATAAAAATAATTGGAAGCTTTTTGAAATTACTGCTACATTTTTCAGATCTCAGTTAGGCTTATAGTATTAGACATAGCTCAAGAAGAAATCAGCAGAACATACATAATCACTGGCTTACTGGTACATTAAATACCAGGATGCAAACTATCCTGACTACATAGTTTTGCACACATCTGTGTCCATGTATGTTTGATTTTCTGATATGAGAAGAGTCCTCTAAGAGTTTAGTGAGTTACTGCAGCAGATTAATTCCATTCAGGGTCTTACTGTTTTTAAAAGGAATGTCCTTAAATATCCCTGCAATTCTAGCTTTTCTTTAGCATTAACGGCTTAGGGAATGGATGGTAACTTTCTGTGATTTGAGTGGTCACAGCAGTATGGCATACATATTTGTCTCAGATTAAAAAAGGAAAAAGAAAAACAGCCACAAGAATATTTTAATGTGGCAAAGTGTCACATAGCCAACAGAAAATATAATAAACTTCCACACAACATATCATGTTCTTTGCAGCTGTACAATCTATCTCCATATTTACCTACTACATGGGGTTTTGAAAGGGAAAATTTCTGAGCGTAATTACTTTGTCCACTTTAATATAACCAGGGTCCACTCCACAGAAAATTGATTTTTACTCAGCCATTTAACTGCCTCCTTTTAAGATAAACTACATGGTGAGATGGATCTGTGGATATAGCCTTGCTATGACTTTATCTAAAAGTAGATTGTGAAACTAGAGAAAATAATACACTTAATTGTTTCTAAATATCCAGAACACAATCACATGCAGACCTCATCATTACTGAGTCCTCGCAAGTGAATGTGACCTTTGTGGCTGTTCCCCTTTCGACACAGCAGTGGGTATAAATTGTTTTCTTGGATACCCTGAAGGGAAACCAGAACGTGACCATTCTCCTCTGTGCCACTGCTGTCTAGTGTCATGATTTCAGAGAAAGAGCCAGAGACTTCCACCAGCAGACAAGGAACAGAATTTCTCCAGGGAACCCCGAGATGTGCAGGACACTGACTTTTCCATTTCTGAGCTGCTTGATAGTTTCTGGGTTTTTTTCTACTTACAAACGGAGTTAAATAACAAAATGTCAGTGTTTTCAGAGAAAAAAAATCATAAAAATATATTTGGGATTCAGATGTTATGTTTCAGGTTTTATTTTTAAAAAATCCTAAACTGCTAAAGAATTTCTCACAAAACCAAGCAATTTTGTCCTAAAAATTCATTTTAAAATATCTAAATATTTTATTTCAATAATTAAATTACTGAAACTTCTTTTTTTTTTTTTCTCCCCCAAATGAAAGTGCAACTTGATTTTGGTTGAAACGCTGTTTCATATAGGGGAGAGGGATGTCTTCCAGAAACTAATCAATTTTTCAAATTAATCAGGTTCACATTTGGGTTTAACCCATAAGCATGAACCTGTGTTATCCCGGACACCTTCAGAGTAACTCTGAGTTCAAAAAAGTTTCAAATTAGTGAGAAAGACTTGAGAAGATTTAAAAAAGTGTGATTCCAAGACAGATTTTTAAGCATCAGACAGGGAATTCAAAAAGTGACTGGAAAATCAAATTTGTTTTTTATGCTCTCTCTTATCATCATGGTCACTAAACACCAGCTCAGAAACTTGTTACCAGAGTCAGCTGAAGGCACTGTTGTTTGAAAGATCAGGCTCATGTCCAACCACAATTTTTTGTCTTTCTTATGAGTAAATAACGGAACTTCCACAATATATTTAAAGTTAGATCCCCAGATCTTCTCTCCACCCAGTTTAAAACTCTTTCAATTAAGCTCTGAAGAATTTTACCACAAATCACATTTAAACATTACAAAAATGTGGCAAGTAGGATTCCTTTAAAATTCTGCAATGAGTAAGATACGTAATGTGAGGTTTTGTAATTCTCAAGTGAAGGTTTATGAGTTCAGATTGCAAAGTTTCCAAGAACAGAAGGGGAGCAAGGTCTGTAGGATGTAATCATGTTTAGTAGATTAAATGATACTGCAAAAGAATATACCAATTAGGCGCACATAATTCATTATTCGTGTCATTGAAGAACTCCTCAAGAATCCCACAAAATCTTTTAAAAAAATGTCTTGAGCACCAGAAAACTTTGTGTTCTCACTAAATTGGTAGGTCTAATAATAGATGGAACATAACTTTGTCACTCCAAATGAATTGCTTATTTGGACAATGATACAACATTTAACCCAATTATAAATAACTCCCTACCACACCACAAACAGTTCAGGAAGCAGTGTATGTGTATTTACACAAAGCTTATATATCACTACTGGATAAGATAACCAGAACACACGTGGTTTCTAAGTGTTTTGAAAATCACAGGATGTTTCCGTAAGTGCACTCAGAAGTTGCAATTAGGTGGACCGTTACCTTTGATAAATGACAACACATTTGTTTCCTTTGACAAAAGAAGGACCTGAACAGCACTACAATCACCTCAGTGCCGTTGGTGAATTCATTAGCAGCCACAAGCAAGTCCACTTGAAAATTATTTCTTGGAAGAGTTTTAATGAGTTTCTACTGAATTACTTAGGAGGTGTCTATCATGGCTTGCTATCCAGTTGCATGAACAACAGGGTTTCTGAGTCCAAATGAAAATATGCTGCAGTTGTCACAGAAAATTCTTATTTGACTAGTATTAAGAACAAGACATAATATGCAAAGTCCTGCCCTGCTTAGGCCTTATGCCAAAAGCCCTAAAATTGCACATGATTAGAACGGTTCCTTCAGCCTTTGGTGGCAAGCGTTACATGGGACTAACCACTTGCAGACTTCTGCGCTGATTCTGAAGTAATGTAATTTGTACACTGTGAACTGTTCTAACTTACTTTATCCTCCTACCTGCCTCCTGTTTTTCAATACACCTGAAACGCATCAGTTAAGGGTAGCCCCCAACAAATAATGCTATTGTTTCCTGGCAACTGTACTTTTTCCATTAAAAAAAATTAGTCATACAGTTTTTTCCTTAGGGCAAGTCTAGCCAGTTAATAATTAAGTAACTGCATTGCTTAACTAGTTAGAGGAACTCTGATCCACCATCAGTCATCATCTGGTTTCCAATGTATTCGGTGAAAAGATATGGCTACCTGCTACCTGCAAGGGCAAGTAGCCCCACACAGCTCATTTCCAAAGCCATGGCAGGGGATGGGGCGGTGCTGCAGTACACCGAGCCCCATTCCTACCACCTGCCACTAGCAAGACTGCAGGATCTGCAGTGTTCTGCAGCCAGCTCTCCACCACCCTGAAGGTATTTCCAGATGGAAGTCTTCCTAGGAGTAACAGGGACTCCTCAACCACTTTTTGAGAATTCCTGGCACTGAAACTTTTCAGGTGTTGTGGCAGCAGCGTGACAGTAAAGCTGTAGGCAAGGAAAGCAGAGCTATATGGGGATGCAGGTTCTTCACATGGATGGTTCGGACTTCTGTGGATTTTTTAAGATGCCTGCTGAGACCGGGATAGGAGCCTATTTGGGGCATGGAAGGCCTCGTTGTTTACACAAGGATGCCAAAAAGCTCCCTTATGAAGGATCTAAATGTCAACTCGTTTATGTGAAATGTGAAAACTAACTGTGAACTCACACAGTTGCCATTGCCCTGTGGCAGTACAGAACAGTCTGTCTTCTTATTTAGGCATCCCAATGTCATCTGCAACCTGGATCTTTTTCTCAGCTGTATGTTCACAATGACTAAATTAAAAAGTCAAAACATGCAAAGAGCAAACTACACTGGACTAAATCAACCTTGAGCAAGAAATGCACAGTGACTGCTGCAGAATACATTGTGCTTCTTAAAGCCCAGGGACATTCAAATATTGTCAGTAGCACAAAAAGGTGCTTCTTTCCTTGCCTTGTGCACAGCAGGAGACAAATGAACTCTGACGTCTCATTTCAGATCATCACAGAACAAAGACAACAAAGGTGCTCCATATGCCGGCACGGGTTACTCATGCAACAACTACTTAGTCTAGCAAGAACAAGGGTGCCCCTCTCTATGAACCCTAAGTCTGGTTTATATAAAGTCTGATGTTTTCTTTCATAAGACTGCTGTTTCCAGAGACTGGTTTATTCTTGCTAGGATTAAGCAGATAGCAAGAATAACATGCTGCAGCGTATGTTGCCAGCCAATTAAAGCGGATCATGGCCTGATACTGATAATAGAGGTTTTGCAGAATATTGTTCAGACTCCCAGACAATAAACCTTAGAAGTAATGTCTGGGATATTGTTCCAGTCCAATAGTATCTCTCAACCATTTATGCAATGGTATATTTATACAGCTAGTTTTATTTGAAGCAATGGTCTCTCTAGACTGATCTAAGGAACTCAAAGGTTGAGCCTTGAAGCCTGTTTTATTATGGTCGCTCTCTAATTAATCAGTACTGAAAACAAATAAGCAAATCACAAAAAAAAAAAAAAAAAAGAATAAAGAAAAGACTGCAAAAACACAGCATAAATGTATATGAGTCATTTTTAAAGTCAACAGTAATTCTTCTTCATAAAAATTTTGTATGAATCCACATATCCTACTTACAGCCAGGGATCCCATCCTGACCTCTCATTTTGTTTAATTTACTGCATTACAGTTACAATAGATTGTAATATTTCAGTCTCTATTTATGAATCATTTTCTCTGCCTTTCTCTTACATGTTCTTGTTTTATAAGCATAAACCTTTCATAGTATGAACTTTTCTTCAAAATTCTATACACATAATCTTACTAATACAGAAACATGTATATGTATCCCTGTTACCCAGAATGACCACCAAAGTCCTGTTCTAGAGTTACAGGATGTGCCTAGGGTATAAGAAATTAACTCAACGTCCATTTTTCACTCATGCTACTGTTGCTGAAAATAGCAATGGCAGGTTTTAGTGCTAGTTCCTGAATGTGGGTGTTTCCAAGTGTATGTTGCAGAAGATAACAAGAAGAGTGCTGTCTACGCTACCATTTCTGCCTTTAATGGGTTTTCTTTACTAGGTCTACATTTTCTCAGTAAGGTTAGGTGTAACACTGATAAATGGCTAAAGTACAAGACTACACGTGAGCAACTTGGGGCTTAACTGAGCTGTTCCACTCAACTGCCATATGATTCTAGAAGTCATTTCAATCACCTTGCACAAAAATCTGCTCTCTAGATAAAAGCTGGGCATTGAAGTTGAAATCTGAGGGCTAACACCCAACACCTGCTCATTTTAAAAATAGGTAACAATAATTATGCCTTTTTGTATTTTCCATTATTTTGAATTTCTTAAAATATGAATTATTTTCAGATGAAATATGAAACTAATAGTTTATCTTAAAATTTCAGACATCCCTCTGTTATAATCTTGAATAGGACTGTCAGTTGTAGAAGGGCTTATAGTTTCACAGAAAAATTCCTGTGATGACTTGTATTTTGATGTGTTCTGGGCCAGTGATGTGCCTTCCAATGCAGTATTTTTTTCATCCTAAAAATGACTCAAGAAAAATCTTACAACTCAAGGTTATAGAAACAAAGGCTGACTTATTTGCCTTGATTTTTCTCCAGCAGAAGTGCAATACCATATATGCTGCATAGGCTGAAGCTGACTCATCTTCTAAGCAGCCATCTATGCTGTTGAATGAATCAAGCACACATTTGTTTGCCTTTTGCAAGGGAAGCCTTTTCACAAATCCTGTAACTCTGTTAGTGAAGACGGTCTTATTTTCAGGACAGATAAAGCAGATATATTGGTGGTTGGAAGTAAAGTTAAATAATGCAGCAAATCAAGCACTCTACCTGAACCAGTGACACGACAAACCCAGAGGCAACAATCAAGTCTGCCCAGGAGCTTGATTTTATCAGTGGGTTCCCAGGTAAAAGAAATACTCTAAATGGTTATGAAAGCACTTCCACAATACATGTCTTAGAATATGACAAGATTCTTACTAAAACATAATTTGGATTTACAAAACATCCATCATTTGGATGTTTTGACTGATAGAGAGGTAGTAGAGATTTCTCCTCAGAAACAGCTAGCAGACATTTGGATAAGCAAGAACATCAATGTATTTACGCCTGTATGACTCAGCCCTAATGTCAGCTCAAGTTCACATAATACTCCTCTGAATACCCATGAACATGATAACTTGGCTACAGTCAAAAGCAACAGCAGTGGAAGTACCATGAAAGAGGGTCAGGAGCAGCAGCTGCTTTCCAGTAACACCAGCAAGAGTACTAGAGTTTTTATTTGCCAAATCTTGGTCAGTCAATAAAGTGTCCTCCGTTTATATCTTCATCATTTAAAATACTCGTGAAACCTAAAACATACCTTCTGTATTGCAAGAGCATTTCCATCAAAAAACTGCAATGAGCATCAATGCATCAGATTTCCCTTCTCCCCTCCCCCACCTCAGAATTGTTGAAAATGAGCTAGAAAATAGTTCACTGGTAGTCTGAAGGGAAACCTGCTAATTTTGGTGTAAATGATTGCAGTTGTCTGACACTGAGCACTGATGTGTCCAGGCCTTTGGAAATCATGAATTAATTTCAATTGGGTATGTGTAGAGAGACTTCTACTGCACAGTGTGACGTACTAATATGTATTTGGCTAGAAATCCAACACAGAGCTTAATAATGTAAGTCTAATGTAGAATTTACTGGTGGAATACAATGTTCCTAATGAGCAATGTATTGAATATGTGAAACATTGTGATGACTTTTAACTCTCATTGTTAAAATGAAAATTTTTATGAAAAGTGGCTGTTCAGTAGATACCAGTGCGAATGTACTGTCCATAGATGATTTCATCTAGTTTCACATCTGTGTAGACCAAATCTTAGTGACATTTTTGAGTGAAGTAGGAGTATTCTAGCAGAAAGAGCTCATTATATCTGGTAAGAAACAGTTCCTTTCAGTGTTGCATTAAGACCATATTGAGATCTAACCCAGAGCATTTTTATGACATCCACTTGCTCTATGAAAATGGTACAAGTTGATTTCTACCAGTTTTGTTCACAGGGAAATGGATTTGAAGAGCCTGCAATACTTTCCAGAAATGTTTGTCTTCAAAAGACAACAAGCTTTGCAAGTTGCACCACAGGTTTTACCTAGCCTGCTAAAGACACTATGCACTACTGAGACTTTATCAGTCTAATTAGATGCCTGATTCTGCATAATGGTTTTTGTGCTTCCCACAGTCACAGGTTTCAAATAAACAGGTGATGACCTCCATGACTGCAATGCTACAGTGCTGGACTGGACCCATAATGAAACAATTAGCATTAAAAAACCAGCATAAAACTTGTGCTTATTAGGCTTCACCAGCCTTTCTCTGGGTCATGTTGTTTAGAAATGATTTATAGGGAAGAAAAGGGGACAGAACTGTTGCTGAAGCGAATGCAAACCATTTCATGAGACAGGTAAGATTTGCGTGACTGTACATCCATGCAATCTAAATTCCTCATGCTGCAGACAGCTGCCACAGATATCTTTATTTAGCACACAGGTGTATTGAAAAACACTTCAGGTCATCGAAATATTATGTAGACTATTAAGAGCCCGATCCAAAGCCTATCAATGCCGGCAGAAAACCAAAGTGTCACATGCTATGTACTTTGAGTAGTCTGAATTGCAATACTAGAAGTACCTTATTTCCTTTGGAGAAGCCACAGACAACCCCAAAAGGCCTTAAGAAACACTCAGGAGCAGCAATTTTTGGTGAAGAACAACACCAAACACTTATTTTCTCCTGAAAAATCAGAGCAGACACTTTATTTATATGTGGAAACACAACCGCCCCACTCTGTTTAATGTCACAAAAATGCTAACTGCTTATGGGGGAAATATTAGATCAATGCTAAAAAACAGCTGGGAAAGACCAGGGGAAACATTGCACAAGATCTGCAAGTACTTTGTGGAATATTTGGTTGGCACTTTCCTGGCATGTTTGTGAGCACTTTCTGATATTTCTGAAAGCATGCTGGGAAAACTTTATGGGAAAATAAGTCAAGTAGTAGAGCCATGTGAAAAAAATCAACAACAAATAATAATGAAAGAAGTTAATTTATCCTCCAGATAAAGCAATGCTAAAGTAGAAATAGACTGTGTGTAACAGTATTTCCTCCTAGGAAAGCACAAGGCTAAGTTGCGTGTTGTTTCTATAATCAGTTCCCTTCACTACTACTCCCACCAAGTTGCTAGCTGCCAGCAGCAGATGAGAGAGGCATCAATGTGTCTACATGTTTCAAGGAATCTGCCAGTCCCCTACCTTCCTCCCTCTTGGCCTATCATTAACTTAATTCAGCTTTTGTGGATTTTCAAGAATGCATGCACTGTTTTAAAGAAAACAGCTTGCATTCTGTTATGCGGAACCAAGTGGCATTTAAGCAATCTATATTCACTAGAGTGGTAGTACTCTCCTCAGATCTTATCACTTAAGATATATTTCTTCTTCCAATTTTAAGTAGGATTAAACACCCCTCTCGCCGTGTCCTGCCCTATGTGGGGCAGTCTTTCCAAAGAGGAGAAGCAGCTTCCCCAACACAGCACCTGCCTCCACACCTCTCCACTTTACTCTTTTTAAGTTTTCTACATAGGTTCACGACTTTTAAAGGTATACCTTGCAGCCTCCTCTGCTCTACTTTTTCCCATGTCACTTCATCGTTGCCCTCCTGTGCAGAAACCTCAGTGTTTGAGAATAGACATAGTCTTTGTCCTCATGACAAACTTGACTCGAGAGACCAAATTCTGCCACCAACAGCGTGCAGACACAGTCTGAGCATTAACATTTACCAGCCAAGGCCCCAGAAGGGTGTATATTCCAGTAAGAAGCCAACCCCTTGAGCAATATAAAAGGCCTGCCAAGGACACCCAAGTAAAACCAGATGCCGTGAGTTGGAAAGACACAGAATGGTAGTCACACTGGTAGGCGGTGTGAGATGAGAAAATAAGGACAGGACAAGGAATTGAGTGGAGAAGTGAAAGGAGAAACAAAAGAAGAGCATCAAGGAGAGAACTGGCATGGGCAGTATGAAAAAGCATATGACTGGCTATGTAGGAAAGTAAAGTAAGGAAGACATCAGTGCAAAAAAGAAAAAAAATGGGATTTAGGCATATATGACCAAACTACTGCTAACTGTAATACAGCTGGCTGCATCACAGGTACTTTAGTAGCTGGGATCTGTTAGACAAGAATGAATGATCTCCAAATGTTTGGAAAAATATAGCAGTATGAATCACAGTATTTGACTATATAAAAAAAATAAACCTATGACCTTACCATTATTACCTAGTTTGACTTTTGCCATTAGCTTAAATGGTGCCATCCTATTTCAATCTGTTTGCCTTCAATAAATTCTTGATAACTGCATATGTGCTAATTTTACACAGTAGAGGTCAATACTGTACTTTTATATGATAACTGAGGCTAATACTGAGGGAATGGCAAATGTACAACTTAAACAAATTTCAGCAAATTGAAAAAGCTTTGCACACCTCCTGAAATAATTCCTAGCAGCAGTTCAGCACACTAACCTTTGCCTTTAGAATAGCTATAGTCAGATAAATCATTTAACTCTACCATCAAGGCTGTTACCTTTGGCTTTTTCCATTACTTTCTGTCTTGTTATTCAATGACTTAAATCAGTCACTAGAGCCTACTTCATCAAGCTTCAATAATCTATAAAACAACAATCTATACAATGGTTTTTTCATGATTTTTCACCAGTCAGTGCGGTTTTCTTTACAAACATTACTGCATTTCTCTTTACATTGCAGGGCAAAAAAAGTAAATTTCCAAAGTGGCTAATGAAAAAAGTATTGGAAGGCATAAAGCTATTGCAGAATAAACCCACGTCTTTAGGCAATACCTGCCTTCAGAACCAAATAAATCAGTATTCAGAGACTGGGCTAAACGGACAGGCTTTGGAGCTTGAGTTTCTTGGAGCGGTAGCAGTACACACCCACTCTGACTGTATATAGCCAGAAACACAGTGCGGAGCCACCAGTGCCTCACATAAACAGGGTGACACAACCAGCCTGCTCTTCCCACAGCGGCTCTTAGCTACGGGTTTTATGACTAAAAAACAGACGGAGTAGGAAAAGCACCTCCCATCCCCAACATACAGCTGTTTAAGTAGGGATTGTCAGGAAGGTCCTTGCAGCAAATTTTTGAAGATGCAGGATGCTGGGTGCAGTTACAAGCCATAGCTCACAAATGGTAAGAGGTGTTTGCATTGGCCTTAAGTACCCTAGGTGAAGTCTCCCTGACTTTATGGCACAAGGTCCTTTTACACAGAGCAGTTAGTCTAAGTGGAGCATGGAAAAACCTTGCAGTAATCTCTATAAATGCTGTCTAATGGAATATGAATTAGCAGACCATGAAGAGTAGGTATGGGACCAAACTCACAATGTCTTCACTGTTAGAAAAGCAATGTACAAACATAGAGTGCAAACCATCATATTGAAAACAATCATCTTCCTAAAACAGCCTGCAGGAGCAAACAGCTACAGAAAGGGATTTGTTACCAACCATAAAACACTGTATTAGTTACTAGTCAGATCTTCTCCTGATGTTTAGCAGGATTCTCAGCTTTGCAGTTTGGGAGAAAGCCTTGATCCTAAATTAATTACTAAGCTTTCAGCCTCCTAATTTAGCTACATGGTGAAAAACGTGAGCTGCAGCGAAAGAGAAGGGAGAAGAGAAGCAATACCTGTGGAACTGCTATTCAAACCATTTTCAAAATTTTATTGCCATTAAAATATCAACAGCAAATTTCACTGAGAAGTATAAAAGTGGTGCAATTTGATTAATTCTGGAGCTAGCCATGTCAACATACTTTTTGGAAAAATCAGGGATATAATGTTAAAAAGATTCCTGCACACCCCACCCCACCCCCAGCTCTTTTCCTGGAGAAAGGCTTGGTCCAAAGGAGCCACTGGCATGCTTAGTGCATGAACCACTTGACCACAGGAGACTGGCATGCTTAGTGCATAAACCTCAGCTCTGTTTCTGACATGTGTCTGGCGAGGCTGTCGATAGCTGTTAGTTATCTTACTCTACTCCAGGCTCTGCAAATGTCTCTACTCCTTTATCTATATGCTAGGTTTGGGAAAAAAACTGTAGGGCACTAACTAGTAAAAGTATGAAAAGCAAGTGAGAAACAGTGACCATAAATAGCAGAATTTGTGACCTTGTGGGTGTCCCCAACACCACTTAACCCAGATACAAATACAGCTCTCTGAGGACACAAACACATTGCAGCTCCCACACGGGACCTGCATTGCTCTCCATAGAGGTCTCTTCACCTCCTAGAGGATGCCACACGCTCCCTCTGGAGCCTCCGTTTGTTTCCTTTTCTTTTCTATATGACACCCACAGCATTTCCTAGGACAGAAACCTCCATCCCCATCTCCATCCCTCTCTCGATCAAAGCGGCCAATCTTACTCACAGACATATGCCCTGGAGAAAGAAAATTAGCCATATGCTGAATATGGAGCATGGTCCTCATTTCAAACTTGACTTACTTGGATTTCAACGCCGGTCCTCTGCTCCAAAAAACATCTTCTCTTCAAAATCAGAAGCTGCAGCCTCCTTAGTAAGTTCTCCTAAAAACCCAAACAAATAAAAACGAGTCACTTTCATGCTCTTGGTGACCTGTCCTTTATATTATTAGACCTCATCAAAAAAGCTAAGATCAAAGACTGTCTTTGAAAACAGTCCTTGTTTTGTTTTTAATTAAAATATAGCAAAGTAATGATAACAATACAGCTAATGCTAAATCTTCAGAAAACATATTTTCGTTGTGTTTTTATATGGCATCCTGGTTAACAAAATGTTTTCTTCTTCAAAACTAGTTATTTCAGAATCAAAAAAAAATATAAATTTCAATACAATGTTGAGAAACAAATTGTACAGAAGATTTATCCTTGCATACAGAAAATGAAAAAAAAAACCAAACTGTGGACAATATTTCCTCATAATGATCTGTTTCTAACTTTTTACAGTGACTCCAAATTTGACATTTCAAGGAGTTTTCAGAAAATCCTGCTTTTATTTTTTCAGTCGGATCTAGTATTTATATTAAAACCTGTTTTGCCAAGAGGCTCACATTCTGTCACTGACAAACGTAGCAGAGACTGCCAAAATAAAAAGACACTACTTTTCTTCATTTTAGAACATTTGTCAAAGTTCAGAAGAGATCTTAGAAACACCAAGTATACTTTTAAGCTAAATATCTAAACTATTGATAAAATTTCAGGACATACTTAATACTGAAAACCACAAAGGGGGGTGGGGGGCGGGGGGCTGGAAGCTGCCTAGATCAAGACATTTGAAAAACAAATAAGGCTAAAACTGAAACAGTTATGAGCACTACACATTACAGCAAGATAGCCACAAATATTAATATTTAACAATGTAAACTGAATGGATCTGACGCAGCATCTTGTGCAGCAGGACTGCACTCAAGTTCTGTGGTGTTAAAAGCACAAATACGGATTTTAAAAGCTCCTGACACTCCACATCATTGCACAATTATAAAGTTACATAAAATAGCCACAGCAGAGAGGCCTTGGGGGTCTCTGTACCTACTCAGCCATGACTCCTCAAGAAATTTAAAGCTCCCAAAGGACTCTCTGCTCATGCAAAGCTGATGAGTCTTCATAACTTCAAGCGTGTTCTTCTCTTTAAAAAAGAGAAAAAAGCCCCAAACCTCCTCATGTTTAAAAAAAGTACCTTTTGCCTCTTAACATCAAAACTGGGTTTTCTCAATAGCTAGGATGTACCTTCTTTATTTTTCTAAACTGAGTGACCTGTCTCTAGGTCACACACAACTCTCTCACACACAACTCCTGTCACTTGCACTATTTGGAATTGAGAGTAAATATTGATGCATATTAATGAGAAAAATAAAGGCTTGACCTAGGATAAACTTCTGATCCACTTCTAATCCACAGAATGTCTTAATTCAACAGGGACTAAATTCTTAAGATCTTTGATCATTAATATTAATCAAAACTTCAACTTGCATCAAGAGGTTTCCACACTGACTTAACGGTTCCCTGACTAGCACTTCCCTGGCAAGCATGTCACTGATTTAAGATCCCCGAAATACAAACGTTAGGCTTTCAGGATGAGATCTGCAGCTGTATGCATACTTTGGATTTTCTGATGTGGGAAGCTTCCTACAGACATCTTCAGTCTCTATCCAACGTAGAATCTGTGCTCTTTCAAGTTCATGATTTCTCTAAAATGTCACTATGACGTTATTGCACCTCTCTGCACAGGCTGGGATAAACAGTTGCAATACACCAAGCAGAACACTAATGCAAAATCTTCTCACATGAAATGTTTTTTAACACCTAGAGGATATAACTTTGGTAAGCTCTCGCTCAGCTCCCAGAGTTAAATGAAGAGCGCACATACCAAAAAGCAATTCTCAACCTTTCCCATCAAAAGTCCAGAGCACACGAGACATTTTCAACCTGCATACCCAGTTTGATGCCCATCCTAGGCTGATCAAAGTGGGTTTTTTTTAAAGGATTAAACTTATTTTTCTTACAGTATTTATAATCACCTACTTCAATTATTGAAGCTTTTCTAAAATTGCACACAACTTTTTTTCAAGCGGCACATTCCACACACTCGCTGTATTTGCTTCTTCTCACCAGGCAAATTTTGTCACGTCCCTGCTTTAAATTCACAAAGGCCTGTTACACCTCTCTACACACAGCTTCATTTTATCCCAACTCCCTTCCCAACAAGAAATAAGGAACCAACTCTGAAATCACTGCTTACTATTTTTAAGCACTGGAACCTTCTTTTAAAAAACTGGTGGTTTAGAGCAATATAAATTCCACAGAAAAGCCAAGAGCACTGAAATGAAAAGGCTTTCTTAAGGCACCACCATTTTGCAACATATCTTGATTTTTTTTTTAAAAAAAAAAAAAAAAGCTCAATTAGGCTCAAATTAAAGGTCATCAAGTTCAGAATCCTGTCTCTAAGAGAAATCAGCTGGGGATACTCATCTTGCAAAGATAATGGCACAATCTGTTTGCAGTGATTCCCTCCCAGCTTCAGGCAATGAGTAATTTAGAAATTTCTGGAGACAGAGGTCAGTAGCAACAGCTGGACTTACCATCCAAAGATGCTCTGTGCCCTCCCTGAACCCGTATGTAGCTGTGGTCTCTACAACATCCTGCTGTAGTGCTCAGCAGGCAAAACAGGATTCTCCTAATGTACTTTTTTTTGTTGTTTTGTTTCTATCTTGGGGTTCACCTGATCCAGAATTTTTAATTTATTTTTTTTTCTAAATGGTCTGGGCTTTCCACTAGGCTTCTGTTTTTGAACAAAGACATATGTCTTAAAAGGGAATTTTCCCTTGGTTTATAAAAAAGTAAACAGTGCTGTAAATACATAAGCAAGGCAACTGCTTACCTAACAAAATAGTGGATGATGACAAAAGCCTGCTTGTCAAATACACCTTGTGCAAGTATTAAGAACTGTTTATTTTGGAAACAGTACAAAAGCATCGTGAGATAAAGCAGTGTTGCTGATGTGGAAAAAAAAATAACATTCCACATCATTCACAATCATCCTGACAATATGAAAGGTGAATTAATTTCCATTCCTGTTCTTGAAAACAATATTATTTCTCACACTTTAAAAGAAAAGAGTTGGACTTAAAAGTCGTTCAGAAATGCTTCTATGTGAACGCACAGTCACAGATAAAGTTTCACCTCTTCTTTTATGGTGCCATATAGCCAATTAAGGGCAATCCAAAGACTCTCAGATTTGTCAGCTAAATACAATCCCAAAACACCTACCCCTGCAAAATGCCACAAGTGTGAGTACCATCTGACAGGTCTGCAACATCCATGTGCGTGGAGAATGGGGAAAAAATGCTCAGTAATTTGTGTTCACTGAGCACTCTCAATTCTCTGAAGCATGGGCTGACCTCCACTATTACTGAATTCATCGAACACACTTCTACAGAATATGCCTCTAAATTATGGCTTGCATTTTATGTCCCACCCATTACCATTGAGTTAATTACAGTCTGGATTTAAACATTATCATTAGTTACAACATGTAAGATGTGTGAAAGGGAATTAGGCGTATATAATGTCAGTTCTCTCTCTCTAAATTGTTTAACTAAGGGAGGAAATGACAAAGAAATTATATAGTACAGAATGTGGTGTCTACATCATAATTTGATACCTACTGTACGTTTTTGTATTGCCGAGGAAATTTAAAGACGCAGTGTTTATGGCCATAGGACTGGATACGGAATGCTTGCTGGGACGCAGCCTCCACTGACGTGTGGAATCCTTGTGTAGTGTCAGGCAAGCAGTGGTCAGGTCTGGGCCTCAGTCTCGTAACTCACATCACAGACTTACAGCAACTGCTCACCAAAACTGCCTCCAGTACCAACTGAAGAACGGCCCAGGAAAAGCAGAAATCAATTTCTAGCACTCAGATGAAGACTTACTGAATTACAATGGGCATGTCTATTATCCTGCCTTTCATTAAGCCCCATCTGAAAACACGGCTAATTCTCCTTTACCACAAAGAGGATTGTTCTGTATAATGTGTAATTAATGTGTAATAAACAACTTCAAGACTCTCAAACATTGTAGTGGTAAATTAATGTAACTATTCAGACAAAGAGCACTCAACATAGTTGACTGATCACATTTCCTAAAAAGCTCCAGAAATAAGAACATTATTTTATATTTTTATCTATCCATATTGATACAGGAATGTATACTTACAGCCAAAACTCTTGTGAACCTTGCCTCTCAATTATTCATAAGTAGAACATAAGCTTTACTATGAGTTATGTGAAGAGATGAGAAGGAAGCCCGTTACGAAATAGGCTCAAAGGATGCCACTCCTTCAAGTACTATCTGAAAACAGCTAGATTTCTGAGGCAGTGAAGTAACTCTTAAGCAACTACAGAAAAATATGTATGGAACGTCAAGAAAGGATGTTCATGTGCTATCTTTTACTTCTTGCTTAAATGTTTCTACTGAAACATAGGGATTTGATTTGGATTTTTGATGCAGCTTGTCCTGTTGCTAATACACAATTTACTTTAAGCATCCATTTTAATACTTTATCGACCTTCTACTCATACATGTAAACCCCCGAAATCCTAGCTCAACTGCCAAGCCAGAGCATAATCTTTTGCAAAGTACTTAATATAAATGTCATATAAACCATTAGCATTATGGACTGTCTCCACTGTGGTTGATACGGACTATGCTCTACCATTACAAGACTGACATTTTATTTGGTCCACATTGGCCAGCTCTTCTGTGTGTCTTCTGTTAACACAAACTTCTGTTTCTATCAGCAGTAAAAACAAGGGATTGAGGCAAATGTACTTGAATTTTAAGACAGGAGCTACACATATAGATAAAGAAAAACATGTAAAACATACGTAGTATGAGAAAGGTCATAAAATGTCATAGAAGACAGAATCTACCCTATGTATAACTCTACAGCACTTCAGTGCTTGGCAATGAATAGAATGTTGATAGGATCTTGACATTTTAGATACATTTTAAATATACTGCACATATTCTAAATACACTAAACATATTTTAAATATGCTCAGAGCCACTGTTTCAGTTTCCAAAAAGCTCCAACTCATGAACTAAGTGCATGAGGAAGACAACGTTACATTGGACATGTCCTATTAACCTTAGAGGGTTTCCCAGAATCAAGTAAGGCAGAAGAATGACACAGATGATTGCCATAGAGAGGGCTTTGACTCTTTCTCTGTGTTACTTAATGGTTTCTACTTTTTTAAAGGCTAACTGATGAAAAAAAAAAAAAAAAAAAAAAAGAACCAGAATCTTCTTGCAAAGATCTCATAACTGAGTGTAAAATAATGACAGACTTTACCAACAAAAGGCAAATGAAGATGAACAAGTACTTCAACTCAAACTGCATTTGATTTTATGTGAGTTTGGAAACTTCACAGCAGCAGAAAAAACCCAGCAGACTGAATGAAATACACTGCAAAAACCTGTGAGAGTTGCCATTGTGTCTGTGCTACACCCCAAAGTACAAACTGACATGCCCTCACCCTTCTTATGACAGGATAAGGAAAGTTAAATGACAGAGTTAAATGGTCCAGTAAGGGTCCCAACCCAGTACGCTACCTCTGATGATGAGAGAACTGACTAAATAAAAATTATCTTCCTCATCTGTGGCAATGTAATTTCAGACCTGGTGGCAATGCACTGGAAACCAAACCTCTTTTCTGTTTCAGACCTCAGTCTTTGAAAATAACATTAAAGGCTCACGTTGAGAGGCTGCTTTTTAAACATTTTTTTCAAGGGAGAACTGAAATGTAAGTATCTCCAGTAGGGAAAGCTCCATTTGTGCCTTCTTGCATAGATAATGGCAGCAAGGGAGAGGGGAACTTCAATTCCCTGTCGGCACTCCAAACTGTGCTCTCAATCCAAGACTGCCGTGGCCTTCAAATGTTTTAATGTATAAATAAAGCATCTATTCCTACATAAATGTCATGTTAAAGTATATCACAGAATTCTGCACACCATCTGCCCAGCCATGACTCCAAATGAAAATGTTATTCAAGTTCTTGCCCATATTTTCCATCCAAATATTTGTATAGTTTCAAATAGCTTAAGGAACCTGGTACTGACGTCATGCTTGTTGAAATCCATAAAAGCTCTGCCTCTGGCTTTGACAGGAATGGCCTTGAGCATCCTGTAGCAACAACTTTGAAATACTAAACCAGAACTTACACATCTATCGTTGAAGGAAGTAATGTATTTCTATTGCTGTTTACAACCATGCTGAATTCATGAGGCACTTCATAAACTCATGTAAAGAAGGTCGTAAGATGGTGGACATATGGGGCACTAATTTAGAGCAATTATCTTAAAACAGACGATTCAGAAATAGTTGCATGGATGAATTTCCCCATCAGACAAGGTCCGATACAGCAGCCGCCACAATGAACACCAATTCTCAAGTCACTCATTTGTACTACCTGCATCCCCCGACCACGTACTCTACAGGTTTTTTTCAGATCAAATGCTCACAGAAAAGAATAGATGCCGTGATTAGTAACAGCTATCCAAGCTTTTGTGACAAACTGCAAAACAACAGTGTCCTACTAGCAAAGTATACCAACATTATAGGCGAAGCATTGGAGAATCAGCAGCTTGCACGGCGGGTGGTCCAGGTGGTTGGAGGGAGGAGAAAGATGTGGCATTGCAGCAAGAAGAACAGCAAGAGAGAGGGGGAGAGGAATCCTGAGGAGGCAGAGATGAGAAAGAGGAGGAAGAGGAGAAAGGCAGCGAAGCACACGAAGAATGGGATTCACTACTATAGATCAAATAGAATAATCAGAAACTCAGCAATATGCATTAATTAAACTTCATCTCCATGGCCCTGGACTGCACAAGACCTTCAGATGGAGCTAACAGGAAACCTGCATGCATAGTCCTATATTGTTTATTTATTTTTAAACAGAACATATCTGAAAAAAAATCCTTTAGCTAGGTATATAACCCTAACTATGTGATGCACACTTTCTTCAGTGGGGCAGTATATACAGCCAAAAGTAACCTTAAGCTTCATGGAATGTTAATAATCAGAATGAAATAAGTACTACAGATGGAATTCATATTTGAAAAGTGAAAACCCTTCATAATAAAAACTACTTGCCTTAGACTGCATTGGAAACATAGTTGTGTAACCACTAGTACGTTACTTTCTAAAGGTCACTAACAGACAAATCATCATCCCAGACGTTCAGAAAATCATTTTACTATGATACAATAGGCATATACTAAACAAAGGTCATTTCAAAATGAAGTTTCTAGTTGGGCTTCTACTTTGCCATAAAGCAAAACACATTAAAAGAACAATTGAGCTGGTATGTGGCTTCAGTGCATGTGAGAATTCTGCTCCACCATCCACAATGAACAAAGCTGTTCTCTTTTATTGTTTTTTTCAGTGCTTGAATATCTGCCTTGTAAGAGAAATTGGTTTTGCCTAATGCTATGTCTGGTACTTCAGGTGTGGTCTGGCTAGCTTTTTATAGCATATTCTGGAGTGCTTTTAAATCATCGCTAGGCAGAAACAGATATCAAAAGCGGTAACCTTTTCTGATCTCCCTCGCTTACATCCAAGTGGCATTCATGGGACATTAACAGGCTACACAAACGCAGGAAAAACGGATCCCTTTTCCACAGGGATACGAGCAGCGCCGGCAGGCTGTTCTGTTTGCACTTCTTTCTCCTCGGTAGCGTACGGGTGTCTCACCGAGGAGCTGAATTTCAGCCAGTCCAGCTCCCTTCCCAAAACTCTTCCATCTCCCCACCCACTGCCAGGAGAGGGACCAAACTGGGCAGGAATAGGGAGATTGAACAGAAAGGAGTTGGAGTCAGCAGCAGGCTGGGTTAATGCGGGCACAGCTCTCTGTTGTTGTCATTCTGCTGTTCGTTCTCTGCAATCCTTTTAAGGCGGCTGCAGCTTGCAGCCAGCGTAATCCTGATTTTGTAAGGGTTTGGGGTTTTTTCCCCTCCTTCCTTTTTTCACATTGCCAGCAATTGATTTCATTTAACATTTTCATTCCTCTGCCCGCTGTAAATAACCACTTGGCAGCTGAATTTCTCAAGTAGAACAGGCAGCGGCTGCTTACTCTCTTCCTGGCAGCTGGGGGGGAATCTGGCAAGCACTAAAGCAAGAAGCTCTTTCAAGTAGCTTTGAAATGTGCAGGAGATTACAAGGGTAGTACTTGGAGTGGAAGAAGTCACAATATAGAAAGGCCGAGAACTTACTTTTGAGACTCCTAGTGAACTTAGTAGCTGAAAGACGAAATTCCCAGGTTTGAGATGAGTATTTTACTCCCGGTTAACGGTCCTACAGAGCCACAGATGCCAGCAGAGAAGGGTACCAGGCTGCTGTGGCTGGTTGTTGTCAGTAACCTGGCAGCACATTGCTGCACCAGCACACAAGGTGCAACCCAAGGAGAAGACAACCCAACCTGTCACCTCCATGCGCTCAGCAAACCACACATGCTCGCCACCATGCTCTGCCTTGCCCATCTGCAGGCTCAGATACTGCATCTGTGCTTGTCATACCAGTCCTGCCTTCCTCCTGGGGGCCCAGCATCAAGAGTGTTGGTGCCAGATTCCCAAAGTTCAACCAGACGAGATACCAGTGATCTGCAACAACCTCCCTGCTGTACCAGTACCCTGTCCTCTGCCACTGGCTGGGCAAAGCACCTCCACTCTGCCAGGACATCCCAAGACCTGAGATGCAAAGAACTCTACATTACCACCCAGTTCAGCAGGCACAAATTTCTGTTCTGGTTTATAATCTCAATAAATCCCTGACCTGACTATAATGTGACAAACTTAGGGCCAGAACAAACTTCACTGGAAGTCAGCCTTTGCATCAGAGTAACAGAGGAGTCACAGAATCAACGACAAGCGGTTTCATCTTAGTGATGCCAGCATAGCATCCATACAACTCCCTTAGGCTTCAAATGGTTTACTTGCATTTTTGTACATGAGCTTATAGAGAGGGGAGCTGCTGTCCCACCACTGCCCGGCTGCCCCCCGCCCCCCCAGGAGCTCCCAGTACAAGGCTTTGCTGTCACCCCAGAGAGGCCAAGAGGAACATTCCACAGCCACGAGGATCAAGGAAGGGAATGTGTATTTCCAACCCCGACAGGCTGCATGCATAGCTAAGCGAGCACCAAGTACTAATAATGATTCATTTGTAAGGGTTCCTTTTTAGCTTTTATTGAGGAAAAAGTCAGCATATTCTGAGCGCAGCCATTAACAATACCAACAAGCAGAGCTTGTACCACAGGCTACGTGGCCTACTTCTACCCTGCTTTTCTGATGCTGCAAAAAAGCTGCAGTAAAAGATATCAGCGGTGACAGGATCCTGGCACGCACTGGCCCCCACCTTGCATCTCAACCCTGGAACGCTCCTCAGCAAGTGCTGCTTGCTCCTCCTCATCTCCCTGCCCCTCCAACCCATGCTGGAAACCACAGAAAATGTCTTTGAAAATGCCCCTGCTGAACTTGTAGAGGCAGAGTAGAGCAGGGATGACAAAAATCGGAGCTGGCAGCTCTGCAGAGCAAAGCCCAACAGTAGGTTCACCTTTCCCTTCCCCTCTCCAACACGCCATGAGTGGGAGGGCTTGACGAGGACAGCGCAGCTGAGTGAGTGCCAGGCAGCTGGCAAGCAAGGGAGGGCAGGAGGAGAAAGCAGGAGGCAGAGGTGGGCAGCAGCTGCATTGTTAACACAGTGACACAGCTGGTCTCCTTGCTCCGAGAAGCACTCGCAAAGGGCACAGGCATGCCACAGATG
>JAVJGJ010000047.1:20119517-20152268 GCA_035590215.1 Microhierax caerulescens | reverse complement strand
TCTTCTTCCCCCCCCCCCCCCCCGTTTTTTTCTTTCTCTTTAGACATCCAGGGCAGAACAACCCAGCATGTTTTGCTAACTCAAACCAGAAAAAATATTGTAATGCTAAATGTACTGTTTTAACTTCTGGCAATACTAGGTGGGGTGCTGGTTAAAATCTTAGTAAAACTGTTAAAAATAAATCGGGGGTTCACATTTGTGCCAAGATTTGGGACAGTTCTCCCTTTCTTACAGCCCCTGGACTTTGCAGCAGCACGCTGCAGAGCCTTCTGCTCCCACAGCTTAGCGCACAGCTGCCCCCGCACCCTCCTGCACGGCTGACGGTAGGAAAGCCCTCCGTACGGTCCTGCTGTCGGAAATCGTGGCGCTGAATCCCTGCCTCCTCGTCTCTGATCTGAACCTGACAGCACACCTTTATTGTCACGCTGCCCCTCCCTCATTTGTTTGTGGTTAGTGGGGATAATGTCACTTTTGCATTATTTAGCTCTGTAACGTGTCACAAGGTGTGAAAGGTGCTACCTCAGATAGATGTAAATGTCCATGG
Organism: Microhierax caerulescens; assembly: GCA_035590215.1. NCBI lineage: Eukaryota > Metazoa > Chordata > Aves > Falconiformes > Falconidae > Microhierax > Microhierax caerulescens. The sequence continues at coordinate 20,151,724 of JAVJGJ010000047.1, read as the reverse complement.
TACGTAGTTTCCAGCAATACTTTTTATCAAATTTATGGATACAGCTGGCCGAGACAACTGTGCTCATTTTCAGCCGTATTACAAAAGGCTGTTATACAGTTTTCTGAAGCAGCGCCTAATCTGAAGAAAGCTGGAAGGTGTCGTGTCACCACAGACTTGTGGTCTAGCGGTCAATCAATTACATGTCTTTCACAGCATTTTGGGCAGCTTTCCAATACTAACAGCTTTAGTCTGCCCAGCTCCCAAAGAAGTACAATCAGGAAACTTGCATCTTTGTGCACTAGAGAGTTTTTTAAAAGACCCATGGTAATCACCTAGTGCAGGGGATGCTTTACCAATTTTGGGCTATGGCGTGCTTCCAAGTTTTTACTCTGGAGTTGTTTTCTCAGAGAGGCTAGCATAGCCTGTGCAGTGCGCGATGCAGATTGTAACACTCAGCAGGGCACGCATACTTGCCTAAGGATTAGATCCCTGAACACATGGATTACATGCACGATAATGTGGAATAACTGATTTCAATTTGAAAAGCAATTGCGTATTCAAAGCATGTAGTGCCTTTGCTATCATTATTTAATTATGATCATTATTCATATTTCATGTATTTTTTATAAGATGTAGTTGTTCGGTCTGTGTTAAAACACAAGCAGGCCTGGCACTAACAAACCGGGTTCATAGGTTAGATGTGGCAATTGCAAAACTTACTGTAAAGTGTTCCGACTCCTCAGTAGATGAAGAAGAAGGATCTTCTAATGGATCTCCCTGCCTGATGGTTGCTTGTTGCTACAGATGTAGGACCAATCTAGAATAAAACAGATGACATACCCTCTAGTCAAAACGGAAGAAATGCCCACGTACAGTTCTGTTTAAATGCTTACTTAAAGGAGAAGTACAATGTTGAGGGACATTCATGAAGGACCCTAATCTGTGGTCTTTTGGCAGGGTCAGGCTTTTTCAGCAGCTGTGGAGACCCAGGTCTGGGTTTGCCTTAGCATAGACTTCCTTTGTGATACTGCATGAATAGCATAGCTTTCCTGCGCTTTGATCTCCCAGTTCTGAAGTGAGTTTTATAACACTGTCATAACTATCTTTAGCGAAGACATACATAAAATACGTATTTTACACACACTCATCTGTAAATGTCTCACCATTTTCTAAGTCCCTTAAAGAGATAGATGTGCCTTAAGTGACTCCAGTTGTGTTTTCCATGTGTATTCCCTGCCACTGAGGGATCATTTTAATTTTAATGTGTATTTACTGGATGTCTGATCTGTGCTCATTCCAAAAGGCAAATTTGAAGATTTATTCAGAGAACAACTATTTCTTGGTGGGAAGAGGTGAGACTTATTGTGGACAAGCTTGAAGAGGGAGTGGTAGGGAAGATGGTGTGTCTTAATCAAAATCAGTATTTCCTTTGATCAGACATGTAAATCCTGAAACATCCAAGTCTAAATAATCAAGAATAACCTCATGCTGTTCAAACAGCGCTTAATTCTTGCTGAAACATACCACTGTTCACACCTATTGATAAGCAGGTCTGGTCATTCCTTTGTGTACACAGCCATCATAGTCATTTGGGAAGAACTGAGCGGGTGGAGAATCAGCAGTGGCCCACAGTGGGTTCCCTTCTGCTGTCCTGACGACCAAAGGCGTGGGCGGGCTTTCAGAAAATGCATGAGACATACAGGAACCAGTTGATGATCTGGTATTTAGGACCTCAAGTTTGATACCTCTGTGGAGGCGGTAACACAAGTTCTAATTCTATAAAATCCAGATGAAGGCCTTTAAAACAAGTTGATATTTTTTTCTCAGACCGTCCCCAAGCAGGATGCACTGGGCTGGTCCTGGCAGCCCTCTCACCTGTAAATGAGGAGCTGAAGTGCCTCCTGTGATGAAGACAGACCTTCGTAGCCACAGCACTACCAAAGAAATTAGAGTCTTCCAATATCTAAAGGGAAAGGCAGTCTATTAGCTCCACATTACTCAGCTGGGAAGTGCAGTAATTTCAAGAATTACATTTAAGAGTTCTGTTCAGCTGTGGGAATACAACATGCCAGGAACCATCAGGTCTGCTGCCGAACCAGATGACGGGGCAGGGCTGGATGCTGGCCACCGCATTTCCACAGTTACCTCACTGTTTAATGATTGTTTCGCTGGAACGCGAGACATGTTTGAGGGGAAGAGAAAGGCAGAGCCCTGGAAAAATCATTTGCATTGTGGCTTCCTCATGAAGTGAAGAAGATTGTTAAAGAAATTAAGGTTTCAGATGTGCATCCGCAGAAGTAGCCAAGTGTTAAGGCAAGGCGCTGGTGCCGGGGCGGTTCAGCACAGGTGGGGGGATTGGTGCTCTGCAGTGGCATGTGGGTTGTGCTCTGTAACATGACTCTGCTGCCACAGAGGAGATGGAGACAGGGTACAAATCCATCAGAACTGGCTGGAAAGCTTCTTCAGAACGCCCGTGGACAGTTTTCAGGGGTACCTACAGAAACTGCGTAAAGTTTTTTTTCACCCCACAACTTTTGACTCATTCAAACCCACCTGCTTCAATACTTGTTCTGCTGAGTATAAAAGCATCAAATCATAGCCACATTAGGAGGCTTTAATGAAAACATTCAACTTTAATTAGTGAAAGTGTGTTGAGAGCAATGTCGTAATTGTTTCTTGATTGTTCTAATTCATTTGCCTTCTTAAAAAGGCATAACAGGGGCAGTAAACAGTGGCACTAGCATGTCCTTGTCTTTCAAATCCTGAATCATCAGTCCCTGAAAGTGGTCTCGCAGGATGGGAAATATGTTCCTTGAAATCCTGCATGAGGTCTGGGTCTGAAGACTTGCAGGGAAGTAGCCTTTACTTATTTATCACTCCTCTTCAGGTACCTGATGCTCACTGCTGCTGAGTGTAGTCAAATTCAAAATCAGTCAGAGCTTATTCATGTTTCTCTGTATCAAGACCAAGTCTATTTATTAGACCTTCAGGAAAGACAAAGACTGAAAACTGACATGAAAACTGTAAACCAAATTTTCAGGTGGAGTACATTGGTGCAGCTTCCCTGCAGCGGTGGAGCTCTGAGCATGCGGTCAGTCAGTGGAGCTCTGCCAATTTACGCTGGCAGGGAATTGGGTTTTGTTATCATCCCCCAATCTGTAGGAGTAATTCAGTAATCCAGGATTACTTTGACATTTTTTATGAGTTTAATAGACATTAATATTTGATTGACAACTTCAAATTGACATGTTGGAAGAAAAATGCACAAACTGAAACCAGCTGCCCTGAATTATAATGTAACTGTTGTAATTTTTGTCATTAATTGGTTATGAAAACCAGACTTGTAAGATAACTTCCTCAAATTTTGGTGTTCGTAACTTTTTCACCCTGTACATGAAACAAAGGAAAAGATCTTGGAGGTAGTGAGGTTCCTATATATCTGTAGATGCACAACATACTGACCCTATTCTGATTTCTAAAAAAAAAAAAAAAAAAAAGGTAGTTATTCAAATGGGGTTTGTGGCTGCTGTGGTCTGTTGTATAGTATTGTAGCATTGTGCTGTTAACAACCACCCCTTGATTGAGACTGAAGTTAGTACATTGTGAGGATTCAGTAGTTTTCAACGGTACATGCACTTAATTTTGTCTTAATGAAAGTTAATGGACATAAGTAGCATCACTGTGTCATGAAGGACATTTCGTATGAGCTTGTAGCTGTAGTTAGGAGCAAGCTGGGGCAAGAGGGCAGGGTAACAGATCATGTTTACACAGCCCCCTAAATACTACACGTCCATCCAGTCTATTTTTTTTACACATTTTTTGTCCAATCAGAGAACTGTTCACTGCAGGACGTGATATTTTAGGGAATTAACATAATGATTTTCAATGATGGAAGATTTCTGGTTTGCTAGTGTTAAAATTCCAAAGAAAAAAAATATTCATGGCAGGCGCTGTGAATAGCAATTGGTGTCCCAGGTTTTCCGTAGAATTTGTAGCATTTTTGCTTAATGCTGTTTTCTAAAACTGACCAGGGAATTTCTGTTGTATAACTCTTTCTGTTTGATACTGTTTGAAACAATGTCCTGTAGCTAGCACTCCAGAGAAACAACATAAAAATGCAGTCCTAAGAGTCAGTCACCCTCAAGCATTGGGAAAGTCAAGAATTTGACTACTGGAAGCATGGAGTATTTTACATAACACATCACATATGACTAGGTCAAGTAGTTGCAGGAACCAGTATTACACATAAATATCTTCTGTTGCTGTTAAGTGTCTCACTGTAGATCTCAATAAAAAATATGCATAAATCTTGCAGGGTGGGTTTCGCCGAGAAGCACTGCTGGGGAACCATGGGGTGGCTGGAGTGCGGCAGCTGGGAGCTGCTGACTTTGCTCCTACAAAGTTGTTCTAAACATTTCTCTCTAAATTACACAGGGTGGGGAAAGATAAGAAATCAACCCAACAGCCCTGGGTAGAAGTATTACCTTCCCTCCTTACCAATACACACAATTGTTTTGAACATGTTTATCCGTTCTTTGTAGGGTGAAGAAACGAAAGCACTGACTCTCGTCCTTCATCGTGATGCTGGCTCTCTTGGATTTAATATTATCGGTGGCCGACCGTGCGTGGTATGTTAATTGTTAAAATATGTTTGCCCTTTCCAGTTGGGAAAAGCATGTAGGTCAACACTGGGAGGAAAAATGCTGCTGACAAGCATTTGGTTCTCTTGGGATTCTTTCAGAGCAGATCTTATAGTCCGATTTGCATTGGATGTCTATTAACTACACTGTTTTTTTCTCTCACAACACATTTATTCTTGCGTATTGTCATAGCTAGCAACACTAATACTGTGCAGCGCCACTCCCAAAATGGTGAAACCCACCGTATCTCTTTCTCAGACCACACTGCTTTGAAGATGTTGTATGAGTTCAGGGCACACAGCTTTAGGCCCTTTACAGTTCATTAAGAAAACATTATTTACTCTCCTTTCCACCAGAGATTAAGCAACCCTCTGTGCAGGTGAAGGGATGTAACTTAAACAACCTACTTTTGAATTCTATGATTTCAGCAGATGTTTCCTGCGCCGTACACTAATGTATTCTTTCTGGATGGTTGTTGGCTGGAGCTGCTGCATGTGACTTTAATTAGATCAAGGAGTGGATTATACCTTGTCCTAGTAATTTAGAAAGTATTCAGAACTACTTCTTGGCCGCTCTGAAATCTGACATTAATCACAATTTATTCCTAGTAAATTCACTTGAAAGTTTTCCTTTCTTCATAGTTAGTTTTTCAGTTTTCTGAGACACTGTTCTGCACTGGTAGAAACCGGTGAAACAACACACAGGCATATGAAAATACCTTGTTAGGTACAAGTTGTTTTTCATGGTTTTATTTTTAAGCCTCCAGAGGAAGAGCTGTGCAATTAACAATAAAAATTCACTGTTGTCTTACGTTTGATGTGCAAGCAGGCTGCAGTCTCACTGGATTTTACATTAACGATAATTATAATGACAATTACTACTGAGTTGGCCTAAGTCAGAGAAAAAATATGATCATGCAACTAATGTACCTAATGGAAGTCTATTCCTGGCTGTTTAATTTTTATAAATGGGAATATCAGGTGTTCTCATTAGCACAAAGTAATTACATATTAAGATATCTGTAAGAATATTTCTTTCAAATTACCTGCACTGTTGTGGCATGGACAACTACTGGCTGAGGGCAAATTAGAGTTAGTTCAGTATATACAATAATGTATTTTTCTTTTCATCCTTAAAGGACAATCAAGATAGTTCATCTAGTGAAGGAATTTTTGTATCGAAAATAGTTGACACGGGGCCTGCTGCTAAGGAAGGAGGGTTACAAATTCATGACAGGATTATTGAGGTATGTGAATACACTGTCTTTTAATACTGCGTGTTCCATCTCAGGTCTTCAAATGGCATGATATTTAGGAGAAATGTACCGCGGCAAACGCTGTCTAAAAGACATGTCTATTAAAATATGCTTGACTTGGTTCAGTACTGACCTTCATGGCTTTAGGTATAGTTCTTACCTAAATATAGAAACCAGATTATGGATGGTATGTGCATGTCCTGACTTTCTGAGGAGCTAGCATCTATCTGGTATGCCGTAGATATTTCTTCTTCAAGCTATTGGAAACTTGCAAGTTATTTAGTTAAAACCATATGTGAAATACCTGTGGTGTAAACCATGATTTTACTTTTCTTGGTATGTGAGACCAAGTTTTGAACAGTTAGAAAAAAATCTGCTCTGCAGTTTCTGTATGGTTTATTATAAACCTAAGTAACTCCCCTTAATGTTGTTTGTAAGTTCTTATATTACTCAGATTGCAGTCTGAATTTCTTCTCATTTTGCCAAAGTCTTGACCTCAATAAAAAGTCCTTCCTGCGAAGGAGATGGTTGCTTGAAACGTTTCTCGCAATTTGCAGTGAGTGGATTTCTTTTGGGGGGGAAGAGAGGAGAAAAAGATTAGTTTTCATGAAACAAAATGCAACTGATTGTGAGGCAGTTCCCATTGTTTAGAATTTTACAGTTAAAAAAAAGTATTCTTCACTGTCTTATTTTTGTAAGCTGGAGCAACTTTGAGAGTCTATTGTTCAAAAAGATAAGTGCAGTGTTTGTTGCCAAGGATATCATGGAACAGCCAGTTTCTCTAAGTAATGGAATTCCATTGCTCTTATGTTTTGCAAATGAGCAATAAACAGCTGTTAAGGATTTTCTGTTGGCAGGGGACAATGTGTATTTGCTATTTTCTGTACTGTTATGGTAAATTGTATTCACAATTTAGTAAGGATATAAAATATTAATTAAGTTTCTTCATATGAGAAAGAATGGAGCCACAGTAGCAGAACTATAAAAAGATAAGAAGCTGAGCTATGAAATGATCTAGAGTTGCTTAAGCTATATATATGATGTAACATAATTGCAAAAAGGTCTGGACAATTTTGTGAGAACTATGCAATTTTGTTTGAACTGAAAATTTTCCCATAAGCTTGTACTTCCCCAAAGCATATTTGAAAAGCTGACATCCGTTTCTGAAGTAGTACGTAGTCACATAAACCAAACAACTGTATGAAAACCAAAACTTTGGAAAACAAAGTAGTCCAAAGTTAGTAAATGTCCTTGTCTCTCCATGCAAGCCTGGTTCAGGCTCCTCGAGTGTAAGCACTGATCTTAGCCTGTAATTGCAGTCACATGGCATGTCTGTCACCCTCGCTCACAGCACGGGACAAGGACAGCTACCCTCCATAGGCTCTGCAGCATCAGCTGCCTCACGAGGGACCTCCTTCCTTACTGCTTTTTTTTTTTCCTCCTCCTTTCATTTTTGTTTGCATCCTCCTTGCTACTTCGTTTCTCCGCAAGTTTAGCAGTTGGCGACCTTAGCGCAGGCCAGGCTGAACATCTAAACCTTGTTGTGCTGGATGCACAAAGAACCTGAGAAGAACCCGGCGGAGGACAGGCTGGCTGAGCTTTCCTGCTGTGCCTCTTGGCTGTGTCCCCTCCCTGTGTGGAGTCATGCCTATGGGAGCAGTGTTTGTGCAGGGTCTTTTCAACAGTTCAAGTTACATTTTCACACAAAAGAAAACCCCAGAATAAAGACATTAATGCCATTTGTTGTATTTATAATGCACCAAGGGTAGCAGGAACCAATGCGTTGACAACTCTTGTGCTGACCACAAACTCATATTCACTCTTCTCACCTCTAAATATATAAAAAATGCCGATGAAAATTTAGCACATTGTTTCCCCAGAGTTGTCTTTGGGTGCCTCCACATCAGCATTTGAGTTTGGATTAGGAGTGTCCTGTTGAAGCAAGTCTCTGAATGGTGCCTGGCTGATGCGGTTTGGTTCCCATTGTGGAGTAGTCTCTGAGTGTGCTAACTGGATTTTTTTTTTTTTTTTGGTTAAAATTCATTCATTTAATGCTCCCCAAGACACCACAGGCATCCATCCACAGAACTAGACTCGAGTATTCTAACACAGAGCCTCAAAATACACGTAGTGTGGACATTACCTCCTGAAAGCAAATGTTTCATTCTGTATTCTGTGCAATTTATATTTAGTGTGCTATATCTAACCCTAGTCTGGGTTGAGGGAAAAATGGGATACCTCTTGTATCAAGGCATCTAAATGAGCTTTATCATACTAATAACCAATTGTCTTAGATAATTAAAATATCCTATAAATTATCTAGATAAAAATTAGGTAATGTTTAGTGATAATGTCCTTCTAAGAGGCAAATTTTTTTATAAGCTTCACACTGCCAAAGTTGTGATTTTGTAGTTTGGCTGAAAAATCATTTACAGACTTAGCTGTAAGTGGCAGGACACAGCTGGAACTTGGCATAGAGAATAGAGCATCCTAGTGGGCCACGTTTGCCTTCAAAAGCATGAAAGATGATAATTTAACTATCTAGAACTGTATTTAGCTGTCTAGAACTCTGACTTGTTCATTCAATATTAAGGTTTTATGTATCACCAGCATGATTTTAAATAGACTCTTTCACAAAGAGCTCTTTATTCCAATATAAGCTGCTGAGCATAAATCTCCAGAATTAATTCTAGCATCCATGACAGAGAATTTACAATGAAGTAAAACATGAGTTATTTGATTTCCTTTTGGAAAATAGTCCTTTGCTTGGATCTTCCGGTGGATGCATTCTGAAGCACACGTAAGAGTGTAATTTCTCATTTTCAGAACTGTCTCATTGCTGATTACTCAGCAGGGATTAGGCAGTGTAAGATACAGATACATACATAACACTGTTTATAGCTGATAGCAAGTGCATTGTTGTATTGACATTTGCTTGCAAGTTCTATCCCCTGACAAATTGATACGGACATAAACTTTGAATTATGTCAGAGATAATTTTTAAACATATTTTCCAAATGTAATTTGGACTTGGAATTCCTGTTCTATATGTTAAATGCAAAGTAGTTAGGTTTAAGAATTGTCTTGAATTTTCTGTAAAGACAATTTTTTGGCCCTTTGTATATCATTGACATAAGTAATGTCACTGTAAAGTACATGTTTCTACTGCTAAATGACATCCATCAAGATGAATGTTGCATGGTCTGTGCTACTCAGTCTCAAAGCAGCGTGTAACAGAAGTACAGAGAAATACCCTTTTTCCCTTGTGTTTTGTTTTACAGAATCTGTTAAATAAGAATTCTATTTAGTGCTTACATAGGACTGTGAAGATCATGCTGTGGCTATTAATTGCTTAATAATTTCCCCTCACTGTTTAATAATATTATCCTTACTTTGCAAATGCGTAGTCTGGGTATACAGGGAAATAACTTCTACAAGATCTTGTCAGATTAGGTTTGAGGACTTGCATCGTGGTCTGTTTGTAACTGCTGTTTGTAAACTGATGCTTCTTACTTATATCTGGTGCCAGATCTTTCACAATTACTTAGAAGTAAGGAAGCAGTGATACTGTCAGATTTTCTCAGGTTTGACTACATGTTTTTCATGCAGTTCTGTACTTACACATTCAAAGCAAACAGCTGATTTAATACAATATTAGTGATTTACTGAATTATTGTTAAGATGTTCCATAGCAAATTGCCATGTTAAAAACATGCTGAAACTATTGATTTTTATGCAAAGGAATTACTGTTCTCATAGATTTTATTTTTGTCAGGGTAACAAAATGGTCCTAATTTCCTCTCTTAACAGAAGTTGGTTCAAGTCCCAGCCATGAATGCCTCCTCTACGCAGCTGCCTGGCATTTCTTAAGACAAAATTAGATTTTCAGAGTTTTTATTTTTAAGCACATCAGCTCTCAAAGATTATAAATTAAATATGGCATTCTCTCCTCACTAACTAGTAAACTTGTTTGTTTAGCTTTGGGACTGCTTAGAAAGAAGGAGGCTTTTGAAACACTGACTGCTTGCCACCTTAAAAAGTTTTAAGCACAATTAGGGTACTGTTGAGGTAGTATAAACTGTCACAGCTCCACTGAAACCTTGAGGATTTATGCCACCTGGGACTTGCCCAGTGTTTCATGCTGCTCACAGGAAGGATCATTAGTTTAGGAGTTGAGAACACGTCTTAGTGCATTTGATTGATTTTCCCCAAAGCACACTCATGTGCTACAAATTATAGACTGCTTTTCTATTACGTAGATTTCTTCACAGATTACACGTAGGAACAATGAAGCTTTTTAGCAAATCTTCTACTGTATATATACAAACAAAATCTGCAATTTGCTGCGGGTTCCCTGTTCACCTTGTAGTAAGTTTTGGCAGAGCCACTTTCTGCTCACATGAGGTGGCTAGGTGGCTTTCAGCAAAATTAATTTGGTCGCTGTGTTAACAGCATAACCTCTGAAAAGTCAAATCAGCACAGAGCAAGTACATCAGCCACACAGGAAAGGCAAGGAAGGATGCTGTGGCAGGCACATGGTGTACCTTTGCCTGTCAATGACACATACGTGCTAAGAAAGATCTGCTGCTGAGGCAAGGATGGCTTTAAAATTGAGTGAATGAATGAATGAAGAAACATTTCATGTGGTCTGCTGGTGCGTGATAGGGTCCAGTTTTTCCACAAGACTGAGTCTCTGGGCTGAAAGGGCTCAGTGTATTGCCAGTCTGGCTTTCTTGTCAGTATGCCGTTGTCCCTACCCTGTGGGCCCTGTTCACTTATCACCACTCACAGACAGCTCACAGGAAACTTCCACAAATAATCAGCAAATAAAATTATTAACTGAACACGGCCTTCAATTTCTCGTTTGCTGGTGAGTGCTTTTCAAAATCACGCCAGCTTTAGTAGGATAAAGTTAAGGCAATAGCTACTTGCGGGAAACTTACTGCAAGCAGTATAGGTTAAGCAGAACTTTTTCATTGTCATGAATGGAAGAGTTCAGCTCTGCAAACAAGATTTACTGTGCAGCTACATACACTTAGGAATTAATTTTCTAGAAGAAAACATTTTCAGACAGTGACTTCAAATTGGCTGTTCAAGTTCCTGCCAGGACACGCAAGCACATTAGAGTATTTGTGGAGAGTGAACACAACGGGGCAGTGAATGCAGCTATAGCAGAGTCAGCTTTTTTTTTTTTTTTTAAGAGTTTATACTCCCAGAAAGCCTTCCAAGCCCTTTGTCCGTATCAGTTAATGGTATTTTACAAAGCAGCATCGTGCCTATGCTAAAACTTAGATTCTGCAGCTTGGTCAAAAGGGAATAATAACAACTTTAAGAGGAAAACATAAATGAAAACAGGCAGCCTTGGTTATCACTGCATATTTTCCTCTCATAAATTTATTTCCCTGATTTCATACCAGCACTACAGTCAAAGCTGTGGCAGGGAGGTGAGGAAGCAAAGGGATAAGCCAGACAGCAAAAAGAAGGAACCAGAGAGGTGCAGCAGGATTTTTTACACTAAATACTGTACTACTGCCCTTCCCACAAACAGAAAAGACAAAGAAATGGGATGGGATGAAAATGCAAGTGTTGCTACCAAAGCAAGCAACGTTGTTTCTAATGCCGTGGACCTGTCTTCTCTGCCTCTGCAGTGGTGAAGTTGGCTGCAGAGCTCAAGTTCTAAGCACATTTCATGCTGCAACTTTTGGCAAGGTCCTGCGTGAGTTCCCCTCAAACTCCTGCTCCACTTTATTCTTCCTTCTTCTTAATAGAAGTCCCGAGCATGTTGACCCTAAGCATAATGTGGGCATTTTGAACCTCTGGAAGCTTAGAATACTGCTCTCAAGGGCATGTTGAATGAAAAAGAGGTAATTAAATTATCAAAAAAAGCTTTCTAAACTCAGGAATGGATCCCTTATATAACACTTCTTAAATTAATGGGATTATAGTGTCCGCGTCCCTTCTCCCCCTGCGCACAGCCCTCTACCCTGCACCTCACTCTGCTCTTGCTTACTTGTTAACACAGTCTGCTTGAAAACAACCCGGTATCTGTCTTTACCTAATTTGAAACCTGTCCTAGAAAACCTTTAGTGCTCTTGAGATGGGGGCCATGACAACTGCACAAATCAGAGAAAATAATTGCCACTACTGGAATTAGGAGGAGTACCATTTTTCTTGAAAGGTGCTGCAGTTACATTTGTGAAGGAACTACCTCTTCCCAGTGCAAATCTTGAGCTCAACCCAGAAGACAAGTGCTGCCGGAGCATCCGAGGCATGCCGGACATCGCTCAGTCGTGCAGCTCTGCCCTGCTCACATTGAGGTTGGGGAGGGAAACAGGTTAATTGTAGGATTTTGTCCTTGATCCTCTGCAGAGTGGCTGCAGCCTTTCCAGTTTTACACAAACTACTCATAAGTTAATTGGACATGGGGGATACACCAAGAGCCCATTGTTGGAATTGGTCTCATTCAGAGACTTTTTCCAGCAGTGGCTCTTCTCTGAGCCCCAGGAGACCACAGCGGAGCCTACCTGCGGGCGGTTCCCGGAGTTGCTGGGCTTCCTACAATACTTGTTTCACCTGCAGCTTTGCTGCTGTACTTTGGCACTTCCTCAGCATTTTCTCCTGACAGCCCCATTCTCCTTTTTCCTCTGGGAATAACCTGCAGTCCCTAGTCCTCTCACATGCTGCTCTCTGCAGACAGCTGTACCCCACGGAAACCCTTTGACATCCCTGCTGTGGGGAACTGCCTGCAGAGGGTGAAACTCCAGGCTGCTCTGCAGTTGGGGCGAGCTGGGATGTAGCATCCCCCGTCCTTGCAGAGAAGTTAAATAATGTTGTTCGTGTTTGTGTTGGAGTTGCACAGTTAAACAGGAAATTGCTCTTGAGAAAAAGGAGAAGTGATTATGAGAAATATACTTTCCAGATCAAATTCTCTCACATCAAACTTTTCATAACTATAGGGAGGGAAAAAGCAGGAGAAAAATTCTGATGGGATAGCGTTTTATAATGCTTTTAAAAAAAAAAACAGGAAAATCACAGATTATGTAGTTTACACCCTGTCCAGGAAGTTTTTTCTCTTTGCTGTGGTTATTAACTTGTTTGGTACCACAAGGAAACAGGACTTGGAAAGGAAATGCAAACCACTCTGATAATTTCCAGACCTGTCAAATCTCACATTAAGCAAGGCACTCACTCAGTTGACTCATGTATTGCCTGTTCACATATCTCATCCGTTCTCCCTCAGCTGTGTTTACCATTTTCTGGTAAACCAACCCATGCTAATTACCATGGTAAGACAGCCATGGGTCAGTGCCTAGCCTACCTTTCGCCAGGCTGCCCAGTGCCAAAGCAAAAGGAGGTCGGTCCCTCCTTTGACAGGCACAGTGGCCTGCCCCAAGCTCAAGGACAAGCCTGACGTGTCACCTCCTGGGCTACAGGAGCAGTCACAGAATCATAGAAGTAGTTGAGGTTGGAAAAGACCTTCAAGATCATCGAGTCCAACTGTTAACCCATGTCCCTGAACACCAACCACATCTACACATGATGCTGCAGGTCAGCCCACAGCTGTAACACTTGTGATGAAGAAAAAATGCAAACCACCTGGGAAATCTAGATTCTGATTTTATGAATTATTAGTCTTCCAAGGAAGTGAAAAATAGCTGTTTCTTAATCTCTGTAGCTAATCAGAGAGAAACATGTCAGCCTCCAACAAACAAATACTTTTTTTAAAAGGATGCATATAGAGCATATAACAATGGGACAATTTAATCTTCTTTTCACATGTGGTACAATTCCTTGCATTTTAAATCATCTCCTGTTCAGTTTTCCATATTTGAAGCCAAGCCATTTAACTGTTAGATTTTATTTTTAGATTTTTGAATGCACTGAGTCTTTTTAGAGAAGACACACAGAATGTCCTATCAACTATTTTCACACATTTTGTTTGTAATGTAACAATTGCGCAATCAGGCACAATCATACTTAATTTAGTACATATGCGGTACATTACCATGTCAATTGTACTAAAAGATATGCATAAAGTGCAAACTGACTGACAAAAAACCCAAGCTCAGACTATTGCTTTTCAATATGCAGTCAGGTAAAATTTGCATAACTTTTCATTTGGAATTAAAAATGGAACTTGCTCAGCAAATGTGAAAAATATTGAATGTGTGAAAGTGACCAAATCTTCCTGGGGATCCCAAATCCTGATCCTGCAGCTCAAACATTGTTTATAGTGGTGGTGGGGTTTTTGTTCAAAACAAGTGTGGCGCCCAGACCTGCTTGCCACTAGTGCCTTCCTTTGGCTTGCTTCACAGCAGCAGGTGTCTTTTTTTCACAAACAAAATACAGAAACTGAAATGAAATCCTGCAGTCTGTTCTAGTAAGAAGTATAATACAAAGCCACCTCTGGTTAGTGGTATTTGTAGTTGTGAAGACAAATAATGTCTTGCTGCTTAGTAGTAAACAAAATATGTTCCAGTATTTGGGTATGGGGGGGGTGGGGTGGTTTGTTTTTTTTGAAATCGGCAAATGTTTAGTTTACAGTAAGACATGAAACATTACCAACAGGAAAACGGGGAAAATGAGTGCTCAATTAGAAATTGACCAAGTTTACTATATGAAATCATATGGCAATAATGGCTTTAGATTCATATTCTCATACATAAGGCTTTTTCCTTTGCCTAATTAATTCATTCTCTACACTATGAATAACTGGAAGCTGTTCACAATTAACTGCCATTCTATGCTTTAAACACTTAAGGGGTGACAGCTTACTAGCATTGTGAAATTCCAACATTGTTGACTGCTTCTTTACTTTATGCATGACTTTTTGATAAATTTTAAACCAATGTAACTTTACTATTTTATGTTCCACTACAAAGTACAACTACAGGACTTGTAAAGTTTTTAGACTCTCATAAATACAAATGGTACTGGGCTGACAATAGTAGTTGAGAATTTTTTGCTTCAGCACTGGGGCTTTTAAATGAGAATAGTATTTTAAGTTGTTCCTTTTAAGATTTTATTATACATTTTAGTGTCCAAAGTAAATTTGTATTATGTTAGCTTTCATATAGTGGCGTAACATTTTTACAGAAGTGTCTATCTTTAAAGTCTTACATCTCTAAAGAGAAGTTACCTCTGAAAGTGGAATTTGGGTTTTAAAGACTGAGTGGGGGAACAATGTGTGAAAAAAAAATGAAGGGTCAGAATTTGTTACAAGTGGAAGGAGGAATAGTACAAATGGGCTGTGTGGGTTGATCACTAATGGCAGAGATGCACATCCCATCCCTGTGTACATGACAGGAGACACTCCTTTTGTGAAGGACTAGATGATTGATGTGCTCTGTGCCACGCACTTCCCAAATAGTGCAAGTGGTGCAGGCATCTTACCTGCAATTTAAATGATGCATTAAATGTACCTCAGTTGTGTGAAGCTGGTGGAAGAGTCAGAAAACATTATCTTTTGTTGGTGCGAGCCCCTTTTTAATAGTCTACCGAAGCCTGGTGTTAAAATAATCTTTTAAAAAATTCATGAATTTATAGCCTGTATTGTAGGACTTGACCTGTGGATCTCAGGAATAGTGTACCCTGCAGCAGGGTCTTGTTATATACCCCTTTACACTGACACAGTTATCATCCATAGCCCTGGTATTGTATCCACAGCTTAATTATATGCTCCATTTAACAGCAGTACAGAATTAATCCTCTTTAAACTGAGATTAGATGACATACAAAGAGTCATGACTGGTCTCTTTAGTGTAGTAAATTTTATCTGGAAGTATTTGCCTCTGTTCTTTATTTTTTGCCATCACGCACACAACCTTGAAGCACACAAAAGTGTGCAATGATGAAAGTAAGTAACAGCTTTGGTGATAAAGCTTGGCTCCAGATCTAATTTAATTTAAGCACAGATTTTCAAAGACATGAGCCACAGGTGCTTGGTCCTGTAAACTATCACAAGGGTATTGGTAATTTTGAAATCCCATCTTCAAGTTTAACAAATAGAGTAAAATGATTAAATGTTTCGCAGAATCACCAAATGGTGGAGGCTGGAGAGGACCTCTGGAGATCATCTGGTCCAACCCCCTCGCTCACAGCAGGGTCAGCTAACGCCTGTGCCCAGGGCCACGTTCCTTCTGAGGGTGAATAAGAGCACGCACATGTCGTGCATGTGAATGGTCCTTTTGGGCCATGGGGCTGAGCAGGAATTTGAGCTGAAAACTAGTAAATATTATACATATGTTTGATTGATTGGATGAATATGAGAAAGAAACCAGCAACAGGAAAGGAGAATGAAAATGTTTCCTGAATCATTTGGGGGGGAGGGAAAAAAAAGAGAACTTTTTAGTGCTATTTTTTCTTCTTCTCTCAGTTCTGCAGGCCTCCCAGCTCAGGAAGATTTAGTTTATTTCTTAAAAGGTCTTGCTTATAAAGCAGACCTTTTTCTGGCTCTGGCTAGCTCTAATAAAAATTAGCAGTAACTTTAGCAGCTGCCATACCACATGACTGCTTGGAATTGCATAACCTCTTTTTACTTCTAAAGAAACACACACAGAGATCATCTGATCTCCACCCTTGCAATGTTCTCCAAAGTGCTTTTCTCTAACTTGATTTCTAAACTAAAATCTCTTTCTTCTTTCTTTTAACAATCCTCTCTTCTTAAGACCAAAATCTGACCATAAATAGTAACAGGCTCTAGGCAGAGCTTCAGGAGTTAAGTGAATAGGGTGATTATTTTTGCTACTTCAAACCCTGTTACTGTTTTGTCAATAAGAAGCCATGTGACAGACAGAAGATGGTATTTAACATAAAGAAATATTTTGTTCTGAAATTGTGGGGGGTTTAGGGCTTTAAGTATTTCTGAGATTGCTCTTTTGGGTGGTGAGATATTGTGGTTTTACAAGAAGGTCATGGTGAGAAGGAAAAGGCTCCTGTGGCCATACCAACGTGTGACCTGAACACAGGCTGTTGGCTCAGAGCAGGGCCCATTTAATTCACCTGAAATCCCAGAGTATCCAACCTGATCTGCAAATGCAGAGCAGATGGAAGTTTAGATTATTCTTCCTGTGTGGCATGTGGAGATGCACCATTGTTTTCTGGCTAATTCCTTTTCCCTCTAGCAAAAAAGGCGATTTTTCTTTTTCCTGTGCAGCAGGATAATACTGCTGATGCAGAGTAAGTACTACTGAGTGTAAAAGGAAAAAGTGGGATTGATCTGTAAGCAGATGGCATGTTGTTCTACGTGAAGATACAGTCTAACCTGTTGAATTCAATATGGCTAAGGGGATGGCTTCAAACCAGAGCCATCCGGAGCCCTGCGCAGAGCAGCCTGCCCGCTGACCGGAGCAGCGGCTGGGCCAGGCACACCAGTGCAGTTAGGTTACATTTTTACATTTTTACAATTACTTCCTTTTATCACAGTTCTCACACTAGTTTTTAAGCGCATTACTTCTTTTTTGGAAGAAGTGTTTGATGAAATTATGTAGGTGTCTAAATCTGTACTATGTGTGCAAGTTTATAATCATTTGTCAAAACCTAAGAACAAATAACTCCTTTTCTGTACAGTGCTTTTTTCTGATGCAAATTTCTTGCAAAGAAAAAAAAATAATCTTTATTTAATGAGGACACCCTACCGACTGCATATTTATGTCTCCCTTGCAGTTCATTCAGAATCGAGACTAATAGTCATACATTGTAAGTCTTAAAGAAATCTCATGTCTACAGCTAGGATGAATTGTTAAATCAGTGTTCTTTGAAAAAAACTGTGCATCAAACTGTTTAAAGCTTAGTTCATCCCGAATCCCAACAAACAGAAGCTAGGTGATGATAACACAGAATATGACAAGTTGCTAAAATAAGGAGTACACTGGCACACAAGAAAGCTCCCAGGGCTTCTTGGGGGCAGCGTCACTTCTTACGCCCAGTTAGTTTGCCTTGCTTGAGTTGGGGCAGTTTTCTTAACCACGGGCTTGCAAGAAAATTTGAATTTATGTAATCTTCACTTTTGCATTTTCCCATTTTCTCCACTAGTAATACTTTACTTTTCCTGCTAGTTTGTCAAGAATCCCTAGCTCTCATCTCAGAGTGAAAGTTTCGGCACCTTTTATGCCATAGACTGAAAAAAAGGTGGCCCCTCACAGCCTGCCTTTAGCAGTGGTAAGTGTCAAACAATTTAGAACCTAAAGCAATGAGCTGTCTTCAGACGCAGTTACAGTTTATAAGTGTCCTGCTAGCAACTCTTGTTTGAATTTAAAAGTTCACACGGCCAGCTCTGATTCCTTCCTGTATTTCAAGGAGCCAGTACATACCGTTGCTCTTTTTTTGTTGTGGGTGTTTTTTTATACTATAACCTTTCATTGTTTTCCCTTCATTTTGGCCTCCCTTTTTCCTCTTAAAAACTTTGTAGACTCCTTTGCAGCAAGGGAATTACTGTTTCTATTGCAAACCCTTCTCTAGCAACTAGAGCCTTTTCCTTAAGATGTAGCCAGTTTCACCTCCTGCTGCTAATTAAAATATTCTCTCTCTTTCTCTCCAAGCTTACCAAAAAGTGAGTTTGTTTGCTCACTTCAGGGATTTCTCATTGCAGAAGGCATTTGCAGACTTGCAGAGCAGCTGACTTGAGAAGCAAGTAATAAACACAGGAATGAGCAAGGCTGTTGGAGAGCAATAGATAATATATTAGCCTCTTGCCATGTCTAGCAAATCTCCAAGCTTTATAGACTATTAAAGGCTACTTTCAGTGGGCTGACACTGTGCATTTCAGTTTTCCCAGCTTGCCTTCCCCAGACACTCTGCTGTGGTTCTTTGTTAGTTACCCAAACTCATTAGATTAACGAGAAATAGGGAGGACTTAGGGGGCTAAGGAGATGCTGTGAATTTTCTTTTGGGATGAAATGAATTTCATGCATAATCTGAGGGGAAAAGTAGTGTGCCTGCCAGTCCTTGAGATCAGAGTGATGCACGTTTAGTCTCTTGCTTAGACTTCATGCTTGCTTTTGAATACTGTGTTATAATTTGAATAGATTTATAGAACAAAGGAACCAAAACCCCATGGACACAACCAAGATGATACACTTGTCACTAACTCTGTGTCTTTTATCCTGAATAATAACTTACCCTAAAAATAATTTGCTTTCCATTGGTTTATTCCATAGCCCGAGGTTCAGTTCAGTATGAACAAAGATTGCAGAGTCTGGCCTGTGCTACTTGTTTGTGTCTGATTGCAGCCATTTAATTCCCCTCCTTTAGAAAAACTTTGGAAAAAAACTAAGCCCAAAAGCTTTTAACTGCTTAGAAAGTGTTTTCCTGCAGTTTCAGGAAGAAACACAATTATCATGGCTGCTTAATTAAAATGAGTTGTCAATGAAGCGATAAACCATGGTAGAAATTACTTATCCTTGTAGAAGAATGCAAATTAAGGCTATAAATGGAGGTCTTGGGAAAGGTCTTGACCGCTTTTTGCCACCAGACTAATAATCCCACTAAATCATTCATACTCTCAGGCAATCAGATGATGTACATCATCTTTTGCAGGGGAAAAGGACTATGGAAATAAGTAAGTCAAACATACTAAAAGAATAGATGTCTTTGTTTGTATCTATCCTTGATGTGTTAATCAAGGAGTTGTTAACTGCAAACCACAACATTTCAAATCATGCAAGCCCTGTGTGAAAGGAAGTTGTCTTTGAGTAAGCAAGTAGCCATGGATAGTACAACAGTATTTTAAAAACTGCTAAAAATGGAAAGACAAATCCTGACCTGAAGTAATGAGCGTAGTGTCCAATTAACATGATATCTGCTAGGGCAGAAATCTTGTCTAGCTAATGTCAGTGAGTTTATGAGACCTGATGGCCACATTTGTAAAATATTTTCTAATCTTAAAGATAAAAAGAAATTTGGAACTATTTATTCTAAGTATGATTTTAAGTTCCATGGAAGCCTATAGTATGATCTGTAGGTGAGCAGGAATCCCTAGGGATAAAGCTGCCCCTCATGAAAGTAGTGTTACTGTAAACTACCTATTACAGGGGAAAGAAAGCCTGAACTCGTAAAACATGTATGATAATGCTTAAGTATGGACTTTGTTTAATTAAAGCCAAAGGAACTACTCAGCTGCTTAATGTATATGCTTTAGAATAAGAAAAACTGGAGTCTTGGGTACTGTGAGTGTCAAGAGTCTATAAGCATGTGAAAATAATCTACAGAAAGCACATCCGCTGAACCAAGAAAGACACATTCATTTTACATTTCCTTTGACTATGCAAAACCTTGACTAGTCATTGAAGAATCCAAATTGTGGTATTTGACACCTGAGGATAATTTTATGAAAATTATTCCAAATTTTTAGTTCAGTCTTCCACTTCATAACAACCCAGTTGCTGTAAACTGCTCAGTTTACAGCAGTAAAAAAAAAAAGTAGAAACTTCTACTTTCTTCAGTTTGTAATGTCCAGATTACTAGCTGCTTTTATTCTCCTGAAACTAGATTTTTGACACGAGGTAGTGAACCACCATTCATTATGTTGTTGTTACGGATTACTACATGTGTTCTTTTTAAGAAAATGAAACGCAGCATTAGCTTTCTATTTGAAAATGGAAAAATGATGTGGTTTGTTGGGGTTTTTCTTCCATTTCATGATATTCCCATTATTTTTCCAATTCCCAATACAGTGCACTCATTTTTAATTCCTTATTTTAAATTTCAGTTTCTACCATTAATTGTGGAGTTGATACAGGCTTGGAACCTGGAACAATGAGTTTGCAACTGCAACACGTTGACTTTTACCACTGCTTGTGATTTAGAGAGACATCATATTTTACATCATTGTTATTTAAAATTACTTTTCTTCTCTGCATGTAAATATTTCTTTGTGTCCAAATTACTAAATTTATTCTGTAGAAGTTTACAGTTCAGCTACACAGTTAAAAATTTCCTTTGGGTTCGATGTAGAAATTCAACAAATTCTAGATCAAGGTCAATCCTAAAGCTACAGTTTATTATCATTGCTCTCCCCCAGCCATTACTTTGCCTATCATTTAAATAGCCTCTGGATTAAAGCATACTATTATATCAAAACATGAAGCATGTTAGGCATTAAGAGCACTAAGGGTATCTCTGAATCACAAATGGGCCTGATTTTTGTTTTGCTTTTTCCTTTACTATGTCAGACAGAGGATTTCCTACTGTTGTTTGTGAAAAGAAAGCTGGGGCTGGAGCTCAAAAGGAAAGCATAAAACTGATTGCTTGATGGTTTAATGTTACAGACCACCTACTCGGAGAAGGCTGAGGGTTTGAGTCAAATTGAAATTCTGAAGAAGGAAAAAGCTATAGACCAGCAGCAAACAAATAGGTAAAACCCAGTGGAAAATTAGAGGAACAGTAAAATACAATTCCATTTTGTAAGCAGTTTGGTACTTGGAATAGCTTTACATGTAAGAAAATACAAAGCAAAAGGAGCCACTTGGGGGAGAGACATTAGACAGACATTTAAAGACTTCCTAGACAGACCTAATATAATTTTATACACTTAAACACCTTGTTATAAAAGCTATGTATATTCAGATGTTGTTTTATATAATCCCTTTATTGTACAGTTAAAAGAGGAGAAAGTTACAAGTAAACATATAAGGAAGGGAAAGAAAAGCATGCGTATCTCCAGAAGAGGCTTTTATAGAAAAGAAAGCACAAGGCAAGATATTTTTGCTTCTTTTGGAATCTCAACGAGAAATTTATCCAGTAAGTATTTTGAAAAGAATCTGGAAGTTAGTGACAAAGAATAGATGTATTTTTCACTGCACACAATTAATAGAAATTATTTCTAGTCCTACCTGTAAAACCTGAAAACACATCTTCAATTTAAGTCTAGATGTATGTTAAATAAGTTACTTAAAGGAAGTTCTATAATAGTATTAAACAAGTATGGAGAGATCAACAGAAATTGAAGAAATTAATGCAAAGGGGTAAGAATAGGGATTTTTAAACCGAAGACATCAGTACAAACATGTAAGGATATATGCTAACACACATAAAGGCTAGCACTGCAAGCAAGTCAGTGGCCAAGTATCTAATAAGTGAACACTTTCACAGGCACTGTTGTTGCAGACAAATTAATAAAGGGCAGTTAATGTGCTGTTGAAAGGAACAAAGCTGAATTTAAAATTCTGTTTTGGCTGAAATATTTACTATCACCTTTAAATAAATCAGTTTACTTCGGGGCATCATGCAGTATATTATATACATATCTGATTAAGTCCTCTGTATGATCATCCTCTGAATTAACTTTGTTGTTGTCTATGCGGATTTTGAACAGTAACAGGAATTTTCTCAAAATAGGAGACTGACTGCAAAACTTACAGATTGCTATGGACTACTATACTCAAAGCAGACCACTACCACAAATTAGTTTAGGGCATTTAGTTTAGTAAGTGAAAAACTTTAACTTATAAAGAAATTAAAAAGCTGCCAACTGAACTTTAAGTTTACTCAGAATATTTTCCAGAGACAACCGCTACACATCACTGCTATTTGGCCTTTCAGCTTCCGTGATGACAACATTGTATAGGAATTTACATAGAGGGGACTAAAATCTTTTATTCCCAAACACATTTCTCTTAGTCATTTGGGAATCCAACAGCACAAGTGCACAAGGCCAAGTAGACACATCCTCATTTGTGTAAAAGCCAGTTCCTATGTGCTGCAAGTCAGCAAGAAGCGAGAAGGTCTCCTTGCTTTGGTAACCCTGAGAGGGTTGTAATTTTTGGTTGTGATCTCTCCTTTTGGGGTAAGCGTGAATCGATCTATTGTTCATGGGAGAACAGCTGCAGGGGACGTGAGGGAAGTTTGAAGCAGAAAGGAAAAGGCGATTCTTCTTCTTCAAGATGGAACTGGAAGTTTTCTTGGTAAATGTTGCTGTAGTGGCTGTTTTCTACCAACATAATTGGTTATTAGCCTGTAAAGGCCGATAGGTTCAATGAAGCAAAGAGATGCCTGATATATTTTAACAGGTGCCAGGTCAAGCTTTCACTTCACACACTTAAACCAAAGTAAGATTTCAGTTATAAATTGAAATGGACATTTCCCCCCACATCAGTAGAAGAATTTCACATTAGCAGCTGCCAGGCTGCTGCAAAGGCTGACACTGACTTTCCTCTCCAGGTGGGGACTGTTATTGTTTCGAATGCCCCTTTTAGAGACCTCTTTCACAGAGCCCTGGGATGTGGAAAGACACTGGAAACTATTTTGAATCCTTGCAACAGGTGGTTAGAGTCAAACTGCAGTACATAAAAGTTGTAGTCTTTCCAAGATTTTTATTTTAGCTGCATGAATTATTTCTTATTTAGCTAGATAGGAGTTTCGGTAAGCTGTGCTCATGACTTTTTGTGCTTCTTATAATAAGCAGTCAGGGCAAGTAAGTGTTATTTCTGTTGTTTCTGCTTCAACATGCATGTGAGCAAACAAACATCTAATCTAACAGGCAGTAGCAGTACAATAACCAGACATCTTGTTGATGCCTTAAAGTATTTTTGTTGAAGCACATAGGCAAAAGTTCTTTTCACTTTAAAGATGTTCAACTTGCACTTAGGCAGTTACTGGATTCCTAACGATAGAGCTGGATGAGCCATCATCATACAGCTAGGTATCAACTCCATTACCAAGGTCTTACATGAATACCTGCACTGAACCAGGATCAATTTCTTTCATGGCCTGATGTGATACTGTATGATTTTAAGGTCTACTCCCATGTCTGTTTTATTTACCATTCCCCTGGGTGGGACCAGAGTTGGACCCCAAGACCCAGTAAGACCACAACTATTGCCTAAAATCTGAAGTAAGGATGCCTTTCAGCTCTGCAGCAGCAGAAGAGTCTGAAGCATTTCCTTTCCTATTTCCAAATATAACAAACAAGCATCAGAAATTGTCACAACAGATTTCATGGCTCTTTCACAGTGTCCGCTGTCAGTTGTAAATCCCGTAGAGCCCAAGTCTGAAATCCTTATCAAAAAAGGATTGTGCTTATTTATGTAAGTAATAGGTCATAGAAATGCCTTCATGGAATATTTTCAGCTGCTGCAAACCTTCCTTGCTGCAGTCAGCATGAAGTCATACTGACACTGGTTTTTCCAGTGGTAAGAGGTAGAAGGCCTAAGGAAAATGATCAAATACTGGTAATAACGGGAACCTACTAAAATTAATTTTGTGTTACTACTAGCAGTACTAGGAATTAGCTGAGTGGCACAAATGGAACAAAACAGACTTTAGCAACAGAAGGTAAATAACACAGTGTTTCACATAAGCATCAAATATTTGACAGTTTTACAACAGGCTTGTTATTTCTGACAACTGTTGCATTAGGATGAAGAGCATTTGCTCTTTCCATTTCTGGCTTTCTCACATCCTCAGAACAGCTCATGCCTGGAGGACGTGGTAAGAAACTATGGCTTTGCATTAATGCCACTTGGGCATCTGAAAGGTTATTTACTTGTTCAGCTCTCACAGTAGAACTCAAAGGTTTATTTAAGCAGCTCACCAGAAACAAAATGAGGCTGTCCATTAAGGTAGGGGCTCATGCTGTTTTCAGTGGGCTTATTTCACACATCATAATCAGACAGGACTAATTTTTTGTGCTTGCACTGGAGAGAGTAGGTACCTTCTAGCCTACGTAACCTCTAACCCACAGCATAAAAGCTGTATGAGATCCAAGGCCGTAGGTCTTCTTTTGGTATTACTGCTCTAGTAATGCTTGGGGACTCTCCCAAAACTCGAATCCCCATTGACAAAAGTGCCTGTCTCAAAAAATGTGCAGTATAAATATTCAAAAATGCACAGATGACAAATTCAATTGTTAGTAGGGAACCAAGGCACAGAGGCTTAATTTACCCAACTTCATGGCTTAGCCAGGTGTGGAACCCTGACCTTTTAGTCCATCAAGTTAGTTAAGCACAAAGGCAGTCTGCTTCCCTGGAGGGCTGAATAAACCCAGACAATTATAATCCCCAGCTCTGGGCTGCTTTAGCGCTACTCCTCACTCTTGTGTAAGGATGGAAATTCGTGGTAGCTTCGCAGTGCTTTGTCTAGACTAAGACTTAGATAGGTAATACTAAAAATTTAATGTATAACACATTTTAAAGAGGGGTTGACAAGGAACTGCATATATTAATATATGCAGAACTAGTAAAGATTAGGGAAGCAACACTTTTAATGTAACCAACTGAGCCTATATTAAAGGACATACCACATCTACACTATATCTTTTGGTCATGCTGGAGCAGACTAGCTAACCAGTTCTAACAGAGCTGAAGTCAGTGGAGTTATGGCAGCAGCATAAAGTGACAGAAAAATGGTTGGATAGAAAATGAGGCAAAACGTTACTTTATTAATAACAAAATATCTCTCTGGGATTTTACTAATCCTTAAAACATAAATCAGTTACCTTGAGACTAAGAAAATCATGAGAGGTCTGGGCCAAATAGGAATCTTTTCAGAAAAGTCCTGAAAATAAATACTTGAAAGTTAAAATGCTTCTTAAGCCACAGTGGCAACACCTGCAGTTTTACACCCTATCAAATAGGCTATACCTACATTTTCATGGTAAATAGGAAGCATCCATAATAGTGATAACAGCTGCTTAAAGTTCCAGATTTAAGGATCTTTTTATCCATGAATTCTGTGTTCAACTACAG
Organism: Microhierax caerulescens; assembly: GCA_035590215.1. Lineage (NCBI taxonomy): Eukaryota > Metazoa > Chordata > Aves > Falconiformes > Falconidae > Microhierax > Microhierax caerulescens. The sequence continues at coordinate 20,126,165 of JAVJGJ010000047.1, read as the reverse complement.
CTTGCTATATTTGACTGGTTTAAAGAGCAATTAATAATACAACTTTTTAAAAAGAGTGAAATGCGAATCAGTTAACAGAAAGAGAAAGCATTTATTCTTTGTATACCTAAGACTCCCAGTGGGAGACTGGGGTGTTCAAGGAATGTAGGGTGGGGTGGACTGCAGCTTCCCTTCAGCCCGTGATATTAGATTAGCCCTGAATTACTGTTTCTGCTGCCATTTTTAGTGATTTGGTATCAGCAGCTACAGACTCTTCCGAGATAAGACAAGGGCATGTAAGCTCTGAAGGGTTCTCATTCTGGGGCAGGACTATATCAGTCTGGCAGCTGTTGCTTTGATTGAAAAGGTATGCTGACAGTTCAGGGCAAGCTCCAACAAATGGCACCCACTTCTGAAAAGCATCCTTTAACAGAACTGCCCCCAAAAGGCTGTTTATTTAAGGATTTCAGTGTTGTTAGGCCAGACATTTGTGTTGAGACCTGGGGTTTTACAGTGTGAAATGAAATTACATTAAAATGTTTTCAGAATATATATTTTGGGATATATAATAAACACTAAACCATTACCCAGTAAGGATCTGTTGACATATGTAATCTATAGCACTGGCACATTATTGCTGGGTTTAACCAAAGGTAGTGCAGTTGCCAGGCATGTATCATTTATACTGGAGAAGATGGCTTGCAGAAGAGTGATAAAATGATAACTAAAATGCAGATGACTGGGGCCTGAAGCTCATAACTAGTCCCTGCATTCTGGGACACTAATGCAGGTTCTGAAGAGTAGATTTGAGATCCAGACCAAACATTCCTGACAAATCTGGGAGCCTTGAAATCAAAGTGTAACTCTCAGACCCTATCAGTACTATACACGTAATATTGATTTTCAAACTCAGAAGAAAGCATTATTTCATGTAAATTTTCCCATGGGCCACATTCTCTACCTCATCCCTTGTGTTGTCATTTTATTTAACATGAAAAGCCTGTAAAATACTGTTGTTCTCACTGCTAGTTTTTCACATCAGTGTAATTTAAATATGACTGCACAAGGTATGGGGTAGGAGCAGAAGAGATCTAGCGTACCTGGAGTGTGGTGAAGAGAAAAGATGCTCATCAATTTCCTACTTTTTGCCCCAGATGCGCTGCTTACTTCACACTGTCTCCCAACCACAGCCCTGTGATTCATATTCATGCTGTTTAGCAACACAGGAAAAAACATTTTTAAACAGTATTTTGACTTGTTTCACTACCTAGAAAGCCTGTGAGCTGACTCAGTACCCCCGGTGCCTACTCATAATAGCACTGCTGGAGCCAGACATCATATCTTCAAAGATCAGTGTATAATATATAGCAGTGTTGAACTGTAAGGATTTAGTACTATTCCTTCATGACAGGGGGAAGCGCCATCCTAATCAGGGGCAGATAGCAGTGTCTTTCATTTCATTTCAACTTTTTAGAAATGGTAGAGGTGCCACATATGCTTTCTGTTGGGCTGGTTACAGGTGGCAACCTTAGAGCAACCTGTAGGCAGGTGTCCCTGTTGCATGGCCGGCTGCTGGGAGAACCCTGGGACTGGGTTTGCAGCAACCTTCCAGACTGCACAGGGGAAGACCCTACACACACACAATCCTTGCAGCACACCCCCAGCCCAGCAGGCAGGGCCAGCCTGCAGCGATGCCAATTGCATTTGCAGTACAACAGTGGGCAGAGAGGGTGACCCAGGGTGCTTCGTTATGGGGTGACAAACCCCATCACCAGAGGATGCAGAAGCCATCTGCCACAGGCAGACTTTGCAGGCTGGTTTCAGGGGGAGAAGGGATGGCTGCTGCAGGGTCGCAGAAGGAACCTGGGGGTAAGAGCATTCCCAGAAACGGTGGTACCAAACAGAGGGTCAGGATCGAGGCAGCTGAGGGTGGGTTTCTCCAAATCACAAAGGCAACCCCCAGAAATAACGAGGGTGGAAACTAAACTGAGTTCTGGAATCCCCAGATACTTTGCTTTCTGATTAAATATATATATATATGTATTTCCTGTTCCAAGTAATTCAGTTCCTGCAGTACTATCATTATGTTGAGAACTTTCGAATTCATTTCACCCAAGACTGTAAGGTAGACATTGACTAGGCAGTTGAGGTAGCAAATTCAGATTAAAACTTTGGGTTTATTTCACCAGTGCACTGAAATCATGACTTCCAGGATGATTTTTGCCTCAACAGACTTCCAACGTGGTACTTGATGAATGCAGAAAGTACGCATATGGGAAGTTACAGCGGCTTTGCTGAGATATGGCTATTTGTTAATTAATTTATGGTAACATAACTGGTTTTAATTATATCTCCAGATCCTAACTTTCAGTGAGGAGGTTTACAGTCTGGTGGTAAGAGCCCCACCTTCAGCCCTTCATGCTAGGCTTAACAAAGACTGTGCCACTTGGTCTTCTGGTGTGTGGAAAGGCAAAACAGGGCAACGGTTCACAAGCTTGAAATAACATGTTTCACCTTAGGGAGTTAACTTATGTCAGGTATAACTTTGTGGAGAATATGTGAATTATGAATAAAAGGCTAAGATATATGGAAAAGATGTTTGTGGTTTATGTTAGGAAGTATTAATTTTCATATATATGATTGAAGGACATTTACTGTAAAACTGATGCAATTATGTAGCTGAAATAACCTGTTACTAATTAGGATTTTGAGTAGGATATGTATAAAAGAACATGAAAATAGGACTTGATTAACACCAGAAAATTCCCAGAGCATACCACATATCCTTAAATGCAGTGATTCACGCTGGAATCCACAGTGCCTGAAGAAAACAATCCGTAGGTACTGCCGCTGCAAGGCTCAGACAGACTATCCTGTTTGCTCATCACAGGAACATTCCTTCATTCCCTTCACACACACTATTCCCAAAGTCACTGGGAAGCTAAAAATATCTCACAGCATAGATGTGAGTCTTACAACTGTGACTGAAGATTTGTTTTTTAGGACAATGTTTGAAATACATGGAAGAATCAGTTAAACATTTAGTTTCAGCCAAGTGTAAATGAATGTGAGTGAAGAGTTAGTGTGCCTGAATTAAATATTGTTTTATATTAAATCTACTGATGATTATTTCTATTCCATTAAATACTATCTACAAAGCATTTTTTTTTCGGAAAAAAAAAAAAAAATAGACATCACAAGCTTAGCTGTCCCTGTTGTTGAAGCATGGCAAAAGTCACGAGGTTGACTCAAGATCAGAAGTGTTCTAAAAAGAATGGGTGAATTTCTCTTTGAAATTCTGTTTCACATTTTCAAGCCTTTCTCCAAGGGCTAAAAATTTTGTGATGAAAGCTCACGTTCCCACTTAAAACCATGGTTCCTAGATGTGAGACTTTAAAAGAGAAGGATGAACTGGAAGGGGGCTGGTGAGCACGGCAGCCTGAGCAAGTCTCATGGGGCAAGATTGAGAGTCTGCTTTGGTAAGTGGGAGATGGAGACTAAACGCACCAGAAGCCTCCAGAACAAGTCAGAAAGTTTACTCTGAGTCCCACCTGAGCATCAACTCCCACCAGTGTCTCCAGGGAATCGTGTAATGTTAGAGAATCCTGGTCATGCACAGGGTTTACACATTAGGCAGATCAGTGCCTGTATCAGTGCCCAGATGGATGTACCCAAAGCCTGCCTAATGGGCCCAGATGCCAGAGAGTTTGATAGGCAGGAACTGGTATTTTTCCATCAACAGTTTCAGTGTCATCAACAGTACAGATTTACCAAAAATATGGTGAAGAAACTTAAGAGGTTTCTTTATCCATGGAGTGGAAGATAGGTGAGGGTCGCCCATCTGTATGATGGCTCAGGTGACGCTCCTGCTGACTAGAGCGAGTGCTCGCTGCTTCCCTTGGAAACAAGGGACTTCCACAGGAACATACATGACAAGTCCAAAAGAAGAAGAGGAAGGACTAATTCTGCTGCTTAACTACTAAGTGCATAGTCCATTGAAAGAGGAGGGTGTTGTGGTCTGAATCTGCCCTTTGCATTTCTATGCCCCAGATCCCTGAGCTAAGTGATGTCAGGCAAATCAGTTTGCTGTGAGGCTTTTGTGTGCTTTGGGATTATGTACATCCACATTTGTAGTTTTTACCCATAACATTCGTCACCTTGGGACCCTAATCTTGTTGAAGTCTCTCAGATGTTTTAATAAATATAGTGAACTTTTTTCTGCTCTAAACATATAAACTGCTCTTGAGCTATCACTGCTTTGCTGCTGAGTGTCAATATGAACTGCTAAGCATAAAATATTGTCCACAGCTTGAAGACTTATAGAATTTTCTCATGAAACTATCATTTTTCAGAGATACAGTGGATTAAAAACAAAACTGTGTTGCTGATTTTTTTTTTAATATAATCAATTTTCAGTGCAGACATCCAAACATATAATGAAAAGCTGCTGTAACAACAGTTCTCCCCACATAACTGCTGTTACAGGTTTGAATATGCCATTTGTAAGGTTTAAATTGCTTTTGCAGTCAAGTGTTGTAATCCATTAGTGATAAGAAAAGGTATTTGTCTATCGGTTGTGGTTAACTACATTCCTTGTATTAGAAACAATTTAGTCTCTTACATGAACCCGGTGCAGGAAATTGTTTAGAGAGTCTGGCTGCAGAGCTGGAAAAATAGAGTAGTTAGTGCTCCCTTCCCCCAGCAGCAATGTGATGTATTACCGAACACTGACAGCTAACAACTTAACCTTTAAGTGTGTTGCACAGAACAGCACTACACACTTTTACTCAAAGGATTTCAATGGCTTCAGTCAATAACTCCTTCTAAGTAAATTTCTGTAGAAAAAGTCATACTTTTCAATTCTTCCTAGCTTTTTTCTTTTTAAACAGTGACATTCCCTCTTCTGTCTGTTAGAGCACGTTAATTGATTTTTTGTTTTTTAGATAATATCATTACTTTTACAACAAATAAATCCTAAATCTCTGGACAACTGGAAGAAAACTTTAAGACTGGATTCCTGTAAATGGGAATTGCAGTTTCTCCGTGTAAGCAGGCTATCAGATCAGGTTTGCTACCAGCCACATCGCTTTCCTTTGAGTTTTGGAACAGCGCTTGCTAAATGTTATCAGCTTTGCATGTTTGGCTAAACATTAGTAGTACATCAGTACATTTCCTAGCGTTTCTTTCCTCTATAAAGGCGCTGACAAATGTTGCAACAGACCTCTAACATATGATATAACACAGTAAAGCATGATGCATATTGCATATCACAGACTCATCGAAATCAGAGACTGGAAAGACATATCAGATGGTAACATGAACCCCCGTACTGGCACTGAACTGGTATACTAATAACCTTGGCCACTGCCTGCTATCTGCCCTATTAACTTCTCATAGCAGAATGCACAATTACAAATTATTTTAGGATCCACAATATACTGCACATGTACAAAGCAAGACTTTTTCCCTAAATATTTTAAAGTAATAATACAAGAACACTGCGACCATAAGTCTTTGTGATTGTAATGCAGTTGTGTCCTTACATGTTTATTATTACAAATAAGTTTCATTTTGTGAAGGAGTTGGTCTCAAAGGAAAGCAGGGTCAGCAGCCTGCTAGAGGCTGGTTGCAACCCATCCCAAAACCCCAGAGCAGCCTTCCCTGGGCATTTAAAAGCTGCGGCTGTTCCAGCAAATTCAAGATGCATCTAGAAAGCTTAGCACCTAGACAAAGGCTGCAGTCATTGGTTTGGACAACACCTGATATTATACATTGGATCCCTGTATTCTACTGTTTAAAATAATCCTTGCTGAGTATGAATTTTTTTAGGTTTCCAGAGGCTTGCTGTTTGCTGGCAGTCTTAACTTTGTCCTGTAAAACACCTGAATTCCATTTTCGGCAGAGGAATGGGAATATGAATATTGCAGAAGAGTCAGCTTTCCTACCTAATGGATTTGGCAGGAGGAGCTCTGAACTACGGGCTAGGCTGGCTAGACTCCCAGAGAAGGACAGTTTACAGTCTTGGGAAAGCAGGCAGTGAAGAGGAGACTCAAACTGCATTACGTAGGGGTTCACTTGTTTATCAGGAGTGTTGCAGAACTTAAGCTACTGATTTCTGGGGAGAAAAAAAAAAAAAAAAAAAAAAAAAAAAAAAAAGTAAAGGGTCTGTGCCAGGGCCATGTCTTCCTTACAAAACCTAGGCATCTAGCCACGCAGTGATAGCATATTCTTCATAGCAAATAATCACATTAATACCAAATTCTTTCTTGTGGAAAGCGTTTGGAAATCATACATCATCATTAACGTGAATATTTTCTGCTATCCTGCTGCCAGAGTGCTTCCAGCAAAGCCTGCAATAAGGAATTAGGCATCTAGTGAGGTGGTGCTTGCAGCTGGGTGGGAGGGCACTAATGCCCCAGCATCCGAGTGGGTCAGATTTCTCTCATGGTTTTAATCTGTGTTCATCTGACAGTGATTCTACTTCTTTTCATTGAGCATAACCATATGTTCACTTTTCAACAACACATGAAAAAGTAAGGGCACTGTTCACAAGCTGAAATACCTCAACCGAGAGGGAAAGGATAATGCTGCATCTGCAGCACCATTCATTATTTATCTTCAAAGACTGGGTTAAATTTACTGCATGTGTCAATCATCTCCAAGCACTTA
>JAVJGJ010000047.1:20094727-20119485 GCA_035590215.1 Microhierax caerulescens | reverse complement strand
GATCTATCAAATCTACTGCTGTTGAGGAGATAGTAAAAGGTATCTCCCCTCTAAAGGGCCTCTCCAGCTGAAAGCAAAACAAGCACCTGATAATCCACTGGAAGCCCTGCGGGATATAAATATACCTGCGGTGTATCGAGTCAAAAGAACCAGAGGGAGTCTAAAAGTTGGAACACCAGGGTGCTCTGTCCAGCCAAATCCAGTTCACATGAGCATCCCTTCTCGTTGTCCTAAGTTCTCCTCAAAAGGGAACAGTTTATCCAGTCTCTTAAAACTTAATCCACGCCCTCCTTGCCCAGCTCCCCTGACATTTAGTTTGCCTTCTTGCTTCAGGTAATGCAGTAAAATACTTACCCAGCATCTGCTCTACACACAGCTGAGATTTCTGCTCTGGTTTCAGGCGTTCTCTGCCTCCACAGCCATAAAAGAAGGCAACACGGGATTAAACATAGCTTTGTCATAGAATCATTTAGGTTGGAAAAGACCTTTAAGGTCCTTGAGTCCAACTTTAAACCATAAACCCCACTTTAAGTGCAAGCCCGATTACTTAAACCTTATAGTTACTTCCGGGGAGGGAAAAGACATCGTCCTTGCATAGGTGGTCTGAATTCTGTGGGACAGTCCTCACTGCCTGGTAAGCCTGATGCAAGTTCACAAGTGTTTGACAATTTACATTCTACTTCGGATTACATTTTGTCTGGAATCCTGTTTCACACAGAAGAGGTGACTTGAATTAGATACTTGGTGCTCACCTGACAAATACCCCCCAAGCTGTAAATAGGAAGCCGGTTCAGGTTTTGGCCATAAAGTTGTATGAAATAATAACTATAGGAGGGCAGACTTCAGGCTCCATGTTGTAAACATTGTCAGATGCAGAAAATAGTTTCTGGATTTTATACAAGGTATTAGACTATCGAGATGTGATTACAAGGCATACATTTCTCTGGAAGCCTATTTATATGCACTGAACACTGCTTTTGATTCGTGAAGCTCCTTTTTTATATAAAATGCAGTTTGGCAAGTTTTAGCACTTAGTTAACTAATTTCCACCAGAAACACTGAAAACATGGTTTCCATTTATAGCAAAATGGATTAAGCTGATTTAGAAATACAGTATGTTGACAGTACTATTTAAAAGCATATGGACAATTTGCTCCTTTCTTCATGACAAAAATGAGTGGTAACCATCAAATGTTGTGCATCAGAATGTTAGCCTCTCCTTTTTGTGAAGATCAGCATAATCTCTTCCAGTTGTAAAATCAAATTCAGAGTAGCATGATTTAGTGTTCTTTGCTAGCCTCAAAAGGCACTGAGACATCTACACAGCCCTTTCTAGGCAAAGTTAGTGTAAATCGCTGCATGAGGTTTTACAGAACATGGCTTTGATTGGTACAATAGTTCACAGCACTAGATATTACTTAATTGCAAGTATTTGGTGATGATATTCTATTAATTGCAGAAGTTTATGCTAGTATAACTCCAAGCTTCAAGTAATCTATGACACCATAAAACTAATGCAAAAGGAGAAGAATTATGTTTTGTTTGTTATTAGCATATGTCTTGTTGGAGCCTCTATAAATATTCTATTTGTGCTTTATGGCAAGAAGCATCTCTTGGAGAATTCTACAGTAGAATAGAAATAATCCCAGTACAAAAAATGCATGTCTGTACTTAAATATATGTGTACAAGCCCAGTGTGCCCTTATAGAAAAATAAAAATATTCATAGCGAATATAGAAAATAGGTTTTGTTTTTAAATCCTCATATAAGGCATGACCCTGTAAAAAAGACAGCACTATTTCACGGCTACCTAGGCCATATCTTCTGCTTTTCTTACTGGTGTCAAGTAGCTTCTGACTCTGATTATCCCCACTGACTTCTGTTAGGTTGGAAATAGATACATCTACTGAAGCCAATGATAGAGGTTTTGTTAACAATCCTGGGCAATAGCCTAGCTTATGAAAAGTCCTGATCACTCAGAAAGTATATAAAGGTTCTTACTAGACACAGGAATTGATCTTTTTTTTAAAAAAAAAAAAATACTGGAAGAATAACTGACTGGCATCATCCAGCAATTTAACAAACCACAGGGCAAAACCACACCACTCAGGCAAAAATGATCATCAGTTCTTCTTTGACTCTGCTCCAAGAACATCACGGTAACTCTCTAATTCTAATAGCAGAATTGCACCATTGTCTCTGCCAGCATCACCTGCTAACCCTGCAGATTGGAGGTGTGTGAGCAAAGTGTGATACATGTCATGCACTGCTTGAACATGGCTATAGTAACATTACAGAGAAGGCTGCCACTGTTCCAGTGATGAGCATGCATTTGTTGTGTTCATCCTCTTGGGCTGCCATCTACCAAAGGACGCAGGCTATAATGAAGCTCAGGATTTTCATATAGCTACCAAAAAGAAGGTATTGGAGCAAGAAACGATGTTGTATTTCTTGCCCCTGAGACATTTAGATTTGACTCAAATATCTGCACCATTCTGTATTCACTGAGCCCAAGAAAAATATATATACACTGTGGTACAGGAGAGAACAGGGAAGAGGTGGGAAGATCCATAAGCAAATCCATGTAGCAAGTTCTGCCCTCAAGTATAGGGAATTCTTTTGAATCCTGTGTGAACAGTAATATTTCTTATTTACAGTAAGTGCACTGAACTGGAAAGTGCAAACCCTCAACAAGCAGGGACTGAAATCATTTTCAGCTGAAGTCAGTGAGACTGTGCCCACACAATCTGATATTCAAGTCAATCTGCAGTCACTCTCTCTATCCATTTGCTGACTGCAGTATATTATAGTGAATGAGTAACACCATATTTCCTTACAAATACGCTAGACTAATGCCATGAATACTTTTGTTAATGATCCAGAACATTCACAGTCTGTGTTAATTATATCTTCTCCTTTTTACATCTCAATTATTATTAAAATAAGCAGAAGTTACCAAGAAGTGTTAGGAACAAAGTTGAAGTGTGAAAGAGCAATATATTACGAAGGATTGTGAACAGCAGCAGCAGTCTTCTCTGACCAGCTGGTCACTCTCAGCAACACAGTCCAAAAAAAATTTGGTTCACAACAGCGTAATGATTTATGAAAATTACACTTGCATCTGAAACCTGTATTTGGCTCAGGTACCTACATCCTGAGAGTTACCTGGCAGGTGGTACCAAGCTGTTGGACTTAACACACAGAAGGATTACAGAGCACTGCAGGAAAGCTACGTTTTAAATTGAACAGTCCAGTGTGGTCTTTGTGGATCCTCAGGTGTAGAGGATTTTAGAGCTGTAAACACCAAAAAACACACTCTTTTTCTAGCTGCACTTCTGATAAGGAGAGCTAACAATAAGTATTTGGGGACAGAAGAAATGTAACACAACAAAATCCCCAATTTTCTCTGTTGTTATACGCTGCAAAATCTGGTAATATTTTTTGAGTATCAAAACCTAGAAATACTGAATGATTAAGCCAATAAAGAAAATATGTCAGAAAAACATTACTCCAGACAGGTGTATGGCAAGATTATGCAAACCCTCCCCTATTAACAAATTCAAATGAAGATAATTTACATTCCCTTTAAGCAAAGCCATTAGATGTTCCATCTAAGAGTGACCAGTTGGAGAAATATCTCCAAGATGGAAATACTGTGCACCCAGAGTGCTCCATGGAAGTACCACCTGCAATAAGCTTTCTAATGGTTACACTCCCTGCTTCTCATGGAAGACCATAGCATGAGGCAAATTTAGGTCTGTATTAGTAAAGATTAGTTTGGTTACTATCAAGCTCTAGAGTCCCTCAAATACTTGGATGGCTGTCCCTAGATAAGCCAGCTATTGACTACCAAATATATTACATTAACTTTCAAATATATACACACATACAAAAAACCCCAAAAAACCCGTGTGTTATAAACAACTTGAACACGATTTTCAGAACAATGTTCTTATGATTTACTACTTTCCCAAAATAGATGCATACATCTGCAGACTTGAAATATCTTGCCCTTAGGAAACACACATAATCATGCCACATTTTTGAGAAATAGTCCTTCCTATTCTGGGATCTTATTGCACTCAACTTTGTTATGGATACATCAGTGTCTCCAGGGCTAAGCGCACTGAAATAATTGTAATCCAATTGTGCTGAAATATTTAAGGGAGTTTGTTGCTGTAAGAACATTCCATTTGACTCAATCAAGACACAGAGAATGTTTTCAGAAATAAAAGTTATGGCTTTTATCCAACTTCTGTGAAAGTAAATGGCCAGGCTGTCATGTGTTTAGGTTGGGCTTGGATTGGACTCTGCATTGCACTACCCGGTTCATGCAACAATTGGTTGGTTGTGTTAAATAAGAGGAGTTAACAATTGTAATAGCAATTTACAGAAGTTATATGGCTAGGTATAATTCAAAGTTGTTTTACTCTGCCAGGTAGATATCCGAGAATAGCAAGGAATGCCATATTTCACTCTTACCTTTCATTAACTGCCCAGCATACTGTGCTTTGAGCCTAGCTCTTACCACGCATATAGCATTCCATCCTCCTTTTGGTTAAATGTACTCGCCTATGTGTGTTATTATTTATTATTAATTTTGAAACAAACTTGTGAACGCAATTTGTACAATTTTATGCAAGTCATTTCAGGTTTTCAAAACGCTGAGATGTGGAGAAATTCTGATTTAACTTTTCTAATACATGAAGCTCTCAGTCACATAATGTAAATCAGGACTCCTCTCATTTTAGGTTATTCACGTGCATAGCAAATACACAGCCTAAGTCTGAGAAAACAGCTACAAAGTTTCTAAACATTATTGATGATAATCACTGCAACCATCTCTGAGGACTTTGAGAATAGGAACCTTTCTGAGATACTTTTTATTTGTCTGCTTAGTTTCTTATGCCAGTAGAGAATCATCTAATGGGCAGGGGTCTGGCTTTTGCAGTGTATCTACCTTAAGACTTTGTTGCAGCATACTTGCTCTGTCAGAACAACCTTCAAAACATAAGTTTGAGGAGTGGGTTTGCTAAATCTCACAGGTAAACACACCAGTTCTAGCATGCAAGATGGTGTTTACACTGCTGTCAATATTTATTGATCATGATAGCCCATTAAAGTCCTGATACTTCACACCTTTTCTACCAAGGCATAATTTTACATGTTTAAATAGTTCCAGAGAGCTTTTAGAAGAGCCCAGGTCGGCTGCTGAGTTTATGCAACCACTGCATTAAAATCATCATTTTAATGGGACCATTGACAAAGTTAAGCATGGGCATCAGCATAACCTTTAATGTCATAAACTATATTTTGGCCTTGATGAAGGCACTGTGAGGCATTTATGTTGACTAACATGCTAGGAGTTTGCACAAAACTAATGTGAAGAACGCAGACCATGATTTGTATTTGTCACATCTCCCTGTAAATGTTTTTGCGTCCAGTATTCAGAAGCCTACAGAAAGCTAACCGCTGTGACTGGCACAAGGTCACAGTCAAGAATGGAGTCCTGTTTTTATACAAAAGCCCTCTCAGTCCATGGCTCAAAAGCATAGGCCACACTTACACTGATACAGCAATGATATACAACTGTACAGTTTTAGCCTTTACCTATTAATCTCCTGATTTTGGGTTATTCCATTTTACAAGAGGTTGGGTTGATTATTTTTGTGTTGTTGTTTGTTTCCTTTTGGTTTCTTTTTGGCCTGATGGCAAGCTAAGAAAAAGATGTACAGAAAAAGCACATTTACCCATTGCAACTGTTAAGTCTTTCTGCAAAGCCAGCTGCTTGTATATCTCATGGGACCAGTTATAAACAGAGTTGCTTGGATTTCAGTAGAAGTCCGTAGCTGATTTACAGTAGATGAAGATGTGGCCTAAAAATTCCAGCCTGATGAGATCAGTGTACAATTGATCAGTGATCAGAGAACAACTGATATTTCCAATTAGTCATCTATATCAATAGACAAATGAACAGGGCAACTAGGATTTGATTCATGACTTCATAATAGTAATTAAGAGGGAAAAGAGACCCTATTAGCAGAATTTTATGAAGTTAAAATTGTGAACAAGGAAAAAAACCTACAGCAAAATCACAAGTGAATAAGGAAATGCTAATCCTTTTGTCCTATAGCAATTAAGTGTTTTCTAAGTAGGGATACAAGGCACCTAAGGTGATTTGAACACTTCTACTATAATTAATATTTGAGAACTGTGTCCTGAAACTTTTCAGATGAAGTCCTGCTTTGAGTATTCACCTCTGCTAATGGAAATCAAGGATAAATTGTGGCCACATGGTCAATCTTATTCCTGAAGTCAGAGCAAGGAAACATGCTGACGGAAATCAGCTCAAAAATATTCACTGAAATATTTCCAGATTTTCTAACCCAAGGCTGATGATCCCGTTCCAAGAAAAGATAATGCAAATTTTATAAATGCAAACCAGCTGCTTTTTTTAAATCAGCATAATGTTTTCTTTCAGAAACAGGCCAGAAAGCTGAGCAGAATGAAGAATGAATTTACAATGCTAGTTTTGAAACAACTGTCATTTATCTGTAGTGAACTTGTTACTTAAAACTCATTGCAGCTTAAGGCTTAAATTAAAATCTTTTTAAATTACACTTTTAAAGCTCCATTAAATGGTACTATGTGCTGTCCTGAATAGTACATCTGTAGTTGCGTATGTTCTAACAAAACCCACTAACACTTCCTTGACATGCCAATTATTTTTCTTTCAGTATTTAAACTACACAAGATAGACCTGTTACAAATCTAACTGTGATTATTAAGCATAACATGCTTCTCTAACTTCCTCATCTCATTTCTGGCATACAGATTGCGTAAGTGAAAGTACACATTTTCTGCTGCTAATGTGCCCCATATCTCCTGCATTGATTTCTTTTACAAATTCTTTACTTATGTGGCCAGCTTCACAGCCCTAAAGATGCTTTCTAGTCCATCCTCAGACTCACAGCAGCAGGGAAACTTTGAACCACTCAGCTGCTCTGCATGAGCTGAACTCCATCCAGATCTCTACTCAGAACTCCATTCAACTCGGCTTTTCCACTGCTGGCACTGGATGACATTTTCTGATGCAAGATACTGTTTGTAATCATAGCATCATTTAGGTTGGAAAAGACCTTTAAGATCATCAAGTCCAACCATTAACCTAAGACTGCCAAGTCCACCGCTAAACCACATCCCCAGGTGCCACATCTGTATGTCTTCTACCTCCCTCCAGGGATGGTGACTCAACCACTTCCCTGGGCAGCTTGTTCCTGTGCTTGACAACCCTTATTTGACTTAAGGCAAGTAATCACGTTGGCAGTTTTTGTGCGCTGTTTTAGTCAGATGTATAGGTATGCCTCAGTTCCTTGCATTTTCCTTATGGTGGGCACCATACATGTATTCTAGCCAGACCTCTTTCTGTGTCTGTATTGGTCCATGTTAGCAGAAAGATATATTGCAACCTTCTTCAGAAAGATTTAAAGCCAAGAAATATAGACTTGTGCAGAACAATGGAAGTGATCTGTGGTCGACATGGAAAGTAAGCCCAGACCTCTCAAACCCTATCACAGCATGGCAAGCTTATGAACATAAGAGTATTTGCAATGTAGTTTGTTCTGAAAATAGTTTTCATCTACATTTCTTGCATTCCTGTGATTTATGAGAGCTGTTGCCTCTCGTAACTGTTGTCATAAACAGTTGGCTTGGTTAGTATGAAAGTCTGATGACTACCCTAATGCAGAGGTCATAAGAAGTGTGAATGAGCCCAAAAAAAATAACTCTGGGTTTGAGTGAACAAAGTGAACTTCACTCGGAAACTTCTGACTTTTATGAGACTGTTAGAACAATATCAAACACCAAAAAGTACGGTGTTAATACACACTGAATCAAGGCTGTTCAAAGCTAGAGTTTTAAGAACTGGAGAAATTGTTTCACCATTAGATGATTGAAATGTAGCTACTTTTTCATACCAATGGAAGAGCTTAACCCATCCTGTCTTTCCACCGTTCTAGGAAAATAGTTGAATTGATACTATTTTGTAGCAAAAATAAATTTTAAATGAGTAATTCTTAAAGCCTTTATTACTGCCTTTCTCCTCACCTCTGTGAGCTGCTGTAGTGAGTTATTTATAAGGGGTTATTTTACATTTCCTGACCTAAATGGCTGCATAGTTTTAGTGTTACTGCACTGTGATTTGTCACATGGTCACAAACTATATTTTTGTGGTATGAGAAGTGTCATCTGAATGTATTAAAGCACAGCTGGCACTGGCTGAATGTAAGGAATGAAAGTAGAAGCAGCACTGGGATTATTTTTAATGATAAAGAAATAATTTTTTAGGCACTTAATAGGTGTAGCAAGCCTTGTTTTTTTCTGTGTGCAAGTATGTTTACTTCTACTTAGCTTAGTAACTTATTGAGGATTCTGAAAAATATAGGTGATGTTTCCAATTGTAGATCATTCAATTTTCAAAATTACTTCACTGAACAATATATAGGCTATAATCTACCACAGTGATTCAGAGGCAAACCCAGCACGAGGCAATGTTTCACTATGGAAAACAATCAACACCTTGAATTGTTGTTTAAGAAACAGGACAAAGAATCCAACACAGGCAGGGACATCAGCACAAAATTAAGAAAAATAGAGATTGACCACCGAGTTATGGTTATACACACAAAATATTTTTTCATTATATTATATTCAAACAACCTAAGAGTTTTCATAGGTGATCATTTAAAATATTGGTAAGTAGAGATTTACTACAACTGTACCCATTGCTGTAGAGCAGAAGATATCCCTGAAATGCTAATACCACTGGTGAAAATGAAAATCTGATTCCAACAAGTCTTTGCTTTCCTAGAACAGTACACAGCACTGGAAAGCGTATACCTCATTAACAAACCACAGTCTGTTCCAATTTAGGCACATGTAAATAGCACTGGAGTTGTTCCAGATTTGTATCATGTAATTGATAGCAGGATTTGGACAGTATATACACACACACACACACAATAAGCTTTCCTCACACTACTGTATACAACGTTTTTAGAATAAGAAAAAGCTCTTTTAAAAAAAAGCATCTTGTATTTTGGATCACAGATTTTTGTCAGAACAATCTTTCACTTATTTGGTCCTACAGTGTATTAACTTCTCCAATTCCAAATAACTGACTCTCCCTTTATAATCAGAGTTCAGATTTAGGTTTCTGGACTTTTTTTCTTGCAGCGTTTTGTACATTGTCTTGGGAAGTACTATGTGAGAAGTCCAGCAGTGAACAATTACAGTTTACTGTATTTCTGGCTGGATCACAACATAGGCTGGATACTTGGCTGATGTCTTTTACTCTCTATGCAATTGTATTAACGACTTTCATATGTTAAGAACCCTTTACCATCAGAACATCTCAGCCATTTATAAAGGTGGCTGAGTGCTGTTGGCCATGATGTTTCATATGGAGATCTGTAGGTCCAGTGGGGTGATGCAAGGGGCAAAAGGCAGCACTAGAATCCAGTTTATTGGATCTTATTTCTGCACTCCAACCACTGGATTCTGCTGTCTCCATATAGATTTAAAGGATTAGTTGTAAACTAAGTCAGCTTTACAAAACTCATTCGAGTTGCGCTGCCTATTTTTGCTGTATTCAGAAATAAGTAGCAACATCTCTCAACGTAATGGCAGGGAAACCACAATAAAGATCCTTGTGCATTCAGACTGGGTTGTGCTGGTTAGATACTCTGGGGAGTATTTGGCAATGTTGTCAGTAATTTTATCATCCACAAAACGGTTCATCTGTAAACTCATGGCAAGGGCCACATAATGGTTCCCCTTGTTCAAGTGGAAGAGAGGAAGAGGATGATTTTAGCAGTTTCAAAGGGGCAGCTGGTAGGCTGAAACCTTATGGGAATGCCTTAAGCAAATTATCACTCATTCTTCCGCAGTAATCTCTAGCAACTTGAACAGCCCCTTGGGACTGGTGGGCAGCTAGGCACAAATTAAAGCAAGGCTGAATCGCTCCAAGTTTTTGTTAAGAGCTCAAACAGTCTTCCCAACCAAAGAATGTGAAAGGGCTGGTTTAGCCTCCACCTCCAGGAGGAATCTCCAGCTTAACAGACCTAAGAAGCAATGTCTACCAGAAGGACTTTGATGAGAACTTGACTTCAGACCTTGAACTGTATCAAAGAAATAAGCCTTTCCATCCACAATGACATACCACCTTTCCCAGCTCAGTTTCATGCCCGTTGCTTGTCTTTCTTAGCAGAGAGGCTCACTAGGTTGTAACCATCGTAACAGGTGAAGTGCCAAACCTCAGAAATATCCAACAAGTAACAGAAGATTCCTGCCCTAACACAACTCAAATGTGATTTTGACAGCAACATGAAACAGCCCCTTAAAAATAAAAACACTTCTGATAACGTAGGGCAGTGATAGCAACACGTCCTACCAACAGTTCAGCGATTGCTAGGCAGAGCCAGGCAGTGAGTGAGGATGGTCAAACCAAGAAGTCCAAACACCTCAGGAACAGGGCTGGAGCATGGTGCACCTCTAGCACAGCTCAGGAAGGGAGTGAACCTGCCAGGCTGGGCTTAAGTTGACTTCTGGTCCTGCGGGTGGGGTGGGCAGAGACCCCAGGTGAGGCTGGTCAGGGCTGTCAGGGCCTCCAAGTGCCCTAGGCAGCCCCTCTTTCTCCCAGGGCAGGACAAAGATTTCCTTCTTTTGCCTAGGCAGGGTGACTTGAGGGACCCAGAGCCATATTCTGCTCTCACGTGTATCACAGTCTAATCTGGAGTGAATTTGTAGTGGTTGTAAGACCCTTACAGTACGACATCTCTCCTCTGCTGTCAAGAAACAGAACAGCTTTACCTGCCCTGTTCTGCCTCTTTTTTACAGACTTCTTGAAGGTGCCAGTCTTCCTGCAAGTGGCCTGTGCCACCGGTGGTATTTATAGCCTGTGCAGAGTCCGTGTCACCAGGAGACTGGCCGTTCCCCCTTAAAGAAAGGAAGGACAGGAATAGCAGGGTTGCTGTAGGTCACTGCCCCACTGTGAAAGTTCACACACCACCTGCTATAGCCCTGACAGGTTACCCATAATAAAATAATGTTACTTTAAAACCATGTGAGGTCTAGTTCAGCTACTTGGGCTCACCGGCAGGCAGCTCTGCCCCATGTCAGTGACAGCAGGTGGCAACAGCAGGTCCAGTGTGACTGGTTCTAAGTGTCACAGGGTTTGCTTTTTAAGTTGACTCATTCTGCTATTGTAGCTGAAAAACAGAGGCTTCATGTGTCACTTGAGTAAGGTGGGGGACAGTGGCATTGACCCATGGCATGCCGTAAGAGGTGTTGTCTTTATGCTGATTCGTATGTGTTCCATCCATTTTTCCCATTCCCTCTTTACCTGTCCAGAAGGACTACTACCCCTGCTTTCTTCTTAAATGGGTGATAAATGGGAGCTCCATTGGCTTGTCCCAGTTCCCTGCACAAATGTCTAGGACGAGGAGTAAGTTGCTGACTTGTCCTAAGTAATTTGCTACCATCAATTCCCTAATGATAGATAAAAATACCTGCTTTCTCAAATATCACAAAAATACACCCAGAAGAGAAAATACACATATATGCTGAGGAGGGAGTGTTTTTGTTTTTCCTTCTATTACTGTAAGCTCATTGCTAAAGCTCTAAAAACCAGTGCTGGCCACACTGGTTGTGTAGCAGTTTGTAGTCCCATATGTATGCTCACTTAACACTTCTCCCGGTTTTGCTTATTATTCTGATCATAATAAGCCCTCTCCCTTTCCCCTTTTACCCATTTCTTGAAGCTTTTCTCGAGCCAGGGCAGATTTTGCTTGTCCTGCTCACATGAATGACCCACTGATGTCCCATCACTCAAGGGCAGGCTGCAGAATGGGGTCCCTGTCATTAACCCACCCAAGAAGGCAGCTGCTGGGGTGCACGGGCGGCCGGGTCCCTGTTTCTCCCCTTTTTTCCCTTCCCCCTGCCAGAGGCAGCCCCGTCTCCTGAGGTGCTGGGCTGCTGTAACAGGATCTCCCCGCTGCTCCCTGCTCTGGACTTTGTTTTTCTTGGCACACCGCTCACTGAGACACTTTAAAACAGAAAGCAACTCAAAGCGCCTTTGGCTTACTTCCTCGACTCTTCTCCCCCCTTTCCTTTCTTGAAACAGTTTATGAATAAAATAGCAATATTCTCTCTTAAAAGCATTCAGCTACAATGTTAAAATTTGGATTGTAAGGACTCTTTTCAGTGTGTAGAAGTGGCAGATGTTTGCAACAGGCACAGTGGGAAAAACCCGTCCCTGGTTCCTGCAGCGGGAAGTTAAGGTGCAGGCTTGATTTTGGTAGAAATATGAATCCCCGTAGATCACTTGCTGCATATTTTAATGACATTTAAACATAACCAGATACAATTAATACTTGAGAAGCAGGGAGCTATTCTAAGCAGCAGGATCTGAAAGCGCTGTGTTCAACTGAAGACTTATTCACCATTCACTTAGAAATGGGCTGAAAACAGTCTGTAGGAAATTAACTAAAATAACATTTTGCCTAAATGGAATATTTTAATTCATGCTAATATAAAATGCTAAGAAAATATATGTATCAGTAAAGGATTCTTGTAAGTGTAAAACAAATGGTACTTCCATGCTTCTTTCTCAGCACGGCTGATATTTCTAGAAAATCTGCAGGAATTTTAATCTCTTGTGACTGTGTAGCACAGTGCTTCAGTCTATATGGGGGATGGAAAATTTACATGCACCTGGAAGCAAACATAAATCACAGTCAGGCCAAGCAAGCACTTTGCAGACTCCACAGCCTCCTCCAGCCAGCCATCTACACATCGCAACTCATTCCAGACGTTTTCAAGACCAGAATATCTGCTGTGTGTTTTTTACACAGCGGCACTGCATTGTTTACACTCACACGACAACTTCCAGGGAGTTAAACTGGTAGAGTGTGTAAGCTGGCACAGTCACGGTTTGGCCCAGTCTTCCGTGATTTATCCTAGTTGAGGATCTGGTCCATGAAACAGGAAAGTGAGAGCAGCTGGGACTAAACAGAAAATCTGTCACAGCTATAGAACCATAAAGAAACAGCATGTGATCTGAATATGCTCGAGTTTGCAATTCTTCAGCACAGATCTGCTGACATCAAGGGCTGTGGGACTGACACCAGCTGGGAATTCACCCCAGCATCTCCCTGAGTTCACACTAGCCATGTGAAGACACTAACCCATTTTTTTCTTTTACCATTCCCTCCGTGGCAGAAGGAAATCAAGTGCAAGAGATACTGTCTCAGAACAAGCCTACACTGCAGGATCTTTGCAAAGGCATAAGGCAGGATGTTCAGGGCTGTTTCTCTGCTGGGATTACAGCCTGACAGCTCTGCTCGCACGTACCTGGAGGTGTGCGTGTGCAGTCATGAGAATGCCGCATCCTTTGAGAGAACCCAGTGACTCTTGCCATAGAACTACCATTTCTAGTACATAAACATCTTGTATCAAATGTAAGTGTAGGTATGAAACTTTATATTATGTCAGAGTTCAGGGAGAAAATAAACCCACATTTTGTAAGTTCTAGCAGAATAATAAAAACATCTTTATCTCTCTATGTTATTGCAATGCCAGAGGTTTGTTTGCCAGGCTTTACGTTTAATCTTACCTACATTAGTGCCGAAAATTAAAGACATCTGAGAAATCAGAAGGAATTCCAGATACACTGTATAAAATGTTGATACTATACTGCAGTTGTATAAGTACCTACAGATAGATCTTAGGTTTTGATGACTTCAGTAAGTACACAGTATGAAGGAGATCTGTAGTATGACAGAGATACTAACCTGCTACCATGTTGTCCAAAAGAAACAAACAGAAAACTAGAAAAAAAAGACATGCAGTAGGAGGTACTAAAATGACTCACACCACCTCCCATATTGCAGCAGCATCTACACCGTGACCAGGTGCCAGGTATTTGATGTGTTTTGAATGACAATGTATATCATGGCTCAGAGCACAAGGCTGTTTCATGGCATGAAGGTACTGGGATGTGCCAGTGAGAACTCATGGTGTATTTTATAAATTCTTAAGCAGTGATACTCAAGCATCAGGGTTTTTTTTTTTGTCAGTGATGCTGGGAGGTCTGCTGGCTCACGTTCTTTCCCCATTTTTGCCTGGTTGTTCAGAAACCTTACAAGGAGGTAGAAAAGGGGGAGGAAAAAGGGAGGAATTAGATACAATTGTTGGTAGGATTATTGATCAAAGATCAATTCCAAAATGCTGGTATTTGAAGATAATATCTGTTTTGCTTGAAAGTGTTCCAATGTGCCCTACTATCAGGGTTCAAGTAAGCGTAGTTCTAAGAATTCCTACTTTATTATGCCTACTCTTAAATACCAAAACACACCAGTCAAAATTTGAATTTTTTGGAAATGGTTTGTCTTTAACAACAGTGATTTCTAAATATTACATGGTGCATTTCATGTAACATGTAATTGTTGTTATATTAAGTATTCAGGTAGCAAGAATACTTTCCCGGCTAGTTCTTTGGAAGAGATTCTTCTGCTGGAAAAGTATGCAATAGCTGATGATACTAATGTCCATGTAAAGCAGATACAGTTGTTATTCCAGCGTGCAGCAAATAGTGAAAAATAATAACCTATTTTTCCATTTTTCTCTAAGCTTCTATGAAAGACCAAAAATAAAACTGAGTTGCATTATGCATCTTGAAGACTGTAAGCTGTTCTTGTTGCAGTTGTAATGCCATGAAGAAAATTTAATAGCCAAGGGCCTAGATCAATTTGTCGTCATCATTTAGATCCACTTTCAGGTCACCTGCACAGATTTACACAGTCCAGACAATTAAGGCAACTGTCAGTATGGTTGTGTTAGTCTGGTACACTAACCTACTGTACTAAAACTAACCCAGTTAAAAAGCGGTTAAACCCAGCAGCTGGCCTCCTGGCTGATGGTCGCAGAAGAAGAGCAAGAGATTGTCCACAGAAACTGGATCAGTCTGGGGACAAATCATGGGTATTTCTTCTTTGGTGGGTCAGAGAACCAGTCTCCAGAGGTGAGGATCAGCTGCCAGGCACAGCTTGTGCTGGCTCGCTTCTTGTTGACAGTTAATTTCAGTCATTGAAGTGATAAATTGGATTATCAGAAGACAGAATCAGGAGTAGTCCAGGTGACAGAGCAGCTTGAGCACACAGTGCTACTGAGTGTGTACGGCAGTGAGCTGAGCCCCTGCACTGCAGCAGAGAACTGGTGAGGGGTAGTGGTGACGCACCATCTCGCCCCAGAGCAAGAGTGGTGCTGGCGCAAGGGATGTAAATGGGCAGCTGCTGCTGGTGCTGCATCTCATTAGGACAGTTAGGAACAATCAGAATGTTGGAAAATGCTATGTTTGGTAAGAAAACACTGTCTTTTAAACTCCAATTCTAAAAACTCCTAAAAACTGGTATAGGAGGTATTGCCAAATAGCCTCTCTATCATTTATACATTTGAACTCAATATAGCATTAATAAATGTAAACATTTGCCTTTTTTTTACTAAGAAAATAATTCTAATGGTTTGTGCCTCTGCTTAATTTAATAAAACTGTTGTACATCTCGGGTATGTGTGCTTATTGGATGGTACTTATTAAAGAAGTAAGTGTATGCCAGTGGATGGTAGTTATTAAAAAATCATTGTATGCCAAAAGCTGTCAGACAAGCTTACTGTTGAATAACGGGTGGCAAAAACATATGTGTTTAACAAACAGAAGAGAATTAAGACAAAAGCAGTAATGTTAGACTAACATACAATGTATATTTTTTCTATGAAGTCGGTCTTCAAGAACACAATATTGACTGTTGCTTAAGCACACGTTTTCTCCAGAGTCTTTTGGGAGTGTACAAGCTAGGACTGCCTAGGAGCAGCACTCTCATGCTTAATACTGGGCAGTTTCTCTCGTAAACAAGGGCAGCATGCAGCGTGGTGCGTACCCGTACATGCCCTAGCGTGCACTGCTGTGCTAGAAAGCATTTTAACTGCTTACATAAACGGAGAGACACCTTCACTCAGTGAAACCTTAGCAGTGGCTGCAAAATACACAGTAAAGTTAATAGCTCAAAATGAATCCCCGACAAAGAGAAACATTTTGAGGAACGCTTTACTCCAGTATTTATTGGTCTGGTGACTGTGCTGCCTTTGTTTGCATGGACCTTTTTCTGCTCCTTTGAAATTCTTAGCAGCATCTCATACCACTACAGCTAGTGTAGTGCAGTGAGCTACACCATCTATACCTGAAAGGTGCTCGCTCCCAGATGTGAAGATACAGTACCTCTGGCTCAGAATATTATCAAATACCATGATGACAACTCATTTTATGGCTCCAGTTGCTGTCGGAAGACACAGATGTGAAACAGGAATCTGACTGCTTCGTATAATCTTGGCTACTTAACAGAGACGTGGGAGAGCTCATAGGAGAATGGGGCCCAGGAGAATGCAATTGTGCACAAAAAACTGGAGGAGGGTCACACCCTGCACTGTCCTTTTGCCAATTTAGAAGACAATTACAGAGGAGAGGCTTTGCTCAAGCCACACACAGTGAAAAAAGTGGAATTAGAGGGAAGTGATTAAGAGAAGGGTTAAGAGAGGGAAGATGTAAATCCAGTCTCCTGGGCTTTATTTAGCAATGTCTGGCAAGCAAGACTTCCATAACAAGTCAAAAAGCACATTTGCATTTTGAAGTCATGACAATATATATGTTATGCTCAGTAATGTTACACTTCAACAGTTACAATTGTTTTTTATTAAGTTTGTACATCACATGTATACATACAGATGCTGAAATGGATGGCCTAAGTTAACTGTTTGTTGCCTGGCTTCCAGGAATACCACTAAGAACTGACATCACAGCGTGGGATACTTTACCACCAGAATGCCAGTAACCACATTTGGGCCTCTCCATTTTGTCTCAAGACAATCTTATATCATGTACTACATGGTATAAGAGGCAGGGAGAGTCATTTAAGAACAGAATCTATCCTTCATCTTGGGGTGATCAAAGACACAATCAAAATTGCAAGTCCTATAGCATTTATTCAGACCACTGTATAGAATGAGATCAATGAAAGATTTTGGGCAGCCAAAAGTAGAAATAGGATGGAAAAGTAACAAGTGCTTAACTTGCACTGAAGTAAGTATGTATCTCACAAATCCAAGATAGCTTCTTTTTTTTTCTTTTTTTTTTTTTCAGGAATAGGTAGTGTAAAGTTGCAAGATGAATAAATTTTTTAGAGGCACCAGTGATAGTTTTAGATGTTCACTTACCTTTCAGGTATTTCTGAATTTGGCTTGCCAGTTTCCTTTCTCCATGTAGGTTGAGTGCAGGCTCACTGTCCTCTAATACCTCCTCTCCTCCTTAGAGTGTCTGAAGAACAAGGAAAAAGTCCATAGGTGATCCGTTCTTGGGGAGCATTTTCTGTTGAGGAATTCTGATGCAAGGCTACGAGGCTTAACCAGCCCCAGTAGGACAAGTGTTTTCAGTGGGAGACAATCCTGGACAGCAGTTGCATTATCCGGGCAGGGGGAGCCCACCTACCTCCAGGTGCCAGATGTGCTGAGGGGACACAAGTGCTGCTGAGCAGTGGACCATCACGGGCTCATTTTTAGGGAGTGAGTAGTGAACAGTAAATGTGTATTGTGGCCTGTCAGAATTTACTTGCCTGTAGCTACACAGCAGTGATCATTGACATTTAGGATTAATTTTCTCACCGTTCTTTCAACACTGATAATGCAGCCACAGGAAGAGAAACAAAAAATTTTTGAGGAGAATGTTGCGGTGTGGTTTGGTAGGTGCGTTTATCAAAGTGAACTACACGGACCACAATATGTTACTGTCAAGCCCAGTGATGTGGACTCCTGGACTTCAGTCATACAAAAAGGAAAAAGTAGTTGCTTAAGGAGTTGCTGAGAAGAGCCTCATTTTCTCAAGTAGGAAATTAAGCTAAATACTTAAAAACAGAAAACTTGAAATACAGTCAAAGTGAAAATATGTCCTCAAGTTAAAGTGAGCCACTTTGGCTTAGGTCTCTGAGTACTAATTCCTGCCAGCAATACTCAGAAAAAAATAAAAACTTAATTAGGAGAGAAGGACTGGTGTGGGTATTGGCCTTATTTTTATAAATCCTTCAATATTGCTTCATTTAACCCTGCCAGTGAATCTTTTTCTTTGATCTTAAACTAACAGGATTAAAACCAACTTGTTAAGATTGAATCCTGAGGTCACAGTGAAGATGTCTTAAGGCAGAACTTTGTTAAAGTTGCTATGCTTTTTTTTAGAAAAACAAAAGCAGTTAGGTATAGAGTTTATTATTCAAAAAAAAATTCCTTAATTATGATGGTAGATAACAATTACATTTTTATAGTTACTTTTTTTTTTTTTCATAACAAGAAGCTCTTTGTCATCCATTCAGTCTGGGGCTAGGGAGGGTTATGTTCTGCTAATGGGCTGTCCCCAGTGTGTCCCCAGCATTTTGGTGTTCAGGAGGACCAACAGCCCCTCCAGCATCTTTTTCTGTTACTCCTGTACTGTCTTTAATGGAAATAAGTGGAAATTTAAAATAAATCTTCAAAATCATACTTCCTTGCTTTCCAGGCATACTCAAAAGGTAAACATGAATTGCTTAACTGAGTTAATCCAGAAACAAATGGCAACATAACATATTTCTCTGTGTGCTGAAAACCCACAGAAGAGGCACCTGAGATGATCTAGCAGGTGGGCTCAACCTTCTGTCCTTTGCTCTGTTCCAATGCAGTACATAATGTTACTGGGAATGTCATATAACTATTGGGCATCTTACCCTGATTTTGTAATGAGGAGTAATTTGCAAAGCATTGTATCATTTGATTCCAACTGCTTTACAGAAATACTACGTTTAAGGTGTTGGCAGCAATCTTGAGGTTACGCACATTAATAACAAACTCTATAACAACGTTTACTGCTACACAGTATTTCATAGGTAAATTAAACATAGTAGTGGTTTCATTATTTAGTAGTGGCCTGACGTAACAATTTTATTTTTATTAGCAGGGGTGTTATATTGTAAAAATTACCTATATTACGAACTACAAAACTACACTATAAACCTTAGCAAAGAGGCCAGTCAACCACGTGTAACTGCTGCATTCCAGAGTCAACATACTAACTTAGTCTCATGTCCAACATCATTTAGAATATAGCTAATGAGAGTAAGTCATAAGAGACAGAGAGAGTATGTATTTATGTAGAAAATGTGAACTTTATTCCTTTACAAGTAGTCATGGAATATTATGTGCATGTAAGTAATGGTAAATCAGTAGAGCACAGCCATAAAATTAATTCACAGAAATAAATTATTACGGATGAAACACTGTAACAGTTCAGCACTGTGTTAGTAAAATGCTGAAGAATGTCATTTATGGGAAAGCCTTGAGATGCTGTCATCATCTCATCAGTTTACTGGAACAGAATATGGTCAGTTAAAAAAAATGATGGGTTAGGTTTTAGTTAATCATTGCTTGTTGTGTTCAACACAAAAAGAACACTTAACACCAAAAGATTTGTCCTATTCTTTTGGTTTTGTCATCTTTTCCTTGTTGTTGTAACTAAATTAAAATAGATTTCTCATTTCTCACATTACTTAGTTGGATTTGTTTGAAAGCTGCTTGACTATGATACTGGGTTTGCCTGGCCAGGAGCTGCAGCCCATGTCAAGGACCCATGCTGGAGAAGTTCGTGGAGGACTGTCTCCTGTGGGAAAGACCCCAGGCTGGAACAGAGGAAGAGTGTGAGGAGGAAGGAGCAGCAGAGACAGCCTGTGATAAACTGACCGCAGCCCTATCTCCATCCCCCTCAGTGGGAAGAGCTAGAGAAACTGGGAACGAAGTTGAGCTGGAAAGAAGGGAGGGGTCAGGGAAAGGTGTTTCATGTTTCAAGATTCAGTTTTTACTTCTCACTATCCTACTCTGATTTGGCTGGTAACAAATTAAACTGATGTCCCTGAGCTGAACCTGCGCTGCCCATGCTGGTCCCTGGTGAGCGCTCTCCTGCCCACACCGCAGCCCACCAGCCTTTTCTGTCCCCTGCCTGGCTGGGGGGGGGCAGTGACAGAGCGGCAGGGGGGGCACCTGGCCGCCAGCCAGGGGCAACCCACCACAACTGTTTACTTTCTTATTCCAGTTAAAGATCTGTGGAGTTACGGGTACTGTTTATTTGCCTAGTCAATTGGCTAGAGTTTTGATCTGCTTTATTACTGTATACTAAATTCCTCTGAAGTCATATAATATTTACTTGTAGCCTTGCCTATGTGCAAAAGAAAATATAAATTCACGTCTTTGACTTATTGAAGACTAATCATATACCATAAACAATTCTGAACAGGCAAGACATGGATCAGATTGCCTTCCCATATGATTTTGTTGGAACTAGTTAGAGATGAAAGTACAAAAAGTAGCATTATTTTACCTTCTAATTGCAATAATGTGTTCTGCATACTTTTAGAATTCTTCCTTACTAGTTATTTATACCATTAATAAATACATTACTGGAGAATAAAGTGATAAAAGCAGTTGACTGGTGGTGAGAAAAATTCCTTAGAACTAAAAAAAAATGCTGTTCATAATCAGCACAATTTATAAATACTTCAAGTTGTACTTAGAAGAAGAAAAAAGCTGCTAGTGTAGAAAATGAGGAGTGCATTTCATTAACAAATATTTACATTGTGAAAGACATTTTCTACTAAGATGGAAAAAAATGCTGTCATCTTTTCACAGTTTCAGAAGAATGGCCAATGTGTTGGTAAGAAGTTGGATTATTTCTCTGGACCATTTACAAATAAGTATGAATAAGCAAGTTGTAAAATTTCCAAGCTCACATCAAAATGCCAGTAACAGTGCAGGGCGTAGATTCCAAGGAAGTTTCCAGTGCCCCATGTCACGGAGCCAGCCATTCATTGCAATGCAGAAAAGCACAGCAGCATTCAGAGGTTGCACTCTCACATCTTAGAAAGGGCGTTGGGATTAAAACATCGGTATACATAAGTGTTCTGTTAAAACCCTAAGAAAGCATATGCCTAAAATAACAAAAAGTACAGTAACCCTGAAGAGAACCCCTCTATAATAACAGTTATAACAGTTAGTTATCTGCAGTTTAGATCAGTGGTAATGCTTTACCGCTAAATCTTAAAATGCTGTTGCAAAGCAGTAAGATGAAAGCATAAACTACCAGAAAAAATCATAGTAAGCAGTTCTGTGAGGAGGATAATTGCAGGCTGTATCACTTCAAAATACATGTTTTTTCTGATGTTCTGCATCAGATCTGCCTGAAGACCCCTACAGCAGAAGACAGACTGTGTAAGGAGTAAGGAACCACAGATGAAAAGTGTAAAGACCATTATTTTGAAGTTTATTAAGCAGGTAATTGCACATCTTGTTTTGTACTACGTAATTTGCTCTGTGTGCTGTCCCACTGACTGAAGTAATAAGGAAGCAGAGAGAGGATTTCAACGAATGGAAAGTTCAACAACCTGTTTTTCCTGTAGTTACTTTTAACTTCAAGTTTAGTGGAAAGAAGTGTTCCGATTATTTGGAGAACAGAAATATGAGAATAAGGTATGCTGGTTCTGGTCATCATTAGAAATTGTGACACAAAGAATATGCTTATCTGTGCAGAAAAAAAGATTATCCAAAATTACATATGTTTAAAGCAGAAAAACCCCAGTTCACATGGAATATAGCCACAGAGGAGACACAGCACAGTAAACCTTGAAATACTTTTCAGATGAGAAGGAATGTCATCACAGCCATGGCCAAATTCCATTTTACATCCAAAACCAGACCTAAAATGATGCAAAACTGAGTGCTGTAGCCCCTACTGAAGGTCCTTGCTGCCTAATGAAATCCAGATCCCCATGTTGGGCACCCAACTACCTTTCCAAAAAAGTAAGAAGAGATAAGCACCTAAACATTCAGTAGAGTCAAACACTGATTGACACGCTTCCTTTCAGCTCCTTATGATTTTATCCTTTAATATATGTGTGCGTGACTTTCGCTGCTAAGGTTAAAATTGTAAATGTCACAGTTAACATTGCGTTTCTTTAAGTTTGAAGGGGAAAGTGTTGTTTCATTTTGAATATTAGCATCTTCCTGAAAAAGCAATAATAAAAGTGTCAGATATTCCCCTATAATCTGTTTAGGCATGCCAGCTTTCCTTAGGGAACATAAAAGTTTGACTAAGGAGAAGAAAAGCTTTGAGTATCAGACTAGCCTTTTCCCCCCAGCTTTGTAACATTACCCCAACTATAATAAAGATACAATCTATATTGTCCTAATGCTTTGTACAATTTGTGTTAAATAATCACTTGAAGCTTGTCTGGAAACCATGAAACTTTAATGTCCATGTCCTTCATCTGTCTGCCTCTATTTCAAATGGATTTTTGGGTGCTCTTGCAGGCTTTTAAAATTATGCTGGCAGTTTCTCGTGTACTTCAGCGGGCGGGAAAAAAAAAAAATAATCAGGCAGTTTTAATCTTCCCAGAATACTTCATGAAAGCAGTCACTGGGCCGTTTGAGGGATTAACCAACTCCTAGGAGCTTTAAACTACCCACTCATGTAAGCAAGTGTCCCAGCCAGCTTCCAGCGAAGCATGAACAAGCGCAGCCTTTAATGGCAGCTGGCATTAAAGAGCACTCCTGCATCACATGCTGCTTTGGGCTTTAGTGGAAGGCCCTTGACATCAGAAAGAGCTGAACTCTGACCTTGGCCCTTGCCACCTTGATTATCAGCGAGAGCAATTTGTTAGGGGTTATTGTGTGTGCAGGTCTGCATCAGTTGGGCAGTTAGGAATTTCTAAAGCAAACAGCAAGAAGCTACATAATGCGCTACATACAAAGGGCTTTCACATTTGAATTCATATATCACACGTTACACACACAAATTGCATTAAAAGATTGTGAAATTGTACATTGAATGGCTCAACAGCCAGGGCAGCTGCATATTCTTTCCTTTAGTCCTATGATCACACAGTGTTCCCGAAACCTCCCCTCAGTGCACAAAACTGATGGCACTGGCTGGGATGAGCAGCTTTTCAGTACTTTTGTGTTACCCTTATTGTTCGGTGGGTGTTTCACATGGCTGACTTCCTGACATGGTCTGAACTTTGCTTCAAGGACAGAATTGCTGATTTTGCCACAGTTGTGCCTTTTTGTGGCTTTCACAAACATTAATTAATCTTCCCAACTGCAAAGTGAGATGATATTAAGAGGTAGGAACCTGAAGTACACCGAAAAAAGCCATCCCATGGTGGGTGACAGTTAGTAAGCCTTAGACCTGATCTGTCAGAGTATTTAGTCACATCATCACTTTGAATGTTTAGAGTAGGGACGCTACTTTAGTGTGAGGCTGTGGGGTGGCAGCACTCCAGCAGATCAGCCAGCTGAGGTGCCTCACGCAGGGCACTAACACACTGGGGAATGTTCAGCTTGTGGCCACCAGCAGAAAGCTCATTTTGAGTGATCCGCAGCATGCCAGCACAGCAATGCTCAACTGTTCTAAAAAACAGACCGTATTTCTTCCCAAAACTCTCCCATCATCATCCCCTGTCTTTCTGGCTTCCCATGCAGCATATCTCACCTGTTTTAAAAAACAGACCGTATTTCCCCGAAAACTCTCCCATCATCACCCCGTCTTTCTGGTTTCTCACGCAGTATGTCTCTCTCTGGCTGCTTTCCCTGCTGCTAGAGCACATATTTCTGATCTCCTGCCCCAGCCAGGCACAGCTTCCCACTGCTTACTGCAGACCCCAGGCTATGCCGTTGCCCTGTGGTTTTTAGCCAGGTCGTTTGTTGCTTTTTTATCCAGTCACTTGCCTCCCATCTCTAGGGCGGGAGCTGGAGCTGGGGGCTCCTGGCTGCAGCAGCACTAGTGCAGGGCATGCCAGCACAGCCGCAGGCTCCGCTGGCCCCACCTGCCAAAGCAGTTTGCCACCACAGCCCGCCTGTGAAACAAGAGGTGTGATGCCCTAACACTTAAGGTGTGAAAACCAGCGTATTTTCCCCTATATTCATTCTCAGAAACAGATGAACAGGTTTTTTGCTTGAAATTTTTTCCACAAAACTAAATGTGAAACAGATAGCCAGCATGGATAATTTCAAGGTCCTGGATAAAACTGATAAAGTGTAAGTAACTGAAAAATGGTCTGAAAAGGTACCAAGGATGACTAACTACAGGTATTTTTACCAATCTCAACTAAAATACATGATGTACAAAAAGATGCTGTAAAATGCTATTCTTTTGGAAGTCTCCCTAGTTATCCCATATTACATGTAAAAGGGATGGAAGTCAGAATCATAGAATCATTTAGGTTGAAAAAGACCTTTAAGATCAAGTCCAACCATTAACCCAGTGCTGCCAAGCCCACCGCTGACCCATGTCCCTGAGCACCGCATCTGCCCATCTTTTAAATACTTCCAGGGATGGTGATTCCACAATGGGTGCAGCCCGTTCCGGTGCTTGGCCACCCTTTCCGTGAAGGAATTTTTCCTAATTCCCAACCTAAACCTCCCCTGGCACCACTTGAGGCCGTTCCCTCTTGTCCTGTCGCTTGTCACCTGGGAGAAGAGACCGATAGCCCCCCCCCCTAACCCCCTGTCAGGCAGCTGCAGAGAGCGATCAGCCCCTCCAGCCCCTCCTCTCCAAGCTGACCCCCCCCAGCTCCCCCTGCCCCCCC
>JAVJGJ010000047.1:20068706-20094619 GCA_035590215.1 Microhierax caerulescens | reverse complement strand
GCACCAGCGCCCAGCGCAGGGGGACGGGCGCTGCCCCGCTCCTGCTGGCCACGCTGCTTCGGACACAGCCAGGGTGCTACTTACTAAGTACTACATAGCAGTACATGTTCTGCAGCTGGGCATCAGCCAAAGCATAGGGAAATTGATAAATGTTTCGAAGGGCTGTATTTCAGTGATCCAGAAAGTGATAGGGGTGAAGTAAGATGGATATCAAACTCATTTATTACAGCAGTCAACTGAGACTGGAGGCCACCAGTAGAAAGAGAAATATCCAGGTAAAAATGGGAATTGGGACATGACACAGAACAGCAAACCAACAGACTCAGATGCTGAAGCCACAGACGTAAGATGAAGGGTGAGCAGCTATCCGCTGCAGCTAGGTTTGGAAACCTGCTCCCTGGGTGCCTCCTTTGGTCTTCTGCCCTGCTGAGGCAGAGATCTGACTCGTAGAAAATTAAGATTCCCACAGGTAATTTCAGTAGCTGGTAAAAATACATAGATCTGCAATAATTTTTGTGTTGTTTAACTCTGATATTTTTTATATCTATATACTGACAATTTCCATTTATGAACTGATGCACTGAGGATTTTCATTTAACAGGACAGGTTTCTTTAAATAATCCACTTACAACAGAAATGCATACTTTGGCATGAGAAATTAGTTCTGTTCCCCAGCGTCTCTGGAACACCGCAGACTTGAAAGCAAAAGTTTTTGTTGTATAAGCAAAAAAAATGTGCATGTCAAAGCTGAATTTTCTTTATTGTTTTCCTTGAAAATATCAGCTAAACTTTCCAAGGGACTACATTTTAAAAATCCACATTGGTTGATTAGAAACAAATCAAACCAGATGCACTAACAGTCTTCATATGAAAATTCCCAAGCTAGACTAGATCATACTTTGGAACTGAAATTCTATAGCAGTTTGAAACCTGGAGACTGAGGAAATACATTCTGGACTTTTGTCTCTAAGTGGTACCCCTGAATAAACTCACAGCCCACCATAGGGTACGTTCTGTAATGTGTGGGCTACAGAATGAACTCTGGATGTGTTATCCACTTTAAGACTGGTAGCTCCGTCAGATGTCAGCCTTCCCTAGTTAAGATGTTTAATGACAAACCACTCTCCAGTTCTTGGAGGAAGCCATTCTGGGTTTCCAGAGCTGTATGTGCAAAACATTTATTTATATATGTCTAAAGTTATTCATGCAAAACTACCTGCAAGGTCAGGACCTACATTTTCTCAAAGTAGCAAACATGAGCTGCATGTTAATACTGAAAACACTTTCATGACTTAATGTTACACCATATGATAGTATAGATTCAGAAGAGGAATGCTATTTCAATAGGGAATCTATAACGAATGAGATATAATGAACAGAAGTCACTGCAACAACTGTAAATTTAGTATATGGTATCATTTGCTATACTGTCTCACTCTGTGCTAAAAATGAATTTTTCATATATAGTCATTGAAATGGTTTGTTAGCTGCTTTATTTATTAATGCTGAACTGTGAGGCAATGCACTGACCCAGTTTGTGAGATCCCACCTAATTTATACATGTTTATGCATGTAGTAGAACACTTAGTAGTACACTATCTTGGAGCAAATAAATTCAGTAGACAGGCCCTCAACTATACCAATTTATACCAGCAGAGAAATCATTTATTTTTCTGACAAACAGCAGATCTAAAGACTGAACAGAAGCTGAAGTATTCAGCATTTTAAAATCTATGAAAATACCTTGAAGAAACCACAAAGCTAAAAGGAAAGTTCTTAATTATTCAGGGTCTCTTTGCCCAATTCAGCACCCATTGGAGTCCAGGAAAATGCCCCTATTCATTTCACTTTGGTGCTCTACAGCAGTTGGCAAAAACTTTCAAAAGGGGTCTCCCCCAATATGAAAAATGAATTATTCAGCATTCCACATCATATTTTCTGATGTGTTCACCTTTAAAATACTGTCCCCTTTCTATAAATTTAATTTTATTACAAACTCTTATTTTAATTTTGTATTTCCTGCTACAAATGCAGCTAACATATATCATCTATTTGCAAATCTGAGTTAATTAAATTGGAGTATGCTAGTGTAAGCAACCTCTTTTTAAATACAGACTCTTTGGGTCCTGAAAATCCCTCTTACCAGAAATAACTGCTGTTACTTCAAAGCAGCTGGTGAAAACTGAGTGCTCTTTCATTTTTTAATAAAGAGATTTTCTGGTCCGAGGGGGCACACCTGATATTGTTTGCATCCAAAGCAAGTGGTCTGTAATAAGTGGCCCAATGAAAGTTTAAGCCTGCTTTCAAGGGTCATCAGCTTTTCTGACTGTTAACTTGATCTGTTTAGAACTGGCTAATTTGTTAATCAGAGCAAAGCTTCAAACCTACTGTGATCACCTCCTTAATGCTGTTTTCACACACTAATAATTAAAGCAAAAATTCCATGCAAAAGTGTCAAACACTTTTCTAAAAACACGAAATACATCAACATTTGGTGTAGTATTAAATCATGTTTCAGATGTCAGAAGTTTGTTCTGTTTATACAGCTATTTAAAACTGATTTTCTCTAATACTTTGCATCATGGATTTTCCTTTTCCTCTTACATACCACCTATCAGTTTGAGTTGATTTTCATCTCTTACCGGTTTATGTCTACATGTTTTAGAGGGATTACTCCCTATTCAGGTGGTGAATAATGCAAAACAGATTTACCATCCTCTCTGTATCCTAAAGCTGGTCATTTTGGTTGCAGGAAGCATAGGGCCTCAAAATTATAGAGAATGTAAGGGTTTCTCTGCATGGAAAAGTCACCAGGATATAATTAGAATCTGTTTTATTTAAAAAAAAAAACAACAAAAAACAACCAGTTAATTGGTGCCAAACTCTAACTTTCAAATTAAACTTTCTCATTCAGTTCAGTTGAATCCTTTCCTAATAGCTTTACTTTAAATAATTATATTTTTATTTATTAATTAATTTTCCAGTTTCCAATCTAAAGAGTGTCCACACAGGTTTTTACTCCAGTTTTGCTCAAAGAATTTAAGTTGTGCCAGGTCAATTTTCTCATATAAACTGTTTTCCCTATAACAATATGGACTCTGCGGGTAGGGAAAATAGAGTGAAAATAGCAGAATGCAAAATGCATGTCAGCTGGAAAATAAGTGACCTGCTTGTAAGAATATTTATGTGTTTTCTTCTGACTTGGCTTGGGGAGGAAAACAGCTTGACAAACATCAGCTGTGAGCAGGATGTTTCTGCCATCAAAAATCCACATGGTTGCACTTGAGAGGCTTCTGGAAAAATGAAATGCTGTAGTTCAGAATCCGGAGAGTTTATTGGAAAGGTATCTACCCTAACATCCGCCAGGCAGAGGCGTGTTCTGCCTGTGTGAACTGGTCACTTAGGAGTTATCATAATAATGTCTGCTTTTAGCTCTTCGGTACACATTTACTTAGCCAGAGAAATACACAGTGAAATCTTTCATTAAAAATACCTTCATAGTTATACGTAATTGCTATTTTTTTTAGACCCAGTAGAGTATTTTCTCTGCCAGTACAGTGTTGGAAAAGGAAGATGTATTCACATCTGAGCTTGCTAAAGCACAAAGTCCTCCTCTTCCTTACTCTGTGTGTGTATGTAAGTCACTGAAAAAAATGCAGTGAAGTTCAAAATCATTGTGTCTTTATAGTCTTTCCAGTCTGGAAGTCAGATACATGACTGTAGGCCAGTCTCATTGCATGAAATAAAATATATCTCCGGAACACCACAGTTAGTCTTTAACTGATTTACTATAGTTAAACAGTAACAGTGAGTGTGTTCACAGTACCAAGCCTGGTGGCAAAACCACCCATACAAACAAGCCATTCATGAGAGCAGGAGAGGTTGTGAATAGTCTGAGCTTTTTCTCAGCATTGCAGTTTAAGGCAAGGCTATCAAGGAAATCTCAGTCCAGCTCTGCAGTCCACCTGGAATAAATTGTGAAATGAAAGGTCTCTAGATACTAAGTGAGACCATTAGTGTTTTGAACATTGCAGGGGAAAAGATCAGTCTCTGCATGAACATCTGCGGTGCAGTGAAGTCACCTCAGTGCCCTGGCAGCCTCTCCAGACAGTAGATGAAAAACATGAGAATACCCAGCAGTGGGGATAGTCAGCATTGCTGGACTGGGGAGTTAGGTGGTCAGTTATTAATGGGAGCTTCTCCTTTACTAGTTACAGGAAGGAGCTAACAAAAAAAGATAATGAGGATTATTAAATCTGTTCGACGTGGATGAACTGATCTTCTTCCATTCCATCTACTTCATTTCAATCACGCTAGCCATGATCAGCAAAACAAACAAAAAAAAGGCAAACCACTGAATTAGCTACCTGAGTAGCTTATATTAGCAATACTGATTAGCTACCACTTAGCAAAACCAATCTTCTTGTCAGATGATCTATGATCTATTTATTACATGCTTCATATACAATTCTATACAGTTGCTTCAGTTTAAATGGCTTGGGGAATAGAATCTCATCCATTTAAGAATCCCTTCTACCTTTCTCTATCCATCTTTAAGCTGAGTGGTATCTGATTTTGCTACTCTACCCTACTATTTTATAGGCAATGTTTCTAAACAGAATTCTAAAAACTTGCAGAGAATGTTTTGCATGTACCTTTTCTAGCTCTTGAACCACTCATTATAGTAAGAATTTATTTGAACAGTTTGGGTGTCTCACACAGTGTTTGCATTCTATGTCATTTAAATACCAGACAGCCTGATTACTTATGGAAATGCTAATATCTGTTGAACACAATGGCCTTTCAGAATGTCTGCAATTTCGCAAGATTATTTGTGTCAACAGAAAACAGGAAATTGAATGTGGCAATAGCTAGGGGGGTGCACGGCGGTGAGGAGCTGTGTGCGGAGCAGCTCCATGGCTTTCCTTGGGCAATGCTGGCTGACGGAGCGGGACAGGTGGAGATGATAGCATTATTTAACCAGAGCACTGTAAAGATGTAGTTCAAAAAAATCACTACTGTGTATGTCATGAAAAAAGAAGATGATTCAGAGACAGTTTGCAGAGCAGATGTTGTACCCAGTACAGTTCCATGTATTATTTCTTTTACGTCCAATTTATCACATCACTGTGACTGCCACAGCATACAGGGAATGCTCCATAGGGTGACTGACTAGTATTTGAAGGGAGTAGGAGTCTGTGAGCAGTGCCTAGGTCTCCCCAAGGTGCTGTATATTCCAGGTGTCCTTCCTCCCTTCTAGAAGCGAATACAAGTGAAGCAAGCTGCGCTGGTTACCTGGGCCAGGCAAAGAACCTGAGGCATCCAGCCAAAGGGCCAGCTCCAGGAAGAGCTGACTCAGCGATGGGCCCTACCGCATGCTCTGCCCACCCAGCGCAGGGTTTGCACAGAGCTTGTCATTCAGGGGACGGGTCCCCTGCGCAGCTGCCATCAGCTGCGGGAGGAGGTCCAGCACTCCTGCTGCTGTCCCCGTAGGATAGCAGTTACGCCGGAGGCTGAAATTTCTGTTCTACCTACATCACGCATCTCACTATAAAAAAATACTCTTTACAGCAGTGGTGACAGCACAAATAAATAACCTCCCTGGGGTAGAAGGGACAAAGCAATAGATACTTAATAAATAATGCAGTGCTGTGCATATAGAAAAATTTCAGATAGAACCCACTTCCTTTTAGGATCTCATAAATATTCTCCAACACTTTCCCTTTGGAGAGGCATCTTCCACAGCTGAAGTCTGCTCAAAACAGGTGGTCACGGTTGTTTTGGTGTTTGTTTGGGGGAGCTTTACAGCAGAATTACAGCTGCCATGTTCTAGTTTTCAACACATTCAGAAAATAGAAACAAGTAGTCTTCTTTGTAGAGCTACAGACAGGCACAGTAAGCCAAGTTTTAAGGCTGCTTCAGTGTTTGTGGAGTTCTCACCAAGGGAAATTTTTTTTGTATGAGCAGTGCAATTTTTCTGATTGCTTTTTGTGCTCAGATTGCAGCTTTGAAAGCTGTTGACACACATGCACAACAGACTTTGCCATTTTACTGCTCAATTGAAAGCAGCTTTTCTTTCCTTAGATTTATGATATCTTGTTTTCTTGAGTATTAAAATTCTTTGAGAAAAGACAGAAATATATTAATTTTCCACGGGCAATATATTTTAGTAGAAAATTGGTGAATGCTTATGTTAAACCTAAACAATGCAAGCTGTTAGGACACGGAAATACAGTATTAGCAAGGCATGCTTTAAAAAAGATAGTCAGGCAAGAGAAACATGGAACCAACCCCCAAACCCGAGAAAATTATTTATAAAAGATTAGCCTTACATATAAGCATATGCAGCAGGATGCATGCAAGATTTGTTTATCATGACCTCTAATTAATCTATGTTATGATTTGGAACTGAGTCCAAACTGGATCTTCTGTCAGCTGGGTCTCCTTCAGCCACATCACAGGCACTTTCAGGAGGTAGCACACTGTAGCAGAAAGTTCAGGTCTTCATTAGTTCAGGGCTGATTTGCACAATTAAATGATTATTCCTAAAACTAGGAAATTCTTCTCAATTGAGGGCATGATTCTGGAGCCCTTTATCACAAACATATGAACGCAGAGAAAACAGATATTCAGGTTTTCTTGAGGAAGGGCCTGAGGATTTGTATACAATTTGCATTTTGCCCTTTGGCTTTCACATAATTAGGGACATCTCTAGATTTGTTTTTCAAATTGAGACCATTAGGAGAGCACAGTGAATTCCTGTATGAGCCTACAGGGCTGTGTTTGCCAAGGTGCAGGGCTTTTCCCAGGAAAGGAAACAAAGACTTCATTTTAGTTAGCTTTATAATGAGCCATTTAGCGAAGATGGGAGAACGTGTTACCAAAGAATAAATATAACAGAAACAGAGATATTTAAATTGTATATCCGATAGAATTATCTTCTAGGTTTTTAAGGTTTTAAAACTTCAGATGTTCTTGGAGGGGAAGTCAAGTATTCATTTTAGGGAAAAAAAGTCAAGATGACTAACATTGCACATATTTAATTTAGCTCCACCAGTGTTTATAGCACTGGACACAGTGTGTTTTACTGCAATAAGATGAATATTTATTAACAATTCAGAATGATCTGTTCCAAAATGTACAGTGCACTCACAGTGATGTTTTACCACAGAAGTCCAGGTGTTTCCTGTCTAAGTTTGGAAAGGCTGCTAGCTTAAGATGGGTTTACTGAGCAATGCTTTATAAGCTTAACGTGCAGCAAAATAATGCAAAATTTACTCTGCCTTATCCCTCAAAATGCAAATGGTTAAAATTTTTAAATGTTGGTATTGCCCAATCTAATGTGGAGGACAGACTTGAGGAAATTTATTTAATATGCACAAGGAACTGCCATTGTTCTTTATTCCAGTGCCTCTGCTGTAGTTCTGTAAAGTGTTTCACTAACATGGAATGGGAAAGTGAAAAAACTGATAGAAATTGATATTTTCTACATTGTACCTCCACATGACATTTATGTTGATGGTAATTCCACAGATGATGGCAGGCAATGTTCTCAGTTTGGTGCTTCGTTGTGTTTTGAATAGTCCAGCTGGGCATACTGGACTGTTCAGTAGGTTGCATCTCAGCAAAGGGTTTCAGGACTATTAAGGCAACCTGCCTGAGCTGGAAAGTAGACCCTCTCCACATATCCAGAAAGAATTATAATTGTACTTGTACTGCTTCTGCTATTGATCCATCCCTGGCACCGCTCTGCCCACACATGCAGCTTTCCTTCCAGGAGAAACAGGGGAGCAGGAGACAAATAGGCGCCCATGTAACACCCGTGCTGCCCTGAGGTTCAGCAGCGGGAGCAGCCATACTCCAGGAGCAGAAAAGCTCCCAAGGCCAACCGATGTCCTACAGCCACTGTTAAATGGGCTAGGAACTTCAGTGTTCCCAGTGATGGTAAGTTTCATAAACCTTCACTTACATCTGAAACCCGTCATTATAGAACTTGTAGAGTATATTGCGCCGTTTCCACATTACTAGTGTCTGTGTCCAAGCTACTGAATACATATCCAGAGATAGGCAAACTGGCCTACTTTTCTGTGACATGTTCCCCCGATGGAAAGCTTTACCTTAGGGTTGTACATGCATGCCATGTTTAGAAAGCATGCTGCTCTGTTTTCACAGAGAGGAAATTAGGTTTCTGTTTATTTCTGTTTACTGGAGATAGGCTACTAAATGTCAGTCTGCAGATTTTCTGAGGAACTCAGAGCTGTGCTGCTGTCATTGGTTGTACTTTTGTGTGATCACATCACAACAGGGAGAAGATTTAAAGAGCATTCAGTTGCTTATAAAGTCCATTTCTTTTAAAAATCTAAGCTTGATGGTAGCTGTTTGCCTTCTGAAATGGTAAGATCGTTGTCACTTTCTCAGAAAGACCAGATATAAGTGCTCCTCTGTGAAAAGTAACATGAAAATCAAAGAGACATGACCAGCCAAGGGAAACCAATTAGTGCCAATTAAGCTGGCTCCCAGCTAAGCTAACTCAGTTCTGCAAGCCTCCATGAATGCTTTGGCGGAAGTCTGGAAATGCTTCCTTCTTCCACAGCTATGTCTGGTGATGGCAACGCTGGCAGTTCCAGCCCGTTCCTCTTGTGCCCTATGCCAGGAGCACAGCAGAGCCCTATTTTCTCCTGTCTGCTTCAAGACACAACAAACTGCATGGAGCCTGTGAAGGTAAAGCTGAATTGTAAAAAACACACTAGGAGTAGGAAGGAACAGAAATTTTGGACAAAGTTCTAAGCCAGGAAGTGAAGATATTATTAGAAAGTTCAATTTCTAAAAAAAAACCAAGCCTGTCACTCGGGAGCCATCTAGTGCCTGCCTGGTCTCTGCACGGGGAGACTGACTGGCCCGGGTGTCACTGCATCAGCTCAGACCCAGCTAAAAAGTAAACAACTAAACCCAAAACTAAATAAATGGACCTGTAACATGTCAGGTAAACTATCACAAGAGTTGGTGTCCAGTCCTGGAAGCCTATATGCATATAAATGTTTTGGTTCTTCTAATATTTGCATGTTAGTGCTAACAGGATTTGACCGTTCTTTTGAATGGCAATTAACACATTGGCTATAGATATTAATCAACAGCAAAGGGTGGAGAAACAGAATATGCTTCCTGCATTGGTTTGTGCAATGTTTAAATACCCCTGGAGGTAGGGGCTGGGCATAGCGAACTCTGTAAACTCCTTCCACACTTACTGTCATCATTCATTGTGAGCAAGGGGTGTTCAAATCAAATGATATGCTCTGAGGATGGGCAGCAACATGCCTGAAGTTTGAACATGCTGGAATTTTCCGAACTTCCACCAGCCCTCACCTCTCACTACTTCTTTTTCAGTCTCACTTTCTAAGCTTTAATTTGTTGCTTTTTCTTCACTTG
Source organism: Microhierax caerulescens (assembly GCA_035590215.1). Lineage (NCBI taxonomy): Eukaryota > Metazoa > Chordata > Aves > Falconiformes > Falconidae > Microhierax > Microhierax caerulescens. The sequence goes on along the minus strand of JAVJGJ010000047.1, from coordinate 20,085,193 downwards.
GGAATAGTGGGTATTGGGACCAGAATTATGTAAAGCATACTCCTCCTTTTATCAAGAACTTTATATTCTGTTTTTGTCCTAATGAAGTCTCAGTAGGGTGTGACTTGTATTTATGTACTGTTACGGAAAAGCCTTTCTAAATGTCTTTTGCTGAAAGTTTAGGAAAAAGGAACAGAGCTTACACAGGCTATCTTCAGGGATTCTTTTCAAAAAATATATATGTTTTAAAAGATGTTTGACACAGCTGCCCATTTTCACTCACAACACAACAATCTACCTTTGAATTACAGACTTGAAGGTGATTATTACACTTTATTTTCCAAAACGACCATAAAATACTGTTAAGCATCTTCACACTGTTGCAGCCCAGCCCAGCCACTCCAGAACTATGGCTGTAGTCCAGGCTCTGCTGTCCCGCCCACTGCTGCTGCATGAATTCTCCTTTGTGCTAACTCATCCTTAGAGTCAGCTTGTAAAATGTAGGAAAAGATCCTGTGGGTCATTTCACACAAAGAACTGCAACTAGAAATCAACTGGCCCTGGCATATGTACACTAGAGATGCTCTTCCCAGCTCCAGACCAAGGCTGGACTGCAGCACCTCTCTGTCTTACCCCTTCGTTGAACATGGCTCAGGCTGAAACAAAAGAAAACCCTTCTGAAAGAAATACTGTTTTCAAAATGTGGTCTCTGACTATGGATGCCAGTAATGTCACTATAAGCACACCAGGCAGAACTCGAGCGTTCTACTGTGTAGCCTGGGCTGATGACATTAAAGAAAAAAAGTTGTTCTGTGGTCAGAAAAGCCAATCAAACCATTTTTCTATGGGATTTCATAAAGGATTTTCCTAAATCCTTTGTTTCCTTTTTCCGCATGATCCTCAGCCTTCCTTCGTGTCCCTGTGCCCCATCCACTGAGCAATCCTGGAACGTGTTGTGGCGTGCCCAGAGTAGCACATATGCTCCTCAGCCACCTGGCTCCTGCCCTCCCGTGCCCCCCGCCAGCCTTCACAGCAGCTGGGCTATCTTCTAGGCTTCCCACCATCTGTCAAGGCCAGCAGAAAGCAGCCAAGAAGTTCAAAAGTTACTGGGAGGAGACTGGAGAGAGAACACGTTCTGCATTTTTTGAGAAGTCAGGCTAAGAGGGACCTGGAAACATCTGTTGGACACTGAGGTGGCTCCTCCTCTGCCTCCTCCATGCAGCAAGCTGAGCGTTTCCAGGAGAAGGGGAGTATTTTATGTACTAGCGCTTATAAGGCAAAATGTCACACCTAATGCAGACGTAACGTATGCTCCAGGATGTGGTGTGTCCCTCAGCTCTTGTGCTAAGTGCTTTCCCGTGCTCTGCTCAGAGGCAGGGCTGCCGTGCCTGTTCGGGAGTAGCAAGGAGCTGCCAGGCGAGTCCTCCAAGAAACAACCACGGCTGCGAGCCCTTGCAAACTCATGGCTTGCCCAGAGTTGGCCAGAATCAAAAGAAACCAGCCCAGAAGTCAGGGAGACAGTGGCGTGTTCATCAAGGTCTTGTCATGTCCACACAAAGTTGGCCATCTGGGGCTTGGGTCAGCATCCTGCTGTGGAGGTACCGTGCAGCGCGGCTGTGGTACGACCACTCAGTTGTTTCTCTGGCTGGGATGTAATTCCATCAGGTCTCGGGCAAGTGGTCAGAGCTCGAGTTTCGAGCCGCTTCCAGGCAGCTCTGGTGAATAAAACCCCTCATTATTTCAGAGATTTACTAATTGTTTTTTTGATTCGGAACACTGGAAATGAGAACACCTATTTTTCTATTTTCGCTGAGTCCAGTGCTTTTTGGTGTAGGCACCCTGGGGAAGCAGTGATTTAGTCATCCAGCCACGTAACAACGTGGGGCTTAATGAGTAACACATTTGTACTTTCCATTCTCGGTCTGAGAAAGGACCTATAAATAAAACATATTTGCCCTCAGATCAAGAAAACCTTTTTCTTAAATAATGTCATTAAATTTTAAATTAGAGGTACAGGCAATTACTGATGAAAATGTTAAATACTGGATAACCTATGAATATGACCTAATTTAATATAATTTTATAAATGGTTGAATTCAATTAAATAAAAACTTTTGTATAACATTTAAACTGTTTTCTCAGTTCTCCCCAGAGCTCACAGTAGGTTACTGTGAGCCAAACAGCATTACGGCATTTGTTTAAAATGCCAAAAAGCTTAGGATAGATCCCATACACTTCTAGCTGAATCCCTAGTCACTGGACAGCAATTTCTAGGCAGAAGCTGCTGTATTAAATAATTGCTAGCTAATAAATATATTTTAGACACATTATAAACCTGGATGTTAAACCCGTTAGAGTAAATGAAATGTTTATTGCAGAAAAAATATACAATTTGCTGTTTTGACCTAGGTGCGTTGTCATGGAAACCAAAATCTTTCTTGTGCAATAAAAAATCTGCTTGTCATCTGATTTGAGCCAGTTATTTGCACAGGTGGTTTTCTTAGCAGACAAGTATTAGTGAAAACAAATCTATTCTTTCTCAATACTTCCATTATGTGTTCCCACAACAATGTGTTTCATTTCACTAGCTTTGTAATTAATGATCCATTATCAACTAATTAAATCACATGTAGATTTTATATGAGTTCATCTGTTACACAATGCTTGCTCCCCAGTCCTCCTTCCTGGGTGTGTTAACCTTGTAAGAGTTTTAATTAACGGTGAGAATGAAGTATTGTAAGTTTGCACGGTACTTCAGACAGGCTAAAGTAGTAACAAATGTGGACATGTAAATATATCCAACAATTTAATACCAATTTCCTTAAATGAAATAAAGCAGCAGTAGGAGTAACTGAAATCAGATTTACAATCTGTACGTAAAACTGTTGTAAAATATTAAGCTCATATGGTTGCAGACAATGGAAACTGAAATGTGAACTATGCTAACAGTTCCAAAATGTCATCCAAAAGAAAATTCAGCTTAATAGACAACATCTTTGCTGTTAGGCCTGCTCCAGACCTTATTGAGATCAGTGAAAAGACATTCATTAACTAGTTTTGGATCCAGTCCTTGATTTGCAATCCTTTGGGCAGAGGCTGTCTCCATCTGTGAAAGCCCATCCCACAGTATAGCTGGTTTGTAAGCCTGGGTTGACTTTTTCACAGTACCATAAAAAGCAGTAATAGTAGAGGTGAGATGGAAACAGATGAGACAAAAGAAAGCATTTTTGATTGTGTGATATTTTCTACAGGAGTTTTAAGACAGAGTAAGATGAGACGATGACGGCAATGCTTATAGGATTTCACTGACATCTCATAAACTGTACTTGAGACTAATGATACGCGTAATCAAATGGGACCAAGTGGACAGTGTTTTTTAATTTCTCTCTTAAACTGGTTAATGGATAGCAATGTCACTTTATTTATCCAGGCTGCCAGATTATTCCCAAGACTCACACAACATCCCCGCTGGGGTGCCCGCCCCTCACGCATGCTCTACAGCTGCCCGGGTTGTGCCTTGTCTTGCTCCGGTCTCCCCCATGGCAATGGCAGCTCGCATGCCACGTCTGTCATCTGCTGCCCATGATGCCCCTGGACGTGTGGTACCATAGCGGGGGAGAAGGTCAGGTTAGCGGGGAGCTGGACGCGGAGCAGCCCTGCTCCAAGGGGTGCTCAGTGGCTGCAGTGTAACATCAAAAGCTCTTCACCCTCGTGCCCACCCCTGGCCCGGGGTCCCACCATGGAGTGGGCTGGGCAGTCCTGGGCACCACCGCGTCACTTGCCCATGCTGTGCTAAGCCTTGACTCAAAGTGCCACTCGCCTGAAGAGGTGAAGCCCTAAAGAAAGAAATACTGTGTCCCACCTGGAGGGACAGGGAGGAGTTAAATATGAAACTTCCCATTTGAAGCCACTGGCTCTTGAGCTTCTTCTCTAGGCAGTTTTGAGCATCTGCTACAAATGAGAAGCTCTACAGGATTTAAGATTCCAAGAAAATACTCCAGGTAAATAACAGGGCCTTACACATTCCTTTGCAAATACGGCAAATAGTGTAAACAACTTTTTGAGACTGATTATATAAGTTATATGTTTAGTCTACAAATGGGGTACCTTTAAATAAAGCTCCTTTGTTTCTACTTGGAATGGCTTTATCAAAGATTTAAGAATCAAGTTTTATACATGCAGTGGAATGTTAAATCACGTGCAACCTGAGTGCCTTGGAAACGCAATGCTTTGGGGCACTTTTAAGAAACTACATTAGTTAAAAGTTTTATTTTATCTGATAACTATGGATTTTTTCACACTTATACAGAACAGCAGTATACTCGGTATTATATTTTAAAATATGTTTGTTTTAATAATGCAAAAATGGACTACTCACATACTAGAATATTTACTGTAGGTATTTCACTAGATGGCAGTACAGCACTATAAACCTTGGAAGAACATGAGTTCAGTTCCTGCGTCTATCAATAAATAATCCCGTTTACTTTTATAATAAATATTAGGTGTGATGAATGATGAATTGTTACCATGAATGAAGCAAACAGTGTTGAGATCTTGACTCATACCCGTTGGTTTGCTCTGTCCCACACGTGGACACAAACACTGAGAAGCTCAGAAGCTGGGGCACAATGGAGAGACTCAAGGGGAACTGTAACTAGAGCAAGTATTTCCGTTCACGAAAGAAAAGAGGGGAAGAAACTTCTCTGAAGAGTGAAAGGAGCAGAAAAAGAACAGGTTTCACGTTTTTGAGAGGAACTGGAAAAAAAGGGAACTGTGGCCAAAAACTGAACGACATGTTTAACATCAAAAATGCCAATAAACTTGGAAAGGCTGCATTTATAGAACAGAAAGTCTACCAAAAGCTTAGAAAAAAAGGAAAGACTTTCCAGATTTAATTTGAGGGTAGATAAGAGGTACTCTAGGGATATTACATTTCCTTATCTTGGAGAAAGAAAGTATTCTGTCCACAATCTTACGATTTCCCTGAAGATTAGTGAATAGCAAACTAGGACCAGCTCTTCATCTGCTGCTGACTTTCATGGCTCCTCTGACTTAAATGAAGTCACTCTGACTTAAAACAGATGAAGATCAGACCTCTGTAAGTTTGAAGCATTTATCAAGCAAGCAGATAATATCTTTATTTCTTTTCTCCTGAAGAATATTATTAAATTATATGCAAAGTTTAGGCATCCTATATTTTCTCTAAATTGTGTTAACAATCTGTTTTTTATTGAAGCACTCAGATGGTCCAGTTGTTACTTTAATTTTTCTTTAATTGATCTCATCCTGGCTAATGCATTGTATTTAAAGTAGTAATTTGGTAATCTGAAGGTTCCATACACATGAAGCTAAATGCTGTGACAGATGAGATTTGGCAGATTTAGCTGCAGTGGCTTAAGACATGAACACCTCCAGCTGTTCAGCTAATACCTCTCTGCCCTCCAGCATCAGCGTCCTCTAGAAAGGGTGACAGAACGGGACACGTGTCAGCACTTCAAGTGCCCCAGTTCACAGCCTGGCATTTCAGCCTAAAGCACTGATGAGGGGAGTGTGAAATACAAGAGCGAGCTAGAGTGATGTACAGACGCATACTCCCTGCCTCAATGGCAGCGATCAGCGTCAAGACAAAGCAGACAGCTGGGGGTAGGAACAACTGCCACAGCTAAATCTGTCAGAGTTTGATAATGACAGCCAAAGGCATCAGCAGACTACAAAAGTACATGTTTTCAATCCAGCCCTAATAACAAAACACTTAAGCACCTTCTCAATCTCATTGACCTCACAGGTCTTAATGCCTAAACCAAAGCCTATAAAACCTCACCCAGTAACTTTTGATCTGTTCAGAATGAGGAGTTAAAGTAAGGGTATTCCATTTCATTATTAAAATTATCTTCAATTTTGCAGCTTCTGACATTATTGCAGTATGTCACATTCTTTAGTGCAATACTACTACTTTCCCTAAGTGTAAAGATACATCTTGTGAAGGTTGTCCTTGTGCAGCGACAGCAAGGAGTCAGTAGGCTGGGCTGTAGATGGGTCTGTAGCACTACGTTGCTCTTTTTAGAAAAAATATTACTTAGCCAATATTTCCAAGTCTGATAATTTTTTCCTGTTGATTCAGTGAAAAAGACTGTTAATCTTTTCCCTGAGGTGTAAGTTTCATTGTATGATACATGCTTTTAGCATTGGAACTGGTATTATTGGCGAGTAAGTCTCCAAGTAAAAAAAACCAAAAACTTTTATCAAAACTGTAACTGCTGAATACATGTACTAGATTTACATCAGATGGCTGTCACAAAAATCTTGATTTTAGCTCTAGAGGATTTAGAGGCAAGTGAAACTAAAAGTTTTCCCAAAATTCCAAAAATCTGAGCCCAAGAATGTCAGTTTGTCTGTCTCCAGTCACAACTCCCAGCAGGTCCTGAAACATGTGATGCATTGAAGCCATCAAACACCATCATCAGGAGAAAACGCAACGTGAATTCTGTAGTGTTAAAATTGTTCTTTTTAATCTGGCCTTCCTTTGACTGCTGGTGCAAAGCAATTGAAAGCTGCTGCCTGGCTGGCAGAGAGCACGTGTGATATTAGTTCATCTCCAGTGAAGTTTCCAATTAGTTCATGTCCAATTCATACTGCTGAGACATGCATCCAGCCTTCCCCAGACAACTTGTCTTTTTACAACCAGAAGCATTGACAAGTGGAGGAAGAGTGATTTAGCCATTTGGCCAGGATTTAAAGACTGTTTTGCAAACAGAATGCCTGGCTTGCAGAATGCCAGATAAATGGGCCCCGCTCCCACACACATTGACTGGGCTCACGGTTCTAGCGCTGCAGGTTCCTCATTATGGCAAAATTAGAGGTGATGAAATTTTTATCTTTGTTTCAAGACTAAGGTGAGTACAGACACATTTTGGACAAAAGGCCAATGTAACTTTTGCTCAGGAGAACAAAGCAATCACTGCAAACATGACTGGAGCAGCTCAGCAGTTTGGGCAGCCTTGGGAGCTGGTTAGTGAGCGAGAGAAATATAGAAGTGCATCAGTGGCTTGGTGCCGTGGTTTGTTCCAGGTGGGAACTTCCACAGCACTTTTCATTCAGCCTAATTGGGATCCTCTGGAAGTCAAAAGGAGCTTGATTGTTGCTGTCACCAGCAACAGCGTTAGTTAAACAGAAGGCACTTTTGTACCGGTATCACCTTCATACATATAAGTATGACATATACAATTACTTTAAATTGACAAAGAGCTTGTGCAATCGAGGTATTTGAATAATAAGCCTCATTTACTTGGAAATGTTAACAGGGCTATAACCCCATGCAGTGTGGCACATGCTTCATGGCATATAAGGCTCAAATACCTATTTCCCCTTTGTACTGATACATACGGTGTTATTTAAAAAAAAAATATCACAGAAATATCAAAAATGGCTGGGGTAGTTGTGTTTCTTTAAAAATACTGTAATAGAATTTGTTATTAAAGTTCGTTACTGTGCACCCATAAATATTTACATATTTTTATGAGTATATTCACAGGCCATGGTGGATTCAAAAGCAGTCTGATCCTTGAAAGTATCAGTAAATAGCAACAGTTATGTAGCTTCTGTGTTTTAATAACAGTGTGTTTATTTAAATGTTCTCTCAGTAGTCAGCTGCATGCTTCCAAACGACCATTCTGGAGGTTGTCTCTCCAGACAGAGATACAAAAATAAATTTGACCCACTTGTAATATATTGGATTTTTCTTTATAATCTCATTAAAAAGTGTGCAGTGAACACAAACCCATAATTTACCTGGTGTTGTAGTTTCATTAAACATCAAAAGGGTGCTTGATGGAGTAGAATAATCCTATTCTGCATCCTTCATTGAACATCTTTCAGAATAAGTTCATTCATTTAATTAGAAGGTTTCTCTAAGTGAAGATTGCACTGGTTTTACTAGTCTGACCAAATTTGCATTTGTTATCCAAAGCACCCTCTATTTTACTATACTTATAAGTGCGTTAGAACACATGCTGCAAAGTATCTCCACAAATTGGTACTTATTTTCAGAATTGTGTTAGTACTAATTCAAAAGTGAAGGAACAGAGAAGCTCCATTACACTTTAAAGTGGAATTTTCCCTTCAAATCTGTGGATTAGTCATGGCAAAACAATGAAATGTTTAACTCAAGAGTAAATGGGATTATTAAATATCTTTTCAAAGTAGAAAATCACATGCATTATTCTATTCCAAATACAAAAGGACAGTGAATGAGTTTCTCCCTTTATTCAGTATAAAACAATGAATAATACCATGGGCATACTTCAGCCTCAGAGGACTCGGCTGAATCACATACACTGAAAACTACCCGAATCATTTTAATATGAAGGTGACATTCTCTGTGATTAAAACATGGTATTGTTGTGATGATGGTGAGGCTTGTAAAAGCTGGGATGTTGCAAACTGGGCTATAGTAAACTGGGCTATTGTAGCTAAGGCAAATTTTAACTCCCCATCTCAGTCCCATATGCAGACAGTTTTGGGAAGATGCTGTGAAGCACAGCAGCCATAACACACAGCTGGATGAGTAAAGCTGTTTCGTTTCCATTTTTCTCTTTAATATGTCTGGCTTTTGGGATTGTGACCTTTCTCACATCTAGATCGATATGTCTGTAACCATTAATTCTAGGAAAACCAGGATCTGTTTGTAACGCTAGAGGTTAGGGTGTGACACATGGTCATGTCTCTCCCTGCCAAAGAATGGATAGGTGGCTAACTAGGCAGTTCTCTTCTTAATCAATGATGTACTCGGGCTACAGAGGGACAGAGATGGATAGTTCTTCAGCACCCAAAACAGCAAGGCGCCAGTGGAGCTGGAATACCTAGCCCAAAAAGTTCTGCCTTACCTTAAAGCAGATTTTTTTCTTCCCTGATATCTGACTCCTCTTATGCCTGTATTGGGTTAAATGTAAGCTTATTTCATGCACAGTATCAAAAAAAATTCATGTATTTACTAGAAGTAGGTATCTTTTCTCATGTGAGTAATAGTCCTAATAAACATCAATAGGTAGCAAAACATTGCTAAGCCCTGAATTTATGGTACCCAGGATTCTTACCACCAGGTAAGCACAAAAAACTTTCAGCCAGCTGTGCAAAATTATTTTTAAGGAAAAAAATATCAGATGGAAATTGTGCCAGCCTAATAAAAATTGTCTTTATAGGGGCACCTGAAAGGATCTTTGGAAACAGAATTGTTAGTTAATGAGATCATTTGAGTAGTCTCTCTAAGTGGTTGGCAATCCCACAGGGACGGAAGAAGTACGAGTCCTTCACCTTTTGGCCCATCTCACATTCAGCAATGACAAGGTTGCCTGAAATGTATTCTTTGGAGACTGCTTTAGAGAACACGAAGTGAAGGGCATTTACTAGATTTTCACACTTTATCTCATTTGCTAAGGGATACCTTTCAGGAACACCTTTCCTTTGCCCACAGCTGAAGTCACTGCAGTCTGCACAGGACTACTTTGACTGCAAAAAGTCTGTTTACTTGGCTTCAGAATGGATTCAAGACTCTAGGCTTTTTGTGCTGAACTATTCCTGGAAAGGCAAGTATGAAGAAGCCTTCGCTGTGGTTCACCAAGTCTGGTGTGAGCGGGTTAAAAGATTTATTATGAGTTGCACCAGCAGCATGCTTAGAAATAATTATGGACTTTGCTTGTGGTTTTATTTCAGGCCGTAGGGGTGAACAGTAAGAGATAACAGATACTCAGTTGCGTTCAGGGGCTTGCTGCTTTTGTTACTGCAATTACTACTTGGAGGCAGGTTAGTATTTAAAATAATCTGATCCTTTTATTACACAAACCCATATTAACTCAACAGAATGACTGCTTAATTTAAGAGGATAACTTACGCATTAATGAGACATAGGACAGTGACCAAGTCATATCATGTTTTGAGGAACTCTTAGGACTCAGTACAATAAAACCATATTTATCCCTACCTAGATATTTCTGCCTACCAGAACATACAGGGGAGTGACATAATTGTTTCTGTAGAAAAGAATTAGATGGAGAAAAATCACTGAGTCTGCATACAAAATATGTTGAACACAAGAGATGCATTTCAAAAATGTTATCTTTTCAAGGGATGCAATAAAGTTTAATCAATTGATTTTGTTCTGAGTATTTCAGGGCAGGAAATAAATCTTTATTTCCTTTAGCAGTTGCTTCCAGTCATTTCTTATCCTGCCACTATTCATTGTCCTGGCTATTCTGTGACCCTGTGATCTCCATTTCATGTTTGTTAGAAGATTTTGCTTACTTAGCTTTGTGCCATCCCTACATGAGGCTGTGGCAAATAAAACAAGAACAGGTACAAGTCATGCCAAAAACTCAGTCCTTGAGCTAAGAACAAGTTTGGGATTGACTCAGCATATGTAATGGTTCAGTAAGCCGGTGTTTTTCTGGGGTGGCTGCCATCCTGCACTTCAACAGCTAAGCATTCACTTTTAAGATAGTGTTAAGATGGGTGTTAACCCATCTCCACTCAGTCAGTGCCAAAATTCCCATCAACTTCAAGGAGATGAGGGTGTCTTCTCAAGTCTCTGGGCTCAGTGTGATACTTCTTCTGTGTGGCAGGCTATGCCAATGCTTTGCTTTTCCCATGTTTCCTGTGGATTCTTTGATGTGACAACTACTGTTCTGTATTAAACCGTATTTTTTTTTAATTTAATTTTCATGGTGCTTCCATCCAACCCTTCACTAAGGCAATAAAACATTTACTGTGAAGACAAAGTCTGTAGTCTCTTTGGATTTGAAGTAAATCTTCAACATATAAATTAAAGGGCAGGTGCTTGAAGCTGTATGTAAAAGATGCTAAGGTGAAATGAGCTTTCAGAAAAATGAGAAATGGCAGAATTCCTTCGAATGGCATGTTAACTCTGAGGCATAGTGGTAGTTCAAAGGGTGTTAACACTCAGTATCGCTATTACTCTTACACTTCTGTGCAGGTAAAAACAAGACAAGCTGCACACGTTTCTGTGAGTGGTCATGCATGAAGACTGAATGGCTAACGTACCTTTGAAAGTACTGATAGAAAGAACCTTTATTTGAAGTTTTTTCTCTGTGTTGTTTCCTATATTTTTATTGGCTCTATTTCTTAACCAAATTACACCTTCCTTTTGTTTGTCCCTGCATGCTTGAGGTAAGATGCTGATGATACATGAAGAGTAAATGTAGAAACTGATTTAATTAATGATTACTTATAATCCTTTTCTGCATTCAGCATTTTATCTTGCCCTGTTCATCATCCACTTGATAAAAAGTACCTAAATATTTGTCATATGTAACACCTATCAACGACAGCTGAGTAGGTACTGAGCTAAGATACTCAGCTTCACAGTCTTGTCTGGCGGTGTGAATTTCCATCTCTATAGGGTGAGGACTGGATTAGGTGGGGCTGTTGGAGGGACTAAGCCTGAAGTAGCTGTGTTGAACCTGTCCCAGAGTTATCTTCATACGGCTACTGAGAGAAACAAATCTAAGTTTGTTTTCAATGGATTAGTCAAACTTCACTAAATGCTTGTGTCGACATTCTCATTTGGAATTAAAGCGGCCTTAATTCAGTTTCATTCACTTAGAAAATTGATTAACTGTATGGACACAGCATTGTAAGCAATAATATTACCATGGCTTAATGAGTTACCATTCATCAGCTGACTGTCAATAACTTCTTTTCTATAAGCTTCCACTCCACCACAGTTGCAGGGCTTGCTTAGTAATTGTGAGGGGCTGACAGCCTACACATGGTCAGGGCAAGCAGCTAAACCGACAGGCAGTAATCTTTTCATCTCAATTGCCCTGAAGTCATACCCCATGCTTCCAAAGTTTAGACAAATTCTAAATTTGTTGAGCACTTCGTGTGGACTTCTCTGCAAACAGCCCTTACTTTTAGGACCGCCACCAAGAAGCACTACATTTCAGGCAAACAGCATCCCTTATGAGAGAGGGACAAAAAGCCGTATCTGTGCCAATTTACGGGTGAAGGCTACACAAGCTGTGCCGCAGGACAGGGGTGCAGGTGGTACTCCCCTAGTAGCAGCAGTATTACATGGAAAGCCAACATACTCTTCTGCCATTTTGGGCCAGTATATACTGTCCCAAGGTAGTTGATGTAGAGGTACACCCATACAGGTAGCAATCTAGCTTTGCCAAAGGTGCCTGCTGCAGGCTAATTTACCCTACTGAGCATCACAGCGAGCCCAGGCTGTGCGTTGTGTGGCAGTCAGCAGTTTGCTGCCCTGGGTGCAAGGGAGCTGGTGAAAAGCTCACCAAGCAATTGCTCACTTCCGTGAGTGCATACATACCGTGAGTGAGACGTACCTTAATCAATGCTAAATTCAACACAAGTGACCAAGGTAGATACAATTGTAATTTCAGTTTTTCTATAATTACTTCCAGTAAGTGTTCCTGTAATACAAAAAATCTACAGTTGACTATACAATGAAACAACTGTTCTTAAATTATACAGTTTAAATTAGTCATGAGCCCCAGTGAAGAATGAAAGATGAAGAAGTGAAAAGCAAGCACTCTGCAGGGCTTTTCAAATTATTGTAAAGTTTGGAAAATTGGGCCCACTGTGTCTATTACCCACTTTATAACAGTCATAACTAGATTGTTTTGTTTGTTACACTGCTGGATGCTGTCATGGATCTTAAAGCCTTGCCAATTGTTTTATTTATTGCTAACTTTGTTGAATGCCATGGTAGAATGAAATAATTGGACTTTGTTTATAGTGCCAAAATATGTTTTCCTGAATGACTGTTTTCAGCAGTCAGTGCAGTTAGGTAAACACATGGACCATATACCACAGAGACTTAAGAATGGTATTGGTTATTTGCTTCCTGCATTATCTTCAGACTTAAATCAAGTAAACCACAACCAGTCTTCAAATTTGGAAGCAGCTTTTCACTACTTTCTATAGTATTTAGTTTCAGATAGACTCCTTGTGTGAGGTTTTCTCCTGCTCATGGTCATCCAAACTCACTCAAATACTTACCTGCTCTTGGCACAGGCTCTCTAACAGAAGCACGGGTGAGGTCTTTGGGGAAGGCAGCATGGGGTTTGGGAATACATGTTTGAACTACACTAGACTGCAACATTAAAAGATGCTCAGTCAGTCTCTGTAGGGATTGACCTGTCTTTTCACTTCATGTGCAACATCCAGTTTCAGATATCTGAAGGGATCTGATATCTAATGTACATGAACAAGTTCTCCTGAAGTCACTGAAGTGCTGTATTTGAGCACAGCACTCTGACTCCTTTTGTCACTCCCAGACTTTTTGGAAACATCATGAATAAACTAATTCAGGAAACATGTAATCTGGAGAAAAAAGGGTATTCTTTGATCAGCAAGAAGGCGGCATACAAAATATATTCATACACACAAAAGGCACTTAATACAGAGAAAGACCTAAAACCCAAGAATTATATGGTTTGGAGTAGCTGGTGTGGCAAAGCCTTAAGAGATGTGAAAGGCGCATGAGGAACGCAGGGGGATTATAAACAGAGAAGAAATGCTGCAAGAAGCAAGCACACTGGGTGTTTTACTTCGATAAAAACAACAGAATTAGTTGCTGCTTATGAAAGCCACCACAGGTTTTGGGGTTTTTTTTTAAAAAAAATTAATTCAGCTGTCCTTTCATCAAGTAAAAAACTGTTTCTAGTTGGGCTGTATGAAATTTATAATTTTAAATGAAAACATTCCAGTAAATAATCTCATTCCCACTCTTCTCTGTTCCCCACAACTCACCAAACATCAAAACACAACCGAAGGGTGAAAAATTAATCTAAAAAATTGCTAATCTGTTCATTTAAGTATTGCTTTAAAATAGCCATTGTGGCGTCTTTGCCATTATCTGTGGCAGGCATGTAATTGTGGAAAATTTTAAAGGTCCCATCTGGCTCCCTGGTACATTTATTCTAATTGTGAAAAAGCAGGGATATTCTTGCCTCTCATTAGTATAAGCTTACTTGCCGTAGTATCTGTCTCATAACAACGTAGGTCAAAGATGAGACACCTTAATGAGAATCTTCATAACAAAAACAGGAAATACGGTTCATTTTCTTATCTTCATTTGCAACTCAAAACTTCATGCCCAAAATGAAAACACCAATTTTCCTTAATTCATTTTGTTGCTTTGTCTTTCTCTTGGGCCTTTATCTATTAAGCAGGGCAATTATAGGATGTATTTTCATCATAAGTATTAATATTCCCATTTATGAATTAATTTACTAGCATAGGAGCAAGGAACTAAAGGACAATATAATTTTAATTCCTTGGTTTTATCTCTGGAAACAGTTGTTTTCACTTTTTCAACGCACAAATTAAATGGAAAGGAAGAATTACATAGAGTCAAAGCTATTTAAAGTTGAGATGATCAAAAAGAAAAGAGCAGGGCACTTCAGCTTTCTGTCAACACATATTTTATATGCATTGCTTTCATATAGTCATACGGAGGCCAAAGATAGCAATTAGCCGTATGTTCCCTATACGCTGGGGAAGCAGAAAAGGTGACACTGTTCCAGGCTTGTTGTTTTACTTCTTACATACAGAAAAGCACACACATTTAGGGGGTGCTTATTTGTTGCACTGTACAATTGCTGAGCTATGAATTCAGGAGCAACAGAAATAAAATCAAATAATCTCTGTTTTATTTTCCTTATGATACAATTCAACATGCATTTCTTGGCTAGTGAAAACTGGCACTGGAAACAGAGTGATCTATTGTATCAGCTGAGAACTGGCTAAGTGCGTACCAGTTGAGGCTGGAAGACTTGGCCACAGTCAGCTGCATTAGGTGCATTGCTCCTAACCCCACATGCCATGTCTTTTGGAGCTTGGCTGCACACTGTTAACTGGAGCTTAAATGAAGGGCTGCCCTGTCTCAAGTTCATCCACATGCTAATTCCCAAAGCACAGCATTGTTTTTAATTGCATGTTTTCATAAGCAGCAGCTTGAGCTAGTGAAGCTCACAAGTTGCTGGCACAAATCTTTTCTTCAGCTAAGGTGTTATTTCCATGGGAGGGCTGGGCTCCTTCAAACTAAGCAAACACAAGACGAGTCCTTTAAGAAAAACTAACTGTCCTGTGAGGATATGCCAGGAAATATTGCCTGTTGTGCAGAAAGGTTTCATGCATCTATATGCTTGTGCTTCTTACGCTCTTGTTGACTGTGGAATGTGAAACAAAGTAGTATAGAACAAGTTGTTGCATATTTATTACTCAATGTAGACTTTTTTTTTTTTTTTTTTTTTTTAAATACTGAAGGTGGAAGAATTTAATCCACCAGCATCTGGGAAATCAGAATTTTCACAAACAGGACTGCACACATGTTCCTTCATTGCGTTGCATTTCTGTTTAATTGATTGAGAATACTTTAAACACTGTTAGTTCCAGAAAGCTTATCTGAGGAAGATCAGGCGTGCTGTTTAAGCCACTTTCTAAGCAAGCAACTCAAGTGAAAGGTTAGCAAATGGTCAGTGTGCACAGCAGAGCAGCTGTGAACGCCCTAGCTTCAGGAGATCAGATCTGGCTCCAAAAGCTGCAGTTTAAGCTGTTCTCTTCACAACAGATATGTTTACAGATGCATCTATTTCAGTTTGTAGGATACAAAAGCACCTAACTGTATAAAGCTGTCTTTTCCTCATTATACACATTGGCTTGGGAATAACTACAAAACTGAGTAGGTCTATACGTACTACATTTCTTTCAGTTTGTCAGGATCAAACTAAGTTGTGTTTTTAAATATATTTTGTGCATATCTCATATACATCTGGCCTATAGTTTGATATGGAAGAATGCAACATTTTGCATGAAAAGTATTCATTTTTCTTCCTTTGTGATGAAAGAATTGTCTTTGAATGGTTGCATTTGGATATTTAAAATTAATGTCTTCCCAATCAAACTGCAACTTAATTGAGTTGAAATTAAATGCTACTATAGATTTTTAAGACAGTCTTTCAAATCACTGCCCTTTAGCATAAAAGTAGGTTACTATCACTTTTGGGAATGGCATCATCCCATGAAATCAAGTGGCAAAACCATACCAAAGTCACTTTTTCTCTAGCATTTAATTGAAGCACTAAGTATGCAATCTCTACATGCATTTTCATAAAGCTACTCGAGGGATAATATGTAAAAATAATTTATGTCTGCTTTATGCAAGGTCATTAGTGCTCATACAGAACACCAACAATGCCATTAAACCATCTCATATACTTATCATGTTTGCATAATACAGTATTTTTGGTTTAAAAAAGAATCTAATGGCAAATGCTGTGTCTTTCAAAACAGTATTTAAGGGTTGCTGATGTTTTGATGGAATTATCTTTTGTGTGATTTTTAGTTTGCATGTGAATTGCACTAAAATAGAGTCATAAGTGAAGTTTCTGTACCATTTTAGGCAAATTTTAGCTTTAGAAACAAAACAGCTGTAGCCATTAAGTGAAACAGCTGTGTACTGTACGAGT
>JAVJGJ010000047.1:20038926-20062902 GCA_035590215.1 Microhierax caerulescens | reverse complement strand
CCCCCCCCCCCCCCCCCCCCCCCCCCCCCCCCCCCCCCCCCCCCCCCCCCCCCCCCCCCCCCCCCCCCCCCGGGAATACTTATACCCCATGCTGATTGCTTTTGCTTAATGGCTTGTTTTCTGAGCTTTAAAAAACCACAACTTTGAGCAAAATAGCGGCATTTGCTATATCTGTGGGACTGGAAGAAAATTATAGGCCTGAGCCAATTTAATGTAGCCATCTTTTCTTTTGATTCATTTCTGAAAAAGAAGCAGGGGACTATATTTACCACTGCCAATAACATTTGATTTATTATTTATTATATGTCATGGTATGTGGTGACTGAAATTTACATTTCAGTTTTAACAGGAGAACAGTTATGATATAAATTCTTTTTCATTGCAATAATAATGGTTGATGTGTTGGAAAACCTCCCTGTGTTGTATAACACTTTCTAAATAGCTGTATACTTTTTTGATAAATATTTGTTAAATCATTTTATTTCTTTTTTTGTTTTTACTTCATTAGTCATTCAGGATCAGGTTCATTGCCTATTTCTCTTTTAATGCCTAGAAGAGGTGGTAATATGAAATGAAAGAAAAGGCTGCTTTATTTTTGGAACCTACATGTAGAGGTAGAGGTTATATTTTCTCTCTGGAAATTTCTGGCCCACGTTCTCCAATACCAGGCAAACTGAGCTTGGCAAAAGTCCAAAGAGGAAAGAGCAAATACAGGTTACACCTACCTGGAAAGTCCTCTCGGATCTCACTGACAGTACAGAACAGGGCAGTACAAACAAGCCGCTTCCACACCACCCGAATGCACCCTCAGACTCATTTTTCTGTCTAGATTAGCTCAAATTAATTTTCCATTTTAGCACTTTATAAATAAGTAGATATCTGTAGTGATCCACAGACCAAATGTATTTATTTAATAGCTAGCCAGGGTCATTTTTAGAGAAATGTTGTGATTTCATTTACAATAAGTGAAGCTTTCAAAACAGGTGTCTTATACACAGAACGGTTTGCCCAGTTTGGATGTTCACGGGAAGTTCAGGCTTTGAACAAAGATGGTAGGAAAACAGGTGAAAGAATTTGACTGGATTTTCAACATTATTTCAAAAATTAACTTACGTTAAATGCTTAATATTTTGGTCCTGAATGAGGAAAAGAGGTGGCCCTCGTGGGTGTCTGAGGGAGCAGGCGGAACTAGAAAGTCACAGAACCTTAGGCAGAGGGTAAGAGTGTGGAGCCCATGAGGAGAACCTGGGATTTAGACTGGCTATAAAGAAAGTGTTTCTCCTATTTGAGAGGAGGATGCAGGGGGTGACCTGTTACTCATCTCTAGCCCTCAGGCTGCTGGCTCTACCACTAAATTAGACCTCTTAAAGTGAATGAGTTTAATGTTAGATACTAGCTAGGGTGTTGGTTTTGTTGTTGGTTGGGTTGGGGTTTTTTTTTGGGGGGGGAAGCTTTTTAAAATTTTCAGTCTTGAAACTCCTCTAAACCTCAGTACTTACAACCTACCAATCATGCCACAATATATGTATTTTTATTAGCCTTTCTATTGAATGCTAGTCTAATACCTTTGCTGTCTTTATGATGAGATTGTTTCCAGCTACTGTTAATTTATTTTACACAGCCCATGATGTAATCGTTAAGCAGTTGTAATGAAGATTGAAGGTTTAATAATGCCAAGTGTTACAAATTTCTATTTAATCATTCCTAAATCGATTAGTTACTTTCACCCAAATGCCGCACCATTGAAACAGAGAGAGCTAAAGATACAAACCACTGTGGCCAGTGTTTGATAAATGTTATTTTGGTGCAGTGGTAATTGAGTTATTGAATTTACTCATCTTCCAAATGATGTTTGCATTGTCTCAGCCATATGTGTTTAGGGCCAGGGGAAGGTCATTAGGAGCTTCAGACCAGGGGCATGTTTGGGTTAAAGTGATTTTGAACAGTCAGTGTTGAGGTTAGTCAATTAAAAGAAATAGCACAGAGAGATGCTACAGAAGGGCATGTTATAGGCTGGTCAGTAGGGAGGTCCCAAAGGCCTGTTTAAAATAAAGATTCTGTAAGTAAATGTCTACTCCTTGCTCCAGGCTCTTTAGCCACTGAAAGATTACTATGTAAGATGTGCTTCACTTAAAACAGGTTTCAGCTATAAACAAATTTCACGCTTTTATGGCTACATATAGGACAGGCCAAGGTAAAACATTACATGATAATACTTTTTGTATATATAAACACACCCTTAAATGAGCTTTCTTAAGGGAAGATCAGAGCTGCAGGTGAGACGTACCCAGGCTGCTTAGGGCATAGCAGACTCAGCAGCTCTGTGCTTGGTGGCAGGGGACACCGTGGGCTGGTTTGGCAGCTCATCCTTAGCACCCGTGTCTTGTCACTGCTGAGCCCTGCACAAAGATCAGCTCCATATTCAGAGATGATTAAGCTGTTTCAGAAACACATTTCAATAGATAATATATTTATATCTACATCCTGGACACAGAGATTGCAAGTGCTCTATTCTGCCAAGGAGCATGTCATTTCTGTTTAAGATGGCGTGGTGATAACTGCATCTCTGTGGTGATCAGCTTCCCCTGAAATGGGTGGGGAGATTTCCCTCATAATTAAGAGAGTACATCTACATGATGAAGTACTGGTTCCAGTAGAGTTCAAATACCCAACCCATGATTGCTGTCTGCATTTCAAATAAAAACCAAAAGATTTTTGTCATTTTTCAGGTATTTATTAATAGTTAGACTGCTAGAACCAGGTAAGGGTAAGAAGCAGCTCTCCATGTTTCTGCGTTCTCACATTAATTGTAAAGATTTTCAGGGGACCTGATATCCACACCTACTCTGAACAGAGTTACAGGGAAGAGCAAAGTCTCTCTTGAAGTGAAAAATGGGCCCACTTCATTTTTAATACTTGACTAGCTGCTGTATATAGAGACCATTTTGTAGTTCTAAAGCACTGCAGAGAGGCTCAAGTTCTCCAATATTTCTATTGTGCAATTCCTTAAAAGGTGTTCTTTATAAATATGTTGGTTTGTATTTAATTTCTGTCCTCTAAACGCTATTTAAATCAAAAGCAATAATTTCTAATCCTGTAAAATGCCCAAAGCTTAAATCAATAAACTTTTGATGAATACATAACCTGAGGACATTCTGTTCAGCTGATAAATGATAATAGTGGGAGTGCCTGGCAGCTTTTGTGGTTAAACCTTTGCTTTTATACAATTAAATGGACAACTCATTCAAACATTGGACACACTCTTAATGATAATTGCACAAGGAGTCAGAGAGCTTATTGGGGACAAGTGAAACAAAGACCTTTCTCTTGGTGCCTGTAAACAATCAGCTAGAAAGCCAGGGTGGTCGGGCTCTGCGTGCTGGTTCCCTGGGGGCCTCAGGACACTGTGCCCAGGTCCTGAGAAACTTTTTGGGTCACCACACACGTTGTGTCTGAAGTATCCCCTCTGCTTGCCTTCCCTGCAGCCATCCTCTGCCACCCCACCACTTCTGCTGCTGCCAGAGCCTAAGCCCTGGGCTGTAATGTCTCCAGCTGACCTCTGGCCAGGCGAGCGTTCCCGTGGCACAGCAGCACTCCTGTCTCAGGGGGACACACAAAACATACCAGGACACATCTGTACCCAGTGGTACCGTAACGATAGTGGAACCCTCCACAGTCATTTCTGGTCAGTTTACATCATTTTATGAGATCTGAGCCCAGTAAAGGGACTGTATGATCCCTGTAATAATATACAGACCGTAGGATTGCCTCCTGAAAGCATTATGCATTACCTGTGAACGTTCTCAGTCATGCATTAATACAAAACCCCCATCCCTCCACTGTCCATTCCCTCCAGCCCTCCCTATAATTTCTTCATCTCCAACAAAGCCACCCCAAAGTATTTGCAGTTTCTGCCTCCCCAGTCTACCCTGTTCTAGAAACTGCACCTCCAATAAATCACACCTGTTTTATAGATTGCACAGTTGGAAAAGGAGAGGTGTCACTGCAGGCAGAATGGTATTCTGTCCTGTATAGTTTGTAGCTGAGTCATTTGTAGCCTCCGCAGTTGCTCTACCATATGCCAAATTTGTAAAATCTTGTTCACATTTTTTCTCCCTCCTTTCACCAGAGAACAGCTCTTTAGGGGAGAAACATGGAGCTGACAATTACATTGCTTCCCGCTGTGAATAAACTGTAGGACATCCCTAGCCATCAGGCTTTACAGGGAGACTTAAGAAGTACCTTTAGCCTTTCTTCCCTGTGTTGATGAAGTTACCAAGTGAGGCACAAGCAGTTTGACTATAAGATTAGAAATCAGTGAGGAAAAATGATCCTGTTTTAATGTACTGTGGTTCCTTTATGTTGACTACTGCATCACTCAGCCAGAAATTATGGGGGGAAAAAAGGGGGAGGGGGGGAATCAAACACTATTTATTTTTATCTTTAATGATCACTGGCAAAATAAACAGAGCATTTAGAGATTCTGGCACATATGAGATTGTGTGTTTATTTTCTGTATTATTCTAGCCACAGTGTCACCCAGGACCACATCTCACATGACAAAGAGCAATTAAAGGAAAATGTGTCCAGGCTATGCCCCTGCCAAACTGAATCATGACCCATCTTTTGGCAGCCTCACGCATGAATCCCTCCCCGTGGGGAACACCAGGCAGTAGCTGATTTGCCAACTGACATGATACATACATTTTTTTGTGCATGTATGTCATGTTAGTGACATTACGCACTCATTGAAAACAGAGCTTGTATCTCAGTATAATGCGCTATTTTTAATGTTGCTTAGATATTGAGAGATTATCAGTAAGGTCCAAGGAGAGAGGCAACATCTCTTCCTAGGGTGTTTGCTTTGTTCCAAGTCAAAATTCACAGCCATTTGATTTTAAAAGACACTGTACAATATATACAGATATAAGTGTATTAAATTGCCTGGTTTGAATATAAACAGCTGCGGGTATAGCGGCTGAGAGCACCTGGGGAGTTATATACTACAGACATAGGATTTTCCATGCAATTTATTCAATTAAAGTGTGAAAAGTGTCTAAAAGAGTTATTTGAAGGGCTTTTGTTCTGCACAGTTTCTGCCTCCCACTCCTTTCTTTTGTACCAAAGTCCCAGAACACAACTCAGAAAGGGAATAATGAAGTAAGAAGGATCTAGCAAGGACACGCAGCTGCACAGCAAAGCAAGCCTGGCAACATCACTTCCAGTATTGCTGGTTCATAGAGGAGACTTGACTAACTGTCCTGTATATTTAGCATAAAGCTGTTCATTAGAATTAAAATTCTTTATATTTCCTCCATAGGAAATATTTTCTTTATTTCAAATAAAGACATCTCACTAGCTAAAGGAACATTGCAATGACTTAGAGACCAAAGCACAATACACATAGTAAAGAACTTTATGCAGAATCACATCTAATCTATGTAAATATGCATTTAATTCATCTGGATGTAGCTGCAGCTCAGCTTGTTCTGGCTGCCTGATCAGCTTGGCAATAGCATTCATACAATGCCTGAACTGTGATCTTGCTGCCTCAACACTCAAATTTTCTGGCATTTTAGGCACTGTGGAGTATTGGGACTGACCTCCAGATACTGCTTCAGAGGGCTGCATGTCCTCCTAAGTCCTGCATCCTGTCTGCCAGGTGTGTGGATGTCTTAAGGCATCTTAGATGACACTGGGTATCTCTGTCTACAGTTCTGCAAATGAACTCCACCCTCACAGACTGACACTGAAATTGCTGACAACTTCCACTCTGGAGAAAACACAGAATGTGCCATTTACTTGAGAAGTCATAAGGCACAGAAATGAAGGCAAGGGAACAAAACCTCCGTCTTGAGAATGTAGCTCAGTTGACACTGTAAGTCCTTTTTTTCTGCAGACCATGTCTGTTATATCCACTGAAGATCAGACTGTGAACTTATCCCTTATTTAAAAGCTATCTCATCCCCGTTCTGTTCCACCTTTACACAACAGTACTTGCGGATACCAGACCTGTTCTACAGTATTCTTCTAGGTGTCCTATTTCTTTTTTTGCTAAAGAATAGCTGTAGCACAGAATTACACAAGTGCCGCCATTAAATACAGATTCAGATTTTGAAAAATAAATTGTGAAGTATTTCACACAAGAGAAAAACGATAATATATTCTCAAAGTTATAATTGGCCGTTGCAGTCATTAAACTCCAGTATAATTCCCTTAACATAATCCACCCATTTTTAAATTAAACGTAGTTGGTATTAATTAGTAAGAAAGATTCAGTAACTAGCTGGGATCATCCTGTGAACATGAAAACTCCTACTGGTGATTAAGGATAATGTTTACCATTAAAAATCCCAAGCCACATTACTTAAATACTCAAAAGTATTATTTGGAAAATTGTGCAATTGTTCCAGAGTAACCTTTTGTCCCACTAATACAGTGTCTGGGTCTATGCCTTTTGTGGTTACACCATAAGATGTTAATTTTACCGGAATCCCAATACCCAAAGTGAAAGTACAGAGTAGATACAATGGATAAATACCAGAAGGTAAAACATGAGTGTGCCAGGTACTATATTCATGAAACCCACCATCCTTGCGATGTCCAGAAAATAAATCAGGAAAAAATGCTAGAATTTCAGACAAGTCTGCTTTGCTGGAATGGTATTTTTCATTTGCATCAAGTCTATAACTGCTTGGTGCTATATATTCTATACAGCTAGAGAGATAAAGAGCTGTTCTGTACTCCCTAGCAGGCTGCTAGTGCTTTCAAGAGGCTGGAATACCTATGCTGTGCGTTCATACCTCCAGCTGCTGTTTATATGAGGAAAGATTTCCCATGCTTGCTATGTTGCTTTGATGATGTGTATTTTCCATGTCTCAACAAATACTTCCATAACTGCTCATAGCCTTTCTGCAGTGTAGGTGCCTCAACAATGACATGATTCCTATCATTTAACAAGGTTACGAACAGCAGTGTGAGCACTCACAATAGCCAGCAGACTCAGGGAGGGGCACTGGGTTATTTCAGAGTTGTGACACATGATGGAAGGGGTAGAAATGTGTCTTTTTTTCATTTCTGCAGTTGCTGATGGTATAGATCGGGACTTCCCAGGATAAACTTCTCACTCAAAGTTGAACAATTTTTCAGATCCAACACATAATTCAAAGACATTTAGTACAAGCAGTTGTTCAATTTATCGTATCTTGGAGTGCCAACATTTTTAATAAAATTAACAAATAGGCACTTCCTAGCAAGCAGGGTGAAATTACTTTTTTTTTTTTTTTTTTGTAATTAGACTTCAGACAACGTTATATTATGTAGCTGAGGAAAAGGAACTTTGCCTCAAATTTCAAAGTGGTGAATCTCAGTTTAATTCTGCTAATGGCAGTTAACACAGATGGCTAAAAAGAGTAATTATCTTCTTTAGCTTTCTGCCACCTGCCACAAATGAACTGTTTTCTTTAATTGCTCAGAATTACTCTTAATCACACAAAACAGATACTTAAATCCTAGTCACATATTGCAACTCAAGAGCAAGATTTTTACCCTAAGCCTGCAACTTAAGAAATTACTGCGCTGACCAAGAGTACAATGCCAGCTGTGTGCTGTGACAGTTAAAAAGATTAATCCTTTCTCTTCCAGGTAGGAGCAAAGTTTGCAGGCTATCGTAAAAGTCCTGTAGTGTGATCCAAGTAATTACCAGAGCAACCAAAAGGCTACATCTGCAGTAGCAGGAAAAAAAATCACCCAATTTCTCCCTGCTGATACACTTTCTCCAACAAATGGTCATCTTTAAAAGCCACAGAATCAGATAGACTTATCTTAAAAATGACTTACTGAGGAACTTCAAGATTTAATGTTAACTACACCTGACTGATGAGTCAAAGCTTTTCAGATTACTGGAGATACGTTAACAGATATAATAATTCCATTTCCTTTGGGACATAATTTTGAATTTAAATCAAAGTTAGGCATTTAAAAATCCCAACATGACACCCTTTGGAAGTTTCTAGCTACATTGTATTTTATAACAGCAATTCTTGCCTCCCACCATTCAGAGGTGATGCGTTTGTCGGAAGACCAGTAAGTCTTCCCTTTCTTCCTTTACTGTTCTTGATGTCTGAACTAAAACCCAACAAATTCCAGTTCTGCAGAACTCAGAAGCCATCTCTAATTCTGTCTACTGAATTGCCACATTAAATTGAAAAAGCACTAATACAGATCCTGAGTTTTACATAGATCTGTGCTTAAGAAAAAAGAAAAGGCACCAAACTCACTGTTCCAAATCAAAGTCGGTAATTCTCCATCACCATTTCCCCTAGATTTGTTAGAGAAAGTTCCCAACAGAATTTATACACAAGGTGGTAAGAGCATAATTAAGGTGGGCACCTCTTAATAAGAACCTTTTAAATGGAAACCAAAACCAAGCAGTTTCACTTGTCAGTATAAAATCATCTACAGTGGAAGTGATCGGTACTGTATGTATCACACCTTTCCAAGAACACACACTGTGTTTAAAGAACTATTCCATTATTTTGAAAATAGATAAAGTCATGCATACTGCAGTTTAGCATCTTCTTGTTGTTACAGTATTTTTAAATGTGTGTGGCAGAGGGGAAGGAAATCACCTAGAAGCACAGATCTGGAAAGCCACTTTAAGCATCTTGTATGTGTTGACCAATCTAAGGATAAACAGAGACCTAAAATATGATATTAGCACTGACTTGAGAAACTCCACATAAAAAGATTTCTGAAGTTGATTGTTACAGAAATTCATTAGCTCTGACACTAATGTTGTATATACAGGACTTTGTGCTGTGCTCCAACTTAGTGAGAGTTTCTATTTCATAAATTCCTTTAACTAGTCTGATTGCCACATCTAAGGGAGCCTCAGCTGTACAAAATGTCTGTGAGTAGGTGTGAGAAAGAAAGGGTCTGATTGAATCATTGCCCCTGTGTATTTATAACCACAGCAGGGAAACTTAGTCTAATAATAGTGTTTACCTTTGTTACTTGGTAAATAACAAACTGTTATTGGATAATTACAGTAAAGGTCAAGATCCACTTGCTTTTTTTTTTTTTCCCTCTTTACGAAACATGCTTACTCTGTGTGTAGCTTCAGTTAAAAAATACTTTTCATAAAGTAATGTAGTGCAGCAAACATTTGAATGTATCAGAGCTTATGACATTGACTTAATTTAATGGTAAAAGATAAGAATTTTTCAGCAGCACTTGCTCAGGTATCCATATTACCATCCGGCTCCAGCTTTCATGTGGGACTTAGAGCAATAATAATAAGGATTCATAAAATGTAACTATTTTCATATAAATATTGTCCAAGTGACAATAGATTTTTATAATCGGCTCCAGCAGTGGCCAGCGAATACTCTGCTGGTGTGTTGTTGCTGGGAGTGCACACTGCAGCAGGAAATGAAAACAACTTTCAGGAGGAGGAAAGATTAAATGCAATCAATCCATCACTGTATGATAAGTAACGGGCTTTCAGAGTTTTAATGGACTAAATAGTGTAATGTGTTTGGTTTGGTAACCACAGAGTTTAATCAAGTATTTTTAAATTTTTAAACAGGAAATGGCCTTTTCTCCAAAGGATATACACATTTGCAGTGCATAAATCAGATCCTGAGTCCCAGGATCCTGATCCCATGGTCTTTACCGTGCAATTAACTTTAACTCTTTTTCTGAAGTAACTCCCGGTCATTCTGGTAGTGTAACGTGATTTGATGAGTTGTTACTGTTGTTTTTCCATCATTCTGGTCCATTCCTGCTCTTGCTTAATGCTGTTCCTCTAACCCAATTTTCAGGCTGTGGATTAGCCACATAGCCCATCCCGGGGTGAGCTGCAGGTAACGGGGTGCTAGCTGAGCCAGTTGCCCCCCAGACCTCCTGCACAGTGTTCCCTGGCAGACGGAACACCACCATCTCAGCTGGCACTGCACACAGCACTCTGCAGTCTCATCTGGCCTCATCTTTCATTTCTAACCCTTTCCCCAAGTACGACCATGTTTGGTTTAAGCCCAGCCTGCACGGTGCTGCACCCCACCGCTCTGCACGGGTATCCCCAGCCACGGCTGCTGGTCAGGGGAATGGGAAGGCTCACGATTAGAGTACTGAGCACAGTATGGGGTTTATTTAACACTGTACAAATGTCAGATTTCAGACAGGATAGCATGTAGCTATGACAGCTGTCTTTTAAATTATGCAGAAGAACAAGCTGAAGATAAATACAATCGAGCAGTGGCTTGTTAAAGGCATCTACCAAATACAGCAATGTTTATTCCTTCAGAAAACCCACAGTGTCATTTCACAATAAAATCAGGTAAAATCATAGGTGCGTGTATTTTCTAATGTGCTTGCTAGATATCATGATATAAATACGTATTACCAACGTAAAATATGCACAAGCACTCACACACACATCTCTGTCTTCCGAGATTACTGATAACTTAGCCTTTGCCAAAATGAGACTGAAAATTTACAGAACATATATAGCTAATATACCCACTCTCAGACTACTTTTGAAAAAATCTAATTCATAAATTATACATCAAGTTAGCAACTATACATGCATGCATCGACAGGATATTATTATGACAAAGGCAGCTATCTTTTCAAAACATACGGGACACATTAAAACACTACTGAATGACAAGCAGAATTGGGAGCCTTTCAGCAGAGCTTAATCAGCGACTCTTCTTGGAAGCTATAAAGAGGAGTGCAGGGAATCCCATTCTCGCCGAAGAATCAGATGCCTCTAAATGTAATCTGTGTACAAATACCCTAGTTTACGAGCAGAGAATACCCACAGACTATTGGCCCTGCTACCCCCTGGCAAAAGAAATATTTTCAGTATTAAAGCTTGAATTTAGGAAAGTCTTGTTACCCAAAGTCAGGGGGTTTCCCCTTTCTAATTCAAACCAAATTTAAATTAAAGTTACAGTAAGGAAGAAAATAGGAGTGCAGAGATAGCAGATGTTTGAAATGCATTCAAGTAAACACTAAAACTAAATGGAAAATGTCTGAAACATCAATGTTCCCATCTAAGTTATGGGAAAGGTTCTCTGAAGCACGCATTAATTCAGGAAGACATACTAGATTCAAGGAACTGTTCATGAATGTACCTGTGATACTGTATGGAAAAATACTGGAAAATGCTAAAAAAGGTGAAGTTGCCTTCCTCTCCTTTAAAGTAGATTTCAAGTAGAGGGTGTTCTACTTTAGCACTCTCAGGTGAAGAATTGCTGTAAAACTGTACACAAACAAGTACTACTCTACTAAAATGCTTGACTGAAATGCAAAATAAGCCAGGAAACTACTGGAGAAAAACAGTCTAGCTCTGAATGCAGCAGTGCTGTGATTCCAGATTCTTGTTTTGCTCATGATATACCAACATACGTAGAGACATGTAGACAGCTTTCACAATAAAAATTATAAACAACTTGAATAGATGTAATGTAAATGATAGCAGGGAAACAGATGCACATTAATATCCCCAAAAAATCTTGAGAATTTAATGTTTTTTTAAAAAACAGGATATGCGTTAAAAAACTGTGCCCATCAGTGGAAACATTTGCGCTAATAAAACTGTATTTTAGATTGGAACCTTCTTTCATAGCTTTTTTTTTTTTTTTCCATTCTCACTGGCATTTGTTTTCTATTCATCTGCTTTCTTAGTACTGTCTTCTGTGGTATCATGCCATCATGACCAAAGTGACAGACTTTTGTCTCTGCTGGATTAATCACTGTGTTCTTTGATCCATAACATATGCTCCTAGTAGACATTTAGCGTCAACATATTCAAGATTTGTGGTCTGGCAGTTCGATGCCTGATATTAACCTAGCTGATAGGCAGTTTAAAGTATTTTTTTTTTTCCTTGAGCCTGCCTTTCATCCATAATAGAGCTTAAACAACAGAATTAAATATGTGATGTTAAATATTTGGGTTGATATCTTTGCTTGGAGATTAATTTCTTTTCTGGGTGAGAAAGCACCGAGAGGCTCACCCAGACAAATATCAGATCTCCATAGGCACAGCATGTACATTTTTGCACACACCTTAGGCACAGGGTTTGTGTATTCATGGTCAGGGAAGCCTGTCTGCACATAAGAGGACATGAGCTCCACACGAACACTTTGGAGGTCTAGGGGGCTTGTCCAGGACCTTGCTACACTGACACTGCTCTAGGGCCATGGCCGGGCACTACGGCCAATGGAACAGCCCCAGGGGCAGTTAGTTAAGGTACCAAAACCTGACCTGCTGTGACTTAGGCTTGAGAGGACTTTGTGGTAAAACCCAAAGTCAATCTGCTGGGATGGTCTCGGCAGCCCAGGTGGGGGATGCAGGAGAGCTGTGGTAGCCCAGAGCATCAGGAGGAGCCAGGCTCCTCCTTGCAGCACTTCCCAGCGAGCACCCACCGCTCCTTGCCCTACCTATTCCCATAGGGGCTGTGAAAGCGGGTGGTTGATATGGAGCTTTATTTCCTCTGGGTGCTGTGTGAAATTGTTAAGAAGTTAGATCAAAGGAACTGGTAAAGGACAGGGTAAAGAACAGGAGGACTAGACATGTTTAGATCTTTAGTGTATCAATTAAATAAAGGATATAAATTAATGAGATTCAAAGTATTTAATTATTTTTTCATTGAGATGTATAGCACACGATTTATGGCTCAGCTACTCCTTTACTGATTGTACTGCTATAAAGTGCTGCATAATATATTGCTTTCTACTATGTCATGCACAGATAGAAACAGCAAGTGTAAAGTGGGATTAACTGCCCTCAGAATAGTCTGGGCTTGAAATTACTTACACAAGGCTGATGTCAAAACTCCATTTGACTTTCGAGGGTACTGAATTACCTCCTTATCCCATCTTCTATCACACACAGGCACATCCCTGTCCATGGCAGGCCTGCACTGGGCCCCAAAATAGTACGTGTAATACAGAGGAGAGAGGATTTTTTTTTTTCCAGGCATTGTCCTGCCATAAAGAATTAAACAGAAAATGAATGGAGAAACCAAGTGTCAGCTGCTCCCCTAGACTTCAAGGTTCAGGAAACTGCTTAGTGGGAGTGGGAAAAGACTGGCATGCTGAAATGTTAAGAGAATAATTGTATTATGAGAAGATTATGGAAGATTATTTTCCTTGTGGGCCCCAGATTTCTGCAAAAACAATCCTGAATTGCATCCTACAAGGCAAAATGAATTCACCCATTCCTCTAAATGACAGGGGTTTATTAACTGCATATTCATTTGGTGTGTGCAAAATTAAAAATGGGCTCATATTACAAAACGTTACACACATCTTTCTTTCAACAACATGGAGTTCAATGTGATTAACAATGTGGTAGCTCATAGTAAGAAGAAAAATAATTGTTTTTTCAATATACAACCCCCATAATAATTCAGAAATCAATATGCATCCTCAGAGAATTTCCCCAGCAGAGGTTTGTAGGAAGCAGGGTGGCCTGCCTTCATTTCCCTATGAATGTGAAGCTGTTGCAGCCCTGGCTAGCCTGGCTTTTTTTTTTTTTTTTTTTTAATGTTTAACTATAACCACTGGGACTGGAATCATAGCTTCTGGTGGCCTAGTATGAATATTAATAAGACACTGGGCCATGGAGTTCCTTGCTGATTTTGACAGTTTAAAGGATCAGTTAGTTAATTAGAAGATGACATGGCACATCGCATCCCTTGGCTCCATCCTGCCTTCTGTCTCCTCTTTTCATTTTCTTTTTTGACATGTTAGATTACATCATTACTTGTAGTTTCACTTGTTAGCCACACCATGAAATGAGAATATTTTAAGCTGTAATTATTGCGATTTCTCTCCTAAGAACAGGAAACTCAAAGAAAGCATACAGAAACTTGAACTTCAAAGACTTAGGAATACACGGTTGGTTGTTTATAACCTTCTAACTACAGCCAATAAACAGAAAAAGATTTTAAGTAGCACAGAAAATGGTGTTGATCATCATACTGGCAACCTATCTAGTATTTTAAGTAGGCACCCCCATCATCTGTGTTTTATCTGTGAGTTACTTAATACTTTCATAGGCATATTTCTTAGAAATCTAGAGTCTCTTCCCTCCAGCCATGAACTGATTGTGCCTCTAGACATGTACACACAATCCAGTACATTCACTGCATTGTACTAGCCTAAAAAAAAGTATGTGTTTTCTATTATCATCATAGTCAGAACAGACAAAAATAATTTGAACAGAAAGCATGGTACTATGCTGCAGCCCTCTCATTTGAGGGGACAGCAAAGGATAACAAAGGACAGCAGGTAAGAGATTTCATGGAAACATTAACTCATTCCTCAACTACACCAGATACTCCAAAATAAGACAAGCCACAACCCAAAATATAAAAATTAAAAAAAAACCCAAACCTGCAAAGCTACAGTCATACCACAAATCATAAAAACTTCCAAGTTTTGCATCCCGATGTCATACTTCAGTTAGCCACCAGGACAAAAATTCTGGACACGTAATAAGACTTTAGAAGAATGACAACTGCTTATTTTGTGTATTACAAGATAATCTCATTAATTAATATTTGTCTTCTAAACTACATTCTGTCTGTAAAATTCTTATCAAGGACATTGGTCTATTTCTGCAGAGAAATGCAGAGAAACACGTGCGTCTTACTTTCTCAATAGGCTTGCCAGTCTGCAAACAGAAGAGTCTGCAGGAAAATCAGAATGCGGTTTATGCATTGTGGAAAGCCTGCAGCTCCAGGGCTTCCTTGAAAATGACAAGATTAGTGGGCGAATGTGTCTTCCAATAGGACCGATCATTTCTGGCTTATTATTAGTATTCATCACTGTGTCTGATTGCCTGTGTACTTTCATATTTCTTTTATCAAATGTTTATATTCGTGTATTCATTTCAATACTGCTTAATCAATACTGGTTATCAGAATATGTATTTTGAGAGAAGAAATTGCAGAGGAAGTGTTATCTACATAATAACTCTATGCAGTTAGCCAATACAATAACCTATGTAGATAATTTATTTTTTTTCATTAAGGTAAACATGTAATGTCCCATTGATTCACAGGGCTTCACAGAAATACAGGGCTAATAACAGGTGGAAATTGCTTCTATTGCCATTGAAGATAAAGCTCGGTAATGTTACCTATAGAAGGAACAAAGTTGGGAGTTGTGTGCCCTCCAACTGAGGACTTTACTCTTTGAGCTAGAATGAACCATGTTAAGCATGAAAAGTGTCCTTGTTGTATCAGGGAAGGGATTAACACCTTAAGAGTGTCTTTTATCAAATCAATGTTATTGCAATAGTATTGATTTCATAATGAAACTCTTAGAAATGAACCAGCATCTCTGTGATTTCATAGGCTGGTCAGATAATATTGTAAAGAGGATAAATGGAAACCAAGTACAGTGCTATATTGTTGGTGTATGTCATACACTAAATAGAAAACCGTGCACTAGAGCACTCAGTAGGACCTTAGCTGCCTTCTGTATTCTTCTGTAGCTTCAAGATAGTGTCTTGGTTGGCACTGGGAAAGCACAGGCACAGCCTGTCTCTAGGATTGGAAACCAGTCAGATTCCCTACTCGCCTCTGTTACTTTTTTCTCTTACCCCGTATGTCTAATCTATTTTGACTGTACTTCTGCTGAAGCAAAGATGACTGCTGCTTCACATACCGGGCAGAGTCCTGTCTGCAGTGGAATTAATGACACAGACCAGTTCTGGAGCTAATGCCAATCTCCTTCAGTGGAAATGCATCTTTCCCAACTTCAAAGACAGAAATAGACTTACCTTTCCTTTGTTCCAACAAGACTTAAATCCTGTTTCATTCAAGGTCTGCCAGTCTTCTGCGCCTTTTCTGCATAGAAGCTACCTGAACCTAGAAACAAACACAAAGGCAAATATATAAGCAAATTTTTTTCATTATGATTGCCATTTACCATTAATACTTAACATTCCCACATATCCTTTTCACCAGATGGCTAATATAAAACCTAATGAACCATAGATGGCATTCCTGTTTTGCTTTGTTTCAAATTAAGTGTGGAGCAGTAAAAACTGAGAATATCTTTTGAAATACAAATGGCTTACAATTCATAATATGAAAACAGAAGCTAAAATACAAAAGTAAGTGAAGACTGTGATCCTTAGCAGGTCTTGGCAGTTTCTGGCCATATATTATTAAGCATTATTCAGCTGACCCTAAGGGGAGTTCATCTGGAGACATTAAGGTCAAAGAGTAGAAGCATTTGGACACAGTCAAATGGATTTTACACATTTGTATCTTTCTGACATTACGGTTTTGCTTCAGCAAACTGCCTAATATCAGATATATCCTACTGGGTACTGTTCTAAATCACTTCAATTTTTTTTGTCCCTGGGCTACAGTTATATGATCAGGATCCAAAGCTATCACAGTATATGATATACTATTTTACTTGCTCGTTTGTATTAGAATGAACTTTATTAGCTTTTGGGCACATGTCTATCAGTTTTAAAGATTAAGTATTATGTCAATAGTTTTTATGCAGCATTCAAGTACACTGAATCATTTTGCTTGCTCGGAGATTATTAAAGGTGTATTACCACTTTTACAGAAAACATTTTTATTTTAAAATGAATCATCACTCATAGCAGTCTGTGCTTACCAATGCTATCCCTCTGAAGTGATATTACAGAGCAAAATCAAAATGGGGATAGATGTTCTGTAAGTAATTTTAGATTTGAGAGCACGTGAACTTTTGAAACACAACTGTATAATGTAACATTTGACTCCACGCTTACACTTTTCATTATCCATTTTCTTCCTTTAAATAGTCTTAATTTTCTATTTTATATTCTTGTAACTGCTAACAATAACCACAGCACTTTTACCATGTAAAAACTGACAATTTGTGCAAGCTTAAATTTGTCATTCTTCTTAAATAGAAACTATCTAGTTAAATAACCTGTAAAAAATTAGAGATGAGCTTGGCTGTTCCAGTATCAAAACCAGGAAATCAAAGACGCCTTTTTGCGAGGAAGCTGAGGTTTCAGCTAACATGCAAGAAGCTTTTAGAGCACAAATCCAGCCTGTAATCAGATTTCCTCATTTCCTTGCCAGTCTTCTGTACTTCTGGTTTTGTGGTTTGTAGTGGCTGACTACAATGTGTCACAAATGGCAAAATGGACAAGGATAGCATGTCAGGGGTTTAAGCTAAAGAACAACTATTTAAAGTCACTTGGGCATTGCTAGGCTTGAAGTATCACAGCTGGCTGATAGTGATTTTGGAGCTAGTTTATGATTAGGTGAAAGAGCACTCCCTTCTTGATTAGTTCATTCTCTGTCCTCAGTAGCTAAATCCCTTTTTCACCCGCCTTCATCACAGTCTCACCACTGTAAATCCAGCATGTACATCCTTTGGTTCAGGGATTGCCTTTTGTCTTAATCTTTGACCAAGACCTCTTGGCACTGCTGCAATAGACACCCAAAGGGGCAGCCCATAGTAGGAGGAGTTTCATAGTCCATAGGTCAGCTCTTAGCATCCTAATTCTCCCCATCAGAAGGTCTCAGTGGCATATTAAACAGTTATTTACCCTATTCTGACCTCATCATTTCTGCTTCATGAAAGACTGAGTTAACACAATAGAGTTCTCGTATCTACTGGCCTTGTAGTGCTTACAGTGATGTAGCTTTAATGTTCCTCTAGTATTACTGTCTTTTTCAAGCGGCATAAATTAAAGAGATACTAGACTCCTTAAAGAGCTTAGAGAACAAAACTGTTCCTTCAGTGATTTAACAATAAGTATCATTTCATTTAAGTTACTTCTGAGAATTGGAACTCTTTCAGAGATGCTAAGTGGAGCAAATAAGGATCTTAAGACTTCAAGATTAACTGATGGGAATAGAGCCAACGTTTTACATTTGCTTTCACATCCTCTCTTGTGGTATGTTTTAGTTTAAATATTTTGGCTCCAGTCTTGAAGCTTCCAATGCATAGGCAGATTGCTATGCCCACATGGAAAAAAAAAAAAAAAAAAGAAAAGAAAAAAAAAGGCCCACAACTGAGAACTTTTTGCTGTTATATTTAGAGTATGTATTTAATTGTTATGCCTGCACAATGCCATAGAAAATCGTGGTTTGCTTTCACATATTCAACGAAGGACTTTTTAGAAGGGTGTTTTTAAAGTAGATCCACACTAATTAAATGTATTACTAAGAATCCAACACTTCACAGCTATCAGTGGATTGTAGTATTGAAAATTTGCAAATAAACACTGGGAAATAAAACTCAAATCTGAACACATACTCAACAGAGGCACTCAAGCTTTAACAGAGATAACCCAATGTCTATAATGAAAAAACACCCAAACACACTTTGAAAAATTCTAGATGCATAAAGTACAGTTGAGTAGCACAGTTTTCTTTTACACTGCTCTATGCAATAATGTGTATGGTTTCCTGATTTATGTTTATATAACACACAAATGCAATAATTATTTATAAAATCACAGCTGTTCTCTTTCCTAGCCTTTGTTTCTCACAAATCTTAAATATTTGTAAAAACAAGAACAGTAATTAAAGTATTGCTACATGAAGCAAACATTTCCCTAATCATGCTGCTTAAATACGGATCATTTGTTTAAACAGAACTTGCTAAGTATATGTACAAAAATATAATGTTAAACAGTTACTACATACAGGGAAAGCCAACTTGCATTTAAAGAAACAAAATAAACAATGCCAAACCATTACTAATGTTGCAGTCAGCCACTCAAACATTAGGAACTCCCAGAACCAAGCACAACGGTTTGGTGTTTGCCCAGATCTGTGAAGTAGCTATGTGCCATCTGCTCCTCACACAAAGGACATGAGTTTATTCTTGCTGGTGGGAACTGCTGTCGAAGAGCCAACACTTGGCAGCCTAAGTCCTTACCCTTGAAAAGCTGGCAGAGAGCACTTTTTAGCCTTTGAGTTCCCTAATAATGTTCCCCTCCAGGGTGCAGGTCCCTCATGAGTGCTTTATTTCCCTCTTTATTCTAATTCACCATCCCATGCAGACAGGCAGGACACCTCAAGTGCATTGGTCTCTTGTGGATTCCCCTTACCTGCCAACACCTGACATGCTTAATTGTAAAATAAATCAAACATGTAAATAGTGAAATTTATACTAGGCTTGTAGTTACAGGCGGAGAGAATGTAGTTGCAACTAAGACAAATACAGAAAGCAAAAGCAGCCTGTAATCTGTGGCAGGATTCTCTCCTTGCCATCACCCACCGTCTGCCCAGGACATCCAGCTTCCCAGAGATGAGAGCAGCACCCTGTCCTTCGTGGGGGCCCATGCAGTCTGGCTGCTTTCCACCTTCTGTTCCTCGGGAACTAGCTTTTGGACACAAAAGCAAATGCCTGATAGTCGAAGCCAGGTATCTTGGTAAAAGGGATTTTGCAGACTTGGTCACATGTAATCAGTCAGGGAGCAAGTAATCTAGATAGATGCTAATGAAAGCTCTCACTGGCACCTTGTGTATTCAAAGGCTATTTACCATTGTTCCTAGTCAGTTGGCTCACTAGCTTCCCATGCAGTCTGGATTGCTCAGGTTCAGCTGGGACCACTATAATATTCGCATTACACGTGATATAAGCCATCCACTACGCATACGTTTTGTTAAGCTCATTATCTGTGGCGCACTGGTGAGACCACACATGACACACTGTTGATGCAGATGACAGATCCCATAACAAGCTGCCTGACCTGGACAAACCAAAGGAAGCCAGTTTACCTCCACCACATACAGCAAGCATTGACGAGTATTCATTCCTGTAACACCCTGGGCTTGCCTTGGTACGTATCTTATAAAGCAAGCGTAATCAGGCAATTAGCATCCATCCTGTCCCAGACAGTTCAGGTGGCTTTTTCTGGCTGCCTGAGTCCAGCAGTGAGGAGCACTGAGAAGATCTCTTTGTTCTTGAACCTCACAAAGAACAATTAGGAAACGGAACTGGCCTCATCAGACCTTCTGGTGTCACACACCAAACTCGTCAATCATGGAAGCAGTCTCATAAGAATTAAACTGAAAACTTGCTGAGAACATGCAAACTGCAACAGCTCTAAAAGCTGACCAAATTTAGCAGATTTCACAGGAACAACGCAAACTGTCCCTGTGCCAAACTTCAAATTCTTGTTTCAAATTATGTTGATACTAAAATCTTCTCAAAGAAAACATATTCAGAAATTCTTAACATGGGCAAGCAATGTATTTTTTTTCCCCTGTAATCTTACTTCAGAAATTACTGAAACACTTTGGCTCAAATGTACCATTAAAAGCAAAAATCAGCATTGGACAATGCCTAGAACACAAGTTTACAGCCCAGAAGTTTAAAGTTTGGCAAAGTACTGTAAAAGCTAGTCTGTATGAACCTGAGGCAGTGCTACCATTTCTGCCTATGAGATGAATAGAAAAATATAAATTAGAACTCAATAATGGAAAACATCTCCGTTGCGATAAGCACTGGCCTGACTGTCAGGCTAGCTTATTTACCAGAGCAACAGTGCAACAAAGCCAACTGCACTGTTAAGCCACACTGTTTGCTGCTGAGCAACGTGCTTCGCCTTTGTTAGCTGAAGAATCTGAAGCATCACATTTATGGGATCCCTCCATGCTCACATCAAAACAGTCTCCTGCAGGACTTACTCTCCTGGCCCAATTTACAGATTATCTTTTTGAATCAGATGAAACATTATCTTACATAATCTATCATGTTACTGCAGGAAAATAACAGATAGGTGCATTTCCGCTGAAACTGGAAATGATATATCCCACATGTTTCTGGTTTATTTCTAATCAGATCCAGCTGTGTGTTATTTCTAAAAAAACAATTCCTGAGTGAACTCAGCCACCTGAACTGAACAATAACATTTAAATAGCAACTAGTATTTAAAAAGAAACTTAATTGCATGAAAAAAAGCAATAAACATAGGCAGCATTTCTGAAAGTTTTACCTTGATTAAGCTGTAATTATTTATTTTTTTTTTACAATTTCACTATAGTTTTTGTTGTTTGGTTTGGTTTGGTTTTTTACTTAATTCAGTTATCATCATCATCTTTTCTGTTTTTAGAGAACACTAGGTCCCTCATGCAAAGACTTTCCAGTTGTTCAAGATCCACAGCCCCTGGCTGTCAACCAGCTTTGGAAAAGCCTGTAGTATGTGGTTGGCATATCTAACCAGGGATAGCCTGAATCGTTCTTCAGCTTAAAGGGCCACCAGTAAGATCTGGGGTACTTCTGTCCTGCTCTAACCTTGCAATTTTTACCACCATTACAGAAGTAATCTTATTGAGGAAACATCACAGTCACAGCCCAGGGATGGAGCCCCTACCTGCTTTCAGATACTTGGCAAGGATTTGAAGAGGTCTCTTTCCTTTCTTTTCCTGTAGGTAGGTAGGTTTTGCTGCCAAAACTCAGTCTCAGAGTTAAGGAACCCCTTCTTGTCATAGTCTCTATTTACTAAAGTTTAGTACTAAAACGTAAGGACAGCAGTAGCTGATCATCTTAATGCAAATTGTGAGTTGGTACAGTTGTAGCAGATATGTACAAAGCTATGTACAAAGGTACCTATGTACAGCATTTGGACATAAAAGCTGTAGATGATCCTTGCACAGCATTTCCACTGTCATCCACAGAAACTCACTAAGCAAATAGTCAGGGGCCAGTTAGGTAACCACAGCACAAGATACAGGCCCTCTGCCATGCAATGCCTGGATTGGAATTGTACCCTTGGTCTCATTCCTAACTGTTCTCTTCTTTAAAGCAGGATGAATTGAAATAACGATTATAAAAATACACACCTTCTGAATGCTTAAACAATTGGAAAAGGTATGGTTAATTCAAACTCATAACAAGGTAGTGTTTCCTACAGACTGGAAAATATCCATAAAGTTTATGACTTATGAGTACTTTTCTACTTCATTGGGCAGTTCACTGATGTTTTATCTCTACATCTGTGGCACAAGTTCAGTGTGGATCTAGGCACTCCGATACTGAATAGACATAAATGCCATACTTATTTTATTGTATACCTTCTTATAATCTGATAAAGTTTATATTTTTAATATAACAAATAATACGTGAACCTGTCACTTACACACTTCAAATACAATGAGAGTCAGTAATATAGAGACCCATTTTTCACTTGGTGTAAATATTAGTTTAAAGGTAATCTATAAATATTAATCCAAGGCACTCTTTTTTGTAGTTCCCTAAATCCACATACATTCATATATATCTCTTTTGCTTTGTAGCCAGGTCCTAAGGCTGCCCGTAGGCTTTCAGGGGCAGAGACTGCCTTTCTCTGTTGTGTTTGTTAAATGCCCAGTGCAGTCATCTTCTGCTATAAAACTGAGGCTCTCAGATGCCATCTCAGTACAAGGGGAGAATAAATGCTGCTAAGCATATTCAACTTCGCCACAGACACCACCGAGTTTTGTGCCATCCCATTCATTTCATTGTGACTTACATTTAAACTGTACTTGTAGCCTGCTTAAATATGCTAAGAATTATCCTGAGGGACCGTAGTAAAATGTAGTCATGTTTATTTGTAATTGCTACAAAATGGTTTACAAAATTGTTAGTGTCTTTTATTATGCTTGCTACTGAAGCACTTGCCTGTTAATTAGAGAAATTTCAGCTGTCATAGCTGGCAATTATAGCTTCTGTATCACTGCCTGGTATGAATAGTCAATGAGAGCTGATTAATATGCATGAGTAGCAGTATATAGCGTGTGCATTGGAGCACAGTGCCGCAGCCAGAGCGGCAGAGGGAGTGCTGTGTACTCCCAGAGAAGGAGGGAGAGCTCAAAAGAAAAAAGCACAGTTGCTCTGCAGCACCCTGTGCGATACCACCGCGAGCTGTTCCATCGACTCACCTAGGGGTTTCCAGGATATCTGCATGCATGCATGCTTGCTAACAGAGATTTCTGTGGCTGCTCTGGTGAATAAGGAAGATTATTTCTGCCACTTATTTAAACATGGGATGCAGTTTGTGCACTCTACAGAAGCAAGAAGAACAGTACAAGTTACTGTATGAAGTTTGTCAGGTAAAGAATTAGATTTCATTTCTAAAAGCAAATATTCTTTTTTAGGCTTGTGACCACTATTAATGATGGGAAGAACAGAGTACCAAAAATGGCTTATATGAGTGGAAATGAAAGGGGGGTTGCCTTATTTGACATATTAATGATTATGGTTTTATGATGTACCTTCCCATTCTCACGTGCAGAACATCAAATATTTAAATGTACGCTATTATACATCAAACTTCTTACAAAACTTTACATCACAGAATAGGACTGTTGGCAATTTCTCCAGTATGAATTAGGTAAAATTTCTTGACCAGGATCATGCCTGGCCACACACTTCTTGATCAAGTTGGGAAAGATGTGTGAGGAAGGTTTTATATCTGTTGATGAGTACCTGCAGACACTTCTTTCTGTGCAATGCATTCAGTGCTCAGTCTGGTCTTCAAGTGCCTGTTCCTGCCAGCCTAAGTTTATGTCTAGTTGTTGTAGTTTGTGCACCTCTGTGTGCAGAAATACCAGCTAACAAATAGTTAATTTGACAGCAGATTAAAACTACTGCTCGACAGATCTTTCTACATCAAATTACTGATATTAAGCACCTGAAAATTTTTCTAAAACTCTGGTAAAACGTTAACTTCTGTTACAAAAATGTTATTGCCTGCTTCTGCTTTTCCTTCTGCCCATTTGAAACTTCTTACTCTGTCACATCTGAAGGGTGATTTGTAGCAAACCAGCATGATGGAACCATGCAGCGTGATGGCCAGGTGTTAGGGACATACTCCTACAGATCTCTTCTGAAACAACCATAGGCAGGTAGCTTACAACTAACCTCTGAAAACGTAAAGTGGGTTGTCTGTAGGAACAGCCCGGATAAACAGCAACTACACAGATCCTTCAAGCTGTACTA
>JAVJGJ010000047.1:20028367-20038728 GCA_035590215.1 Microhierax caerulescens | reverse complement strand
ATATGGATGTCACCGACAGCAAAGGGAATAAAATATGTGATGTGGTTTGTATGTTATACGGGTAGGGAAGCGATTAAATTTTAAACACAGTTTTGATCTAATTCTTGCTTACTCGCCCAAAGGACACTGATGCTTTGTGGAACTAAAAAAACTTGGGAGAGCAAACAGGAAGACATGTTGACTGTCATTTCTATTTATACTAACTCACTTCCACTTGCTAAGCTGCTATGCACGTGATGGTGGGAAGAATTTTAGAGAAGGGTAATCAGATTTCTCAGACATTATTCTGTACAGAGAACTAGTTTCAGGTGCTGCCGGCAACAGCAGACCTGGTGCCACTATTGTTTGTGTGAATCCTCCATTCAGGTCA
The DNA here is from genome assembly GCA_035590215.1 of Microhierax caerulescens. Taxonomy (NCBI): domain Eukaryota; kingdom Metazoa; phylum Chordata; class Aves; order Falconiformes; family Falconidae; genus Microhierax; species Microhierax caerulescens. The sequence goes on along the minus strand of JAVJGJ010000047.1, from coordinate 20,038,358 downwards.
AGCAGTGGCTGTGGTAATAGTTACTTAGCTCCCAAGGATGATGCCAAGTGCTCATGTAGTCTGGGTTTGAGGACTATCAGTGAATCACATTCAGAAGTGCAATAACCAGAATAAACTGAGGCAGCAACAAATTATTAATATTTTGATTGTTTAGGAAGCTTGGCACAATTTGTTGTGAAATGAAGGTGCCAGAGAACCTTTGCAAGTTACTGACATCTCCCAACAGATGCAGGACAACATTCTTTAAATACATGTCCTTAAAATCACCCACAGGAACAGCCCCACTGATATCTGAGATGGCTGAACTATCCAGTGCTGGCTGCAGGTGCAGATCCCTGGTGGTAGTTTGGATTTAGAAATCAACCTGCAAGTGCTGCAACCTTGTTTCAGCAATGTGCGGAACAGCGCACAGCACTCGTGATTGACTTTAAGCATGGAAGTCCTTGGGGAAACATGGCTGGAATACCCTCAGCTTCCACAAAAGTGAGAGATGCATGTAAGCCTATAAAACTGGGATTTCTAACATAGTAAAGCCTGAATTATTTAAGACTATAATCCCTGATTATTCCAGAACATAAATTCTTGTGCAAAACTATTTTAACAGGGTACTACTTTGATTTCTCTGTTTCACAAGATAGAAGGGAGGGAATTCCGTAGCTTATGGAGTACATCCAGATAATTAAATGTCACAGTAACTATAAAAGTGCATCCTCATGGAACCTACACATAAGAGCAATCACTTAAAATTTAATGGTGGGGGAGATAAAGAATCATTGTAATTTAAAGTAACAGAATATAAAAGACAAAAGTTTCAAAATATGGTAGCAATAACAAATACCTCTTACAGTGGTTCTATTTTGTATCATCCATAGGTAACCCTAATATGTGATAAGATAACATTGCCATTCCAGAGAAAAGTAAAAGAAGCTTTTTTAAAAGTCTGAATTAGACAAAATTTGCATAACTTGGCTTTAGGAAATACTGAGCATTGTTACAAATAAATCCCCTTAGCCTTATTTTTTTAAAAGTTCATGACTGAGATGTAGGAATTCAGAAAACACTTGCAAGAATTAATAATAGTACATAACTGCACTTTCTCTATTAGGCCAAGAGCTTTAGTGTGGCTGGGAAATTAATGCTTCAATAAATTACAATTCCAGAAGGTCCAGTACGTCTGGCTTTGTAAGTCCTCATAACAGAGAGCACAAAGAGGATCAAATATACCAGGGCTCAGGCTTTATCCCTTCCTCATCCATAGATAATTCAAAGAGATCCTCTTCATTAAGGGCTTTGGCACATTGCCTACAATTTCTTTTTGGGCTGCTGTGAGCTTAATGATGCAGAACAATGGTCTTCCCTCTTGTTGCACACATACCTTATTGTACCTTTAATCACATAATAAAAACCAAATTAAGACACCTCGTCATTAAAGTCTATTGTAGCTGTGCATATCAATGCTTTGTATTACAAATACAAAGGGGGCTGTGGCAGCTTGAAATCTTGACATAGAACAGTGTCACCAACGATAAGCGTGCTTGTGGCAGCAACGTAAGGCATATAATATCTCAGATGTATCCTAAGGTTGACTTCCTAGTTACATGCAGCATATGAAGTAATTCCATGCAATTAGATTTTGGGTTTCTAGTTAAATGGAAATTTTCTTCAGAAGATTTTAAAGATTGTGAAAATGGAGGGAGAAGGGGGAAGAAAGAAAACTGGGAAGGTGTTTTAGACTAGTTTTCCGGTTTCTTTTTCTCATTGTCATCAGCTCATATACAAACAATAACAGAAACGAGGGCCTTTCCCTTTGTAGAAAAATTCATGGGGGACCAAAAAGTAATCTCCATTGTAGGAAACAGAGATGAATGAGTCATCTGAGACAGAACCTCTGAGTTTGTAAAATAAAGAAGATGAAGTCTTCAATTTTAGTAACTTTCTCAGTACCTATTTCACACATAGCACATGTTTACACGCAGTTTGGGAGGAAATGGTTTCACTGTGTGTGCTTACCTAAACGGACACCTAGTATTTCCTAGGATAAGAACATAGAATTTTAAGTCACAGATGACTATAAACTGCATGGGCAGTGCTCAAAACTGCTCACTGGGATTCAAGATGCTGGAGTTCATCCAGTTCTCATGGTGAGAAAATATCATAAAAACAACCCATCAAAACTGGCACTTCCAGCTGAGAAATGATGTGATGAATATGGAGACTAACCCCTTCCTCCAGGCTGTCCCTCCAGATTAAGGATAGAAACGCTGGCAGGAAACGAGCTCACATTGCCACTGCCCTTGCTTCAGATGATCCGAGGTCAGAGGATTTCAGCCTCTGTGATTGTTGAGCTGGCATGTTTCACAAATACTAAAGTTCATATATAAATAAACAGTTGTTGTAATGACCTTTTAGTGTTTTAGTAACTTGAAAGCCCCGTTCACATGCTCTTGGCCTGGCACGTCAACGAGAAGTAAAAATGACAGCGCTGGTAAAAACAAAAGTGGGCAAACTAGATTTGTCTTTTGAACTAGACAAAGATGTGATGCAGCCAAGGTTATATAAGCACTAAGGTCAGCATACAAATTATTGCTGTGCTAATGAGAAGATGGTAGTGATGAGGAACTAACCGACACTGTATTCTGTTGGCAGCGTCCAGCAGCATCATTTGTGAGGAGACACTCCTTCAGCAGAACTCACACACAAACCAGTTGCACTGAGATGATCACCAATACAGTTGCCTTTGCCGTTAGAATTCCATTCACATATTTAGACTTGAAAAAATTAGACTAAAACAATCAGTCATTAAGAAAGCCTGATTCAAGGAAGCAGTCTAACTAGACTTAAAACTACTGAGCAATGTTGTTATCCTAAATCAGGGCCAAAATGAAACTTGCCAAAATAAACGTTCAGCTCAAAAAAATTTCTAATCCAAACTATAAGATTTGGGAAACAAGAATAATTGCCTCTGTACATATGCTTTTCACACCCTCAAATTTAATTGGGCAGCCAAAGAATTAGATCTACATTTCAGTAGTTTTCCATGTTAAGACCAAACTGGTCGTGCCAATTATAGAAAACTGGTCTACTTGAAATACACTGTATGGCTTCAAATACTCTGTATGTACAGTCTGTGCTGCAGCTGAAATTAAGAACAGCATTGAAGTTATATTCTGTCACTTCACTACCATTAAACTTGACCTCAGTAACAGTTGTGAACCTATCACACTTACTTCAAAGTAGGCATGTGTTTGCTTAAACAAGATGTTAATTCCAAAGGCTTTGTTCTAGACAGGGTTTTCTACTGCTGAATTAGTTCAGCTGTAGAAAAACTCTGCTTGACAGACTGGAGACTCATAATCTTCAGAAAACTGCCCTTTAATGATTGTGGCGCCTGTCTGTGGCTCAGAAGTTCCCTTTCTTAATTAGACATTTACCAGAAACTGGCAATTGAAATTTTCCTCTTCACTTGATGATGAATAATGCAATGCCTCTGTTAGGATTTCTGTGGAAGATACTCTTCACTGCAGGTTAGAGGAAAATTTTGGCCATTAAAGGAACATAAACAAGACGTGATACAAAATAAACAAAATGCCTAATGGTCACCTGTGATATAAATGGATGACTTGACCTACTGCGGACATAAAATATCTTATTCCTTCATAATCCTCCTGAAATCTACGGTGCCTTTCTTCTTCACATAGAGCAGATAAAATGCTTAACCACAGCACAGATTTATTTGGATTTTTTTTTAAAGTGATAAATGATTGAAAAGATGAGTTTTGTAATGCTTTACACTTATACATCTGTTTAATGCTATGAAGCAGGTGGCAAGAAGTCACGAGGGAGAAGGCACTGGGGACAATCACTCTGTGCTTTACTGTCACATGTCAGACATGGGCTGGGAAAAAAGGAAACATATGGAGTAATGAAAAAGTGCAGATCTAATACATGTGTTTTGTTGTGTTCATTAATAATGAAACAAAAGGTCAGGCTTCATTTTCACTAGGACAGGACAACTCTACATTTATACATGCACTGGGATCGTTCCTTTCAGAGACTCAGTGGGCACATGCAAGCAGATCCAGCTAGCCCTCCTGAACTCGGCAGCAAGTTAGGGATTTGACAGAAGGGTGGCAAAATAAATAATGTAAAATATACATAAACTTTAAACAAGACTATAATATTCACTACTTTAAACAATTACTATTGAAAGAAGCCTTCCTACTAACATAGTTTATCTTAAGGCAAGAAAGAGAGGCCACCATCTAAAAGAAAAAAAATCACAAGCATCACAGCAGTGTTTTCTTACTTGTGTCAATGCAATGATAATTCTGGATATGGACACGTTGTAGGTGATTGGCCACATTGTCCACTGGCACAGAAACTGGGTGCTTCCTCATTTAATTTCTAATTGTTGAAACTTCTAGCTTTATACTGAGACAGCACATTAGCTGTGTTCAGTAGCGCTCCATTTCTCCAACACCACCATCAGACTCCTTGGGAACACTTGAGAAGCAAGTGTTCAGCTTCACAGAAAGAGTAATTGTACAATCAGCCTAAAACCATATTTGGTTTATGTATTTTCATGGATCATGTACATTTACACTAAGGTAGCTCCTACAGCATCACTTTAGAGAAAGCGATCATTCGTACATTGAAAGATGACAGCTGGTAAGAAAGCCTTTTTAGATTAGGCAGAGTTGCTTGCAGAATGCAGAAGAAGCTCTTGTATCTGACCTGACAGAATCTGTGTAACTGCCATCAATTTTAGCCAAAAAAAGGAAAATAAAGGTTTTTAACCAGTAGCACACTGTGAGAATTCTAGGCCATAGTCAAGCAGCATGGACTGGAAGGGTACAGTGGAGTGGTGGTGGGACTCCTACCTACACAACACCTCTGAGGTTAGTTTTCTTCAGCCAAACCCACTGCTGTATTTCTGGAAGGAGATGGCCCAAGATGACAAAGCCTACTCTGCAGATACCAGGTAGCGACTGAAGCAGCAGGCTTTCTTGTTAACGAACCCACTTGGATCTGTCACTGCTGCTAGGATCCCATATAGCAGCACTGGGTGTTTGTTTTCCATCTTTTTTTGGTACCAACTTCAATAACCCTCTTCAACACAGATAATCTTCAGAGCTATCCACAATTGTTCTCTCCCTGCCTTGTATCACTGAGACATTTGTAGAAGAAGGGAGGGAGTAAGAGGATGGCCTCAAAACCCACAAACAGTGACCAGCTGCAGAAACGGGAATGTCGTGAATTAGAATGGCTTTACACATGGTGTCTTGGAGATCAGTATTCAGGTGTCATTGTGGTGTGCTCTCATGTGACATCAGGTAGATCACTAACTTGTTTTAGGTTTCATCATCTCATCTGGACAATACTCCTCCTGTCTTTTTGCTTGGAGCAGGCTCTCCAGAGAACGCACTGTCTGTGTTTGTGTAGTTTGATGTGCCACTAAAATAATAATAGTAGTATTTGAAGGCCTGGTCCATACACCAACTTGTACTACTCTGATTTTAATCGAGGTATGGTGTAAAATATTGCTAGACTGTCAACTATTTGAGCTGTAGGTGCTGGTAGGGCATAGCAGGGGAAAGCTCCCTCCAGGTAAGTTTTATTCTAACACCATTCTCAGAGCACCCTATGCATGCCACTCTTGGAGAAAGGCGAATCATCTATGAGGACTTTTGGCCTGGTTCAGTACAAGAATGTGTTTCTTATGTTACTCCAATTTAGATTAAATCCATGTAACATTACACCCTCAACTAAACAGATTAATCTTTTTATGCTATTTACTATCATTGTGTATTATATTACACACAGAGATAGACAGCTTTTTAAAAGCGCTCATTCATAAAAGAAGCTGTAACTTGCTGTACTAGATGAATACATAGAGGTAAGTTTTTTTCTCTTTGGAGGAGCACATTTGGGAAGGGCAAGGGCATTTTGATGGAATGTCAGAGCAGAAGCAGCCCAAGGTGCCACAGTGGAGGCATAGTGCCATACATGGGCAAATCTAAAGAATGGAAGTAGGTGATTAGACTTGCTGAATTCTGCTCATTAGTAATTCATGATTATTTATGGCTGTCATTTGTACCTCGCTGAGAAATATAATTGATTGGCTCCCTCTGGGCCAGGCTACTGAAATGGCATAGTCGTTAAAAAGGGAGGGCCTGTAAACTTCTGTTTTACATGGACCAGAGTTAAGCCATGAACAGATATATAAAAGAATACTTTTTTAAATGCAGACAAAATATGAAAAAGTATTTCTGCCCTGATACAAAAATCATTTAACATGATGAATGCATATTTAAGAAAAAAGGGCTCCAAATAACTTTGCTAAGTACAGTAGTCTCAGAAACCCCAGCATTAGTCTAAATCTGGTTGCATTGAGGCAAATGATAAAATTCCCTATGGTTTGGAGTTTACATACATACATACATAGAAGCAGAGACTGAGAATCCAGTGAAAAGCAGGCACATTTTTGTATGCTAGAGTACTAGCACTGCCTTTTTAAATAAGTAAATGTGCTAATTACTAGCAGAATAAAAATTCCTTTATTTCAAGGGTCTTTCTCCCAAGATTTTCCATTTGGAAGTTATTGGTTTAGAGAACAAATGTATTTTGTACTCTTAAGTAAAGAATTTTTCTTTCGTCTTAACTATTTTGTCATGGATGGCTCACAAGGCAGAAGGGAAATGCACACACATGGAAACAGTCTATTACTAAACAATATAATTCTGGGTTTTTTGAAAAAGAGAGAGACTGTCCATATGAGGGAAATAAAAGAAGGATTAGATGGAGCTGCAAGAAGAATTAACCTATATTTTGAACCTTCTTTCTCCAATTCCTGAGGAAAAGGGGGTTTAGAAAATAGGCTTTTTGCTGTTCAAGTTTCTATAAAAATCTTTAAAGTTCTACTGCTTTTTCTTAATATGCAGACTTCTTAAGAACTCACTAAAGAAGTGAATCAGACCATAAAGAGTGTTTTAAATGGAGCACAGACGTCTGTAGTCTAACAGAACTAGCATTTTGATAGTGCATTTCCCAAGGATTTGCATGAATTTCTACAAAGAAAAGCTGCTTACTCATTCTTAAGCAAAAAAGTTTTTTTCTCTGTGACATCTGTGAAGCATAGAAGAACCAACAAGCTGTACAATGCATACAAATGTTTACCATTCATGACATTAAATCCACATAAATCAGTCTAACTTGATGGATGGAAAAATAATTTTCTTTTACTGAAACCCTTTTGGTTTCTAGTTTCTGTTGTGTACTACCAACATGCAGCAATTTTATTATTGCTTAAATAGTGTGTAAAAAAAAAAAAGTACAAAGTAATTGTAACTACACACAGTAAACTTTTATCTGCAGGGATTTTCTGGCTTTCTCAACCTTTCCGTTAAATATTTCCACCAATATCCAGAGTTTCTTCATCTATGCTATTGCAAACAATGCTTGCACACACTTAAATGCACAACTCCACATCTACATTCATTGAATATCCTGCCTTATTCTCTTCTGCAAACCTGTTTCTAGCACACCCCTGTCCCGTTGCCCTTGTATCGCCTCTGCAGGGCTCCCAGGGGCTCAGCTGCATGCCCCCCTTGTGACTGCAAGTGGGAAACAGAATCAGTTCAAGGAACATCTTTCTTTTGTGAATAACCCAGCTGCGTAAATTTGCTATCACAGGAAAAGAGAAAAAACAAATACTAGGTATTTGAGGAAATTCTGGGTAAACAAGTAGCATATTTTTATATACCTGAACACCCCCAATTTATGTCTGCCATCAGCAAAGTGGCAGTCGTCTTTTCCCACCCAGAAAAATAAAACATGTAAATCCCTTACCTTGCTAAACAATTAAACAGCATCTATTGATAAAATGATATTTATGTAATATCACAACTGTGTACTATCTCATGAAAATACCTTCCTTGTACCTCAAACAAAAATAAGAATGCATTTTCTAGTAACAAGAGCGCAATTCTGTCATCTCAGTCATGGCTTCAAACTCCACTGACTTGCACAGGAGGTCCAGCGTTGTCCTCACAGCGTGAAGGCTGGAGGGCTTCAGCCTCCAGACCATGCGCCAGTTTTGACCTCAGGAAGATTTGGCCTGAAATTAGCTTCTAAACAGTGGCAGTTGGCTCAGGAATTGCTGGAGGATACCAAGCCTCTCAGCAGAATAATTGTTAAAGTAAAAGCACGTATGTATGGTGTAAAACATGAGAAAAATCTACCCTCACAAAAGGTATTTCACTGTGAGGGAAGAAATTTCAACAGGAGGGATGCCAAACACCTCGCACAGCTCTGACAGAGAGAGATAAGCTGTTGTATATCCAATACTGCACACACTTGCAGCACCGTAAAATTATATGGAAAACCATGTCCCAGCTAGGTAGTGCAAATTCTTCACAAGCCTAAAGACATAAGGTTTTCTCCTGTTTTTCTTGCTTTTCTCCTTCTTGATTTGCCCATCACAGATTTGTTCTTTCTCCCTCTCCAGTGGCCACGTGTACTGCAGCATCCTATACTCTATTATATGCATTCAACATTAGATGATGCAGGTTTATAATATGTTGTATCTGACAAGCTACTTAATGAGTAGCTACCAATGCAAGAGAGATTTGAAAACAGACTCAGACATGCACTTGGGTCTTACCAACACGACACCCAGCAAGATCCTACTGCACGTTTTTACTCCTTTATCTCCAAAGTAACACTCAAACTTTTCCACCCTTTTTCACAGCACTAGGAAGTTTGATCTTAAAATCACATTGCATTTGTTTCTTTCACATGTCCTGTCACAGGCTATTCTTCAGCAGTTTCACTGTATGTATAGAGTTCAACAGTGAAATTCATCTGGTGCTTCCATTTTTGGCCAGATACAGTATATTGTCTTTTTTATTATTATTATTAATTCCTGTTTATTTTTCTCACCATTTACTTCTTGGAAGTGGGAATTAATGAAAGCCCCATGGCTGAAATGAGTTTAAGGTTTGCTGGGACTCGCCACTTGGATTTGTGTCTTGGCCTCCCCCATTACACCCTGTTGCATCATCTCTCCTTTTCACTGTTGCAAATACATATCATATTTTACCTTCATTGGCCATGACAGCATTTTCCTTTCCATTATCACAGTTTGGCCATGCCAATTGAATGCTGATGGCACACTCAGCTTCATAACGTCTTGCTTTGCTATTAAACGTACCTCTGTTCCCAGAGACTTTCATGAGCATCAAATCAATCTCAAGTGACTATTTTATTTTCATTCCAAATACTAAAAGAAAACTTCTAGGAGACACTCCCCAGACATGATTATGCTGCCTTTATCTATAGATATCTTGCTGACTTACAACACCGATTTTAGGTAGTGTGCACTCTGCAGTCTACTTCTGTGCAAAAGAATATAATAAACAGTGTATACTATAAATTATTATAAATACTATTCTGTTTCATAATCATTACATAATTTCTTTTTTAAAAAAATCAAGCATCTCTTCCTTATTTATTGTATGGTCTTAATTCCAAGTATTTATCTCTTCATCTCATACAGTTGCTAACCCTACTGTCTGGCTCCACCACAAATTTCATCAAGGTCCATTCAGTTCATTTCAACTACATGCACTTCAGTTTAACTACAGCTTTCTCCATATTCAATATATTTCCAATGCAAAGAAGGTCCAAAAGCTAAGCATTTCGACATTTCAGACAAGTTAATTTATCCATCCTTTGTGCCATGAAAGATCCCATTGTCTCTGTCACATGGCATGTTCTTAAGAAATTATGCATATTTGTAGGGTTTGGCAGTCTTCTCAAGCATTCATATGCATGGATTTTTTTTTCTTCTGTGTTATTTCAAATGTAGCTATTTAAAAGGAAGAATTTTGCTGAGCACAATTCAGCAGTATTAGGAATAAAGTGTCTATGATTATAGAAACACTTTTTTTTTTTTTTTTTTTTTTTTTTTTTTTTTTTTTTTTTTTTTTTT
>JAVJGJ010000047.1:19980822-20028357 GCA_035590215.1 Microhierax caerulescens | reverse complement strand
GACCACTTGTCAGGAAGTGTTAGTCGTATTATAACCATGAGGTTTTCTTACACACTTGCTAGTGCAGATCATAATTAACAGCATTTATACAATTTATAAAAAATTTTTTTTTTTTTTTTTTTTTTTTTTTTTTTTTTTTTTTTTTTTTTTACGAAATGCAACTGTACAAATGTACTTATTGGCTTTTAAGCACTGGGAATAATTGTTTGGTAATCGTGAAAAAATTTCCAGACAGAAACTAAACATCTTAATATCACCTATTTGCTAAGGTTTTGGATGGACTCAAGATTAGCCACAAGCACTGATTCTACACAGACGCCAGAAATCAGGCCATTGAGATCACCCCAGTATATTTTTCTTCTGCATCATTTTTGTGCTGCTAAAGATAAAATACCGATACTTGCTTTTTCATCTAGAAAAAGTAGCAGTTTGGCTGTGATGTACATGAATAGACGAGAATTACCAGGTTTCATTACCCAAATATTTTAGCATTGCCATCCTCATGTCCCATCAACAGAAGATTATATTATTGATGTGCTGGGATGGGGAAAAAAAAAAGAAGTAAATACAAACAACTATTCACTGCTCTATATTTAAAATGTAATGTGGCAGTTACCACGGGTTCTTAAGGGGCTAGGTTCAGACAGTGTAATTGCCCTGCTGTAAATCACTTTAAAGCATATTTTTGCATCATTGCATATTCTTCTATCATTCCACATTCAGAAATTAAGTGGTTAATAGCAATAGCCTGGTGCAGCCCATTACCTCTTATTTTGTTAGTGCAGTTCTGAACACATCTCATCAGTCAGCAGTCCACCACATTGCCGAAGACTGCTGATCAAAACAGAAACGTGCAGAGCTAAAAGGGTTCCACTCAGTTTGAATTTACGAATCTTGCAAGAGATCCACAGACTGACCCTGAAACCATTCACTTTGTGAACAGCTAGTATCCAGAGAATTCCTTGCCTAATACAGTGTGGGTGCTGCCATATTTCATAGCATTACTCACTTCCAAAGACAAAATCCCCAAGTGTATTTTAGCAGTAGATTAAGAAATACATAACAACAGTACGGTGTGTTATGCTTTCATTTCACTATAGTCAATGCCATCTTATCAACCCCATAATATAAAATTGTATATACATCAAATAGAAATCCCCTTTTAGACTTATTTATTTACCATGCTCTGCAGAGTCCTAGTATTCTGAAATGCCCAAGTGGACATTGTGGAATACAAATTAACCAACGAAATGCTCTGTTCCAACTTGAAGCCAGCAATACAAGATGAAATGTTCTAGCAGAGCCACCCTGCTGCCATTACTTACAGCACTTTTAACGTCCCTGGCACCAGGTTTTCGCCAGCCCCTCCACTGGCACTATCCTTGCAGCCAGTGAAGCAGAACAAGATGAGGGCATGCTCCTCAACAGTCTCACTGACTGTCCAGTATCTACAGTTAAGCCTCTGATGAGTAGGCATTTGTGAAAACCTGCATGTAGCAGTCCTGCTGCCAACTGCTGCCAGAGAGGGAATGCGGCAGCAGGCAGGCCTACAAAATGCTGAGTCTCAACCAAAAGCCAGAAAGTCATAAACCTTTTCTACATGAGGTCCCCTTGGCAATAGGAGAGGTTTTAGATTAAAATTTAGCTGGCTTTTCTCCCTGATTCTAAAAACTGGTCTCGCATCCTTCTGCCTGGCTGCGCAGCACTTCTCTTTTTCACTGCATTATCAGCTTGTAGAAAACAGTCAGGATACTACTTGGAAATAATTCCTGTAATGACAATTTACAATATAGTGCAACAGCCGCCTGTTCTCTACATGATATCAACCTGACTTTGAAGTTATGATTATTTAAATATAACAACTACATATGAAAGCACAAAGAGCATGCCAGTCCACAAATTTGTGTAAATTAAGTGTCCTAAGGAACCTAAACTAAAATGCAGGCCTGTACTAAACTGTGTATAACCCAAATTCATTACAATATTGAGGAATAAACTGGAAGAATATCCTACACATTATTTTACTGGGTTTTAGCATAAAGATGTAGAAAACAGCTCACACTGAAAGTTTCCTGCTCAAGGGTTATTCTGAGCATATTTCTGAAAAACACTACCCTTACTGCAATTTAGATTCTTCCTTTTTGATTGCTTGCTGGATTTAGTTATACAAAAACAAAAAAAAAAATTAGGATGCACACAGTAAACTGTGCAACATTTAATTTGCAGCAAATAATAAAACTCAAACCATAATCAGCATTTCCTTTTTCCAGAGAAAACATTACACTGAACTTAATTTTACAGCTCTGCAAATTGTTTTAAAGTAATCTGCTCAATTGGGCGAGTTAATGATATTTAATTTGACCAGGCCAAACTTTACATGGTATACATTACTGAGAGCAATTGAGTTCAATACAAGTGTTGGCTTAATATAAATGCAATGCTAACACCTTCCATACTCAGCTGGCTTAAAAACCCTGGTGTCATTGCCTCTCTCAGATAAATCGAAGATGACAGTGTAGAAGTGTTACGTGCACAAGGTAATTCAGCAGAAGTTAGCTTTCCATTCTGTTCTGCACTTGAGTTAACCCTCTTTATTATTACCCAGTTCTTTGCTGTGGGCAATCCATTAAGTACAGGCTACATTCAGTTACTGCACTGAGTAATGTTACTTGTTCAATTGCCCCACTTAGTTTAATGGGACTAGATTTGTGAACTAAGTGCAATCTGACACAAGCCAAGATAGCAGAATCTTGAGATATATTTTGGCATTTTCAATCATATTTAAGAAGCTAATGTGGCAGTCACCACCTTAGTACACATTTCAGGCATGTACAAAAATGAGTAAATTACAGAGCAGTAGCCACCACTGATACCGGAGGCTAGGCATGATTCCATCTGTGTCCAATCAAGGAAATTTGTTATTTTTGTGCCTTGGAAAAAATATGCTATTCTTCCCTGCAGAAGACAACAGTTTCTACTGTGCAACTCATACCTCTGATTACAAATACAGTAATGTGGTTTATCAAGTGAACAGCTGTCTAACTGGAAACAGTTAAGATGTAAGACATCATTCATAAAGAAAATATATAAACAAAGTATGCTTCTTAATGAGAAGGACCGCTATGACAGGGGCCCTCACTGTCAGTGGTCATATAGCATCTTCAGATCTCAAATTTCAGTTTATCTCTGTGACAGCCAACATTTGCCCCACTCCAAAGAACATGGTAACAATTATATGATAGCATGAGGCTTTAGGATGGTAATTTCACTGTACAGCTTTCAAATTGCTCTGGGCAGCTTCTCGTCAATTGTTTCTTGTCATCTGTACTAAAATGCAAACAGTTTGCAGGTTAAAAGAGGATAAAAACTTACTGGAATTACTAGTGGTTCCCACTATTTCTGTAACATCACTTCTTGCATATGAGCCCATAGAGCTTTCAGATTTGCCAGCATCTTAACAAACAGGCCAAATTTCAAAAGAAATCTCTGTGTTGGGCTGGAAACAGCAGGAAGCGAGCACAGATGCAGTCTTTTACCATAGCTGCCTTTTATCAGTTTGTTCCAAACTGTTCATTGTGTTTAGCTTCCTTAAAATTACAATCCATATAGTCAAAGACACAAAGAAACATTAAAATTTCTCACAAACCAAAACTTGAAATACGAGTTACTGTTCTGTAGCTTTATAAAAATTCTGATGAATATGACCTCATCTCTCTCACAGCCGCTGGGTAGGCTTAGATACTTATGGAAGAATTCATTAGAAACCGTGTGAGGAAGGAAGCTAAGCAAGAGTGAAATGCAAAGCCACAGTGGGCTGGAAATTCTCAAGACTCCTCTCTGGATCAGGAAGGACACCTCTGCTTGCCAAAGATTTGAAACTGTGTATAGAATTGATTGCCTCATCTCAGTTTTGCTGTTGTGAACAGAATCTTCACTACTCCTTTGAGACAGGAGGGATCTGTGTGAAAATTCTCTTCTCAGACGCCCCCCCCTCCCCCTTTCATGGTCTGGCATGTCTAGTACTGATAGTTCTCCATGGAGTCTCTTAGTCATGTTTAGCAAAGGTTCTGTTACCTTATTCATTCAATCAGGAGATAACTGTGGTGAGATCTGGAGATGGGGAATGGCCAAACTACACAGCCAAAAAAAGTTCTTACAAAGAAAAGCCCACAATTATTTTTCCCTTATTATTTCTATTCACTACCCCAATCTGATGTCCATGCCCATCCCTAAAATGCAGGGACTTTTATTGCAGGGACTGGGTACCATTGTCATGTTTCATCTGAAAAGTTGTTCATCAGACACAAATTCATGGTTTTGTAGTTTCAGATACAGTCCCAGTAGTTCTGTTCAGCAAAAGGTTAAAAGATTAAAAAACAAACAAACCCAGAAAAATTACAGGAGAATCAATAACTTTTTCTGTTTGAACAAGGGCTGAGGGATTTCTAATCTGCAAGAAACAAATGGGATGCTGGTTTGTACTTTAGCTCAGTGAGCCCAGTAAAATCTAACTACCAAAATAAAAAGCAGAGCACAGGATTTGTAAAGCTACTGTAGTAAAACAGGAAGATGAGAGAAGTGTAACATTACATAAACAGTTCCTAGTACTTGAATATACCTTTAGATGGAAGTTGGGACTTAACAGCCAAAACCAACGATACACTCCACTTTGTTAGACTTTCTCTCATTGCTTTGCTTGCTTTCTTCCCACAGGTTAATGGGAAGGATTTATCTAAAGCAACACACGAGCAGGCAGTGGAAGCATTCAAAACAGCCAAGGAGCCCATTGTGGTGCAAGTCCTGAGAAGAACACCACGCACCAAGGTCTTCACTCCTCCTCATGACTCTCAGCTGGTAGACGTGGGCACACAGACAGATATCACTTTTGAACACATCATGGCTCTAAGCAAGATGGGCTCACCTACTCCACCCGTCTCTGTGCTAGACCCATACCTCCTACCTGAAGAGTAAGTAACAGTTTACAAAGCCCTTGAAAATCCTTGCATTCCTTAACGTGGCACGTTAGGAGTAGTTCACAATCTCACCTTTATTTGCTGGTAAACATGTACTCCCAGAAGCAGCCAGGATTCGTATGCTATTGAGCCATAACTCAAAATGTTTTCACTTTTTTCTACACATTAGGAAGCCATTACTCACATGAGTAATGCTACTCAGTCACAACATGGCCTTATAAAGCACATTTTTTGCTGGCATTTGATGGATAAAGTTATTGCTTCTTGTAATTCCTCTCACTGCCTCTTTGGGTTGCTTATGCTTTAACTTTATTTTTTATGGCTGCCATAAATTGTGTAATGCTAAGAGCTGCTACATTCTGCTCCAGTGTATTAATTACTTTATTATAACCCTGCAGTAATGTTACTCAAATAAGTTATTTTCTAGGACTAAAATTACTTACCAGTGCTGTCATGGATGCTTTAGAATCAAATTTTAATTATTGTTAATGGTAGTTTGATGCTTTTATACTTGAAAATAAAAATGAAAATTATCTCCTGGCACATACACACCACACCCTCACACGCTGTTCAACAGGAAAACAGCTCCCTAAGGAACCTGTGCAAATTGCCTGTCATCTTGCCACACATTTCCACAAGAGAAAAAGGAACAGAAAGGATTCTGAGCATCTCAGCTGCTGTGTATGAGACCACGATCCGGTCAATCCACGGCAACACCTGGATTTGCGGTGACCCTGGATGCCGTGAGAGGCACTGCTAGTGAGCACGTGTCCTGGCTGCACAGTATGGCTCTGAAAGGGGAACCCGCAGGCAGCCTGAGCTGCAAACGTCCATCGGCACACCAACACACCCCAGCACGCCTCTCCGGGCACCCCTCTCAGTGCTCCAAGAAGTAGGGTTTGACTACATACAGGCACTTATCCTGTACTGTTCCTGAGTAACTTTCACGGCGTGTTAACATTCACACACTCAGCCAGCAACTGGGCGCCTGTGTGAATGTCTGTTCTTTTCATGACTCTCAGTGCTGATTACTTGAAAGACTTCCATCGGATATTACTGCATGGCCACCTATTCCCAGCCCATTGAAAATTCAAGCACAGCTGCATGTTTTAGTGGAAACGTTTGACAAAAGGCTACAGCTTTAGGCTTGTTTGCAGTGAACAAGCAGCAGGGCTTAGAGCGTTGTGGAGGACACACTTATTCTTAGAGCAGCTACCTACTGCATACCCCCAAACACATTTGCCAGAGGGGTTTTCAATATCTGCAACTTTCCAACTGCAAAACAGATTACATTAGAAAAATTGCAAAGATTAATTCATGATGATTTTTTTAGGTTGCAACATGCCTGCATAATACCAGCTCAGTCCTAGCAAGTAACTTCATATTGCCTCTTAAAAGTTAGGCATAGATTCAAACTGCTAGCATCATCGGTGGCCTTGCTTTGATATAAATGCTGGTCTTAACCACATAGCCTGTCTCATGCCTATTCGGGTACACTGTCACCCAGCATGTGCAAGCAAACAGAGATGGTTTTTCTTAATGTTTCCTGTAACTTCTACAAATCCCATTCAGCTTAATTTAGCCCGTGTATAGTAACTTGGGTATCTTAGCCAATTAGCAAATGCTGGTACATAAATAGCCTCACACTTACAAAGAGACATATATCTAGTTAACAGAGAATTAAAGGGAGTTTACTTTAATTGAAGGAAAAAAAAAAACCAGCACTAGAAAAAGTGATCGCAAGAGCATTATGCTGGTTAAAACTTCTGAAGTATAGACAGGGAAGGTGTCAGAGAGCTCAAGTTGTAAAAAGCAGTATGTCAACAGTGAATGGCAATATGAAGTGGTGCATATTTAAATAGTATTTAAATCATTATGCACAGCCTATTGCATTCAAATCAATCAACAGAATGCTGTTGATCCAAATAGTTGGGTGGCATATTATTTCAATAGTACTTAGAAAATTGATAAAATTTTGTGTCTTTAAGGCAAAGTAAAAACGCCAAGCAGCTCAGCAAGAATGATTCTACTTTTATGTCTGCACATAACCTGAGCTCACAAGTAAATAATCTTGTATTCCCTCTCATCTTGAACCCCAGCAAATATCTACTGACTTAGTTGTTACTTGGTACCCTTTACCCTACTTGCTGCTATTCTCTCTGTATATTTTTCCCCCAAGTCAGCTTTACATTTAGAGAAAAATCATTAATAAACACTAAGACTCTTTACAAGTCTCTCATTCATTGTAAGGTACCAGATGTTTTAGACTCCTCTTGCAATACCTGAATTTTTTCATACATTTACTGGTGTAGATGGTATAGTATATATAATTAACCACATACAACTTTTTGGCATGAGTGCTAGTCCAGTGTTTGCGATGACTTGCTATAAGCTTGGAATGCATTCATATGCTAACGAGAGTGCTGAGTGCTGTCCTAAAACATAAGGTTTTTTTTCAGCCATCCATCAGTGCATGAATACTATGACCCAAACGACTACATGGGAGGAATCCATCAAGAAATGGACAGAGATGAGCTGGAATTAGAGGTACTTAGTCTTTAGTAGCTATTAACTGACAGTTAAACATGTGTATGTCACAGTCTTTATATTTATATATAAAGTGAAAAGACATTTCAAAGCAGATACTTGTAATAACATTGCTCACTAGTTACTTCGCAGCTTGCAAACCTTACCCATACCTTTAGCAGTGTATTTAACTGTGCACCACGGACTGATGAGCCAACTCTTCAGCTAACAAATTAATATAAATAATGAAGTCATTGATTCCGTTAATTAAATTCTATATAAATGTGCTGACATAGACTTTCTGAAAATCTGAAATACTTTCCAGCTTTGGTGAGTGGCAGGACAGACCTGTTCCACAAAGTCACAGTAAAAATGTGTGAGTTTCACTTAAATATTCCCCAGCTGACTAACAGATGTTCTTGATCATCATATAATTTAGAAGTATTTTAAGTTTACAAGACAAGACCAGACCAGATTTCCCTCCCCTAATACTAAGCTGCTCCTCCCTTTTTCATTACTGCAAAGTTATATGTGTATATATACAAAATTACAGATAATAAAAGTTGAACCAGTCACAGAGGCACACAAGGCCTTTTCCTGCCAAATACTTTAAAAACACTTTTGGCTTTAACACTTGTATATCCCATCAAAAGTTCATCCTTAGCTTTCCCAATTTTAAAAACCTGCTCCCAACCATACAGAGCACAGCACATAAATTTTCGGTGTTAGTTCTGCAAGATAGTTAAGCAGTACTAACACAACGAAGTGCTTTTATTCATTTGTAATAAATAACAGCGAAGTATCTCAGTACTTCTAAATACTACCAGCAATGTGTGACCCAGCTAATCCATCTAAGATTATCCATATGTGAATACCTTACTGTTAGCTTGCTTGCAACTCCTGTTTTCTTAGATCCTTGTCTGGCTAACACTTATTTGTCAAAGCAAGCAATGCTGACCTGTCTGTAGCTCTGTTTAAATCAGTGGTAGATTTATCAAGAGCAGTGTTCAGTCATTCTATGAGCACAAAGTTGTTCCCTCCTATAAAAGTGTTTGCAGGATCAAGGACTAAAACCCCATAAAAAAAGTGTTTTCAAATTCTGCAGATCTGGTAGCAATTCATCTCTGTATACAAACGCAGCTCAAAGACAGGATAAAATCAAAGTGCCAATAAAACAAATGCTGTTTAGCAGACTTCAAGGCCTTACTTCTCAAGCAAGTGCCTTTTTTTTTTCTTCAAAAAAAAATTATAATATAGATTTCACTCTTAAGGGAAAATGTAGAACAAATTAGTATTTTCTGCCAGTGTCTTTCCAAAAAAATCTGTATCTTAGGAAATTTAACATTGTGGATAAATTATATTGCTTCTATTAAAAGGTCAACCAGTTGAGCTGAAAACAGTTTAAACACACGCACTTCAGTAGTCAGACGTTAATATGCCTTAAACCCCAACATTAATAATTTTGACATTGATATAGTACTTCATGGCAAAAGGTGATCAGCTTAGTAACACAGGGAGATGAACGTTAGAAAAGTCTCTGTAGCCTAATAGTATTTCTTAAAAACCACTAAAGATTCTTGTTCAAATTGTAGAGACTATGATCAATGGTAAGGTCAAAGTGCTAACAGGGACTCAACTGGCTAGTTGCTTTTTTGTTTGTCTTTTGATAGATATGTTTTAAAAGACCACAAAGGCACCGTTTCATTGACTGCAGCAGGCATGTCTAAAGTGAGAGAGCCATCAAGTCAGCCTTCTGGGTTTCCGTGTCCATAAAATGTGCTTTGAATTTAAATCAGAAGCTCCTCATCTAAACTTTTATGGTCTATAACTGACTGGTTAGTGATTTCTAACAAATAAAAAGGAAAAAAAACAGTGAAATACCCATGTTCACAAGCAGCTTCTAACGTAAATATCCATAGGAAGGAATTTATGCTGGCAGTATTGCAGAGATGCCAAAATTGTGTTCTCAGTTCTATCTCTCAACATTTATCTTAAAATTGATGACTCAAGGGTAACTGCCATATATTCCCTATGACAAAAAATAAATAAATACCATTTCTTTTCTTTTGAAGTTTACACACCACAAGGCAAGAGAGACTATACCCTGAACTACTATTTTATTTTAAATTAAAAGTACATTCATTCTTCAGAGGCCCAGCCAAAAGTCATTTCAGGCTCATAAACGAAGAATAATGTCACTCCAGGATTCCCCAGCAACGTTACGCGTTAATATGTTTATTCAAACAAGTCTGTCCAGCTGTCAGACACACAGCCCAAGCAAGGGCTTTCTCAGTGTGTAAACTTTCTCACATTACAAAGGAGAACATTCTACATCAAAAAGAGGACTTGTTCTCTCCCATTTGACTTTATGTCTTTACCCTTTCCTATATGCAACTTGTATGTAGGTCTTGCTTTCTTTCCAAGTAGAGAACTGAACTCTGCTGAATAGCTTGTTGAGACTAAGCTCAGAGGTGAAAATTAAAAACTACATTAAATGTTTTCTAACTGCTAAGAAATCTCCCTTCTGATACTCTCACTCAGTCTTGGACAGAAGTGAAGCCTTCACGTCAAAAGACTGAAGCAGAACAGATTCACTCAAACAGCTTTTTGCCCTCCCAGTGCACAGCTCACACACTGTTCCTGGCATGAAACCACAATATCTGATCAGCAAAAAATGAACACACAGAGCACCAAAATCTGTCCTTAAAAATTTGAAATTAACGCTTCATTGCTTTTAGGAAACCATAAATAAAAGCTGAGTACTGGGGTTTCAAGCTCTCTTCATTAGCTGTAGTTTGCTACTTTGAAAGTTTTCTTTTATTTCTCCAATAATCTATTTGCAAGGGAGAGGAGGAGGCAAAAGATAACTATCTGAACATGGGAATCAGTACGCTCCATCAGAGGCACTCTGCAATTTTTATTCCATCCTGGTTGTAAAGCATTTGAAAGCATCTTTTATGTGAATATATTTCTTCTCAGTAAAAAACTCCTGCTCTGCAGGGAGTTGCACTGATCAGGAGCTTCCCAAGGCATTACTGTGTCTGAATACAAAGGACCTCAGCCCTAGCAGTCCTGCCCAGGCAGCGACTGAATATGTCATGGTTTAAAAAGCAGTACCTTCCTTCAGCTTCACTACTGTACTTTCTGAGACAAGTATTTCTATGTCGTTCAGGACCAACCTAAGAGTGGTACATTTCAACTTGCTGGCAAGTTAATACTGAAAGATTGTCCTCCCTTAGCTGTCTGGAGGACTTCAACATGATCTTAACACCTCTTACTGTATGAGAAAGGTCTTAATCACGGACCATTGGCCATCTGCTTGGCAAAGAGCCTGGGAATCCTTCAAGTTACTTTACTTAGGCATCCTAAACCTCTTTTCATCAGGGTGAGAAGCACTTTTCTTCAGCCTTCCCCAGCACCACTGATGATTTAAGCTAGTCCAAGCTCTGCGGTCCATCAGAGAATTCCCATCATAAAGCTGGGACGGCACAGAAACCTCAAGGTCAATTCTCCTCTAGGACGAAGAATTTTGGAAAGAAAACACATTTTATAAAACTTTCTTATCTGAAAAGTGGAGAGGTGGGATTTTTGCCTTTTACCTATGTTGAAAACCACAGTTCCGTGAAAAAATAAAGATCAATTTCTTTAGCTTCCAGACAGCAAGATCAAGATTTTTCCTCCTGCTGTGCCAGGGTCAGTCACAAAAACATAGCAAAAAAAGCCTCACACAGTAGAAAAGGAAATAGTTCTTTGTATTTATTTCCCTGACATTCTTGTCTGGGTGAAACCTGTTAATGAAATAGCCAAAAAAAGTAGGCCCTGCTGGTCAGGTATGTCACAAGTTAGCACAGAAAAAAGCCCCACAACTTTTTACAGAGACAAGATGACAGTGTATGTATCATGCAACATTTGGATAACACTTTGTAAATGTTTGAACTTTTTTTACCCATCGTTGTCCTCTCATTTCAGATTTCTACTGTTCATTCCTGTCTTATTAGAGAAAGGACTTTGATTTTTCTTTTTTTATGTAAGTTTGCAGGCAGGCCATAATTTTAAATCAGAAGTACAATAATCCAATAATCTCTTGCAAATGAAGGATCTTCTAAGCTTTCAGAAGTTAATTTACTATTATCACTTACTCCTCATTCATTATTGTGAGCGGTTGCAGGTATAATGTCATACTGCATGTTCATTTCTCCTTGTCTTGCTACAAGTGCCATACAGGTTTCAGAAACTAGCTCTTTGAGCCCTCCTTGGCTCTACATTTGATATGGAGCCAATAATCTTTCAGACAGTTCTCTTGTGCAGGCTGTTTTGAAATAGCATACAAATACTTCTCTTGAACATCTCTCGAAGTGTCACTTTTACCTGATCTAAAGAAGCAGATTTTAATTATCTGTGTGTGTGAAAGTTGTATCACATATGAAACTTTTACATTTATCATACTAATGCAGCCCAAACATCACCACGCTTTGTGGATAGCACCATCATCTGCTAATTTCTGCGGATCTAGAGCAGGTATTGAATAACTTCAGCATCTCCCTTCTGCAATGTAAGTGGGCTGATACGTTTCATATTATTCTATACAGTGTTCACTGCAATAGTATCTGAGCCCCAGCTAAGCACTAAATATACTTTCATCCTAAGACTGTACAGTACACCAGACTCATCTGAAAGAGCATGCATCTAGCAGACTCGCTGGAAGCAGTCCAGCAGGTGCTGTGCATGCAGCAGCTGCTCTCTGCAGCAGGAGCACAGAATACTGAAGGTAGCAGGATCAGACCCTTGGGCTGTCCAGAAGTACAACACTGAAGACAGGAGTAAGAAACGGCAAGTCCTGTGGCACTGCAGACACATGAACTTATGCCTTCAAAGTTCTCTAGACCCATATTAATTAGTAGTCTTTAATTAATGCCTGGTACAATTCCACAAGCAATCATAATACCTGTACTTGCAGGTGCCATTTTTCTGTTTCCCCTTTCATGTATCTGTGCATTATACAGAGTCAACTCTGAACATGGAAAATAACTTTTGCTTTGAAGACTCTGACATTGATCCTTCAACTCCAACTGGAATTGCACACTTATCTCTCAAATATTTCAAAAAATTATGATTAAATTAAAACTTCATTGATGCAAAGACCCACAGAAAGCAGCTGTTCCCATCTTTAAGTTCACAAAATTATCATGTTTGGGTAGCATCAAACCCACTTATTCTATTCCTACCAAGACTAAAGGGATTGTACCCAAGGGTAAGTCTATCAACTAATTACTCATAAAAATTCAGGTTCTAAACACCTGCTCTAAATATTTTTTCCCTTTAGCTTCTTACTGCTTTATTTGTGAGTGTTTTTAAACAACGTGTATCTGTTTTCCTTTTAAAATATATCTTACTTAATTTACCAGATTATTTATTACCTTCTGCTATATCACAAATGATGTCTTGGATGGTGTGTTTTAAATATAAAGCCATATTTTAATTATAATAATACCTTTTATAGTTGCATACTACACCTATTATTATTCAAAACATGCAGCATGTAAGAATGAAACGTACAGCTTGCTCCCTCCTCTTCTTCCACTCCCAAAAAGCGCTGGCAAGCATTCACAGTTACATAGGATGTATTTAAATAATGGCTAAAGTCACCGTGCTTTTTCGTTTGTTTTTGTGGGGCTCTTTTTAACATTTTATTTATATATGTATATATATACACACACACACACACACATATATATATATATATATATATTGGGTTTTTTTCCCCACTACCAGTATGACAAACAGTAGAATGAGCTACAGCATCAATTTCTTGCCACTATGCTATTACCATGTTTTTAAATAAGTAAACTATATAAAAACTTTCCTAAAGACATGAAATCTTCATGTTAAAGCATGCAGGAAATACAGGAATCATTCTAGGCCTGAATTAGACCCAGTTCACAAATTCCCACCTCACCCCCAGTTGGCATCATTATTAAATGCAAAATAAAGGCATTGACTACAGTGGCATTCCCAAGCATCAGCTGAGATCAGAATAAAATCCACTTTGTCTCATCTTTTCTTCTGAAGAATTTCCATCTCCTCTCTAGAAAGCTCCCAAAGCTTTAGAAATCAGGAAAAAAACCCCACTATTAAAGCATTGTGTTCAAACCTTTAAGTAACAAAAGAGGGAGAAAAAGAGCAGGAGTTCACCATGGATACTATTGATTGAAACCATTTAAACACCATCTGAAATGTCACTGACATTTACAGCTATATTTCTCTTTTTTTAAAAAAAAAAAATTATGCATGTTGACAAGTAAATAACATGAGAACGCTGATCTTGGCAGCTGTCATCTAGACATGCCAATAAATTATTCATTCAGCTTCTTTCATTGTCTTGCCCCTTACAAATGGCACAGCACAGGTCAAATCAGAGAGAAGTTCAAAAATAATGAGTCGTGTTATCAGGACTTTTCCACTGGAATGGACAAGTCCAAGCACAAGCATGCGGTTCAGGGTCTGCCCTGGGGCTGGGACAGCCCTCTGATCCTGCATGGGCTGTACCCTCTTACTCATCCTGTGTCCCTTTGGCCCCTCTACCTGGTCCCAACTCTTTCCTTCGCAGCCATGGGGCTTCAGCCCCACAGCTGCCTCCTCCATCCTACTTGGCATTAGCTGCAGAGGCATGGGACCTGGCGAAGCGTTGCTCACTGCCAAGCACTCTGCTAAGGGAAGTAAAAAATGCAGCTATGGTTGCTATTACACATCTATGAGGAAACATCCTTCCTCCCTGTGGCAGCATCATCAGGACTGGCATAGCAGTTAGAGTAAGCTGGTAAAGCGCATTAGGCTCCCATTACGCCCCTTGGAAGCAAGAAGACGGAGCTGAAAGATGCTACATAGATGATCACACTGACTGTGCACCAGCCATAAGCATTGCACAGCTTCTGGGTATCTCCATGGATTTCACAACCCTATATACAGACCAGTGTCACAGAGCAGCAGCAAATGTAGGAGTAAAACAACCCACATGAAATCCTCATGGCAAAAAAGCATAGAGGAAGAACATTTATTTTTAAGATGGCTTAAATATCTCCAAGACTAACAAGACCACCAAAGAGCACTAGAATGATAAACCCTGACCTGCTGAAACCAAACCCTTGCAAGATATTGAAGTGCTGCTTGTATTTCTATTACCAATACCAAATTCTCTGCTGACAATATATCGATCTTCAGTCACGCTTTTGAGAAATTTATTGCATCATTTCATTAAAATTACACAAGTTAAGGTAATAGAGTATTACATTTTTCTCTGAAAAGCCAGAAAATTTCCCTGCTTATAAGGAAACATATATCAGCCATGGCAAATATTAAAATCATACTTTATAAGTATTTTAGTGTTTGAAGTCTTACCACTACATGAAATATAGGTAATTTTTCTTCTTTAAGATCAATAAAAGGTCTGTTTTCAAAATGACTTCATATTGATTGAAGGGTCAAAAATGCCCCAGGTATTGATTGTCTGCATATAATCACGTTTTGCTCAGTAAGTTAACCTCATCTACAAGTGAAATGAAAAGAGATCCACTATATCACTTAAGCAAAATATTTTCATTGTATTTGAAAAATTGCTTCCATCAGTCACCCATGTCTCACTGACAATGTCTTTTCTTTTCCTTTTTATTTTTTTAAACCTCAGGAAGTAGATTTACATAGAGTAAACAGCCAGGACAAACTTGGCCTTACTGTATGTTACAGAACAGATGATGAAGATGACATGGGTATTTATGTGAGTGAGGTAAGATTGAGCTGATTTCCATAAGATACCATTTGTCTTTTGAATGCAGTGTTGGGCATTTAAGACATTTGTCTTCTGTTTGTACCGTCTTTGAAAAACAGCCAGAATGCAGCAACTGGAAGCGATACAATTCTTTTTCCTTTTCTCCAAACTGAGTGAAATCCTGCATCCAATGAAGCCAAGCTTTGGTATATTATCATTCAGTGTTCATTTTCCCCCAGCACAGTCTTAGCATCCAATTTTGCATATGTTTTCAAAATATTTTTACTACATTCCTCCTTTAGTTTTTGTTCACATTTTTATTTGCAAAGATTTGGGGCCTGTTTGTTTGTCTTTGCCTCCTTTCATGAAATAAGTAGTATTTTATATGTAATCTTTTTGTCATGCAGATCCATTTCAAATTAGTAGCAGCAGTTTGGGGAAAAGAAACTCATAACTAAATCTAAAACTCTTCCATTAAAATGCGTCCTTCCTGCTCTGCATGCAACACCCGGTTCTAATCAGAGCGCTGTGTTGTAAAGCAAAATATTAAATTATGAGGTAGCTTAGTATCATGCAAACGTGACAAACCTACTTTCTCCGAAGACACATCTCGAGAAGAAGCGTTTTGGGTTTGTTTCACTTTGACATAAGCAAGGAGGAGTCCTGTAATCACAAAGTGAGATGTACACAACCACAGATGCAGCAGCAATGGCAGACACACCAGCTTACAGTATCAGTCATGTTACCAGTACTGGATTTACAACAGGAAGTAAATACTGAGTTCTCAATCCTCCAAAGCACTCAGAGTTCTCTTATTTTCTAGATTGATCCTAACAGTATTGCTGCAAAAGACGGTCGACTCCGAGAAGGGGACCGCATTATTCAGGTACGTGTGTGAACAGTTTATAGTGCATTAGCAAACTTTAGTCTGCTACAATGTCTTTGGTCTTTATTTCACTATAATTTTTACAAATCATTCTCTTCAGACTGGTATACATATGCTTTCTTTTATATTTCCCTTTCCTCTGATGTATCTCAGTCAGATTTTGGTAGTCCTGGCTGCATAAAGCCCTATATCGGCCCTACTCTGCAGGCTAAGTGTTTTGTCAGTAGTTATCATCCATTTCCAGCACATATTGTGATACACTTCCACCTTTAAGTCTTCCTTCTACCACACAAGGCCTCCTTTTTGGCCCAAGTAATTACACCTCTCTGCAGAATCTCTCCAGGCAGCCCTATTTATTCACAGGGATGTTAGTACTTGTTCAGCAGGCTGAACACCCCAGTTCTGTGTGCCATAATGAGTTGTCTTCCAAGTGCAACAATCCTACGCCATAGGGGCTTGTTATAGCCTCTGACACGAGCAGAGGTCCACATCCTATTCAGTCTCTGGGAGCAGCATCCTCAGCCTCACCTGTCCCACACAAGGATGTTCCTGTTCCTTTCCACCCACCAGACCTGATGTTATGATTCTTCTCCTGCCTAGCTCTCCTTCAGTTTCTGTCCTCATAACAAGGCTGTGCACATCACATGCAGAGGTATATGGAATAGCTTCACACATCCAAACCAACACACTTGCCCAACACTTACATGAACACCATGGCTGGAGACGCATGCGAACACAGACCGTGAGTGGCCTGTGTCATGCTGCGGTGTATCCAGCTATGCAGTTCTGAAGAGGTCATCACAGCAGCTTTTAAGTATCCCTATGAAAAGATCTCATTGTGTTTCTCTTTTCTTTAAAGATCAATGGCATAGAGGTACAGAACCGAGAAGAAGCTGTGGCACTTCTCACCAGTGAAGAGAGCAAGAATATCTCCTTACTTGTTGCAAGACCAGAAATGCAGGTACTGTAGCAACAACAAAAGCAGCCTCTCAAGTCTTAAAAGAATTGCTGTTCTGTAGAAAGCTGTTCTTTTGAAGAATTTTAACCTACCTAAATCTACCTAAAACTGTATTATACAGTTTGACTGGGGACATATATATGGTCTAAAATAATGAAATTCAGCAGTCATGGTACTTTATATATATTTTATATTAAAGTTCAATTTATGAGATGTTTAGTGATTTATATATGCTGCATTGCTATTACAAAAATCAGTGTGAGATATTATGGATGGTTTCAAGCCATAGCTTTAAAGAACGTACTGAACTCTAATTCCTATAGCTATTGATTACTCATTCATCAAAACACCTATTATTTAGCCCTTTATACACCATCTCTTAATGCAGTTAAATACCATTGAGAAGCATCCTCAGCTGTAATAAAAGGTTGAGCCAGATCTCTTTGTAGAGCAGGATTAGCACAACTAAGATTTTGAACAAACAGCCACAAGCACTATTGTTTGATCTGTCTCTGCTCCTTATGCTTTGAAAGCAACCCTTGCCAATGCACCTGGAGACATGGGGTCAGGCTTATGACTATCCTGTTAGCCTAGGTGTTTCTGATCTTTCCCTTGGGGGTAATTGAGGCCAGGAGAAACAAAAAAACCCAGGTTTACAGACCCCTAGCCAACATTTTTCCTCCTGGGCCTTGATGCTGCCTTGCAAGCGGTGTGTTCAAGCTTTACAAGTATTTTTATACATCCTAATCAAGTCATACATAAACCAAAGCAGCCCCAATTCTTAGAAGTATTTCCATGGATGAAAAGGCTGGTTTTGTTTCATATATAAAGGACTGATGAAGATAAAACCACACTGCTGGAGATGGAGGCAGCTGTGAGGGGAGGTAGAACAATCAATACACCCACTTAACAACAAGGAGATGTGTGCTCCTTCGCAGGACACAGCAACACTGTCACAGGAAGGAATCTTCTAAGATTTCCCAGTTTACACAAAGAAGAAACAATTTATGTCAGTCTTCGTACTTTTGACAACATTTGGTTTGGTTTTTCCTTTCCTTTTCACATAGCTGGATGAAGGATGGATGGATGATGACAGAAATGATTTTCTGGATGACTTGCACATGGACATGTTAGAGGAACAGCACCACCAGGCAATGCAATTTACTGCCAGCATGCTTCAGCAGGTACTGCCGTTCTGTTGTACAGTGGTGTCAAAACTTCACATTGCACTCGATATTCCAATATTGAGCTTGACTGAATACACTTATTGTCTCAAGTGACGATCAAGGCAAAAGAACTTTCAGTAAATTCAGGATATTCCATGACTATCCACAAACTTCATCTCAGGGACCAAAATGTTTTAAGATGTTACCTTTTTTACTTTGCCCCTTATGACAACATGATCACAGTTCTTGGAAGTCCACCATTCCGGCTGTGGTCACTGAGAGAAGTACAAGCTAGGTGTGTAGTACATATGGCAGGCAGAGAGCTAACTTATACAATTTCCTGTTTGATACACACGCAAATACTGAAAACAGCCTGCCTCCTGAAACCTTACCAAATGTAGAACTTGGGCAAATGACTGAAATAAGGTCTCTATATGGGAAGAAAGGCAAAAAAACCACTTTTATATAGCAAAGTTTATGCAAAACCACAGATGTGGGCCTGTATTCCCCATTATTCTGCCATGATTAATACATCGTACTAGTTCATGAATAGTTTTCCAGGTTTTGTCTAGAGACTTTTTCTAGAGCTCTCTAAAACTCTACATCCTCTGTAGCATCAACATCTTTTGAAGAAACGTATTCTCACTTTGCCCCCACAGTAGAAATAGATACTATTGTGCACCTAAGAAAGAGAAGAAACATTTTGAAAATGTGACTTCTACCACCACTGCTTATACAACTGAAAAGTAGACCTCAGGTTCTTCTGAAAAGGACATCCACAGCAGGCTGTGGTTTTGGCCACCATTTCTATGAGTTCTTAATAATATTCTTTCCATATAAGTAAAAGACAAAGATGCAGAAAGTGTAACAAGTGACAGATTAAGAAAACTATTTAAAAATAAACACCGTGAAATATTTTATGTCCTTGCAATAATTTCTCTTTCTGTCATTTTATTTTTGCTGTTAGAAGAAGCATGAGGAGGATGGAGGTACCACAGATACAGCCACTATTTTATCTAACCAGCATGAGAAGGACAGTGGCGTGGGGCGCACAGACGACAGCACTCGCAACGATGAGAGCTCCGAGCAGGAGAACAACGCAGATGATCACACCACCTCCTCCAACACTTTGGGGAGCCAGAAGAAGCTGACATACAGCCATGACACCCTAGGGAGTGGCGATATGCAGTTCAGCAATGAGTCGTTTATCTCAGCCGACTGCACAGATGTTGACTTCCTTGGCATCCCCGTAGACGAATGCGAACGATTCAGGGAACTGCTGGAACTGAAGTGCCAGGTGAAGTCTGCTAACCCTTACAGTCTGTATTATCATAACAGCACTCTGGATATGAGCAAAAGTGATCAAGAAAGTGTTGACAGAGAGCTGGAGATGCTGAACGAGGAGCTGCGCAATATTGAGCTAGAGTGCCTGAATATTGTGAGAGCTCACAAAATGCAGCAGCTAAAAGATCAGTACCGGGAGCCTTGGATGCTACATAACAGTGGGTTCCGCAACTATAACACAAGCATTGATGTTCGTAGGCATGAGCTTTCAGACATTACAGAGCTCCCCGAGAAGTCTGACAAGGATAGCTCAAGCGCATATAACACAGGCGAAAGCTGCCGAAGCACACCACTCACGTTGGAGATTTCCCCTGACAATTCACTGCGCAGAACTGCAGAAGGCATTAACTGTCAAGGTAACGAGGGGGCAGTGGCATATAATGTCTCCCAAAAGAATTTATTTGCTGGCTCAGAAAGTCATGAATCCAGCACTGGTAAATGCCATGCCTCTGCTAAAGATCCCGAACTTGGCAAGCAGCTGGACAGCAAGGAGAGAAAAGCCAGTGATGGAAGCAAAAGCCCTACACATGGTCAAAAACCTTCTGGCTCCTACGTCTCCCCATACCATCACTCTCCATATAAGCATGCTCATATTCCTGCCCATGCACAGCACTATCAGAGCTACATGCAGCTGATCCAACAGAAATCAGCAGTGGAGTACGCACAGAGCCAAATGAGTCTGGTGAGTATGTGCAAAGACTTTAATTCAAGCCAGAGCGAAGCGAGGATGGAGTGGAAAGTCAAGGTCAGAAGTGATGGGACCCGCTACATTACAAAGAGGCCAGTCAGGGACAGGCTGCTGAGAGAACGTGCCATAAAGATTAAGGAGGAGCGCAGTGGTATGACTACAGATGATGATGCCATAAGTGAAATGAAGATGGGCCGTTACTGGAGCAAGGAAGAGCGGAAGCAGCATTTAGTGAAAGCAAAGGAGCAGAGGAGGCGGCGTGAGTTTATGATGCAGAGCAGGTTAGATTGCTTAAAGGAACAGCAAGGTGCAGAAGAAAAGAAAGAGATGAATATCATTGAACTGAGCCACAAAAAAATGATGAAGAAGAGAAATAAAAAAATATTTGACAACTGGATGACAATCCAAGAACTGCTAACCCATGGAACAAAGTCACCAGATGGCACACGGGTGTACAATTCCTTCCTGTCAGTGACTACTGTATAATCACCACTGCAAAATTATGTACATAAACCGCTACCATTGGGGTAGAAATCAATGCCTCGTTCAATGTGGCAAGATCTTTGTATATAAGATACAGTCATCAAGTTTATAGTTCAAATACTGAACTCTACAACTGTGGGTGCCAGGATCTCCATTATGAAGCGGAGAGGAAGCTTGCCCATCTCCTTCAAAGGCAATATTAGCAGTGCTTTTTGGAATACTGATTGTACTTTTTTACTTCTTACCTTTTACATGAAGTGTTTAAATATCAGAATTGTATTAACCATACTTACACAGGTAATTTGCTTAAACTATATTCATATTAAAAGGTACCCATGCTTTTCTTTACCTAAAAAAAAAATAATGTAAAAACCCACAAGGGCAACTGCACCATAGGTATTTTTTGTGAAACCGTATTTTGTGATATTATTTTGCTGTTTTTCACTTCTACACAGAGTGCTGTTTATCAATATTTAGCTCAAGGTTTAAACTCAGAATTAGAGACATTCTCTTGTAATAATTAACATTTATCAAACAGCAGTTTTTAGAGTTATGCTCAACATTTAAACATTTTTCTTTTTAAGGTGTCTGAAGAAAGTATATAGGGTTCATCTGAAAAGCCTGAAGCAAAGTACACTATACTGCAGCTTTAAAGGATTTTAAAGCATGTTTGCAAATGCTGCAACCTATTGAAAAAAGTGCATGTACAGCTGAGTTGTTTATATAAGACAGTTTGTGGAATTTGAAAAGCCCATGGTAGTAACTGTTTGCTTTATAGATATGAATGTATTGAATTATAAAAGCAGTTCCATGAAATCATCATTAGCTACAAACGTTAACAAGTAAAATGAAGTAAAATAAATTATTGTTTTATATTTCAAACTATTTTAAATTCTTTTGATTCCCTTCTGGTTTCACCACGTAGAGTATTCTTTCCTCGAGCGTAGTGTGCTGCAAAAATGCCTGGAGAGCCTACCAAAGTCAAACCTAACAGAATAAACCACATCCTCACTTTGGGGGGAATTCAGATTGAGGATTTCTTGAGGGAAAGGGAGATGAAAGGAAGAGGCAAGACAGATGTACAAGGAAAATCAAGAGTAGAATCAAGCAATACATATCCTCAACTCACAAGGCACTTAAGGTGACCTTTAAGTGAGAAAGAAATATGACACTACCCTGCTGTTTCGCTTTGCTTTGTGGTTTCTTAGCGGTATGTAAAACCCACCTACAAACTTCTGTGTGGGTTTGCACTAAAAAAAGACAATACATAAGTTAAAGCAAATAAAAGAGACTGTGAAAGAGACAAAAGCTAAATGTCAAAGAGGTGTCACACTCCTTTTCTAGTTTTGCACTTCTAATTAAGGATTCAGATATAAATTTGAATATTCTGCTTGATTAAATAACGTAGACTCATTGGGAATAGCCCCCAGATACTCCACACCCTCTCCCTTTTCGCCTGACTCACCTCCCCACCTCCCAAAAGAACTTGCTCCCAAACCCTTTAAGTTTTCATTCTGTACTCTCTTGTCATAACTGTACAGAGCAAAAATTATAATCTTAATGGTAGAAGTGATAAATATGAAGTGGAAGGATTAACAGATACTCAGTGTCTATTCTGCCTATTATCAAGAAGCAAACAAGAGATTTGTTCAAGGGGTTTTCCACCCCTTTTGTGAACTAGCACTGAATTGGCATTGAATGTACATCTACCATATTCCACAGTAACTCTTACATACCCAAAAATGCATCTTCAGCCCATGCAAATCATCACTGCCCCTTGAAATCTAGCACACATGTCAATAAGCCTCTGTAAATTTATCTTCAAACAGCATTTTCCTTTTGGATAAAGCATTAGTCCTAATGTAGTCTCTGGAAAAAATTTTATTAACTTTGTTAGAGCCAGGATTTCACCTGACATATTACCAGCCATTATCACGAGTAGTATAGCTGGAAAAACATGATTTTCCCAACACACTGCTTTCAATATAAGACACTTGATATCCCTGTCCCAAATCTGCTTTACTCTGAGTTCATGTTCTGTTCATCCCAATTGCAGTTGTGAGAGCCATAGCAAAATACCGGCTTCTCCTGAAGTCCAGTAATTCAGATGCACAGGCAGAGCTAAGATCAGTGTGAAATCACAATCCTTAAACCAGGCATGAACACAGCTAAGTCATCTTTAGTCTACCTGGAAATACTAGAGTAAGATTTGAAATGCTCTAGTGAGGCAGAATTATGAAGACATTCCTCAAAAAACAGGCTCCTTTGGAGTAACTTCACACATAATGAATGGTTCCTTTAGGCATCAGTTATGCTGAGCATTGTATGCATGTGTGTAACAGCAGAAACATATTTGGGAATTTAAGTGTGATGTGTAGAAATTACACCAAAGCATCAACAGTATAAATTTTACAATCTTTAAGATATTGAAATAAAATTATTGGCCAAGAATTATCCTCACACCTTTGAGTTTTTCCTCACTAAATATTTGTTGTTGTTTTGGTCACTTAAAAATCACTTCTCTCCTTTAATATTATGATTTATTAAATAGCATCAGTTCACAGAATCCATCAGTTATCCTGGAAATCCAGGCAAAAGCTTTACAAACTGCAGGTTTTCCTTTTCCTTTCTCAGTTATCACACAGCCTTTCTCATTGCCTTATCAAAGTACTTAATGCGGTGTTGAATAGGGAGATTTGGGGTCTTTTTATTGCTTGCAAGGAAATATTGGAAATTACCATCATGTTAGTCCAAGCCTGACCTCATTACAGTGAAATGAATCAGACTAGAAAGCAGCTTTTGGTGCCTAAGGAAATATTTCATCCAACAGCTTTTCTAAAAATTGCATTATAGTACATACCCCGGTGCTTAGAAGATAACAACTGAAATTGCTCTAGTTGCCTACAGGACATCTCATGCAAGAAGTCTCCATGCAACCGTGGAAATTGCATCTCCTGTCTTACTACAGGCTTTACCTGAAACTTGGTGCTCTCCACGAGCCACTGCACAAATCTGCAGAGCAACAGAGCCATGCTCACAGCCTTGGCACGGCATCCTGTCCCACAGCAAGATGCTGACTCAGTGTGGTGGGTTAGCCCTTGCTGGACACTCAATTTCAACCCCAACTCAACTCCTGCAGGGATCAACACTGGGAGATGTGCTCCTTCCATTGGGGAGGCTCTTTCTAAATGTTTCTTGAAGTTCATTTAAACTTGGAAGGAGCTAAAAGGGAGTGCTGCTCACCTTAAAGTATAAATCTTCATTTTCATCCTTCTTTCCTCCTCAGCCACTTCACTGAGCGTAATCTCAGGCTTGGGTGACAACTCATCCCAGAATAGCACGTATGCAGGGAGAAATGCTAAATACACAAAGGGGAACAAGAAATTCTCAAGCAACCTGAGAGGTTTTACCAGAGCCTCTTGCAGAGCCCTTGTGCATAGCTCCCCAGAGGGTCTCACACAGCCATTACTCATTCCTACTGCCCCACACCCCATTCTCCCCGTTTGCCATGGTAGCAGTACAACGCTGTTACAGACCAACACCTCAGTCCCCATCCTTTGCCAACACGTCCCCCTTCAGCAAACCAGAGATGTCAACAGAACACCCCGGACACAGGTTGGTGCAGAATTTGGCCTGATTCTTTGCAATGAAATACACTGTGTCAAACTGGGGTCACTTTGCCTAAATTGCGTAATGTCTCCCAGACATAAGATCTATAAAAATGTAAAATACTTATTTGTGAATAGGGTTTAAATCAGCATGGAATCACCCAGTTTAGATGTGCACTGAAATGGGAAAGCCCTGAACCAAACCTAACAGCATTTTTTTTTGTAAATTGAAAGACAAGAACTAGCACAGTAGGGATGGCAAATAAAATGAGGTAACACTACATATTGCCTAGGGACTACTGGTTGGAGAACTAATTAGGATTATAAACTGAAAGTATGTAAATTAACCAAATATAATTATCTGCTAGTGGCCTTTGGAAATAGGTTACAAGATACTTGTTAGCAAAATTGCTCAAATGCCTGGAAGCCATAAAAAGCAAGCCATAAGCAATCTAAACTCCTCTTTTTGTTTTATTTTCAATTGTTTTTAAAGGAGTTGTTGTATTAAGGATTTATTGGGATATAAACTCATTAGAGACAAAACTCAAAAGTAAGACAGAAACTGTCACAGCAGATGCTGTACCTCCATCCCAAGGCCCCTGGGTTTATTAAATATGACAAAATGGCAAAGATTCTGCTTGGGTTTCATCTCAGCAGCTTCATTTCTCCATCAGAACAGCTTCTGTGAGCTTCCAGCCAGAGTTAATTTGGAAGAGTCATGCCTTTCTTGCACAAGTACAGCTTCTCAGCTATACAGAGTTTATGAAGATGCGTTCACGGTTCAAATGCAAACATGCAGAATTAATGTCCCTTTTTTCTTAGTGTCCGTCATGACAAAAAGTAATACTAGATTCAGGGACTTCTGTGGAGAAACCTTCTCCCTCCCAGTTCATGTCATCTAATACACAAGATCGACCACTGGAGAAACTGATGGTAGTCAAGACAGGGGTGTATATTATACATCGAAAAAAAGTAAGAGGGTGTCACGAATAAAGGTTAGTTGGGCTGATTCCACACTTAAGTATGAGGGCTTTAATAAACAGGCCTGACACAAATCACACTTATGGATCTGGAAGACTCCAAGCACTTCCAGAAAATTTGAAAACAGACTATTAACTTACATAATTAATTATCCTAAACACTAGTGAAGGATATGAAGAGAAGGGCCATCACAGCTTTGTATATCAGAGCACAACTAGATTTTCTGCTGCTAACCACACCTCCCATATACCTTTTAATGGTCACTGCTTAAAAAATATCAACCAAACAAAAAAAACACCACTACCACCACCCTGACATTAATCATCCTGCAGCCCTACTCTCATATGCTGACACCCCACCCAAGCTGTACTCCCCTCCAGATGATCTGTGTTGGAGCTCATATTGCAAAATAAATTATGCAACTATTTCTGTTGCAGGGCTGATCATAAACTAGGTTCCCAAGTTAGCACGCGCTGCTCAGAAATATTCTCATGTCAACTCCTCCTCTCAGTTGGGTCCTAAACCTTCTTGCTGGAATCCTAAAATGCCCAAAACACCAGAAACATCGTCATTTCTGTAGCATAAAAAGATGCAGATGCCTACTCTGAAAACTAGGTAAAAATTAAAACCAAAATGAATTCAAAAACTCCATGTCTACTCTGCCAGATTCAATCTACCAGTTTTGAATACTGGGAATTAAAGTTTCATCTGCATTCTGCGTTACCTAAATCAGCACATCAACATCATAAATCTAAGAGCATAATTGCAATGCTCTTGACTGATTAAGTCCAAAATAGAAACAAAGTTCTACCGGTTTCTTAGGAAAACCTGTGTCATCTTCTGAGACACAGAATGTTTCTTAAAGGAGATTTAATCAAATAAATTAACAATGAAAATAACAATGGTCCAATTAGTGTTTTAATTTACAAAAATATAATGCAAGTATTATAAAATTCAGTGTGGCTCCACTGGAGCCAAAGCCCAGATAAAAATCTGGACTGATATTCTTACCTTTTCCTTCTATGTCAAATCAAAATAATTTTTAAAAGATAAATTTCTCCAAGATATTCTTCAGACACCTCTATGAAAAATCGAGTTAAAGCAAGCCCAAACAGCCCATACCTATTTCTCCCAGCAAATGACGTTAGCCTTGGGTCATGCGCTTCTCGCACCTATTCTCATCTCTTCCCTTTCTGGGAAAAATGAGTCAGCTAAGTCAGAACGGGACCAGAAAGAATAATCCCCACAGTTTCTCAGTTGGGTCTCAGCCCAGCTATGACTAGGGATCAATTACATATGCAGGAAATTACATGTGCACAAGACAAAGCCAAGTCTGGCTCTACTTATATGTTTTGATTTTGTGTTTAGATCCTAAGGACCAAAAAAGGACCTAGTCCATCTCACAGATGATAGATAGAAAATATTGCATGTTGAATTATATATCTGCTGTGTTAAGGCTAGAAAAATCCCCAAAGGAATGGAAGTATCTTCATTTCCAGAGCATAAAGGGATTAAATGGCTTGCTCTGAAACCCAGGTAGGGAATTCTATCATAAAATACAACCCTAAAGAATGGCACTTGCCAAGAAACAAGGGGTTGAAATCAGAATGCTGACAAATTCTAAACTGCAAGCGGACACAGCAGCTTAGGTGGCTGGGTCATGGACGGCTTAGTCTGGCCAGGAGAGAACACTTGGTCTGTCCTTTCAGATAAGTTTGCCAGGGAGGAACTTTAAAGGTAATTTCTTTGACAATCTACTCTTTTTATGTTAAGCAACTGCAGGACCATGCAACAGGGAGCCCCATTAACAGAGAATAAGAACTCCTCTGTAAAAGTGAACTTCTGCTGACCCTCTCTCAAAGAAAATACTTTATCATATTGGAGCGCAGGCCTCCCAGGTGCCATGGCAAGGCTCGGACCGGGTGGGATTCCATTGTCCCTATTAGGAGAGCTAGCTTTGATTTTCGATAATCCATCCTTCAGCTTAGCTGGGCTTTGTTAGCTTAGAATGCCATGAACAAAGGCTACCCAAAAGGCAAATCCAGCTATAATTGTTTAAAAAAAAGTATATCAAAAGGCTGCAAATTGAAGGCACCCAAGGTTTGTCAAATTTCTGCTTAGCTCCGGTTAAATGCAAGCATCCAATATTTACTAATCCTTGGGGCTCAAGGTAGCAGCCAAAATAAAAGCACTAAGGTCACATCCAAATAATTTCCACAAGAAACACGACTCAGTTATGCCATGAAGTCCAGAAAGCACAGACGCCAAGAGTAACAAAAAACAAAGCCAATTTCACAAAGCTGTTCCAGAAAACGCTTCTCTGCTCTACTGCTTTTGAATTCTTGTTCAAAGAAAATCCACAGACAAATCCACAAATTGAACTTGAGGCAGAGGCAAACACTACATGATTGTTTGGTAATGAACTGATGAGCCTTTTTCAGTATTTCCCTTCCAAAGTCATCAAAAACTATCTATTAAAGAAAGACTGACTCCTTCTATATACACAACCACACAGCTTTCTCCTGTGGCAGTGTTTTGCAACGAAGCTAAAAGTTTTCGCTTCATTTATTCTTTCCAGTCTTTGTAGGCATCTCTCTGTGCATCTCTATTAAAGAATAATTGAGGCTGGAAGGGACCTCTGGAGATCATCTAGCCCCATCCACTGCTCAAACACAACATTATCAAGGATTTTGAAACATAATATAAACAAACAAGGTGCTACAGAATGCAGCTTTAAGGCACGATGAAACAGACACTGGGGTGGGGGGCGGGGCGGGAGGGGAGGTGTTTAATGTGTTCAGCATAGGCTCTACCTCTCTTCTCCAGAAGTGTTTTTCTGCCAGACATTACAGCATGCCCTTCATGTCCTAGAATTGCAAAGGTTTTCATTAAGCACCCTAAGTACCAGCTTTTCTAACGCAAACAATGACAGGGTCTTAACTTTTAGAAAGATGATGTGAGTAGCCCTTGGGGTGTGGGACAGGGCAGCACCTGTTAAGAGTCCTTTGGGTCACAGGGCTCTAGTAAGCAGCATAATGGCACAGTCCCTGTCCCCATCCATGACCCCAAGAACAGCTGGTTCCTGAAGTCGAGGAGTAGTAACAAGGCTCCAGCATCACAAACTTTTGTACAGCCCTAAATGCGGTCAAGAATGAGAAGAGAAGCAGTTGTGCAAGGCTTGCACTTGACACAAGGCTTGGCAGAAGGTTTTGTATTTGTCCCCTTAAAATACCTGCACTGGAAGAAGGACACACACCATGCCCAGACCAGAGAGGAGGTGACATGCCTTCAAGTGTGCCCACATCATTCCTTTCAATTATTCAGACTGGGGAAAGTATCACATTAAGAAAAAGTAATAACACTGCATAACACATCTGAGTGTATTTGTGTATCACACATGCACCAGAGTCTCTGTATGGTTTCTAAATCCTTTGCCTAAAAATAAGTGGCACCAGTCCCACTGCGGAAGCTTCACTTGACTATATGGGAGAAGGGGCAGACCTTGCTGAAGAAAAGTAGCTTCACTCATCAGCATTAATAGCTTATATGTAAAACAGTCATGCACAAATGAGAAACAAAACCAAAGCTTGAAAACCCTTTCACCATGTTTTACAGTAATGTAGCATCTGTCGCTTTCAAAACTAACTCAGAATAAATATGGCAATTTCAGTTGCCTGCATGTGGCTGATGATGAGTGCAGAGAAATATTTCCAAATTAAATGGATGAACATCCATGTGGCTAAAGTAGTACAAATAGGACCAGGCACAGCTGGTACTTTGACTCCTAACATGGAGATTAGTGCTGTCAGCAGGGGCACATGAGCCCAAAATGCAGTAATTCTCCTAAATAACAAGTGCCTGCCAAAGGGCTTGTAGATTCCCAGCACAGCTTTAAACCTCAAGTCATCACCAACATCTGAGGCAACAGGGTTGCCTTAAAAATGCAGTTCAGATTTTTGTACTCCTCACTGCAGGAGGAAAGGACCCGCTTCCAATTCAGGTTACCCATGTGCCAACCCACAAACAGTAGCAAAGGATCCCAGCAAAGTACCTGATAATACTCCCCTTTTTACTTTAACTACACCAGCAACCTATCAAATGTCTCTCATCCCTCTCTTGCTTTCCTGGTTGATCAGTTCAGGTAACAACCTTTTGTTAAAAACAAACGGGAACACAGCTTACATTTACAAGGTCAGTGACCAAGTGAATCATTCATCTGAAAAAGTACTAAAAAATTCTTTTTTAATTCCATTTGGACCAAATAAGTGTCTTCAACAATGCTCACAAATGCAACCAGCACTTTCATATGTAAGGTAAGTCAATACCCTTTGAAGATTGATACATCAGGTAGACCTTGTGCTTGTGGTCCTCAGATAAATAAATGATCTGTTCCCAGGCAGAGGTACCCCTGTGCTTCTCCCTTGCAAAGGCAGAAGAACTGCTTGAAAGCAATTTATGCCCCATGAAGCTACACCACACAGTAGGGCTAAAAGAGATTAGAAATGAGCACCCACAATTAAAAGAGAACATCACAAGAGGCAGGAACTGCAAGCCTCTCACAGGCTTTATGTTTTAGCTTGTGAATCTTCCGTGTTTTGGGTGAATCTGAAGTTTGTCCTCTCTCAGGAGCAGCAGTCTTGTGGGAGGTCTCAGTGAAGAAGGGCAAATCTTCAGAACTATTAGCTAGTGGTCAAATATTAAGAGGAATTCAGCCAGGACAGGAGGAGATCAGCTAAAAAAAAAACCACTGGCACTGAGTAAAGCATCTGTAGTCTTCTCATTCAGCCAACGATCACAGTACTCTTGTTGCTGTCTGTTTGCTCCTCCCTGAACAACCAAACTTTTCCTGCACACAGAGCCACAAAAAGTATACTTGTCTAAACATTGACACAAAGGCCTTTACTCATAACGACCACCATGCAAATGGCAACAGTACAGCACGTTGCTCACAAGGCCACAATAGGTTCCACCCTTTCATTGACTTCTTAGGAATTGAGGGGAACAAAAAGACAACTGCTGACGCGTCAGATCCCCACACTTATCACCACACATGCCAGGACACACAGTGAGGTGTTTCATCTCTCCTCCAAGACATTTCCAGCCTTTTTCAAACCAAATGTTGTCCTCCATGTGGTACTGAAATACAAATTCAGCAGCAACACCATTAGTGAGAACAGGGAAAAAGAGCTGGACAGTCACGTGCAGCTGCAGGAAGAGCCTCACTCCAGCTGTGTATCAACATCACCATCCTGAGGACCCTTCAGAACAGGTGAATCCAGTTACAGCTCTGGTCTTGCTCCATGTAAAGCTCCTATCTTAATGGGATGAAAAAACGGGCTGAGGTTAAGAAAAGGGGTAGAAGACAAATTCAGCCAGTGCCACTGAAGCTGGGAAGGGTACCTGAATAGAAGCACGCACAAGCGTGCACATGCAGGGGAATGGCCACGAACAGAACATCCTTCCTGCCTCAAAGAATGGCTGCAATAGATAAGATATACAAGAAAAGATAGGGTGATCTAGGAACAGTTAGTTTCATACACACATGTACTCCAAAGCCCTGATACAGTGGAACTTGCTTTGCTTGACAAGACAAAGCCCAGGTACCCCAGGACAGAATTTGGCTGAGCAAGGATTTAAGTCAGATCCATATCCCAAGAAAGCCCACTCCCCATAGAACTATTGCACTCTCTCTTTCCACCCAAACATTTAACTTTTTGTACAGAAGGAGCCTAACTGCACAGAGCAGTGACTGCAGCATGTGCCTGAGGTGCCTCAATCAAAACCCGAGTTTCAAATCTCAGCCTTCCCAGGCTGTTTACAGGTAGCTCACACCATCTCCCTTCAGCTAGGCAGTCCTTCCTGAATCTTAAAACAATCAGTGAGAGCTAAAGACAGCTGTTCCACTTCCCCCAGCAAGTTTCAGTTTTGAACTCTTCTGAAGAGTTTCTGAATTTTACAGCAGAAGAATATTCTGCTGAAAAATGCTATTCACTTCAGTGCACACGATAAAGATACATAGAAATACCCTTCCACAGATATGAACTAAGAGTGTCCTTTCTCACCTACCACAGCACCCTAACAACTTTCAGAAGGCAGTTACTAGAAAATAAGGTGAAGCATTCAGCCTCTACCCTCACATCTTTCTGGGGTCACGGCCACACTGCATCACAGCAGTTTTTGTTTGCTTACAGTACACATTTGACAAAGTCCAAGGAAAGGCAACAGCAAGAGTTCAGTAATGAGATGATAAAAAACAGCACAAGGGTTGTTTGGCTACAAGAAAAAAATTGTCATATAAAAGAAAGAGGAAAAAAAAAGAAAGAAAAGGTAGGAAAAAAAGGAAAAGTTTTGACAAAGAAAACACTGAATAACGCAGAACAGTTGATGCACCCAGATGATAACAACCCCTTTAGAATTACAGTGCAAGTCTAAATGAACAGAAGTCTGTGAGAAGGAGACAGACCTGCCAGCTGAGGAACTTCCCAAACTATTAATTGCCAGAGCCTTTGATGGCTAACCCAGACAACTGCATTGTGTTTTATAGGTTTTCCAGAAGCACCTGCTAAACAGCATGATTACAGGGAAAAGGCTGGGTTATACAGACTTTGGGATTGACCCAGGATTGAGCCATTGCACCATAGGACAAATACAAAAAGGACTTAATAGTCTGAGAGAATCTTAAGGTATCAGTTCAGATGACTAAACAGCAAGTGCAGTACTAGAAAGGGAGATGGGAAACGCATTCACTTCTGGTTCCTCTTTACAATATAGAGATACTACAAGCACTTAGCAGTTTACAAATAACAACACCTTACTTGAGGTACAAATCAAACTTGTTCTGAAGCTGATAAATGTGCTGCTACTTTGGAGAGGAATACAATTAGATTAGTGTAAAGATTTTTTTAAAGGATGATTCATTTTGTTTGATGGTCACAGAAAATAATAGAAATATTAGAGACCAAAATAAATCCTAAAATTCTCTGACACAGAATCAGGCTATTTAAAGGATAAGCCTGGATTAGTTGCAAAAAGCTGGGAAAACCCAGCAAAAGTAAGTCTCTGGCAACAGCTGACTGACCAGTTCTGAAGAGGGATAGATAAAAGAGCCTAGATACCATTTGTAAATTTGTATTCTGAAATACAACAGGTAAACAGAAATTTAAACTGATATAGAGTATGAAATGGGTAGGAATCCTTACAAGTTAGTTCAAAACTCACTAAAGGTAGTGGATTCTTGGTCAGGCCCATATGAATAAGGATTCTTCCCACTACGGTAGAAAGATTAGGACATAGCCTGTCAGAGCCTAACACCACCACGAGAATCAGCATAGTTAAAATCAGACCAATATTAGATCTAAAATTTCTTGTTAGTAATTTCGAAGCTACAGCTGAAGGAAACCAGACATATTCTGCCAGAAGATGAATGATTCATACCCATGAAGTCACCATCTCAGATCATTCTTATCCTGACAAGTCTCAACTAGGTTTTATTTTCTCATTGGCCAGCTTTAATTAGTAAACCAGTTCTAATAGTTCATTGTCTTTCTACCCACACACTTGTAAACAGGCC
This sequence comes from Microhierax caerulescens, assembly GCA_035590215.1. Classification (NCBI taxonomy): domain Eukaryota; kingdom Metazoa; phylum Chordata; class Aves; order Falconiformes; family Falconidae; genus Microhierax; species Microhierax caerulescens. Next base: position 19,995,412 of record JAVJGJ010000047.1, on the reverse strand, counting down.
AAAGTATTGACAGCAAGGAGTCTTCCCAATAAAGCCAAAAAGGTTTTGGGTAGGGCTCCACTGGAGGAATTTCTCAGGCAGAGCTGAACATAGAGACACGGAAAGCTTCTCTGCAAAGATTTTTCCAGTGGAAAAAGCTTTACTATGACAGCCCAGAACTGGAGTGGGTACCACAGTGGCCAGTTGCAAGCGTAGCTTGACAAGAAGTCATCTCTTCTTCAAGCTCTAATCAAGTTGCTTCTATTCTTCAGTGGACAAACAGACTTTCTTTGCTTAGTAGCATTTGTCTGTAATAAAGCTAAATGCCATCCTGCACTTGCAATGGCAAACATGACTTTAAGTTAAAGAGGAAAAATTTTACTGGAGGTGAGGAGCTGGGTTATGGGAGCAAGGTTAAAAATACTATCTACCAAGATTACAGTTGCCGTTATATGAATAGGAAGAAAACAGCCAATACTGCCTAATAGTTGAATCTCAATCTATGAGGCTTTTTTGCTTTTATGGCTGTCTGCTTCATGCTAGTGTGAGCTACAAACCATAACTTTAATAGCTTCAACCAAAGAGTTATGATAATATCAGATACTGTGGATGATGAGCGAATAACAGCAAAAATGTAATGAAAAGTATGTATTTATGTCTTTGCTATTAAACCCAAAGCTATAAACATTGACAGCCCTAAGAGTAGCAGTTTCTATTGTCATTGATTAATGCCTTGTTTTGAAGAACAAGGAGAAGGTTAAAAGAAGAAAGAAACAAAGAGATTTGTTTTGCTTCTCTCAATCTGAAAAATTACATTGGCTATTTTAGGTGAAACCTGCATTCCTGGAACATTTTCATATACGGCAAAATTCCTAGCAGCGGAAATGCAAACAGAAATATCTTTTAGGGCTGTTCAATCATACCACAATGCACATGTTAAAACACTAACTAACCAACAACCACGCTCACTAATGTGTTCAAATTTGTTTCTTACATCCTTTCCATTAGCATAATTCTCATCTGACACTGCAACCATACCCACCATGTATTCACTGCAAAATAAGGTTTCTTTTAACTCTTCAGTGACTATTGCCTCAAAGACCTTGAGGAAAGTCAACCCAGCCAAATCAATGCAAAAAACTTTGCAGTTAATGCAATTCACCATGATAACTACTGATGCAAAAATATCTTCTGCCTGTGATGGCATCAGGGATGAAGATGATGGCTTAAAACTTAGAAGAACCTACTATATCTACCACAACCTAGAAGGTAATGGCTCTGCACCTGGCTCCATCCACTGTAATACCATGTTTTCCCTTTCTTCCCACCTAGCTACACATTCAGAGGGTTAAGTTTTTCCAGTCCAAGCCTTAACCCCACATCTGGTTTTGAACAGAAAAATAAGGTCACACACTCTTAACGTTTCTGTAATGCTACCACCTCTTCCAGCCTAATATGAGAAAAGTTTCATTTCTGCTCTGATTAAATGTTCATACAAACACATGCTGAGAGCACACAAAAGATTTTCACAATCCTTCCCTTCAGCACCACTCCCCTTCTCCTGAACTCCTCTTTTAACCTCCTCTTTTGGGCACCATACAAACACAACACCTGATAACCACCCAGGAAATCCAAAATTGTGTCCTTTTGAGATTTCCAGCACAAAAGAGCCTAGAGGTTCTATTTGTAATCATTTTAGATTAAAAAAAATACAGAAAGGAAAGGAAAGATCTAAATAAAGTCATATAAAGCTACGCCAAGTCTGAAACTTACTCAGCAAAAAGGTAAATCTGTACCATTTCCTGGGGACAGACACTGTGCTTTTAAAATACAGTATATGGCATTTCCTCAGTGTTACACGCAGCATATTATACTGGCAGTTCATCAATTCTCCTGCCAACCCACTGACCTTTCTCCCATTAAAAAGGCATCAGCTCTTCCCTCTATTGACATTTGCCATTCCTCTTTCTCAAGCATCTGAGCCCATCACTTCAGGTTAGACTAAGTCCCCATGGCATGCCCGCCGCTTTTTTCCAGGTAACACCCTGGGCATTAGCCTGACTCACTGTAATTCCACAAGTTCTCTCAATGCTTTTTCTAATGAGCTCAGGGAAAAATGAGTTTTCCTACATAGGCAAGGGTTGAGATGACGACATTTTTGGTGAAAAGCCTAATTTTTCCCCTCGACAAAAGAAAACCTACTCCTCCTGATCAGAAATGCCAGTCGTGCAACACTGTTGTATATTATTTATTGGCACTATTCTCACACTGGGAGCAAAGATACCCTGTCCTATGGACCTTCACCATGGCTTTGTGCTACTCCTTAAGGGAATTGGTGTGATGTTTTCTTCTTTCTTTTCTTTTTTTTAATAACCTGGATTGTTGTTATCATTATTGCTGCTGTTGTTGCTAAAGAGCTCTAGGGGGAGATGTGAAAATAGTCTGCTCCCTTGTGTAATGCCTGAAATCAAACCAGAATACATCAGGCTGACACTGCCTGCCTGTTATTGCCTTAAAGCTTGTTATTAAAAACAAACAAAAACAATTGCTGCAGCATGTTCCACCTCCCCCAGAATGGAAGGGCAATTTAATCTAGTGGTGAAAGATTCAGGACTCCTGTACAGTGACTCAGGCCAGCCAAGATCACCATATGCGTTCATATCCCAGCCTCTTTGGGGTATAAGAAATGTAGAGAGTACTCAGCCAAAAAGAATCCCCCTCACTTATGCAGTTTTGTATGCATACTGTTTGCACTGGAGAATGGCATATCACTGAAGAGCTGAAAAATTAATACAAAACAACCTCAGGAAACATGCATATAAATTCTTTCACTGGAATAGTTACAGAATAATAAATTCTGAGCTTTGAAATGTGCTTTCAAAAGCCTGTCAAAGTAAAACTCTCCTGTAGCATCACAACAACAGCTGAACCAGCTTTGTATAATGCATTGTAATCATCTGAGGATACGTATCTGCAGAAGATGGGGTACAAATGTAAAATCCAATGTTGCAGTTATTTGTGTGCTATTTAGAAAGTGGCAGGCTCACCACCCACAACATGCAGGTTTTCAACTAAACTCAAGAAGAAACATCACTCACACTGCTGGCTGCTCTCACAGGCTTCTCAGAGCACCTGGAAAAACCCAGCAGAGCAGCGATGCAGCTATTTTGATCAAAAAGAACTCCATGATTTGGCCTCCTAAAAGAAAAATGTGAATTTTCTCTCTTTAGATCTCACAAACTCTAGTGTTTGCATGAATATGATAGAAGTTCTATACTTTCACTGGTGTTTATGTAAAGCATTTCTTCTTCTTCTTCTCCCCTTGCTCTCTGGTGTATTAATCTCTGTGAATCACTCTCATCTGCAACTACTATTCAATAATCTTCAAACTGCCCAGCACCAAAAATACAGGATTTCCTCCACAATCAACACTTTTTAAAATAGAAGTAAGGCCACACTAGGGAGAACTGTTATAATGAAATAATTATGCCCTTTTGGGATATGAACACATGGCTGTGCTTTATGGATTACAGCAACATTGCACACAAATTACAGCACAACATCTCCCGTTGTGCTTTTGTCTTAAAGACAGGAGGTTTCCTGACCTCTCCCTCCCATATTTTAGAAGGTGGTTCAGGAACCTTAACTAAAATATGTCCATAAGAATTGTAAGAGAATAAACAGCTGTGACTTTCTTACTCTACAGCCATCTGTGTTCATGTATTTTTAATGAATCATTTGGCTATTTATTCACACAAAAGTTGTATCTGATTTGGTATTTGTAGTGTACCTTGTTATCAGATGACCCTTTCAGTGCTGAGAGAGAAGCTAACATGACAAAAGCTTTACCACATCAGGTCTGAACTGCATGTCACAGGTGAAGAAAAGCATCGGGACCATGTCCTGTGGGAAGAGGGACAAGCCTCCCACAGCTGCACTATCCCTAAGGTTGCACCATTTCGTTTCAGTGGCAAGTAATTCAAATTCCCAAGAGACTATCAAAATAAACTCAAAGATATTGTCAGCTGTATGTGACAAAGTAAAATTCCAAATCCTCATCACTTGCACGTCTTTACCCTATTAATCATTTCTAGGAGTTCACATACATATACACATTCACAATAATGCTTTATATATGTTCTTATGTGTGCATATAGAATTTAGTGTACCATTTATTGTTCATAATGAATCAAGGCTAGATACCATAGCACTTAAAGAAACATAGGAAAACTTACCTAAAGATTAGAAATGCTCTACATTATTTAAAGATATTAAAATAGTCTCAGAGACAAGAGCTGTAAGGGTACTGTACATTTTCAATGGCACAATGAAAAATTCTGAGTGAGACAGGGTCAGATTTTGGGACTGAGGCCAATTCAAACTGGAGATTCAGTCAGCAGTGCTGACACCTCTTGTCTGCGGGGAAGAGTGGCAAGACCACAGCTAATACTGAAGTACAGAAATTAAAGTCTTTCTCTCAGGGCCTGCTTTCTTAACACACACCCAGGGAGCTTCACCTGGGTGGGAGGAAGGCAGAGAGAGTCCAGAGAGAGCTATGAGGAAAAGGCTCCCACTGCAAAGGGCTGCCTGCTGGCTGTCTGTCTCTTCTCAGGAGGTCCCACACAATGTGCTGAGCTGTGGCGGAGCTGGGTACACTGACAAGCCCCCACACAACTCATCCCAGCCAGCTGAGGTCACCTCACCAGTCTCTGCACTTCAGTGCCAATAATACCACAAAGGATGTGACTCTTTCAAGGTTGGGTTTTTTCCCCCCCAATCAAAATGAGAAAAGGTTGCAGTGTCTGTAAGATTTTGGACACTCTCCAAAAAAAACAGTCATCACCTGGTTTGGAAAACAGCCTAAACTGCAATACTAGGGACCTATTTACACATAAAGAGATAAATAAATTCAGGACAGAACCCACACCCATTGAATGAAGCAGTCTGAGGGATGAATTCACCCTAGTAATTTACACTTCAGTCCGCATGCCAGATAGAGGCTTTTGTGTCACAAATGCTCACTTTGGATCATTTTACACAAGTAGGGTCCTAAAGGAGTGGTAGGCACAGACTGAAGACTGAAAGAGTGAAAGACCAAAAACAGGAGAAGACTGAAACACAGTAGGAGACCCACAATAGACTGAAGGATGAAAACAGATGCAAACCAGAAGAGCAGGAAGGAAACCAAATGAAAAGGGGTGGGAGGCAAAGAGAGGAGTTGAGGCTGAAAAGGGCTGGGAAGCCAAAAAGAGGGTAGGAGCTCAGAAAAAAAGGGGACAGAAGTTAAAGCGGAGAGTTGAGACTTAAAATAGATAGAAGGCTGGAAAAGAGTGGTAGACCAAAAAAGCATGCAAGGCCAAGAAGGCGTTGGGAGGCTGGAAACTAGTGAGTCAAAGGGTTCAAAGTTCAAGATGAAACGGGCCTGAAAGTGTTCGGAAGGGAAAAATGAGGGTACTTGAGGCCAAAAAAGTATGGGAGGCCAAAAAAGTATGAGGCATACAAGGCAGTTGAGACCAAAATGGGAGTGGGAGGTCCAGGGAGAAGCTGAGGTCAGAACAAGGTGGTAGTGATAGAAGAGAGATTGAAAAGAGAACTGAATTGCAGCAGGAGGCCAAAGAAGAGGGAGTAGAGGGCAAAAAAAAGGGTGGGAGACACTGAAACAGGGCACAAAGCCCAGGGGGCAGTTGAGGCCCAAATAGGCTGGGGGGCCAAGAAAGCGTGCGTGCAAAGCCCATGGTAAAGGGAGGCCAAATAAGGGGTAGCAGATCAAAGAGCCAGTCAAGGCAGAGAAAGGGTGGGACACTGAAATGGGGCAGGATGCTGAAAAGGGTTGAGGTGAGGTCAAAAGCATGGGGAGACAGAAGCAGGGTGCAAGATGAGACCAAAACACAGTAGGAGACAAGAGAGGAAGTTGAGGATGAAAAATAAGGTGCTAGACCTAGAGGAGAGTTGAGGCTGAAAGAAGAGTGGGAGATTGAAAAAGAGGGAAGTTGGGGACAAAGTAGGGTTAGGAAGCCCAGTGGAGAGTTCAGGCCAAAAGAGAGGAAGGAAGTGGACACAGGAACGAGACCTGATGGAGATTTGAGGCCAAAAGAGGTATGGTGGGCACAGAAGAGAGCTGAAGCTGAAAGAGTGGGAAGGGAGGGATGGGCAGACACACAGGAGGTGACATCAACACATGGAAGGATACAACAGAGACAGAGGACGGGGAGGGAGACTGGACATGACACCCAGGGGGAAGTAGAGGCTGAAAACAAAGGATAATCATACCTGCTTTAATCAAGCCAGCTTTTGTAGTCTATTATGAATTTTAAGTTTATGAACAACCCCCCATCTTAATCATGATTTCTGCTAAGAAAGGAGAGAACAAAATGACAAATGCATTAATGTGATATAACAAAACTTATCTTTGCTAGTGAAATAACAGCCATGGGTTTATGAACCATTGGATAAAACAACCAACAGAAAAATCAGATCATTTGGCTGTGGCTACTGGAATGTAATAGATGGCTCTTTGGCTGGGATAACTGAGCACATACTGCAGTGATTAATGTGAAAAAACGGGTGGTATATAAACTGTTTAACAGAAGAGAGCAATATGGCATGCAAACCAAACTAAAACAACCATAAATAATTTAGGCACCCTTGAAAAGATTTACAAAGATTTATTTCACATATAAATCCTCTTTGGTGTAATATCAGAAAGACAATGAGCATTTCTATGCTTATTTATATGGAAGAGAATGGAAATACCACTTTAGAGAGAAGAATGTTCCACTTCTTCACCCCACCCCCCAAGACATAATCTAGCAGCATCTTGGCTAAAGGTCTCCTGAAAATTTCGACAGTAAAATCACATTCATCAGCACTACATAATTATGTAGCAAATATTTATTTACAGAGTTTAAATTAATACAATAGTGGAGGATGAAGAACACAAAACTGAGTGTCACTCATCGCTTCTCAGGGCAGTATTCTCTGGACACTGTCAACACCTAAAACTGTGCCTACATTGCAGGTTAGTGTGGGTTCACATGTGCCAAGCCCTGAGCAGTACAAGGATTCTCACAGTCAAAAGAACACAGTCTAGCACATACAAGAGATGAATACAGAGACTTTCATGTCCCAACAAGCCCAATTTCATGAACAGTCTTTGGTCAAGCAAGGAATTGTTATTTCTTCATTGTTCAGACTGTATGCCAAAGCAGAACTTGCTTTGGGGTGTCTTTCACTAACATGACAATACCTGCTGTTGGCTATTTCCGTCTAGTAACAAAATAGCACAGCTAAATGGGGAAGCACTGGGCCAAATCTTCCTGTCAATACTACAGTGATTAAATCAAAGGCTGTGGAAATTCATCTAGCAGTTAAACACAATTGGATTTATCTTTCCAGCCTTACATACCACTGCCAAGCACCTCGTATTCCTTAATTTGAGCTCAAATTGCAAAGCCTTTGGAATCCTAACATACACAAATCAATCCATAAGATCAAGAGCAGCAAGTATGTCATTGTTTTCCCTGGGTGCTCTGAGGTTGCTCTGTAAAAGTGAGGCCAAGCCTAAAATGAATCATCACAAAACAGAATGACTGGAGCTGAACCTTATGCTACCACATCTCCTGCAACATAGGAGCCTACAGCTCTGGTGTAAGCAGGGGAATTGGGATGCTGTACAACACAAGACACAAAGCACAGCTCTCTCCCAGTTCAGGCTGCACACTGAAGGCGCATCCTCTGCACTGGGCTATACAAAAGCACTGGTGGCTCTAGACAAAGACACATTCTTTAGCTGCTGCACATCAGAGTGCTGTAGTAAAAAACCACAAAGCAGCATTAAGACCATAGCTGGCCAGTGTCGTAAGAGTTTGGGAGACAGATTAATAACTTTTTTTTACATAATGATTTTAGACATTTACCTCTATTCATCTACGTTGGGCATGTTCTGTATGGAGCTCATCAGAAAGAGATAATCCCTTCAGCCTGAAGGCAGTGGCGTCCCAACGCTTACATATATTTATAAGACTTCCCAGTTGCTTCTGAAAAGCAGGAGATGCCCAAGTCTCATTTGAAGTTTGAAGGGTTGGTTCACAAGCAGAACAAAGCCTCAGGATTCTATGCTTTTTATTGCTTCAAATGCCAAGAAAAGTTTAAAATTAATAGCAACCAGCATAAAGTGGAATAAGAAATAAAAGAAACATTTACTGCTTTAGATACACACCTGTGCCCCTGACATTTCCATATCAGGGCAGTATTCTCCCTGCTTTAGCAGCAGGCAAGCATAAAACTTGCTCTTACTGCAAACACCATGAATTTTTCCAGCCTTTTAAACTTAGCTGTGGAAGGCTGCATACTATAAAAATAGAGAAAGAGAACGGAAGGCTTTCGTTGTACATAAGGCAATTACCAGGGCTGTCAGCAACAGCAAGATTTACTACATGGAAAGGGTAAAGAGAAAGGAATGTGCCAAGCAGCTCAGAAAAAATTGAAAGAGACAGAGCTGCAAGATATTTTGCCAATGCCAAATTTGGTAGAGGCCATATACCTATAGAGCAACCTCCAAAACCCCAAATACCCCACAGGTCTTTATCTGTACAGGTGATCCCATCAAAAGCAGAACAGCTACCTGTGGGGTGAGCAGCTCTTTAGAGGCTGCTTCTCTAACAGAAGAGACAGGGGACAACAAAACCAGATTCCTGTGCAGTTCAGAGGTTATCCCAAATACTCTTCTGCAAAACTGGAAACTACAATGGGAAGTTTTGCCAAGAAACACTTGACTTCTCAGTAAATTGTATTAACCCTCCAGACTTCCAGGAATTGAACCACAAGTTTCACGCAGCTGCTGCCACCACTGGAAGCTTTACCAGATGGTCCAGGCAAAGCAGATCATGAGCAGGAGGGAGGCCATTGCTCAAACTCAGCCTGAGCATCCTTGGTTTTGGGTGGTTGAAAAGAGACTGCCACATCACAGCTTTAAGATCTTAAAATAACCATCGACTACAATTGGTCAGTAACGTTACTTAAAAGCTAAGCTCTTTCTCAAAATACACATTACCCTGCATCACAGGTCTCTTTTTTGACCAGAGCACTACTTAACCATCGCCTCACCAAAATCTTGTACTTGAAAATTCAAGTATTGATAATAATGATATGAAATAACGGTCATAGTCTGAAAGATTCTTTATGCTTGTCAGACACTTGGCTGGAGAATGCATCTTCAACAGAGCTCCTTTGCTGGGTTACACTAAGATAACCATACTGGAGAACAGCTGAGGTTCTATGCAATTAATAGTCCTTGACAATGTAAGACTCTTAAGGATTGATTGCTGCCATTTTCTTCAAAATGGCAAGAGATAAAAAAAGTGGTTTTTTTCTAAAAAATACTGGAATCATACTACAGTTTTGACAGACAAAGACACCAAACCAGCATTACAACTTTGAGAATGTGATGTAAACTAAATAAGCACAGAAACCTTCGGCAAACTCCCAAAGAAAGTAAATGTATTGTAAGTCTCAGCCAAACAAACTTCTCACTAGATTAAAAAAGGGAATAGCAAGGGATTTATTCCATGTAGCATGTGTTGGTGGTTTTCACTGCCCACACCCCCACCTCCCCCGAGGATCCTCACTCGGCCACAGTCAAGAGATACTGCGATGATTAAAGCTGTAAGACATTTTAACACTGAATTGTTAGTTATTGCTGTGTTTGCTGGTATCCATAACTGGATTCTCAGCTGACTGTCCCCCTGTAGACAAATTTCATCCTTAGCACAAAACATACCTGGTACCCATAGAGCCAAGTAAGAAAAGCAACCTTCTGAAGCGCAGTCAGAGAAAAGAGATAAGCTGAAATATCTTTTAAATTCCTAAGCCATTGTTATGAAAGATTGTGCATAAATATTAACACCACTACTAAGCACTTGTATTTCATATTCCTGCTTGAAGCAAGTTTTTATTGATGAGTTGTAACTGCCTGAAATTAACACCTTTTCCTGAAAATGCTGACATATTCATTGTAGTAGTGCTACAAGGCACAGAACACAGCTATAGCACTAATACCAGTCTATTTAAACCAGAAAATAAAGCAAAATAGAGCTCCGGATGTTAACATTAGCCATCCAGCCCTAGAGCAGCCCATCCTGCCTTCACAGCCCTGTAAACCTCCCCAGGAGGACCAACTCAACTGCTGAAAGAGGGCAAAGAGCCTCCAGCTGCCAGTACTTGAAAAATACCTGCCATGGCTTGGTATTGTTCCTTTGTGCCTGACCTGAAACACCGATCATGATGCTGGAGAAGGAGGGTCAGTAGAAGGCCAGTATTCAACGGGATGCCAGAGATTAATCCATCTGCCAAGGACAATCTCATTTCAACTGCTTTTGTTTTTCTGGAAAGATATCAACATGAAGCGACATGATCATTCTGACTTGGCACTGATTGATTATTTTGTAAGTGTTCATTTCTTTCTCCTTTATTTCATTCCACAAAAGCAGTCGACACAAGGCATCTCCCACCCCAAAACAAATGGAAGAATTAAAAGGGGCTAAGGGGAAAAAATGATATTGGATGCTGAAGAAGTTTCACTCTCCTTATATCTTTCACCTTCCCTTTCTATAAAAGCACACTTGCAAGGAAATATTTACTACTTCTAATTTCAAAATTTTATAACATTTCTTTTCAAAAAATGTGATAGCAGAAATACTTGAAAAAACTGCAACTCCAAACACTACTTTGTACATATAAAACAATATACTTTGTGATATTTATTTTTCCCCATAAGATGTTTCAAGCAAACAACTTAGCTGAAGTTACAGACACAGCTTTTACTTCCTCTGCAGCAAAATACCCCCAAAGCAATCCAAACATTTCATATTGATCCCAAGTGAAACCCTCCTGCTGGTACACTCTATTGCCAACCCCAAATTAAGTTAAGATTTGTGCGCAAGAACCCTGGCCACACTTTTGACAAACTATGTTTACGTCTCACTTTAGCCTGTTTGGATGTGGCCCAAGCCGCAGTCCCAGGAGGATAACGGTTCTGCTCCATCCTTGACACCTCCCAGGCAGAGTTCCAACAGCTTTCACCTCACTGATCAGCAGGGAAAGAAGCTCACTCTTTCTCCTCATTTGCAGCAACAAGAGCAGTACATAAAGCAGTTGGCTGCCTGATTCCTTGCCATGAGCTACAACTCACAACCTCACAGAAAACCATGACACTGTGCACTGCTGCAATGGTTTTCCCTGTTGTAATATTGCTGGTCTGGAGTTTCATTCTGTACTCCCAAGCTGACACTGGTTATTCGCTTCATTTGGGGGCTTAGAATCAAAATATGGGATGAAACCCAGCTTTTCCACAATTTCTGGCCTTCTTTCTTTCAGCAGGTAAATTAGTCAAAAGGCCTGATAGCATATTTGCTCTGCTGCTTCCAGAGTCAGTTAAAATAACTTGCAAAAGTTACCTTGAAAACTTTGATGCACACCTAAACTGGAACATTTTGTCTGCTCCGATGACTGAAGAGAACCCACCATCTCTTCTCATCAATGCTATTACTTTACACATTATTGTGCCATACATTTCCAAGTAACCTGCCTCTCATACAGCACAATTATTCTCTTTTCACAGGTTGGATAGAGACATGAAGAGTCCAGCAGCAAGGTTTTCAAAAGCCGCTTAGCTTTGGCCTAACCCCAACCCCTTTCCATTTCAGCAGGAGCAAAGTCAGTGCTGTGAGCTACTCTGAGAATCGAGGCCTAAATTAACTCAGCTAGTAGTGGCAAACTCAGAAGGGTCTTTAATTCCATTAACCTGTGCAGCTTCTTTTAGTCACAAAGTAATAGCATGCAGAAGAGTTCTTTTATTCTGCAGAGGTCATTCTGTATCAGATTTTGGAAGATGCTTGGATTACCCCTCCTTAGTTGCTCTAGTCTAATTGCATCTCAAAACACTGGGTCTTTATGTAACAAACAATCCCCTGTACACACTCATTTGTTTTACAAAGAACAGATTTCCTCGTCAGCAAAGTTGAATTTCTGGTTTTAACATAGTCCTTTGTAAAATACCTGGAGGAAAGAAGAAAAAAAAAAAAAAAAGCAAAAAAAAAAAAAAAACCACTTTGCTGAGCTGAGGTAGAGATTTTCAGCCTTACACCTCAAGATTTTAGTTTTAGGATTCATCTGATCTTTCCAGCTTCTGAAAGAAGAAAGAAAGAGCTTAAAATTTCAATGAAATACATAATCCATCCTTTGCCTAAAATCCTCCAAGTCACAGCATGCTCACCACCTGCTTTACTTTTATGCATGCAGCCTGGGCTCAGCAGGGAACAGTCTGTTGCAGTGAGGGTTTCAATACAATTGCAAGGGCAAATGCTACAAGTCAATTTTAAAGTGAAGAGGGAGAATTATAAACAAAAATCTACTGAGAGTCAGGCTTGCAACAATTAACAGTGTGTTGCATGTACATGCACCTATGCACTTGCACAGACAGCAAGAGCGCAGGGATTTGCATGGTGACATTGATTATAACAGAGGGCAGCAAGCCTACTAGACACTGACACTTCAGCATATTTCTGCAAGCAAAGTTAGAGAAGATGAAATATAATATACATATATTATCAGAGAATATTCATTAAAGAGCTCAGAATAGCCTTTATCACAAAGGCTCAGATATATGGATAAATTATCCATTTATGCAGCTCAGTGATTTTGTGTATTTAGGAAATCCAAACAAAAAACACCCTTCCCTCCCTCCAAAGTTAAGTCTTTCTTTGCCCACTCATCTCCTACACTGCCTTGCTGTTAGAAGTATGCAACACTGCCACGCTGCCCAATATTTTGATAATAACCTGATGAAAAACTGTGTAATCACAAAAACAAAAAAGTAATCCATGAGGATCTGCAAAAGCCATTATTTACAGAGGAAAGGCTTGCCAGATGCTGACCTTCCCTTGTGTTCTTTCCTAACCCAATGGCAGATAATCCACACTGTAGTTATTAACAAAGACAGTCCTATGAGCCTGATACAGTTAAATGATTTAGCACCTCCAGGTAAAACTTTCATACTGCATCTTAATTTACTACCCACCAGCGACCCTTCTTTTTTATCAGTCAGAACAGGATAGATTAGATCTTCCATGTAGATTTTATGTTTTGTCATCTAGGAGATTTATGATCTTAGTTGCACCTACTGCATTCAATGAGGCAAAGCTATGTAATAGTTGTCCCCTTGCAATGCATAAAACTGTAGAGCATTACACTTCTGAAAAGCATCAGCCAGGATACAGTTCAGGTTTGTATAAATTCAGAAGTCAAAACTAGAGGCACATTGCAACAGAAAGGCTCACACACACCCTACCACTACCCTGAGAAGAGCTGGTCAGGAATTTTCCCAAAAAACATGCCATGCTGGACAGGCAGAGAGTAAAAGGACAGTTGGCTTCCTAATGGCTTCTAGTTTATGTCTGAGTGACAACACAAGTACAGATGTGTCTGAGATAAGGAAACTGCAATGTAGGATTGCCTAGAACTACAAAAATTATTTTCTTGCCACGTGACAGTTTCTGCAGCTTAGCTGGGAATAGTAGAAATAGGTTTTGGTTTGTTTTTTCTGATTGGGTTTTACTTTGGGTGGTGGTTTGTTAGGTTGGGGTTTTTTTATGTGGGTGATATTTTTTGTTTGGTTGGTTGTTGGGTTTTTTTTTTAAATAGTAATAAAAATCTCATAACACCTAAATCTATTACTGCTAGTTTGAGGCGAAGATTGAACCTATTTCCTATGTCAGATAACTATATGTCTTAACCATAAGGCATACCCCTTCTTTACCAGTCACTCTTGCTGAAGCTGGTTTTGTATGCGCAAATAATCAGCTTGGCCACTGCAGAATGGTCTTAGCAGAGCTACCATGTTCCTGTTCGGGTTTACCCACCCAGACACATGCACACAAAGACCTATACAGTACACATGGAGCAACTCAGACCCACTGCCCAGGACCTGCAGGCACCTGCACGAATACTGACAGAGCTTACAGATATCCACAAATCCCAGTCCATATATGACTCAAAATATCTTTCAGTTAGAGAAAAAAAAAAAGTAATTTTGAGTTTAAATACCATTTGTATAAAAATCAATTGTAGTACTCAGCCCTTCAACTGCAACAGGAACATTAGGCGCTGAAGTACCTCACATGTTTTGGTCCACAACAGTACTGGAAATGAAATGTTGCAGAAACATTCTACTTGCAGGGACAAATCCCCAGATTTGTATATGAAAAACTCTATTGGCAACAATAAAAATGGTTGGGTTAAGGGGATACAGTATGTGATATTAAGTAGAAAATTTGGGGATGGGGGGGGGGGGAAACAAACCTAAAACCAGGATAATAGAGACAACAATCTGTTTCTATACAGTGACCATAACAACAACTTTATTAACCAATAAAGGACAAACCACATTAACTGTAATTTCCAGAGATAAGTTACACATGCAAGGGTATTATTTTCCTCTGCAGCCTTATGTTTATGAAAATTTCCAGAGCTTAGTAGTTTAATCAGCTAGCTAGCACACCTTCTCCAAAAGGGTTAATGAAAGCACTAGAGCATGGGGGGGGGGGGGGGGGGTTTG
>JAVJGJ010000047.1:19967835-19980722 GCA_035590215.1 Microhierax caerulescens | reverse complement strand
GGTTTGGTGAGCTCTGCATTGCAGTGCCAACATTTTCAACATAAGGGATGAAAAACATGACAGCAGACAGTTGTAATGGGATGGACAGGTGTCTGATTACAGATAATATTCTCACTGTTTACTAAGTCACATCTGAGCTTCCTACAAAGAGGTAAAGAAAACAGCTAAGCAAGTTCTAATTCATAAACACAGAACTTTGCTCAATGAGAAATCTTGACTCCACATTTCAACCAAATGAACTAGATTATGAGCAGGGCACTCTAGTATGGAATACGTGATATACATCAAATAAGTTCTGGGAACTTCCTACTTAAAAAGAAAACAACCCAAATCCCAAAAATCATTATTCACCAGCATGTGTATCAGAAATTTAACCGAAATAAACAGCTAGTATGTAGATTAGGAATGTGTTACATGAAACATTAAGGTTAAGTATAGTACCTGAAGCATCAGCTATTGTATCATATTTTATGTATATTAACAGCACATCTTTCAAGGACATACATATGATATATCAAAGTGAAATTTTTACACCTGCAAAGCAAAAGTAAGAAAAGTATCTCATAAGCTATGAAACAAACCTCTTCTCTCACACAGGTAAAATTGAGAGTACCTGAAGAGTCACCTCACTTATTACACAATTATTTTAAATCACAAGCATAGCTTTTCTATTTTATTTGGAAATCCAATACTATTCTGAGCAGGACCTCATCATAATCTGATTTTAGAGATCTACTCTTATTTTGATGGATATACTTCTTGAAATCATTATCAGCACCCAAAATGCTGTAGAGGAGTAATGATTTTTACTTGGTTTCAGTCAGAAGTGAGACTTGTGTATAACATTCCCCTGACTAGACAGAAATAAATAAACCTATTAGAGTAGTTGGGAGTCCACAAAACTAGCTTCTGTAAAACTGCTGATTCCTCATATAAACACTGGGTGCATCTATCCCGAAGAGAAGTGCATTATGGAAGCACCTGAGTCAGCTAGCTCTGCAACTAGCAGCAGTGCAATCACATCAAAAAGCGCTGAAGCCAGAGGGGAGCACACAAGATGCAGATGTGCTGCTGCCAACACTGTGCCACTTCAAGTCCATCCTTGGGCTTCTTGGATCATCACTGGTAGTCCCTGCAGCCCACTCCAACCCACAGTACTGACACCACTCACCTCTCCATCAGTATCTCACACATGAGAGCTACAGTCACAGCCACAAAGATTCATTGTTCTTAACTCATATCTATTGCTGCTCTGTGGCTGTTTTTTTTTATTGTGTCTTTTAAGTTACATTTGCTTGTTCAAAAGCAAGTATCTTCATACCTCACCATCTCAAATCACTTTAAACCTTCAACTTGTAGCCTCAGACCATAGAAGTTCTGCAGAAACTGAGTCTCTGAGGAGGGAGAGGAGCTCTAACTCTACAAGCATGAATTACTTCAAAAAACAGAGGCCCTGAAAGACCCAGATTTTCAAAATTCCACCTTATTAAACTGCTTCCTCGGCTTTAATCCCTGCAACTGATCAAAATTCCCTTTATCCTCAGTTTTTGTACAAGCTCTGACTGCCAAGGAACCTTCTTGGTTCTTTCCACATAACTGAGGACTTGGGCTGTTAATGTGGACTAGAGCACATGCATCATCTTCTCCATACAATTCCTCAAATAAGGCTAACTGTAATTCCCATTGATGAAACACACACACACACACACACATATATATATACATATATATATATATGTGGATGCAGACATAACTGCTAATGGTACTGCTCAAACCAGTGTCGTGATATAATTGAGGGATCACTTTCAATAATGGTTCTAAGTCGTAAAAACAGAAGTCTGTCACATGAGTTAAGTACAACCCTTGGAATCCATCCACCCCCTTTTGCTTTTTCCGTGATATTGTCATAGTATAACACTGTACCTCACCACAAGCAACAGGTAGCAAACTATCCCTCAATAGTATCTCCAGTTACTCTAGTCTAGCTTTATTCTATTATTACATATTTTATATGTATATATATTAATATATACATTTATTAATACATATTATTACAATATATTATTACATAGCTACTTTCTTTGTATGAACGAAGTATGTATGTATGAAGAGAACTTAGTGGTTGAATAAGATAAGCACCTTTTAAAAATTGAAATCCTTATAACAATTCTGTATCCATGCAATTGTAGTAATACAGATGATGCCAGTGGACACACATCATCCTGTGCCACCTACCTGCTGAAACACAAGGGCTGTGTCTGAAGTGTGAGCAACAGCTTAATATATCTTCATCGATTTCTTTGGCCTCCTCACTGAGACTCTCAATTCTGATGCTAGAGGTTATGCTGCTTTTTCTTCCATGAGTATCTATTAAGGACCAAACTAAAGTCATTGGTTTATTGTATAAATATCACGGCAATGGTGCATTTCGGTTATTATTCACAAGGATCAGATCTCAAGTGAGGGAAAAAGCTCTAAATTCCTTTGCCAATTGCCAGAGATATCAAGGACCCTTTTCACACATTGATTTTTTGGTGTTATTTACTTTAGAATAGTAGAAATATCCCTTTGCATGTTCCAGATATAAGAAAGCTAAAGAAGTAATCTATATGAGTGTAAGATAGGATATTGAACTAGATTCCCCGAAGCGGAAGTCACTGGCATAGAGGTAATATTTCAGAAGGATAGAATTGATTTCTAACCCAGCATCCTGCATTCATGAAAGCTCATATTGGATGAAAACAAGTCGATACAAGAGGCATATGAGATTTAAAAGGCTATGAAGTACAGTAGGATAACAATGGATAATTTACACATGATGCTTAATAAGCAACTGCAGAAAAGCTAGCCTTTTTTTTTTTTTTTTGCCTATGCCCAGCGTAATTTTTCTTTTTCCTTACAGTTACAAAGTAAACTTTATAGGCTGATCTTGTTAAACCTAAGCCAGGCCAGTAGCTCGTATTCATGCAAACCCTTCTGGTTTTAATGTGACAGTAGGCTACCCAGCAGGACAGTATTTCTTCTTGCAAGTGCATCTGATTAGCCAGTAACAGTAGCAACTAACAGGTACCCAAGTGAAAATTTGTAAAGCTTGCTTTTGCCCATTCACGCAGCACAGGTTAGTCTGACAGCTTCTTCCTCTGGGAGGGGCTATATGTCCTTCGTTTGAAACATTCCCATTTAGAGAGCAGACAACTTCCCCCTTGCTCAGCTGGAAAAATGCTCAGCTGAAAAAACAATGTGTTTTAGCATTAAAGAATACACACTGTAAGAGGAATGTTGCTACAAGACCATTTTGTTACTTTCTGTGGTACTCAAGCCTGCTTCTGTTTCTGGTTCTCCCTCAGTAAATCTTGATCAATGGCAATCTTTTAAATTTTATCTGTCTCTCAGGATTTATATCCAAGGAAGAGAACAGAATTTGGCCTTCCTCCAGTTTGTCAAAATAATCAAAATGTCTTTTCTCTCATCAAAATCTAAGTAATAGGGCTGTTCTGAATAACTTCAGTTAATATTCAGCACTAAAAGATTACTTGAAATCAAACACCCAGTCTTACATGAGAAAACCTTCATTTTACCTCTCTAAGTAAACCTATATACTAACAATGCCAAGTATTGTCAGGTTAAAATATGAGACAAATTAACCCTCATTAACAAAATGCACCTGCAACACAGCCTACCAACTGTGAAAAAGCAACTGTTCACTAGATTTGCATTCGTATTGTCTTCACCCCTCATTAAACAGCCCTGTTGAATTTTGCTGATCAGTCACTGGCTGCTGTATGTTCAAGCAAGAGGCATCTCTTTTGAATCATGAAAATTTTACAAAATCAAATAATTTACTCAAAAAGAAGTTAACAACCTTCTTAAAAATCCCTCTTCCCCACTACCCCCCCCAAAAAAAAAAAAAAAGAAAAAAAAAAAAGAAAAAAAAGCTTTGTAAGAAGTCTTGTTAGCTACAATTAATATTTTAAGTTATAAGAATATCTCTTTAGATTTTTGTTAGGGTTTTTTTTTGAGTCAGGAGAACTGAAAATACATAAGGTACTAGATGAAAGTACAATTACTACTTGACAAAAAGGGCTGTAAAAGTAAACAAGTCCAAAACTCCAAGACTTAATCCCAACAGAAGTATTTTCAAGCAACTTTCACAAAGACCAATACAAAAGTTTGTTGAATTAAACATTGCTCTGTACAGCATTCAATTTCATCAGTTCCTAAGGGCATGGAAGTACAAATAAATTTACAAAACCAAACAGTGAAATAGCCTAGGCTATTTGTTTCTCATTTAAACTGTGCAGTAAGCAGCATAACTAAGATGATATTAGAATATTTAAATAAGTACATAATATAAATTACATTAAGTTACTTGTAATACATCTAAACAAAACTAACTTGAAGAGATGTTGTATTTGGGTTTACTACATCTTTTGTACATGTGGACCACTAAGTCTTAACTAATAGTTCAATAAACATCAAGACCAGACCTAGTAACCAAAACAAGCTATCAGATAACATGGCAACAGGAACTAAGAGAAATTAGTTTAAAAAGCTCTATCAGCTTGTGACACACCATTCCTTTTACAGCAGCTTTTTCCACAGAAGAATAAATAAATATTTATCTCACAAAAGAGCCTCGTCTTAGTACATAACGTTCTGGTTGCACAGACTTACATGTTGCATTGTTAACTTGAAGCACAGGGCAGTTCCGCAGACTTCAGTGAGGGTAGAAACAAAAAAAGCATTTCACTTGGCTGTTCTTGGCTTCTGCACGTTAGTTTTTCAACTTGTATTTAATTCAGAACTTTTAAGCCACCATTTTTTGTGCATTCCCTCTCACCCACAGCATGTTTTTCAACATGTGCTTATGACTAAAAAGTTTTCACCTGTTGAAGGGACTTTCCTGCATTACTCTTAAGTTTACACTCTCACAGCACAAAAAAATAGTATTATTTGTTGAACAAATGGTCACCAATATTTGAAACACCAACAAAAACTTGCAGCCAGGCCTGGAGTTCTAAAGCCATACAAAGAATCCATTTTAGAACAGGTGAAAGAGAGATGAGAGGAAGTAAATGGAAGCTTAGCTATGATGACCACTCCTCCAACAACCCAGTCTAAGTCAAGAAACTGGCACACAAAGTTCTGCAGATGGACAGCTATGCAGACCTGGCTCACAGCACTTCCATTCCATTTTTGCTAAATACTCGACCAAAAATCAGCATCCTTCAGCCAAATTCACAGAGTATACTCTGGTTGTACTAATTCTTCACAAGAGGCTCATCACATAAATCAAACCATGCCACTTAGCATATCAACCGAATCAGTCACTCAGCTTTTGTTTTTCTGGTCTTCTGCATAACTGGCATCAGGCTATTAGCTGGAATGATTCTGGCACAGACCCTTAGAGACATGGCTTGTAATCATCTCCATCATGTTCTTTGTTGGCTGCCCATCACAGAGGTTTCAGCTTCATATAACCTGACTTCTGAAGCCACCTCTGGATCTAGCACCTCTCCTAACACTGTCTAAGGTCTAATCTTATGATTGAGTGAAGACCTTCCAAAAGTTTGATTTAGGAAGAACAGAAGATTATCAGTTTTACAGAAGAATGACTACAGCGTGTCAGGCAAGAATCCACTGAGACCACTGCCATCTCCATCAGCTGCCATTAACAGACATTGAGGAAAATGAAAAATGTATGCCTGTGTAGTAATATTTGTTTGCCACTCACAGCTCAGATACACCTGACAACCTCTTTGTACTTCACATCTTACAACAGATTGTTGTCCTGTCCTTTCTACACATTATATGAAACACAAAGCTGGCTTTCAGACAGACTGCTAAACACCTACACTCATCTGCAAGCCCACATACCTACGTGCATCTTCAACAGATGCAACATAGAGCCTCCTTCACTGACTACTACAGGAAAGATAATGCTGCACAGACCTCATCTGTTTTCTTTGTGTGCATCTTCCCCCCTCAACTCATAGCATAATTAAACTGAAAGATTTAATACTCATGGATCATTGTTTGGAAGCTGGGTGCACACACACACACATATGTGCATGCATAGAAATCATTGCTCTTTGATTTTCAACCTACTCAACAACCCTTCTCACCATAAGTTCATCCATCAATTGAATGGTTAAGTTATATATTATCCACGACAGAGGAAAATTCTTATGTAATTCTCATTCAAGACGTGCTATGTCTCCTGTAGTCTTTAGATATATTATTCACATACATCTTATACAGCAGAATCACAAAGACAACGTACCAGGCATGAAAAATTATCACTACCTCTATGGTATATCTGTGCTGGAATCAAACGTGAACTGCTTTTATTTAAACACAGCATACTATACATAAATGGTTTATACCTCTTTAACTATATTGAGGTATTACATCCACATGGCCAAAAACTATAGAACTGCTGTTGCCATGTGTTAGTTCCATTCCAAAGATCTTCCAGATGATCAACAGAACATGGTTTGGAAAAATTTCAGTCTTGATCTAAAAGCAACAACATCACCCAATTGTTTCAGTGTTTAATTATCCACATTAGTATAAATATGTTTCCCCACTACTGACCATTTTACAAACATACCAGTACAAACTAAAGAGAAGCCACCACGTTTTTTCCAAAAAGAAATGCACTCTTTTGGATGAGATGCAAATGCATTTTCACACTTCTAGGAGGCTGTAATTCATGCCATACATGTTTGCAGCTCTGTACTCTGCATTGCCAAGACACTGCCCTTTTTAGATCAGCAATCATCATATAATTTGCTCTGCGCTTTGCTGTAGAACAGATATTTCCAAAATCAGGTGCCACCATGAATCTTAACAGCTTGTGCTACTTCAGACGCGAGGCAAACTACCTTGGTACTTCTTACAACAGAAATATAGACTAGACCATACCTATGAAAGAGAAGAATATGACTCATTTTGCTTTAGTTCAGCCAGCTGTACCACTCACCTTTATCAGTTCTCCTTGGACAAGGTCACATACTAATTCTACAAATACATTGATGTTGCTCATGTTACTTCAGGGCCTACCTGAGTTCCTTTGATCTCTGTGCCTCTGGGGATAGCATCAGACTATGCCTATTGATCTAAGCTGTATGAATCTAAAGCTTGTAATAGTGAAAATAATATGCCAAAGAACGGAGTAACATCTGTTTCCTTGAATTTGAGGCTGGATGTTTTTCTAAAATGTTTTTGGGTTTTTTTTTGTTTTTGGGGTTTTTTTTTCAGAACACAAACAGAAGTTATTGGCTTAATGCAGAGATTAATGGGCAAGGGTCCATTGGCTGTATTGCATAGGAAGCCAGAATAAGTGATCAGCAGTTCTTTCTGGTCTTCATAAAAACTCTGAGGTATACCATTAAGACCTCACTGTCATATGAAGCAGAGAAGCTATGGATAGCATGTGCAATCCATGCTAAGAATACTGCAGTTTAAAAAGCTATTTAAAAAGAAACTTTCCCGTACCAATCAGTGGAGAAAAACTAACAGCAGAAGTCACACGTATGGTTCTCTGCCAAAATTAAGGTCCTGTGGAGGCTCCCAAAGAGCAAAAAGGTAAGAAACAAGACATGCAAAGGCAGTGACAAAGACATTATCAGGTAAATATGTAGATCCATGTGAACCAACACAAAAAGGTATCTATACAAGTTCTTTAAAAAAAAAAACATTATCAATTGAACTATCAAGAAAATTAAATCAGAGGTCAACCAAGTACCTTGGTACAGAGAAATCTACAGCTAATGGAGGATAAGTACTGCTATATTATGTCTCAAAGGACATTGATTAGTTGAAGAAGTCTGTCTTCTGTACAAGATCCTGAGTAGCTGTGTAAGCAGTGAAACACACGCTACAGGTAGGTACCTGCTGATGGGCAAGTAGACACTTCTCACTCCACACATTCTCTTTACAAAATGCTGTACTGGACATCTCGTCTTTACTCTGTTCAGCAGCACCTTTGGCAAGCAGCCCAGCAAAAAGTGGGAAAGAACCGGGAAGAAGTATTAACATAACAGAAAAACAGAACTATAAAACCATTCATTTCATTCTCCCAACTGATGTGGTGACCTACACTGTACAGTTGGTATGTTTCCATTTCCCAGCTGGAAAACCCCAACAGAGAAAAGCTTCTTTTGCAGGAGCCCAAGCGTCTTGGGTAGTTTCTGTTTATTCTGAAACTAACACCCATGGGTTTTTTCTAGTTGCTCTCCTTCTCCAGAGCTCCATGTGAACTTGTAATTCCACCTTTCTAGAACATATCTGAATGCCGCAAATTGAATAATTGTATTGTGAGATGTATGATCCCACAGAACTTGATTCACAGGACAAAATTGTTCCCTAAGGAACAAAAATTACCCATTCTCCTGTTGAGACTGCAGATCAGCAGTTCACCTTGCATTTTCAGTAGTGCCAGAAATGGAACAGTATGCAGGTACCTAGTATGAAACCCCAGTTCCAGAGCTGTCTACAGAAGCCAGCTGTTCCAGCCTCTCATGAACTGCTAGAACCCTAACTCCTGATAAATATCACCCTTTAGTCTACTAAGACTAACACACAACTAGGTTTCTCCCTGTAACCTCAACTCAAATTATGTGGAGTGTACTTCAGCACTCTTCAGTCCATGCATGGTCCTTTCAAGGAAGAGGATGCAAGTCTGCTAGTGCTAATTTAAGCATGCAGAATCTTTGCTTGCTTTTCTGTTTTTCTTCATTTCACTTCTAAAGTTGCCATAGATTTCACTGTTTATTTTTATTGACATAGTATGGGTCATTCTCTTATTCATTATTCTTATTTCTTTTCCTACTTTTTTCCTATCATAACAACTTTGATAAAGAGAAAAATGCAAATCTACTCTTTTACACAGCTCTTTGTTTTGCCCCATTGTGGCCTTTTCTAAACTAATCCACTGTTTATGTTGACTAAGAAGAGTTTAAAAATCCTACGTTACAGAATACAGCACTGCCAAAGGAAAGGTAAAATTTATCATTTTACCACTGCCAAGAACTAACCCTACTTGAGATTATATTGACAATCTGGGAAGCTGAGCAAACACTGCAGTTTAAAACTTAATAGCTTTTACATGTGAAATGCATGCATGTGTGATCATGTGGACACAAACTTAGTATCAAATAATTTGTTTCCCCACACAAACTGTTCCTTCCTGACATCCAGGAAAAATTCACAGGTTAGTGGTTTGGGTTTTTTTTTGTTTTATTTTAAGATCTAGTTTCATTTCTCTGAAGTGCTCCATCAAGCAAGAATTCTCCCCTAGAACCACAACTTAAATAGTCACCTCCCTGGTGCTGCGATCCACAAGGCCTCATCACAGCATTGCAATGAGCACTGCTAGGGATGACCTAATAAGGCCATAATTATGAGTGTGTTGCACCTACAGACAAACCAGGTTTTAGATACCACTTATTCCAGAAATTAAGGCCATCAGTAGAACCACAATATGAATTTTTGTAATGTCTCAATTTTTGCACCTCTCAGAAAGACACCGACAATAATTTGTACATGAAGTTCTTAACATCTCGCCCCCACCCACCTTTGAATTTCACACTTCCAAAATTCTTTTTTGATGGATGAAATTACTTCAAATGTCATTGTATTTGTACATAGTGTAATTAATGTGGCAAATGATGAAAAACTGGCATGTTGAGCAATCAGTCTGAATGAATGTGTAACCTCAGAACAGATTGTGGCTAGAATCTGGAAAATCAACAAAAAGAATCAGTGTTTATTTATTCTTTATAACCTGAAAGAGTAAAACTATGTAAAGGAGAGCTGGATAGTGTAGTTCATGCTATCACTCCCAATGAAGACACCCAAACATCTACAATTCATTTCTTTCTGTACACAAGCACAGAAGCTCCGCTGAGCTTGATGTGAAGGTGCAGAGTTAGATGTTAGATGTTTGTGCCTTTTGGACCTTTGTGCCGTTTGAGGTACTGCCAACAAAACAATCATCCATGGCATTCATCCTATAGCAACCACATCCAAAATAACAGACAGCGTTGATGCAGTTGTGAGAGACTTCCCAAGCTTTACTGATTAGCTTTTTGCAGATATCACAATAGTATTCCTCATTTCAAAGAGAAGCCACAATGATGAAATAAAGCTTGTAGGTTATAAGAGCTCTGAAGCGACTGTAGAGTCAGATGATTAAAGAAATATAACATTGGCGATGCTTAATTACATTGGCTTCATTCCTAAAGCCTACATTGCCAAAAGGGGAGTAAGTCACCTGAAAGGTATAAAAACACTATTAAAGACACAGAACCACTACTCCATAACTGAAACACAGACCTTTTCCTACCTCACCTCATCGTCAGTGACATTTCTACAGACAGGCACAATGTGACTACCGAGGCAGTTTCTTCCACACCAGTGTGTACTCAATGTAGCTGAATTTGTTAAATAACAACTGAGTTATCAATAGCTTCACGATAATTAGCTATAGATCATGTTTTCCCCAATACCTTACTGTTGTTTACAGTACCCCTGAAATACAGTAGAGTGGAGATTTGATTATCTCAAGCACTTTCAAGAATATCAGTCTTCCTTCTGCCTGTTTTTCTAATATGATCACAGAAGGGAAGAGGTCTTCCCTGAAAATGCTGTCCAGATTTCAACTGTTCTACAGTATTTAATGAAGAGGTTTGAGTTTACATTCTTAAAATAAAATAACAAATCGGCTTCAAAAATCTTTTCAGTAGCTTGGGAGTTTAAACTTTTTTTCAGAAGTTATTTGGCAATTAAAAGCCTAAATCTAAGTCAGTATAATGTAAGCACTATTGAATATTTCTTCCATAGGGTGGTAACATCCAAGGCTGTATTTAGAATGCAGTGAACTTTAGCTTTATACATGAAGACTGAAGATATTTAATAAGTAGATCTTCACTCAATACATTACTGAAATTAACAAAAATATACTGAGACATGGATTTAGATAATGTGATCAGAAAGAAAACTGGGCAAGCCTACAGGCACTATCCCAAAATAAAATTTCAGCATTCACATGAGCTTGCACATTGCTTGTGTGCTAATTGCCCTAGCTCTCAGTATAAAGATTGCTTATAGTAATAGATGCTTTTAGCAAATTCCAAGGTACAATTTGCAGGAGTAATTGCATGACAGTAAATAACAAAGAACAAATGAAGTAAAACATGCTAATAAGAAGTCTCTTGCAGAGGAAAGCTCTCCCCAGCATTAAATAACAGCAGCAAGAACTGTTATCACAAACGCCTATAGGATGCCTTTATGTGTAATTACACATTCAGCAGCAGCGTGGCCAACGGAAAGCAGACCCTCCAAGCCTGCAAGTGCCACACAAAGTGGAGATGAAGCTTTACCAATCTGCATAAACCTGCCACATATGACAGTCTGTCTCCCCCTATTTCCTCCTTTTTTTGTTCTTTTGTTTGGTTGGTTTTACCCATGACTAGTATTATAGCTCCCTATCACGCCTGACAGACCCTTAACAAACTCTTTTTATCTGATCTTAGGGAACGATTAACAGAATAATCATAAGAATGTAAAGCACTAGGAGTAGCAAATGCAGCCAGTGACAACAACAGCAAAAAGGACAAGTACAGCCTGCTAGATGCAGACATACTGTCACATCTGTGCATTTAGGGGTTGGCAGAGCAAAGCTACATGGCAAGGAATGCTCTCTGACTTTTGCTGTGATGGATTTATTTTTGTTGTTGTTGTTCCTTCTTGCCCAAACCATTACACTGCTGCTCTAGCAGCCTTTGATGATAATAATTGACACAAATATCCAAAGCTGTTTTCTCCCAGTTCCTACCCTTTGCATTACTTCGGTGCACAGGATGTCTTTGCTCTGACCCAGGGTTTTCACTAAGCACAACCCCACATGGAAAAGGCAGCAGAGAACCACTGTGCATACCCTGCAAAACCCACGCCGTTTAAAGTGCAAGTTAGAAGTCAACACATGCTCAGGGGATAAAGTCTGGCAGAGAAACCCACAGCCCAGTAACACTAAATCTGACCGCAGTTTTCTGAACCTATTATCTGTACAGTGAATGGCAAGTATGCTTGCAGCACGAATGAGCATACCCGAGCTAGGCAGCTAGCTCACAGGCTGACAAACCCAACATGGCAGCAGGCTCCAGCTGATCAAGTGTCCAGGGTGCTGAAAAAGCTTGTGAGGGGAACGAGAGGCATTATCAGCACCTCTGTAGAATGTTAAGTGAAATAGATCTAGAAAGAAAATATTTTTAATTGTGAATGAAAATTCGGATTGCACCATTTATGGTTTTCTGTCAGTACTTTCTACTCCTCTTGGATACCCTTCCTCAACTACAATTTTATAGGTAAAAGCACTAGAAGAATCAAACACAACTGCTCTTTAGAAGCAGGAATAACACCAACATACATGAAAAAAAAACTATTGAAGGTAGAACTCTATGTAAATAACTATTAAACTAAAACTGGGGAAACCTCTAAATGGAGGAAAAATTTGTTTCAAGTTATGAAAATTTCTTCTTAGCAACATCATTACAATTTTCTTTATATACTCAGATAAGAGTTTTCCAGCTAAACAGCTTCTGGTGTTTGGCCAGAAAAGCACATTTTGGCTGAGACATCTCTACTGAAAGCCTAATGATTTCAGTGGTACAAATCTTATCAGAAACACAATAAAACTTCTGATGCAAGAGTCATGCAAATGTGTGTGAAATTTTCATCAGTCCAGGGAGACTAACTTCAGATGTAGAATACTTCAGTTGTTAACCAACAGCCAAATGACTATTCTTTTATGTCCTGCGCAAACACTTCAGGGTTTCTCCTTCTTCAGCCCTGTTTTCTGAAAACCCATATTAAATACTAGA
>JAVJGJ010000047.1:19924094-19935588 GCA_035590215.1 Microhierax caerulescens | reverse complement strand
GCGGTTCCCCCCGGCGGGGCAGGGCCCGGCCCGGCGGCCAGCGGGGCGCAGCCCCCCCGTCCCCTCTCCCCGCGGCTCCCACAGCGCCTCTTCCGCTTCAGGGGCACCCGCCTGGGGCCGGGGGCTCCTGGGCTCGCTCCTCGTTGTGGCCGTGCCGCTCGGGAAGAGCGCGGAGCGCCTGCCAGGCCCCCGCACCGCACGGGGGGCGCTGCCGCTGTCAGCTGCCGCACACCCCGCAGCTGGCAGGCCGAGGTGCGCTGCTGCCGGGTGCACGGAGCCGCTCAGCCGCGGGCGGGCCGTGCCGAGCCACGTCCATCCCGAGGGCAGCGCAGCTTCCCCTTCAGCGCGGCCCAGCGCCTGCCGAGGGCCACATTCTGCCCGGTGCTTTGCCCCGTGTTCCAGCCCCGCCGCCGCCGCCCAGAGGTTTCTCCCCGGGGGAACCAGCCAGCACCGAGTGCTCTCTCCCGAGGAAGGACCCCCGGCCCGGCCCGGCCCGGCCCCGAGCTGAAGCGGGTCCGGTGGGAGGTGGGAGGTGGTGCAGGCTGGGCCGGAGTCCCCAGTGCAGGCGGCCCCCCAGCGCCTGGCGGGGCCCCGCTCGCCCCTCGGCCCGCCTCTGTGCACCTTATTTTGCTTCCCACAGGATTATAAAGCAACTTGCAGAAGGGCAGCTTGCCAGCCCGGAGCAGAAAAATGAGTTGTTCAGCTGTGCCGAAGCAGACAGTCAAGAAACAGACGCTAAGGGAAAGGCCTCTGCCCAGTCCTGCTGGGGAGCTCCGCTGCCTCCGGCTGCCTGTGACCTGTTCAGAGGGGTACGAATGCTGAGGAGTGGACCAGGAAGACCCTTTGGGCACCTCTGGGACAATCATGGAGCCCACGGCAAGGCAAGCAGCTACTGAGAGCCAGGAGGCCTTCCCAGTTCATTTCCCAGCTCTATCACCAGTGCATTGCGAAGGCCGTTTTCACAGGCGTTCACAGAGCTCCTGCAAGACAGCCCCAGGGCATCTGTCTACCGGATTATTGCAAGAGACGGTAGTGACAGAGGTGAACGGTGCTGAACCTGTCTGAGAACACGAGTATCACAGGGAGGGATGGGAGCAGGCTCAGCAGCAGGAGCTGAGCAGCTGTGGTTTGGAGCTGTTGTCTGCTACGTTTCACAAGAAAGCCACAATGACGAGCTGTTTCTGTTACACTGGTACCAACATCCCTCGCTGAAGGCCCTAACACACAGCTATTGCACTTTTTTAAGTAAATACAAACTAACAAAGCAAAGCTAGAACTGCCACCGGCCCAGCTCACTGTCCTCATCCCCAGCACAGTTTAAGATCAGTTTAAACCCCATGAGTATCTGCTCTGGGTCCAGTTCTGTTCCAGACTGTTATTAACAATGCAGCACTGCAACATCAAGTGCCCTTGAGAGTGCAGGCAGAGTACAGTGAAGGGAGAAGCGCTTTTAAAGGCCTTTATGAAACGAGATGAACATTCAAAGAAATCTAAAGAAAAAAAATCAGTATGGATACAAAAGCTTGCACAACATAGCTGGAAGGAAGGAGACAAGAGTGGAGCAGTAAGTACACTTCAGGCAAAATTAAATATACACCACAGGACATCATGGCTCAGAAACAACTTGGGCAGAAAATGACTTGGAGATTACGGTGGACCACAGATTGGATGCAGTCAAACATCACTTCGAGACACATACACAGCACAGGGGAGGCATTACTCACCCTGCTCGGTTGGCCCCAGCTGGCATGCCAAGTCCTGATTTGGATACAGCAATTTGGGGGTGAGGGGCACAAACGGGAGCAGAGCAACGGCTCAGAGCAACACACACTGTTGGGGAAGGTTGGGAGAACGGGGTTTGTTAAGTCTTGCAGGCAGAAAACTGGAGTGGCAAGAGAAACTAACTGGGTTTCCAACGCACTAGGGCATTGCTAACGGGAAGTCAGTCACCAGGCACGTTCTTGATAGGGTGGAAGGAGAGAAGGGCAAGATGAAGAATGAGAGCTTAATTTGCTGCTGAGATGATAAATCTTAAAAATTTGGTGACACCCTCACTGACCTGTGGTCTGTCCCAGCCACGGTCTCCCTGCAGGGCTGCAGGGGCCTGTCAGTAGAAGCGTGTCCCCAAAGCCAGTGGGTAAGGGTAGGCAGCGCTCCTCCCGCGGCCCAGCCTCCCCGCGGGGACCCCCCCCCCGCCGCCTCCCCCGTTCTCTTCCTCGGGAAACTCCTCGTTTCCCACCCGCGAGGCTCGGGCCCGGCCCCGCACGGGGGCTCGGGGCGCCCTCCCGCAGGTGCTGCTGTCGGCCGCCAGGTGGAGCCGTGGCGCCGACGGGTGCAGCCCCGCAGCGCAGCCGTTCGCGTCGGGCATTGTCGGGACCCGGCCCCGTTACCGGGGGGAGCGATCGCCGCGCAGCGGGTCTGAAGAGGCGGCCGGTGTTTATGCTGCTTCTCTGGCAAGCTAAAGCGAGCTGCCGGTGGGAACGCGGGTTAAGGGCCATTAAACACGGGAAGTTCCCTGTTGTACCGCAGCGGCAGAAGACGCAGATATCCCCTGCATTAAAGTACCGCTCGCCCGAGCAGCTCTTACATTTGCGGTGTTCAGAACCCCGCAAAATTTCTCATATCTTCACGTGACATGATCCAGCAATTACAAACTGTACCACAGAATAAAACAAGCCAGTCCGGAGTCACTTACTCATGGTAAGAATTTCCAAAGGAGTAGTTCACAGTCTGTCTATAGTTTATTGCGATAAACGTGGATGGAGGAAGGCAGCTTTCCCGAGTGACCACGAGGACAGGGGATCAACTTCCAAATGAAAGGATGCAACAGCTTGCAGCGAACCTTGCGGATGAGTTGGTAAATAACAGCCCAGAACTCGGGGAATGACTTCAAGTGCCTTGTTTACAGGCATCAAAAGATCATTCAGAACCTAAACATAATTGCCATTTCTCTCCACAGAAAACAGAGCATTCCCTTTCAGCTAAAAACCCAGGATTATTTCTTAACCTAAAATTTTAAGTCTGCAGGAGATCAGTTGTTGGCATGAATATTTTTTGACAGGCTGCAGGGGTGCCGTGTGCCCCAGAACCTGTTTACAAATACAGCAACCAAGACTAAGTAGGTGGTAAACTCGTGATAACGATCAGTCTGTGGGAGAGGCCCAGCGCAGAATGATTCACTGTACAGGGGCACAGAGCACAAATGCACAGGCATGTGATACAGCCTATATATGCAAATTTCAGACCTAACCCCTTTCAATTAAACTGTGCAGATACTAGAAGAATATTATACATATAAAAGAATTTGCTCGTGTGAACGTCCTTGAGGCAAACGAGGATGAAGAGCTCTGATTTACAGCTTACTAGTTACAGGAGAATGTATGTGGCTCTCATTGGAAATGGCAGGGCTATGACTGGGATGCCTCCGGTAACCCTTACCTCTTACGCACTTGTCTCACTGAAAAACATCAACCTCAGACACACCGAGATGCACATAACCTTTAAACTCTTCCTAGAAATGCACTATATGAATAAAAAAATGCCAAAGGACTGCAGAAGGGTGCTTTATACAATTGTAGTCAATAGAAGGCATTCATTTGAGGGGAGGGGGAATTCAATTGATCACAAATTCAATGAAATTGAGTTGCCATTTAACGATGCAACCGAAAACTCATATAACTGAGATTCTATCAGGCTTCAGCTCTGTTGTTTTTTTTCCTCCCACATACAATTAACATGGAAGCTAAAAATGAAAACTTGATTCTTTTGTACCAGACTCAGGACAATATTGCTGGAGTCATGATGAAGCTTTTCAGTGAACTGGAGTAAAGAACAACATACATACAAAACTTCTCACAGACCAAAACAGCAGCAAAAGTGGTTTTCAACCCACTACTCCATCCCCTAGGCCAAGCATAAACTGAAATGCAATTCCAATTTACTTATCCAGCTAATATTTCCTGATGAAATGTTTGGTTTGTGGTTTGTTGGTTTTTTTTTTTAAAAAAAAAAAAAAAAAGCAATAATCAGTGCTGCAGCCAGAGGTGCCTTAGCCATGAAAACCCGCAGAACATGATTTAAAAAAAAAAAAAAGAAAAAGTTTACTTAGTTCAAGCCAGCAGTAGATCCAAGAGGATTTTTAAAAAGCAATGAGGATTTTTAAAAAGCAATCAAAGTTTGTTCTGGACGTGTTTAGCAATAAAAGAGAAGTGATAATCCTTGGCCCAGAACTTCATGCAGTCTCAGACAACTGTAGCAAGGGCACGAGTAAGAGGAGGTGGTACAAGGAGGTGGCTTTTGCTGTTCTGAGCTCTGTTTGTGAGACAACGGGACGCACACCTTTCCTACTGCGTGCCCCTTGCACTGGGAGCTCAGTCAAAGCTCCTTGACGCTCACTGGGCAGCACCCACCAAAGCCTCCATAACCCCAAGTACACGCCATGCTGGAAAGGCACCCCTGTAGCAAGCATTGAAGTAGTCCCAGAGGTTTAAAAACCAAGGCTGACAGCATCTCAGATGCTACAAGAGAAGCAACTTTACTAACTATTTTTTCAAGTATCAAGAGCACAATTAAGGGCTGGCCTTGTGCTCTGGAAAGTGAATTCCATTACGTTTTTTATTTATATTCTGGCCCCACATAATAGCATTTTTAATAGAAAATACACCCAAGAGCACTACAAAGCACGTGTTGCCAGTTTCCCCGGGGTTTAACCACCCACCTCCTTCATGGATGCAAGCGGCAAAACAACCGGTTCTGTCTGAGCAGCTGTATGCAGAAACATGCTCTGGGGTGTAAATCATGGAATTAAAAGCATCCAGATTTAGGAAAGTACAAGTATGAGGACAGATTTAACACTATACCTCCAGGCACTCAGAAAAGCAGCTGCCTGTGTCTCTGGGGGTGTGCAGGGCTACCAACAGGACACAACTGCTTAAAAATGCAGTACTTCTGGTTTGGGTTTTTTAAATTCACCTTAAACTAAATAGGAAGGGGGAATCTTCTCTGATTTATAGTAAATGCAGTCTTTAAATGTAGGCATATTTAGTATTAAGACACTCACTGTGGTGTTAAAGCATGATTTCAGTTTTCATTACCCATTTAAAAAAAAAAGTGCATATATATAAATGAATCCATACCTCAAAGTTCTTCTGCAAGTCCCTGCAACAGTAGCACTACCGCTGCCAAAACAAACATATCAAAAGGTCACAGGTGCTTAAAGAACAAGTTTATTGACAATATCTTCACAAATAAACAGTCTAAAGAAAATTTCAGAAATCTCTAAACTTAGAAATTTTAAAATTTTCTCATTGGCAAAACATTTTAAAAAAACCCAAGAAGTGTAAGATGTCACTATATTTTTAAGCTTTCCTAATTTCAACATTTTGCTTCAGTCCTTTAATTTTATAATACATGTCCAACCCTCAAGCACAATGAAAATGAGTCAAGGTACAATTTTCCTTCTGCAAGGGGATCTCTATCAATAAGGTTGGATTTTTTTGGCAAGCATCTCCCTGAACCCTGTCTGCTTAGAACTTGGTAAGTAACATGAGCAAGAATATAAATGTTCCAACTGAGCCAAATTATTCTGGTATTAATCAAAACCTAGATTTCCCAAAAATTATATAAAGCATACATTGTAGTACGAGAAACTATCAGCATGCATTTTAGAGGTCAGTTTTGTACTTCAGGTATGAGAACTTAAAACCAAAGAGGGACAATTCTGATAAAAATGTACTCCGATATTTCATAATATTAATATTTATTGCTTTATATGAATACTGTATTGAAAGCCCAAGCATTCAGTTTACACACAGAAATTATACAATTATATACCGTTTCACAATGGCAGTGAGCACTCATTACAATCTACAAAAATCTACTTTACAGAAATTTAAAAATTCTAAATATCAAAAAGGTACAGTTGAAGAAACAGGTATAAATTTGGCAGCCAGTAATTGTGACTGGGAGGTTGCAGCTTGCATGTCTTTAAATATGGGAACTGGTATCAAGAGTTTAAAGCAGTAGTTTGTGCTTTGAGCTGGTTTGAAAAAAATGTAACACTGGCTGTCAAAGTAGCATGTTCAAAAATATTTAGTTCACTTCCAAAATGTTATACAAATCATGGTGATTTCTATGCACCCCTAAACCTTTCAGGTGTTCAGCTTGGGTACATAACTATGGTCATATAGTAATTCTTCCAATACAGTGGTGTGATCATACCGATGCCATCTGCATACCTTAGAATAATTTTGAGACTTCTCTACAATATTCACAATGCTCCAAGAAGCGCTCAAAAAGGCAAAGTACCTGCTCATTTCTTCCAAGATACTTTCTTATCTCATTTTCAAACATTTCCTCTACAAAAGTTTAAGCTAATGTTTTGATTACAACGTTCTCAACATAAAGCACATTTTCTCATAAATAAATGAAATCCTTTCACTCAGGCACCTCAGAAGTATACAAAAGTGTTGTAATCCGAACAGTTCTCTTGGAATGTGTTTACTCTGGTGTTTTCAACAATGTTACTATTTCCAGGGTTTCATATGGGCCAGATTTCATTTGCTTCGTTTTCCAGAGGCAAAACGAAGTGCCTCGAGAGGTGAACTCAGTCTTTTCCTATAGAAAAAAGTATTTGCTGCATTTATCTTTTATAGAAACAGAAAAGTTTACCATTTCCCTCTTAGAACAATGAGGGTACACATACGTGTGCATGCGTACATATATGTGTGTGTGAAATGTAACACATTTTAAACACACAACATAAAGTTTCATAGTGTGCATTCAAATAAAAATCTGGAAACCAGCATGAAACCCCATTATTTCACATGTCAAATGTTGAAACTGTAACCAAAATATGAAGTAACTGCTAGAGCCGTCGAAAGAGACAAGACAAAAAGCTTTCTGGCTTACATACAACTAGGTGTGGTAATCTCCAAAAAAGTTGTCAAAATTATAATTACCTTCCAGTTTAAAAACTTTTATTCTAAATAAAAAAAACTATACACAAACCACTGATTTGACCAAACGAAAGTTCAGCGGTAAGCAGGACCTGAAGGAGCTGGTATTCACAGTTCTTATCATGTACAACTCTTTCAAGGTTCAATCCATGGAGAAGTTTATTTTACAACCTGCTTCTTTTTGTAAAACTAAAGGTCCACTTTATTACATAAAATTATTTATACAGTGTAAAACTGGAGCCTTATGGAAAATACTGCATCTAAGTACTTAAATTAGTCTTGCTCCATAGGTTCGTCTGCAACTTCTGTGGCTTCGTCACTGTTTTCCATAGGGGTCTCTGACGAAATTTCTGGAGTTTCACTAGCATAGGACCCTAACTCTTCAGTTTCACTGCAGTCAGCTCCACTACTGGCAGATCCACTAATTTCACTGTCATCCAAGTGTAAATCCTTCTCTGCTTGAGACTGATCAGACTCCTCCATTTGATTGTTCTCCTCAGAGGTCTCTTCATTCACAGCTGAGGATTCAGTGTCTTTTTCTTGATCTTTTCTGTCTGGACCAACATTTCTGGGAGACATGAAGGACTCTAGAAACAGTGAAAGTACAGTGTTACTAAGACATTTTTAAATATATCTTAATCCTGCTACCAATTCCCAGCTATGCTGAGCAATACTTCTACAACACAGCCAAGAACACAAAAAACTGACAAGCCTCGATTTTATTAGAAGATGGCCAACTCATAAATCATTTATTAACCAGCTTGATCGGGACAGCCAAACTATCCTTATATACCATGAAGTCCAGTATTTTTATTACATAGGTAGCTTCACTTAATTAAGCTTCAGTGGATAAAGGCACAGTCTAACAAGTAACTTCTTCTTGCTTCTTCACATGCTTTCATTTGTATTCAGAAGCAGTCTTTTGGAAATGTTGCAAACGTTGCTGTTTCAAGTATACATCCACCATCATGTGGAGGAACGTTTTACAAATACCGGAGCCACAAAAAAAAAAAAAAAAAAAAAAAAATCTGTATTAAAAGAAAACTTGGGAGAATATACAAAAAATAGATCAGTCTCTTAACTGCAGTTATCTTTTTTAATTAGGTACAGGGCCTGCCTTAGAGGCAATTTTCACTGTTCTAATAGGATCTAGAGAGATTGTTGCTCAGCCTCAGTGGAAGAACGTAACTTTATATCCACATTTCAGTAATTTATATTATTAACAAAGACAGTCAAACACAGATATGACTTATCCCCCTTCTGGAGAAGAGACAAGAACATCTGGTGACACCCTAAAGCTAGGATTCTCAAACTCTTGATACATCATTACCACCCCTATGTCATTTACAGTCTAGGAAGAATTTAAGTACCTTTTTGTATTTTTTTGAATAGAGATGTATGACTGAAAAGAAGTAAGTAATAACAGAATTGCTAAATTATGCAAAACCAAAGTATGAACAAGCAGCTCATCTTTAAGTACAAATAGAGACATTCAGCAATCCCAACAGCATTGGCCTCCAGCAAAGAAAATCTTAACTCCTTGGAAAATGCACAGAGCAAAGACAGTAAAATCTGAAATACCTTCCTCCTCTTCCTCTGTACAGTGCTGTCTGGCACAAGTAGCATCTTTTTCTTTATCCTGAGGTGCAGAGGATGTTTCTGACTCTTCCCCCATGCCTAAAGAAACTTCACTGGAGGCAGTTTGGTTAGATGCATCTCTGGCTTCCCCTTCCTTGTCAAATTTAAGTCTTTTTACCTCATGTCCTTCTGCCTCTGCAGGATCATCTTCAGAATGCTTATTTTTTACTGGGCTGCTCTGAGCACCTTCTGATTCAGATGCTGGTGATTCACTATAAAAAACAAAAGCAGCTGTAGTTTTTATTGAAGAAAAACATTCTGTATCTTGTCACACTTAAAAAGTAGCAGCTACTTCAAGTTAAATGCTCTACCAGAGGTAACATTAAAACTCACTTATTACATAACAAAAAAAACCTCCTGACTGTCGGTGAAAACATGGTCAGGCTACTCTGGTGGGTCCAAATTACAGACAGCTCCTCCTGTCAGAACTGGTAGCAAACTTTTATGAAATATTGTATCTGGTTAGTGTTTAACATCCTGATACAAATATGGCAACTGTGGATTTCTGAACTCCTTTATTGGCTCTTCATTTTTACTGTACATCCCCTACACTTACAAGATGTGTTACTGCAACTGTGGAAACTTGAACTAATAAGTTAGCTAGACAGCCCAAACAGTAGTAAACATACCTATAAAATCCTGCTGCAGATACTTGTACGTTATGACTTAATAATGCATACCTTAGTCATTACGTTTTAAAAATATTTGTAAAGTGAAAAAACTGAGAACTGTAAAACCTCAAAATACATCACTCCTCACAAACCTGTGTTTTTTGTCTTCTGTTTGCTGCAAGCTTGACTCTTTATGTTCCGTGCTGTCTGGCAAACCATTCGTTGTCATAGGAGTTGACAAAGAAACCTTTGGTCGATTTACTGATCTGGGAGTTCCAGGACCATTTACATTAGATCTTTAAAAATAACAATAAAAAGTTAACCCAACCTTTTAGTAAAGCAATTTGTTACTAATAGGCAGAAAAAGGCTACAACCTTGTTTTACTAGATAACAGAACAAGAAGATCAGGTACTTTGCTATTTCATATTCATAAAAAATTCCTTGCCTACAAACATGCAAACTACAATAAAAACTTGAATAAAAAAAATTCTGAATAAGGTTACAAAAAGATCAAAAAACAGAGTACACAATGCATATATTCACGCCTCCTCTACCTTCCTTCCCCCAGTATCCCATGCCACACACCATTTTTAAGGCTACCCATTTAGTACCAGAATAGGTAATGATACAGGACCTGAAGCAGCTATTTTCAGAACTACCTTGCTTTTATCCAGAAAAAGTTAACTCCCAAAACTCAACTTACCTGTCAGAGTACCCTGGTGAATTTCCTGGGAACATAACACCATTCATCCGATTTAAACTATTGGAATTATTTTTCCTAACAAAAAAAAAAAAAACAATCTTATGAATAAAGGAATTTTACTGTAAGCTTGTTTGACAGAATCCCTCCCCGCAACTTAAATAGGCCCCCACTGCCAGTCTTCAAGGACTGACACACATTACACTAGGGAAACACGCTACAATATGAATTTACATGACAACTGTTATCAAGGGGTATCCATTTTTTTCCACCAGCAGCTATGGTACAAAATAACAGCTTAGCATTCAGGTATAATACTGAACCATACCATATATCTGATTCCAAAGCTGTGTGTTCATTTCCAAATTGTTACCTGTAAAACTTGCAGACTACCACTAGCGTTGACCTAACTATTGATAAGGAAGACCTGAACTCTGCAGAAGTATTAGACACACAAGCACACATTCTCCCCTCTACTAACAGAAACATGAAGTTTCAAGAAAAAAAGATACTTACTCTGAAGATGGATATACACAGCTGACAACCATGACATTCTGTAATAAACAACATATTAAGAGCTCAGAAACAGAAGCTTCAGCTCTTGATAACACCCCAAAACTTAGAACTACAGGATTGTGGTCATATCTGTTAAAGTATCTCTACAGAAAATTGGGTGGAACACTACAAACACATGACAGATATGGAAGAAGTATCTCTGTTCCCTCTATACAAAGTCAGACCATTAATTTTAACAAAATATCAGTATTTTCTTAAGTGGGTTACTGTCATAACAAGACCAGCACATGAAGCCTCAGGCCCAAGTGTTTCTAATTTCTAACTGAAGTACCTCTGGAAAGCAAAGTACTCAGAAATGCTGAAAAACTTCTCAAATGCTTAAGAACGCTCTATTTGTACACGAGTCCTGCATTTGAAAGTGTACAAACACTATTAACTATTTTTGGCACAGCTGTACTTCAAATATTAAATTATTTTGGCCCCACATAAACAAGGGACAGAAACATTAATTCAGCACATTTTGCTGAGCTACCTCTCCCTCTTCAATCGCATAGCAAACTACATCAGTTTTAACATCTAGAAACCTAGTTTAAAAATTAAGTTTCTCTCTTAAAATCAATACTCAGCCCAATTATACAGGGGGGCTTTTATCAGAGCGCCAGCTCAATTAACCCAGACGAACTTGAGAGAGGGCTCTCCATAAAACCTGAGGTGTGGTTTAACAGATCTCATTGTTAGCTAAGAAATTGTTTTGTGAAATCCCTCTCTCCATTTATTCCTACCTTAATTTGCAAGAATACACCTGACTGCATCCGCTACAACAGTGAAAACCAATCCGTTTACAAGTTAACCTTTCTTCCACCAAACTGCCTAAGTAGGAACCTCCAGCCAATTTTGCCATGAAGAAAATCCTACATGGAACCACATCTTCAAAGTCTTATCTGTTTTTGAAAGATCCCATATTCTGACATAAGCTGTAAAATACCATTAAATGACATACGTATCTTTTACAAAGGCACAGTCCTCTACACAAGATTATTCAAATACTTAAATAATGGGGGGGGGGGGGGGG
>JAVJGJ010000047.1:19899988-19924051 GCA_035590215.1 Microhierax caerulescens | reverse complement strand
GTGGATCTAACTGAAGCCAAACATGGAATGACATACCTGACTAAAAAATTCAGGTTAGTTCAACTGATACTTTATTTCTGGCTTGGATTCAATCTACATACTGACATCAGACTCTCCACAAACTACAGTTTCAGTACTGCATAGTAATTAGGAAACACAACAGTTAAGAGCCCTGAGATTTATTTTTGTGTCTTAAATAAGTTATTTTAAAACTGCTTTTTGATGTTAAAAGGTATGGAACAAATTCATACATTTAAAGTAGCTATTAGCTATACTATGGCTATGAGCCACAGCGAAACCATCAGACCTTTGGGAGTAATTCAGAGGTTATTTAAGCAGTAGTTGTGACTGTTTAGCTGTGTTCTCGTTGGAAAAACACATACCTTTTCCACACCTCTTAGAAATTTGTCTGTTCCTGTGTAATTCCTCCTAGGATCTGTCAGCAATTCACAGAGTCGCTGAATAGTGAAGGGGATGCTACAATGAAATAGATATATGACAATTTAATTTTGTTTTAATCAGTATGACTGTTAGGAAGCAACAACTTTATTGATTTCTCCCCCTTAGTGATAAGACAGAAAGAAAACAGTACTGAAATTTGTTATCGTTAACAATATAGGGTACAAGCCCTTATTTCTGCCCCATCTCATACACTGAAGTAACAAAAGCACTCTCTTTTGTGCTCACCACCACAAAATTCTGAAGTAGAATCCTAAATACATCATCTCACAACTCAAACAATTAAAACAATAAATAGAAAATCAGATCAACAGTAAAATAGTTTAGTAATGTATTTATTATTCAAATATATAGAACAGAGATGGTAAGTGATTTAGAACAAGTTTGAGTCATACACACTACAGCTAAGAAATTCAATTTGTGTTTTTTTTCTTGTTTTACAAAATACATTTACAAAAAAAGCATTAAATGTTGGAAGTAGTAGAGCCATTACACTTCAGGTGTTACAAATCCTCCATTTTGCCACAACTGGACAGTATACTTCACTATCATGGAACAGCTCAGTAAAGATAATTAAAACTCAGAGGAAGATATATGAATCCCTAAGTACCACATTCACACATTCTGTTTTCTGCACACTCAATTTCACCCCTGCTTAAATATGAAACTGACTTTTCAGACAAGCAATACTTTACAGACATTTACTAGTTACCTTGAGATGTCATACACTTCTGTTGCGGATTCAGTGACACATTTTAACTAACTTCTGACTCCCAAAATACTTTAAAAGTTACTTCAAAGAACTAATGAAGAATCATGCATTTTTAAAGTTAACTATTTGAAATTGAAGCCACATAAACACTTCAAAAATTCATCCAAGAAGAGTATTTGATACAATACTTAGGGCCATTTCTTCACTGGAAATACAACTGATAATCCAAATCCTATCATAAAATCATAGAATGGCTTGGGTTGGAAAGGACCTTCCACAGCAAAATCAATACAGACTTACATGCATGTGTGCGTGCATATACCTATACTGTAAATCTTGGTAAAAATTCAACTTCTATTATTTTCTGAGGAACTCATCAGCCTATTTCATTAGCCAATACAGTATGTATCTCAGGCTCAGTTCATTAGCTAAAAAGCCACATCTGAAAGATGCACAGATCTACCACTGTTTCAGTGCGCAGGTCAGCATAGCTATGATGACTCATACTACATGACACTTCACTTTAACTAAAAGCAAGCAGTAATCTGAAAGAGTGACCAAGCAGCAACAATTTAATTACATTTTTCAGAACTGACTGTATATTACGTTGTAGAGGAAGTTATAATCCTCAACTGGAAAACTGTACAGATAGGCCACAATGCAGCCACCCTTGGTCCTAGTTCCAACACAGCTACCTAAAAAAAACACAACAACAACAAAAAAAAAAAACACCAAACCACACACAGGTTTATCACATTTACCCTGCTAGTTAATGCCTTCCCTTACTATTCACCCTGAATTACACCACACCAACTTACATTTACTTGACTTCTAAGAACAAAAAGATGGTTAAGTTGATCCCCATCAAGCAGCTGTGCAGAGTTAGAATACAGCTGATGAAGCATTAAATACATGAAAACATTTGGAAAAAGTAACACTGTAAGATGATAGTATTTCTAAAGAGATTTGTTTTCACATGTTATTGCTTAAAAGCAAGTAAAATAGCAGAAAGAGAATGATTCAGCATCCAGGCAAAATACATTTCACCTCCCTATTTTGACCCAGAAGCATCTCCTCCCCCATTCCCAAAATCTGCTGCATACAAACCAGCACAAACCAGGAACAAGTCTTCCTATAAATTCTGTTTATTACACATAGACTCTTAATAATGACGGCACCACTGTCCAGCTTAATTTCCCTAAGTTTCCTTCACAGCAATCACATAGTGCTGCTATTCAGCAGCTTTTGGTCAATCTGTAACCTTTCGTGACATCCAAATTCTTCATGATGTTCAGCTCCTGTGTCATGCCCTCTTTTAATGATGTTTCCAGCCCTAGCTCACAAAGAATTTACTTGACCCATTAACTTTTTCACATAGGTACAGCACTAATTGTATCTGCTGTTTCCCATTGATGGCCATTTTGGTTTGGGTTGAAAAGTGCATACTTAAAGAGACTTTGTAATTTTTTAATAGACTGTACATCCAAAACCAATTTATTTCTCAGAAACCAAAACAAACAGAATTTAAATTATTTTTCACCAGCTAGATCTGTAAAACCTGCAGGAGAATCACTGCCTGGCTACTTTGTATTCAGCTGTACCTAACTGGACACCTGGAATACTAATACATGAAGTACTTGGTGAACATCAACACAGTTCTAATTACTTGGGAAATAAGTATACTCAAGAAAATGTGTAGCCTGCAACTAGCTCCAGAAGTAAAAGCTGCCTTCCTATTTGACTCTCAGCTATGAGGCTCAAACAAACCAAAACCAGCTCATTTCCCTCCAAAATTTTCCACAGTAAACTTCATTTATTGAGCAGCAGATGGCACCAAGTGTCACACTATCACACTTTGCATGTAATTCGTTCAACATTTGCAATTGTTTCTACTTGACAAAACCAGACATTCACTTCATCCTATGAATTCCTTTCCATAAAACTATTATTTTCAGAGTCTAACAATGCAATTTTAAAATACAAGTAATTTGAATTGGTGTAAATCTATACATGAACACCAATGGAAAACTTTGTGGGCAGTATGAGAATAGATCTTATATGCTTAGAAATTTAATTAGTTCAGTACATGAGCTGCATGAATAGTCCTAATCTGCCTACTTAACCTAACCACTTAAAATTCTATACGAACATACTCAAACCCACACTTCCTAGCACTACAGTTCAGAAAGAATTACAAACCAAAAATTCATCATATGGACAGGATTCAAGAAGGATATGGGAAAGTTGCATATAAAAGCTATATTAAATTATGGCAAAAAAATATGCATGAGTGAAAATTTGGATTATGATTATGTTTATTTTATTCATGCTGTCAAGACTCCTCTGTCATCAGAGATGCCCAATAACTTACCTTGGAACTTTCTGCTTCACTAGCAAATTATAATGAAAATAGAAAGTCTTTTTAAAAGTTCCTATTCCAAAGCAATTCTAAAGTACAGCATGAGAATCTGGCTCTGCAACATCAACTAAGATACAGTAACATTAAAACAGCCAGTTTGTGCTTTTAAAAGGTACATCACTATACAGACCCCAGAACAGAGGTCATTCTTAATTCA
Organism: Microhierax caerulescens; assembly: GCA_035590215.1. NCBI lineage: Eukaryota > Metazoa > Chordata > Aves > Falconiformes > Falconidae > Microhierax > Microhierax caerulescens. The sequence goes on along the minus strand of JAVJGJ010000047.1, from coordinate 19,920,304 downwards.
TTACTTTGACTTTGAAGTTTAAAAAAAATGAGCTAGTTTTAATGAACTCTTCCCCTCGCTTTTGAACAAACACCAAAAAACCCATGCTATTAATGAAGTCACACTGACATCTACAACTCTAAATAAGAAGCCTTAATATACCCAACCACACGAACTAGAACCTGCTGTTGTTACTTTTTGGACCATCTACACACGTTTCAGCTTTCACAACTGCATCATCTCTGTAGGGGTTGTAGGATGTATTAAATGAACTTTTCTACAGTCCTAGGTTCTGAAACATCCTAATGTATTATTTTAAGGTAACTAATGCATGCAGTTTGCTTCCTCAAAAACTGGGTGGTTCACTTCGAAGTATGAGGAAGTTGAGCACTCTGAAGTGTTACAGCAATAGATGAAAATAGCCTGGCCACAGAGTAACCTCCGGACTTGGTCACCCATGGGCTTTTGTTCAGTACAACAGAAAATAACAGCAGCCCATTCATGAGCTGTCTCTGTGTGAGCACATTACAAATTTTGTGGGCAGTGAAGCATTAACGAAAAGCTGGAGGAGGCGGGAGAGAGGCAGACTTGGGCATAAAGGATAGGTTTGTTTTTAAGTTCCTTTAGTGAAGTAGCCCAATATAAATATTGGGAGGCTGAGAACAAGCTGAATTTCACATTCTTAGAAGTATCCTTCGTAAGAGGAATTGTGAGGAGTGGGGGGGAAGAGATAAGATTTGACTTAGATTTAAACTGCAAATACATTAAGCAGTATGGAACAAAGACAATAAAAATTATTAATCTAGCCTCAAAATATGATACTAAGAATGTGTTGTAGCACCTGTAAATCTGAAAATAAACAGGGAGGTAAGCTTTGCAGTATGCCCATTTATTGACAATCTGAGAAAAATGCTGAAAGTCTCTCAAGCAAGCATTGAGACCCACAGGCAGGATGACTCAGTTTACTGTATGTAATCCAGTTTAGAAACAAGAAAAATACTACATAAGCTAATAAGAAAGGCACACCCAACAGAAGACCAACAAAAGTGTCAGGAGCTTTATTTTAAAGGAAACAACACTTCCATAATTACAAAACCAGCAAAGGGCATACACTTTAATCAAAGACACTGTCAGCAACAGATCAAATACCCCAAGTCTCAATTAGTAAAGTAACACTGGAACTATGAACATGAATCTGGCCCAATTTAACAATTCAAACCCAGGAACACCTTGCCTCCTAGTCACACCATGTTTATCATGGCATTACTTCCCAAAAAGCTACTGAACTGCTCCCAAAGCAATTAAGAACCAAACACCAAAAGACTTCTTTCAGTTTGGTATTTCAAAATACATAGAAAGAAACCTGACTTTGCTATTTCACCTGCTAAATGCAGACTGTAATACCATGCTTCATTGACCTGTGTTACTTAAAAATGAAATACATATTGAAAAAAACGAAGTGACTGGCATGTCACAGGATGTCATAAATTTAATTCAAAAGACAGAATAATAAAGTTCTGAAACTACTGTAGAGTATTTCCAAGGTATGCATTTGCTTCTGCTCTTCTATTTCAGGAAGCAAAATGAACAGTCACAGATAGAGAGGACAAAATACTAATTTAAAAATTGAGAAAGTATTTTTGTTATCCTGATTTCAGAGAAAAAAATTATACATACCCATTAAATCCAGTAACAATTTTCAGGATTCTTTCTTTCATCTCTTCAAAGGGAATATATTCCACATTTGGATTGGGGGGCCCTCTTGGTTCAGGAGCTGAGGTTCTGAAATCATCCATTACTTTCTCCAGTTTGAAAATAAAATAGCCTTTAAACTGAGACCACTGAACCCTGCATAAAACACAAGAATTAAGACATATGCAAGTCAGCCCTAAAACCACACAAAAACAGCATAACTTCATGTTTGCGAAACAACATTCATGCTGGCTTACCAGTCCTAAGATAAATGAGGCAAGTCATGCAGTATTATTTTTCTTCCTGACTTAAAACATGGCAATTATTTAAATAATTACAGTAAAGCAGTATTACACAAGTCAATTGCCATTAACAGGTTAAGCCATTTCCTTAATTACAATTCAAACCTAAATGTGAAACATGAACACATTCTATACAATTTACACGCCACCTGAACTTTTCACTGAACTCTCAAGAGATGGAGGGAAAAAATAAAAAAAGAAAATGTCTTTCAAGTCTGGAAACCATACAGCAATTGTACACAGCATTATCTGTTTCCATTACAAAAAGCGTCTCAGTGAGATTTTATAACTAACTGCTCAGTATCCACACATCTTAAAAGCATTTAATAGTACCTCTTTTTCTCAAAAAGACAAATACATTTTATATCACTGTTAAAACTTGATGATGAATATTTGAGCAAAACAACTTTGACTCCTGAAAAATATTCCCACAACAGTAAGTACTCTGTTAAGATCTTTCCAAATAACCTTCTTGCCTTACAACTTAAAAGCTTTATCATTTATGGAATTCTTTACGCTGATGCTTTCAAGAAAACAGGTCTTTCACTGCATATAACAGACAAGGTGGGAAACTGCGGAGAAAGCCCTTTTACACCAATCACCCCAGACAACGGTCACACGAGTAGTTCTGGGCCTCCCCTGACTAGTGCATTTCTTAGCAGAATAAGGAGCCACTTGGAAGCAATCGATTTAGTTCAGTTACTAACAATTTTATTCTATTAACGCTGACACAGGAGCTTTCACAGCTACAAGATGAAGATGCTAGTAAAGAAAAAGAAGAAACAGGAAGAATAACAAACTAGCAATAGAGAAAATTATCTTTGACATTTATCTATAACATAGGTGATCTGGAATTAACAGGCTCAAATCAAACAAACATAAAATCGAACTCCCTGGACAGCCCTTCAGCTCCTGCTGAAAGAAATACTACTTAGCCACAGGTTGTATTTCTGCAGGCTGTGCTTGGTAGCAGTGCTAGTTTATACAGCCCTGACTATTTTCAACCCCACATAACATCTGACCTTCTGTCAGGCTGATACAACTCCTGCTGCATGTGAACTACCTGCGGTGGTGACTGCCCAGATGACGTTTGCATCCCACATCCTATTCTTGAGCACCAATACTACCAAATATAAAACCACAAGCCAATGAAGCCATACGAGCCTGCTTCCACCAGAAACACAGTGCCATGTTATCTTTGCCTTAATTTTGTCCTCAGTCTTAAGGAAATAATTACAAGATGTAAAGAGGGAAAACCAGCTCAAGTTTATTTACAGAAATTCAAATACAAAACCCCATCTTATTAGGAGTGATAAATTGGCAAGAATGGGGGGAAATCCGAAGAAGAAAGTAAACCTCCCTTTTCCTTCACAGGAAAGCATCAGGCTCCTCACAACAGACCAGAATGTAGGACTTTGTGAATAATAATAACAAAACCAGAAACAAAAATAGAAAGAAAGAAGAAACAAGGTCCCAAAAGGGAATGGCATAGATGGATTGAACAGCGTCATTGAATCTTCACTGTATTATTGCTCCAATTAGCATTATACAGCCAAAGCAGAATACTATGTTTCAAATGTTGAATGTTAGGCATTACTACTACAAATGTTAAATTAAAAAGCTATCCAACTCTGCAGTGCTACCCCCACGAGACCAAAGCCTTCAGAACAGATCACAGATTTAATATATAACCACATCACAAGACACAGACAGAAAAGACCCAGTAAATAGCCCCATGACAGAATAGGATTACGCCCTACAGAGCATCCCAAGAGCTTTCCTTGCCTCATGACAGGGGATTCCACTATTATTCTAAACATTCTTTGACAACCCCATTTAATATTTTTTCCACACTTTAGAACTTGAGCTTTTCTTTTGTTTTCATTGTTATTTACTTCTTGCTAAATATTAACAGTTATCTTTTCATAGACTATTAAACCAGCGCTGTGTTGCTGAAATAAAGTAACATACAAAGTTTAAAATGGCGATCTACTGCCTGAAAGAAGTACCCACCAGCTCCTCTTTATAATGCTCAAGCTACAGAAAACAATGTAACATTTGGCCCCTATATAGAAGTCCAGAAAACTGTCACTTAATATTATTTTTAATTAGTATTTCTTCTACTATAAAAAAAACTAAGAACTTGCATCTGCAATACACTGCACTACTGACATAAAAAGCATCTTTCATTCCATATTTGAAAACACTTCATAAATTACTGACAAGCAGGTGACGCAGACCAGCCTACAAACAGAAGCAGAGTTTAAGAGTAAACACAAGCCTGACTACAGATAACAACGATATAGCAACACCAGCACCAATCAACTAAACAAGCTGTTGCTAAAAGCAGTGTAACCACAGCAGCAGGAGCTCAGGACAGGCTTACTGTTTAGACATTTATTCTGTTTCTCAAGCAGGTTTTTTTTCAACATTCCAAAATTCCCTGCTGCTGTGGCTACAGCACTAGCAGCATGAAAGCTAACAGGTTAAAAGCAAGTTAAAAAAAACTTTGCTTTTGCAACTAGATATAACTGCAGTTTCTACTGTAAACAATTGCTTCAAAGTCAGAGATGTCTCATGCTTCTCGAACATTATCTCCTGACCTCAGTGTTGTAATTTAGACATTAAAACATGCTACCATTTAGACAACAGTCTTGAAGAACTTTAAATCTATGCAACTGGTTCCTGACAAACAGTTTTATCCTGCTACCAGTAAGTTACATGGGAACTCCAGCCACTCAACAGCAAATTTTTTTTTCACCACAGAAGACTGAGTCAGCTCCCAACTCTTCAACTGTGTAGGCAAAATTCAGTCCTGCAGTAGCACCACACTGGATTCCTGGAAGGCAGGAAGGAGTAGGAAGGTTTCCAGTGGCTACAACACAGGTCACTTGTTTCTTTTAGGCCCAACTCTTCTATCATCACCCCAGGAAGAAGAATTCTAGCTTCTGCAGACCATCCTTCAGTTACCTTCTTCCTGCTTTTCCTACCAACCTAGTAAGCAGCAGTCCCTCTTGCCCTCTTTCTTACTTCATCTGCTTACATTCTGTGCCTACCAGAATGCTAGGAAGGGAGCAGACCTACACGCTATTCCTACAGGAGAAAAATGCTTCAAAAGCAAGGGGGAGAGCTCTGGAACACGGGTTTCTGCTCCTTCTGTTTTCATCCGGAACTGCAGTTGTCTCCTTTTCCCTCCAAGCCACTCTCTTCATCAGCAACAGCAGCATCCATCACCCTGTAATCAGACACTGACAGTCTACCTCTTAGCCAGCTGTGTACTATGCCTCCAGTTTAAGCCACTTCTGAACAAAGTCCTCTGAAAACAAAAATAATACACAAGGTTGACTAATAAAGGATTTATGTAAAAAGAATTTTACTTCTAGCAACCTTAATTATGTATATTCGTTAGAGAAACTTCTCTACATTTGTAACAACATCCTGCAAAGTTTGAACACTTTTAAAACTGTTTATAAAAGACTATACTCAAAGCAATGTACAAAACTGAAAAGTATCTGGCTGTGTATTTCAAAGAAGAAATCATTAATATAACGAACTCACTTCTACCAAAAAAAAAAAACCAAAAAAAACCCAAAAGTCTTTCCTGCAAGGACAGCAAGATTTTCTTAATTTTCATTTACTTCAGTGGAAGTGATCAAAAGTGAGTGTCAAAAGAGGAAAGTTACCTTTCCTGTTTTACCAATCTATGAAAATAACATGTAGAAAGAAGTCTGTATCAGCTAAACTCTTGAAACTCACTTGCACATCTATAGAGAAAACCAATTAGTTCATAAACAGATGAAAAATGGCATTTTCTCCTAATTATAAAAGCAATCAATATCCACCCTTCAGAAATTTTAAGTTACCAACATGCACTGAAAGAATGATCACTTAAAAAGACAAACAGTAGTAGTGAGAAGAGATAAACAAATGGGAAATACCTGTTTTCAAGAAATTAAAACATGTATCCATATGTATCACAAGCTCCCCAAGAACAAACTAGCATTAGGATGCAAGCCCTTTATTGTAGCTGCTTAGTTACAAAATGGGAGACACTGAAAAAGCGCAAAGTTTGATCAATACCTTCTGTAGTTACGTCAAGAGCCTAACAGAAGCAAAAGAAAACTCTTCTACACAGCTTTATGTACAAGCTCATTAAGTTTTTATAAACTGCATAATAACTAACAAACACTTTAAGCTCAGCAAAGAAACTAAATTGAAGAAATTCCATGGAGAAAATACTATTCATGCCTTCTTCTCAACAGGCCTGTTTATAAATACTTGCTCTTCCCACTCCACATTGTACATGATCAGCCTTTTCTAAATTATGTCTTCCAAACCATGCTTTTCCTGGCCACTACACTAACTTGTGAATTTGTACCAGCAACTTTGAGTACTCTTTAACAGCCACTCAAAGAAAAAATTCCTGTGAACATTGTGCAATCTATAAAAATATCTTCAAAAACAGTACTTCAAAACATTATCTAATCCTAAAATGTTTTGGTTCAGCGCACTTTTTGTTCTAGAGAATGACAACTTCAAAACAATATACATTTCATATACATCTAAAGCATCTCTCACTACAGTATCTAGGTCAATCTCTGTAAATATACCTGTACAAAGACAGCTCCCCTGGGCTAATGAGCCTGTAGTTTTACAGATGCTCCAAATCATCATCAGCTGGCCTTTTTTTCTCTACTTCCCTCCCACCAGCTCATCCACCATCTTTTCGCTTATATAAACCTAAAAGGTTTTGCTCTAATATACAGAAAATTAGACAAAGAAACTATTTGGGGGCAGGGGAAAGCACCTAGCAAGGGAAAACTCACCAGAGGCAGTAATGAATGGCTAAAAAGGAGCAACCATAGCATGCTTCAGCAGTACAGCTTGTAAAGAAACATATATCATAGCAGAACCACACATCTCAAACTCTCCCAGTACCAATGCAAATATTAGCAGTTTAACAATTTACTAAAAAAAAAAAAACAACAAAAAACCACCTTTAACAGACAGATGAAAGCATGAAAACTAACAGAGTCAAACAGTTCAGTCTTTGTACATTACTTCGTATCAGGTACTTAAGTTCCAGATTTCATATATGCTAATAATTGTGCTTTAAGGTATAGAAATATGTTTAACAGCATAATATTGTACCAGAATGCCTGACCTTGAATTAGAAACATAACAGAGAAACATGGAAGAGACCTCAGTGTTTGAAGTGTTTGAAGATACCCAGTTGTATTTTACAGAGTTAAAAAGGAAAGCAGACAGCACCTGACCGAACAGCCAGTAACAGGAGAAATGTAAGCAAATTTTGAGAATATTTACATCTAACTAGAGGGGCAGCATGACAGTAGGCTAAAAAAAGGTGGGGGGAGACATAAGACAGAAAATGAGCAAGCAGAGACTAAATAACAGACTAAGCAAGAAAACACCAATAAAAAAAAATTAATATATAAATACCTATACAAATACACAAAACCCCAGGACAGGGTCAGAATTATTAAGTGAAAACAAAAAAGTTAACCCCTATGAAGAAAGATACAAAGGCGAGCAAGAAAACTCTACAGTCACAACAGTACTACAACAACGTACTTATTCACTCAAAGTTGATGAGGCAGCAAAAATCTCCATTGCACAGGGAAGGAAGAATTAAAACAAAGATTAATTTAGACAAGGGACATAACCTAGCATTACCAGAGCTGAAACAAGGAAGAACACAATCTATTAGAGAACGAAGTTACTTAAGAAGTAAACTCATTCACACCTTTACTTGGACTACATGATTTTCTGTTGGAACTAATCCATTACTACAGATCAAAGTTTGCCAAGCAATATCAACCAAGTTTAGCAATCCACCAATTCTAGTTGATAAACAGCACTCTTCAACACAGGACAGAAGTCAGCTTAGACTTAGTTCCAGTAATCTGATGTTATGCTTTCGTTTAAAAGAATTACTACCACAAAAGTTGCTTGCAAGCTACGACTGCTTCTCTACTAATACAATTTGCACAGAACTCATCTTTCCAAACACGCACATCAAAAACAAAATTGCATTCTATATAGAAATCTAATCCTATCACTTCCAGAGTAAAAAAAGACTTCCCCTCCACTCCCCCACCCCATTCCCTTATCTCCTGCTTACTCAAAATGTTTGCACTGACAAATCTGAGAAAGCAGCTTTCCCCCTTACCACACTGCTTATTGTGAAAGAGAACCCTCTGTCAATAGCTTGCACTATCAAGATGGTTTCTGAATGTCAGAAAATTAACTGGTATTTTCTTCCAACCATTGGACAAGTTTTTATATAGTCTTTTGCCATCTGGTATATTCACTTTGGGAGAACCAAAATTTCACCAAAAAAAGCAAAAAGCCAGAAACATTTAACAAAGTTGTTTGGGCAAGATTTGATAAACATTAAAAACCAGAATTAAAATTAACAGAATAATGAAAGGCAACTCAAGAACCTGAAATGGAGAGGGAAGTCTTGCAAGCTGGAGAACCACAGAAAAACATTAACCTTCAGAGAACTAGAACAAGGCAAGGAGAAAAAGTTGTGATTCCAATATTCCTACCTCCTTCACACACACAGTGCTTCCCCTACTATTTTTAAGAAAAATGATTCATGTTGAACATGTGATACAATTCTCTCTCACATATTTAGTACTACACTGGAAGCCTTTGCTACAACACAGGGATCCCAAACATTATTACTACCTGACTTGGACATTAAATGTCAACTGGACCACAAGTCTCCACAAGTGCAAAAGACAATTAAGTTACCTAGCTCCCTTTTTAGCAACTGTATTAAAATATGAAACATAACACTAAACTACACACTTTAGACAAACTCTACAGGATTTCAAGTCTCAAATTTCAACAAAACACATGGAAGGTAAGCAGGACAAAACCTAAAATTAAATTAAGAACAGAAAGAAGAATTCAGAGTGCCCGAAATAAGGCTACCTCCTGAAATTAAGGTACTGCAATTATTTCGTAAATCTTTCTGGAATTGCTTTACAGATTACAGGTTTAATTAAAAACAACATTATATTGAAGGGATGTTAAGCTTCTCGAGACCTAGCTATGTACTTAAAACATGAAGAGTCCCAGGAGTCCTAGTGGGATGTCTGTCTTCAGATTTCACAGTGTTTAAGTTCATTACAAAATTACTTGGTTTAAATTTTAAGAGGATGCCATCTGTTTTGGAAAGATGCTCTATACCACAGAGAACATAAAATGAGAAAGAACACAAAGTAGATCTATTGATTCCGTTCACTGAACAGGCCATAAAAGAAACATCAGAACTTGGTGAAAAAAGGGACCGCTTCCCTCTCCACTCTTCCCTACTCTCTGCTCTCTGACAAGCAGAAACAAAAAGAAGTACAACACAGCATGTTTAGGATGCAAGCACTTAATGTTCCACTAAGCCAATTTTAGGGCAAAGTCCCCAGAACACAGGAGGATGGAACCAGAGGACAATCTCGGAGAAATTCACTTAAGGTGTAACAAGAGATAGGATCGCTTATATTAGCTCCCCCTTTCCCCCAATTATTGTTGGCTTAGGTTACACTCCCACAGAGACTTCCTAGTAGGGAACAGGTGTTTTAAAGTGAAACAAGTTGCCAACTTTAATAACCATTTCTTCTCTTTTATGCTTTGGTCTAATGCTCATGGAGATACACTCTCAGACACAGTAATTTCCCCAGGCTGTCAGAAGCAACATGAATTCATTCATAACAAGTTAATTTCTTTTCTATTCTGGTCTATCAATGGGATCCCTAAACCTACCTGGAAAGTTAAAAGGCACAGCAAATGAAGCGTGCCCAGCAATCACATGTCCAATTCAAAGCCCTGTGCAAGGCAGCAAACTTTCCAGCATGCTCTTCTGCAGCCTTGATGTGAGGTGCACCCAAATAGGAATATTGTGGACTAGATAGAACACACCACTTCTCAAATCAAAGGCCCACCTCTGCCACCAGAATGCACAGCACTTGTCCCCAGGTACGAGAAGTCCCAGGGCAGTTCCCTTCCCCCAGGCTATGGAAAGGGCAGCACCTGGAGCCAGTGTCAGAAACCTGCCCAGGACTGAGGGCCCCACTGTGACAGCAGCACAGTAACCAGAGCATGCATCGAAGAGGTCCCCTCCAGCAGAATCAGCAGCTAAAGCTGTGCAGAGGAAAGGATGGATTGCAGTCCTCTGGGGAGAAAGAGATCAAGGCCACTCTTCTTCTCACTCATCTCTTTCCTCAGTTATCTCTGTGCTTTGGGATGGAAAGGCAGTAAATGGAGCCTACAAATTTTTTGTTGTTGTTGTTTGGGTTTTTTTTTAAATCGTCACCCTACTTAGTGCATCCTAATTTCAGATGCATTGATTGGGTATAAACAAGGATACCTGGAAGTACACAGTCACATAAAACGGGTTGTACAAGCTAAAAAACTTGTCAAGAACCACCTGTAAAAGTTTCCAGCATTTCTGTACAAAAAAACCCTGAACCTGTTGCCATTTGACATTTCCGGTTTTGTACAGGACTCACTATTTTGTTATTTATTATACAAATAACGAAGACTGCTTCTTAATGAGGAGTGCTCAATGGCAGAGAAATGGCTTTCATTTTTTTCTGAAAAAGTCTGGGGTTGAAAGCTGGCAATGCTGAACTCTCATTAATGGGGAGATGAGCTATGCTGTAGCTCAGCTGGTATTTCATCACAGTGCAGAGGAGGAGGGTGCTGTCCCACCAGGTGCTTCACCTTGTACCTGGTCTACACCAAAAGAGGCAAGCCTGCTCTGCTGCTCCCACACATCCCTGTGATCCCACACACAGGGAGGTGAAGCAGATCACTAATCTAACCACAAAATTAATGCTCCAGATAAGGAAGAATAAGATGTGTGATGTGACTAGTAGAGAGCAGAGCCATCCCTTTAAGCAGCTGCATTCCTGTACCAGACAAAAGAACATACCTTACTTAATTCCACCCTTGCTTCAAATATTCTTCAAATTTTAAACCTATTTGTACTTCCTGTGCTTTATTTTAATACTCACTATTTCAATGCAATTAGTGTCCTCATTTTGCACACTTGCTACTTTCAACATCCACACACTGCAGATTACAACGGGAAATTTCAAACAATGACAACAGATTTACACAGTAAAATCCCCCGTGCATCCATGCAGGCTAGTTTCTTAAATGCTTCCGGCAAGCAGACAAACCCTTCAACTTCACATTAAATTAAAACCATAAGCGAATGCTAGATTCTTTATCAGTGTTTCTGAATGCGCAATAAATTTTAAACTTTAGGCAACACAGCACAGTGAATTTACTGGAACGGTGTGCTTTGCTGTATACTCCTGTTAGGAAAACATGCTGGCAAGCACTCTTCCTGGGGGAGCATCCTGTTCACTTTCACCTGATAACTCATGTAAAATTAAAACACTCTCATATTTTATCTTCAGTAGGATTTGACCTCATGTTACCTTTCACTTTAATTAAAAATATATTGAAGAGCTCAAAAGAGGAAAAACTGGTATTTCCCACAAGCACAGAAGGTATTTTCCCATTTTCACTCGTTGATTGTTGTCAGCCTAAATTAAGTCTTTGCTTTCCTTCTTGTGAGCATGAGGAGCTCATTCCAGAACTACAGAAACTGTAATACATTAGAAGTAAATCTACTTGGGTAGTAGAAGTGTTCACCCCTTAACTACTTGCAAATTACTGCTGCTGTTGCCAGGAACAACAAAGATTAAGACTTAGTTATGGAAACAGACAGCTGATGAAGACATTAAAGTAGTATCTGTAATCATCAAGGGACTAATTCTGATCTCTGCTGATAAATATGCAGCTGACCCCAACAGAATACAGCTGTTCTGTGGAACAGAAAAAAAAAAAAAAATAAAATCTACTAGGACCTGTATAGCAGAAGCCCAGGAGTCAAAATTTAAGAAAAATATTACACAATTCAAAAGTCTTCCTGAAGTGCAGCAAGTTAAAATTACTATCTCTATAGTAACTACCTGTAGAAAAATCTCTCTAAGTAATATAAAACTAATGTTTAGATAATTGAATATATATCACCTCTTCCATATGCAAACTAAATTCCGCCTATCTATTAATACAGGACACTGAAGTAGTTTCAAGTATCACCAGTTTACACAGAATAACTACATAAACAAAAGAAATGCTGTAACTTATCTGGTAAGTGGAGTTATCACTGTTAAATGACTAGTGCATAGATACCCACTAGTTACCTCAGAATAGCAGTAGACCACACTGAGATAATACTATTAAAACTTTACTATATTAAGCAATAAAGCTGGGAAACCAGATTAAGGAAAATACACCCTGTGCAAGTACTTCTGGATCTGCATTTACTTTGCGCTGTACCATCATGCTTGGCAGGGTTCATGCACCATCCCACAAACACACAGGCTGCACTCAGGTCTGAAAGCAGTACTACTAGAATCAGGTAAATCACATTTCTATTAGTAACTCCTTCCAAAACCAGAAACAAAAGCCACCCAGCTGGCTTCTACACAAGTCAGTTAAGCTGACACACACTAAGCTTGGGCTGACAAGGTGTACCCCGCCTCAGCAACCTAATGCACAGGCATTAGGTGCTCCAGTGTCATCGCACTTTCTGAGCAAAGCCTCATCAGGTGTAGCCATCATGGAAATCCTTGTAACTGTCTTCAAGTAGTATGATTTCTATAACTGAAGACCTGGCAGAGACATACCAGCTTGGCAAAAAAGCAGCAGCATCTGGTTTATTCACAAACTGGATAAACCACTGTTCCCCAGGACAAGACTGCTTTGTAACCTCCCTTCCACATGCACCACTGCCTTGTCCCTTCCCCCCAAAACATGTGTCATCAAGCACAAACCTTCCCAAAACCTGTGGGCAGAAAAAAGGAGCAAGGCTCATCAATTACAAGGTCAAAACAGAAAAACATCCTTGCTACTGTGAAGTGTAATAGTAAGTGGAACAACACCCAAAAACGTCTGGGAAAGTACTTCAAATGAAATAGTAACAAGCAAGGCCACCATGGAACAGGAGACTTGACACCCACTGGAAAAGGGAAGTAACACTGAGACAGCCACTGCAGTCATGGAGAAACATTACTAAAAGTTAAGGTAAGAACTGATAGAACCTGAAGATGAGAACAAATCCAATGAAACACTGCAGGAGAAGGGAGCTCAAAGAGTAGAAGGATGCCAACAGAATACTGCTGAAGGTGATCATCAGAAGCACCCGCAACTGTATTAACTGCTACAGAATAAATAGTCAGGTGGTTTTCTGGGGAAAGTAAGTGACCCATCTACATGACGACTAGCAGGGAATGTGCTTACAAGAACAGACTGTATACAGCAACAGGGAAGAAAAATGCACTTACAGATCAAAGTCCACACGCAGAGTAACATTTGCAGTTAAAATAGTCCAATTTCACTGAAAAGTTAGCATCACTATGAGGAGCTTGCCTTTCATCTTTCCTTACATGCGTATTCTAGAGAGACTAAAGTTTATTAGGATCAGTTCCTCATGCACATTTTATAGTGGTAGTTAAAGTTTGACCTTTATACCATAAATCCCACTCCCAACAGATACTAAGTGGCACCATTTGAACTAACATATTACAATAGCATGCAATTCCTGCAGGAGCAAGTAATTTCAGAGGAATCAACTGTGATACAGATGAAGTACTACAACTGTACATTTAATACACACATAATTTTTTATAATACAGGTAGAAGACCAAGGAAACTAAACTATCTTTGACAAAAAAATAAATCAGCAAGCTTTTGAACCAAGATTCCTGTCCTTTGGAGGCATGCAGGGATTACGAGACAGAAAACAGCGTCATTGGAATGGGAATTGCTGGGGAATAATTCCAGCCACTTAACTGGAACAGAGTTAGTGAAGAATAGTAGGAAACAACACAAGGAAGTTTACTCACATCTCTTGCTTCACTATGAGCATGGAAATGGAAGAGGCCTATACAAACAAACGCACACACATACTTCTTTCAGAAAACATTATTCTGTTTATCATGGCAGCAATTTGAGAATTGTTTTACAATTATTTAATTAAATAAATTACATTCCCCCAATAGTTCTCAAGATTTTCAGATAAATATTTGCCTCCAAATAAGAACAAAATTTTCAAGCTAGTCCAAAAATATTAGCATACAGGTGTCAAGTAGCAAAACTCATAGTTGAATACAACCAGAGAACACACTTTATAGAGAAAGGTAGACTTAAATTTAAGCATGTGAAATAAGATAAAGGACATATGGCTACAAATATATACGTATTTGTAACATAAGAAAACAAATTACCATACAAGAGTTTCAGAATACATCATTAAAACACTGAAACTGGGAAGGGGAACTTACTCTTACACATGTTCACTGCTACTGTATCTCCACTCACATCTTTTCTACAACTGACAAACTGTTTTATTGCTGTAATAAAATAATATAAAGCTAAAGTGCTCCAAGAAAGTGTTTGAAAAACATAGTAAGAAAGAAGTTTCCTGCTACACAGAACACACAAAATAGTATCAAAAGGTCAAAAATACTTTTTGCCATTATCTCTGGTAGAATTACAGTTATGTAACTTACATTTACAGTTATGTAATTTACCAACAGCAGATCATCCCTGCTCTACCTGACTGTCAATGAGGGATGATCAGCGGGCACTGTTAATTCAACCTCAGCAAGACACACAGCAGTCTCTCACAGCATCGCTGTGGCTAAGCCGGATAGCTACAGACTCAGCAGACCATCAGGCCAGCCCAGCAGTGGTTGTGATTAACAGGGTCCAAAGTCTATCCACAACCAGTTACAAATGATGTTGCTCAGTCAATACTGGCGCTAATACCTGCGCTGGTAGACGAGAAGCCAAACGCCTGCCAGCCTGCCCTTGCTGTGACAAAAGCCACCTGCACACTGGGTTATATCGGCAATATCACAGAAAGTGATTACACCCCTCTCCCTGGCACTTGTGACTGTGTCCGGTTTGGGAACATGCTATACTGAAGAGAGCAGAGAGTGCAAGATGAGCAGGCCACCAAGCTGGTTCAAGAGCTGCAGCGCATAACCTAGGCAGGCAGGTAGGGCAGCATGCCTTCTTCTGGGAAAGAGACAGCTATGGTGGCAGAATCCAGGTGCTGCCTTTCACCACAGAAGGGGTGGCAAGACAGAAACAGATTCCCTTCAGGGGTGCACAAGTGAGGGGTAAGTTGGTGGTCCCAGGCTGTTCCATGGGAAACTCCAAGTTACTGCAAGGGGAACATTCTCCCCAGTGCACATGGTTAAGCAGTGAAACAGGGAGACAGAGGCTGTGGAATTGCCATCACTGGAGATTTTCAGAAATGCTGCACAATGACCTATGCAACCTAAACAATTTTTGGAATTAGCTCCCTTTGATCACCTCCAGAAGTCCCTTCCAGCTTATACTTTGCTATGATAGTACTACAGATGTTCCTATTTGCTCTACAATCACAGGTATTAAACTTGACTTGAGAAACTTAGCAGAAAAGCATTTATTTTGGTCCTCAAGGTAGGGGGGTGTGGGGGGCAGGGGTTCTGTCTTCAGGCTTATATGAGGTGCAAATTACTATTTCAGATCTTCCAGGAAAACTCCTGAGGAAAGAACATGACTACACAAAGAAATAAAAACAGAATGTATTTTAATGGCTGTTTATACTGCATTCAGGGCAAGAACTGGTATAACTACATTACAACTTGGCCAAGCCAGTGTTCTCTACTTAAGCCTAGAACTATTTTACAGTTAATCACTTCTGCCTAAATACCGTGTTTCTCTGGATTTTGGTACTTTACAACTTATTTCTGGATTCCTTCACAGTCAGTAAACATCTGTATTATACTTTCCACTATAGTAAGCCATTAAAACTGCACTTTATAGGTTGCTCGCCCCAGGGCAGGATCAGGGGAAATACAGAGAAAATTGACATAAAATTTTTGAGTGCTTTTGTTTTTTTTTTACGTTTTGCTTCACCATTTAGAACCAAAGAAAAACTCTATTTTTCCTTTCCAGTCCGACAAATTGGGATTTTCTTGTTGAAGTACCTAAATAAATGGTTTAGAAACATTTTTGCTACTGAAGGGGCAGAGTGATTTTAAATTCAAGAGAATTTCCTAAGTAATAAGAGAAAACATGTTTTAAATACAAGACACAAGATCACAATTGATAAATAATCTCCATATCTACTCTTATAGAATCCTTCAGGCGAACAAAAACCATTTAACTTCTAATATTGCAGTGCTGTGATTTTTGTACTGTCTCTTAAAGCCATTTCTACTGCAGGAAAAATAGGTAAGTGGATTATTTAAGCAAAAGACAAGCACAAAAACATATCCTGTTTTTAATGAGGTCTTACAGATACAATAAGGTATAAGGTAACAAATTTCATCTCTCTTCACTTTACTCTGTGTTGCAAGCCACAATGATCTTTCACAAACTAGAAGAGGTTATAATGATCTTCCCTAACTATACTTGGTCTCACTACAGAAATCCCATGTTAGTAACTTATTAAAAAGTCAAGTCAATAAGGAGTACATCACTCCTCTGTAGGTAGGGGGTGGAGTGGGGGGCTGGGGCGAGTTCTAAGACTTAACACAAGATTAAAAAAGGTTGAACCATAAACTTTATATTTCACATAAGGATAAGTCTTACCATAGCAACCATTACAAAACACAAACATTTCAAAGTAGCCAAACAATCAAACTCTTGCTTCCGTTCACCTATAATAAAGGAAGTTTAGACTAGCTTTTGTAAATGCAGGCTATAACCTTGCAAACAACTAAGTGAATGGTTAACTTTGCACAAGAAGATAGCTTAAACTTCAAATAGAATGAAGTTAACACACGATTGCATGATCAAGCTTTTACTGCAAGGTACTCATAACACAACTACATCTATGCTGGTAACATAACCAAATTTAGCAACATTTTTATTCCAGACTTTCCATGTAAATGAAAAAGGCACTGAATTACAGTAAAGACACACTCGGAGGAGCCTTATCATAGGTGCACTGCTGGCTTAAACAACTCTCACCCTTTGTTCCTCCCCTGCACCACCACCTCTGCAGTTGTGCTGGGGTTTGACATACCAGTTAACAGGGACAAAAACTGGAACAAACTGAACCTTGTTAGAAACAATACTCCCAATAAGAAAGGTAGTTACAACTGCAAGCAGTTTTCTGCTCTAGGATACCACGCAGCTAAGTAAACAGTTGAACAAGCACACAAGCACAAGTGAAACGGTACCATGAGGGCTGTATTAGCCAAGGCTGCTGCCAAGAAAACTAGTAGTAACATTACAGCCTAACATAAACCTGCATCTACCTGTTCATAATTCACCCAGATGAACAAGCACACTGAAACAAACAGGGGGAGGGTGGTACCTGACAGCCTTAGATGAGCCTGTGTTTTCAATCTGTTAAACTATGGATGCCACCACCTCGATTTGATAAGAACCTTAAAAGTCATTTTAACTTACTTCATTAGCACCCTTTCAAAGTAAGTTTACTAATTGTTTACAAGATATGCTGCAACTATGTCCTGAAGAGGTATTGGGTGTGGGCAGTGAGAACACCCTACATTTAACCCAGGATGTAGACTGCGTGTATCATCTAAAAATCAGCATTCATCACAGATTAAGTTAAAAAGCTGAAAACCCCCATGAACACTATATAACTCTCCTAGAAACAACAATAACTGAAGGCAAAGATACTTCACATTTCACTTATCCTTTTTCGCCTTGGTCCTCACTTACACTGTTACTTCTTGTTACTTCAGGAACAGGCTGTGACCGATTTTTCAATAATGAAATCTGCAAAGCATATGTGTGATTACCCTGACTTAACCATCCTTTTTTTTTTTCTAAACTGAGCTTCCAAACTTCATAAAAATCTTAATAAATGTCACTACAAGCTATTATTTTTGATTTCATCATCTCATTCCAAGCCAATCTATTTATTACTGCTTTAGATTTCTATTAAATAAAGCTACTTGTGCGTAACTGGAAATAGAGAAGATTTAGCTCACTTAGAATTAACATATATTTGGTAGGTTTGTATATTCCAGAACACTTTTACAGTAGTAAAGCTGCGCTAGCTTAAAAATACAGTAAGTTCTTATAATGCATTACCAATCTTCACATTAATATTTACCATGAGATTTTAATTTTTGCTATTTCTTCCTTTTACTTTGATATATAACACATCAGTAAAAATAGAAGTATACCCGATTAAGAAATACAGACTTCAGTAGATAACGGGAAGCAAATTAAACGTTATGGAACAGTATTTTCATGTCTGTCTCCAGATTGTATTAGATACTTCTGATGTGAACATTTGAGACTTGAAAAAAAAAAGTAATGCAACAGAAAGGTTTAAGAATGCTGAAGAGTGCTACAGACCCCAAAAAAAAGCCAGAGAAAACCCTGGAAACATAAAAGGCTGCATTAAGTTCCAGATTATAGATTCCAGTTCAGATTTAAGCAATAGTCTGTAATAATCAAATAATAATAAAAAATAATCTAGAATTCCCAAATGGAAATAAAAGTCAGTTTATCCATTCTCCAAGTTTCAGACAGGAAAGACTTTTCCCAGGAGTTTGCCCCTATACAATCACTGCTTAAAGTTACTTTGGAATATATATAATAGTGTCAGAAACAATAAAAACAGACTAAAGAAATATTTCGTAACAGGGAAAATATTTTAAACATATCATACAGGCAAAACATACCACGGTAAGCCCATACTAAAATAAGTACTACACCAAAATATTAAACACTACAGCTGTGGATTTCTGCTAAGCCAAAGCCTCCTATTCAAGGAGCAAATTACATTTCAGAACTTGTTTTTCTTTCAAAACCATTAATTCAAGCAGTACTTGCAAGCTACCAAAAAAAGAAAAACCCGAGCAAAACACATAAACATGAAAACCTCCAAACCCCTTACAAGTCAGAAGGATTCTAGAAACGCTAACAAAGCCCCTACGATCACTGCTTGCTGACAAAACACTGGTAAAAGGACCTATCTCCTGCTGAAGCCTGTAGTCTGGCACTAGGCCTCAAAAACAAGGAGACAGCCTGGGAGCCAGAAAGTGAGCAACTCTATAGCAACGCACCCAGGGAAGCCTTTCCCCTTCCTGCCAAATAGTGATCCAGCAAGGAAGTCACCCAGCACAGCACCAGCGCTCATCCTTGACAAGGAGTGCGTAGCTCGGCTCCTTCCAGCTACATGCCACGTTCGGATGGAGACCGGCGACGGGGAGCTGTGGAAGGGAGCCCAGGAAAAGCAAAACTCCTGCGCGAGCTGAATAATGAGTGATTACAGGAATTCAGATTAGTTCCCATACGTCTCGTCTGCAGAAAGCACCTACTGTTCCCATACGTCTCCTCTGCAGAAAGCACCTACCGACTCTCCCCTCTCCATCAAAAGCACTTAGCTGCAATCAGCACGCAGCACGGTATACACAGCCTAGAAAAAAACCCCTCTAAGCCATTCATCTCTTTATGTGAATAATGCTATTAGATACTGCATACAACAGATACTACAGCACTATACAACAGACATTACAACAGTGAGCTAAACTTTCCATTTAATAAAAATGAATGTCACGGGAAATGTAGAAAAAGCAACAGGTTTACTGTACAGAGCAGAAACAGTGAGACACAACAAATACCCCTGCACAAAACCTATCCAAGAAGTCTCCCTGTTAGATAAAACTATGACTAGCAAACAAAACTTAACGCATCCAAAATGAAATGGGAGACAAGGGAAGCTTATTTAGCTCACAGAAGCAATCTACAGAGAGAGAGAGACAGGTAGCATCTCATTAACTTAAAATGCAGAAATGTCGTAAAGCCACAACTGCAGATCACCAAAAAAGTCCCACTTACATGGTCTCTCCAGTCTTAGCAACATGACAAAGAAACTGATCCAGTATTGGACACACTTCCTTCTTCCCTCTCTTCTCAAAATCTGTTGGTATGAGAATGACACAGAAAAAAATGGTAAAAGAAGATAGGACAGAACAAAAATTCATAATAATTAGCTATTTGTTTGCTTCAACAATCAGCACAGCTCCCACAAAAACACGTTCACGCTTTCACAATGCTTCAGCTGTTCCCAAGAGCTCCACCAGCTTTCCAGCCCTGTAAAACACTTAATATTTTCGTGCGGAGAAACTACACTCATCCGAGTAACAAAAGTTGATTTGCAACTTCTAGTGAGCAGCTGCGACAACAGAGAAGGCGGCAGATCCCCCGGGCTGCGGCCGGCCAGGCAGGGCAGCACCGCGGCGCGCCGGGCCGGGCG
>JAVJGJ010000047.1:19870591-19899313 GCA_035590215.1 Microhierax caerulescens | reverse complement strand
GGCGGGACGGCGGGCAGCGGCCGGTGCCGAGGCCGGCTCAGAGGGGCGCCCTCCGCTCCCCTCGGGCCGGGCCGGGGGCTGCCGCCGTCCTCGCCACGCAGATCCTCGGGGGAGGGAAGCGGGGGGCTCATAGAATCGTCTAGGTCGGAAAAGACCTTTAAGATCATAGACGTGGGAACGCCGAGCTCCCGCCTGACTGGCGGGGCCTGCCCGCCCCTCGGAGGGCCTGTGCGCCTTTCCTCCCTCAGGCTGAGGGCCGCTGCTCGTTCCCCGCCCTCAGCCTGATAACTGTGCCTGCGGAGATACGCCCGTCTCTTTTATTCTCGAGAAGATGCTATCTTCTCTCCTTTTTATTCGCAAGAAGGAGCTATCTTGTCTCCTTTTTGCACTCTATCCGCCTCTCACACCCTCCTGTGTGGGCCTTCGTGCCAGCAGCAGCCCTCACCCCTGCATGCAGCACATGCTACCTGCCTTCCTGGGGATGATGCCTTTTCTCCCACCCGGCGCTGTGGCTGCAGCTCTGACAAGAGGAGGTGAAGTGCCGGCAGCCCCTCATCACTCCTTCCTGGAGAAGGTCCGTGGGTGAGGCGGGAGGGGAGCCTGGCAGAGGGCAGGTGAGCCTGGAGCAGAGGCCAGGGGCTCCAGCCCCACAGCCAGCTGGCCACGTACAAGCTCACCCTCCCCAAACAGCTTGGTAGGACTGAGGGACAGGCAGTGGCTGTTCCTGGAAGGAAAACGCTAATTTCACACACACACAAGTTGTAAATAAAGCATTTAAAGATTGATGCCGACTGTTATTCTAGGCACGAGTGGCACATCTGCAGTGGTTTACTATGAGGTAAAATCCTGATACAGACCTGGATTGCATCCCAGTTTCCTCCTGAGGTCTGTACTTGTGGGCAGCCATGTACCCAGAGGTGGCCATCCTCCCCTGCCAGCACATCCCTGGCTGCTCTCACGGCCAGGGCTGTCCCGGCACAGCACGAGACTGATGGCAAGTAATGGTGGATCAGCTGTCTACAGCAGAAACACAGACTCTGCCATACCATTTTGGAGTCCCTAAATAGAACGTAATGCCAGTGTCTTTCCTAACTTATCCACTCTCCCAGGTGTCAGCCTGACAACAGAAAAGTCTCTGGCTATCATGTCAGAGCTATGTCTGACTTTTCATGTCAGAAAAGACATGGCTATGTTTCTTAGAAATGCTGCTTGATGTCACAGCAAAGTGATGCATTTTGTGGACCATCACAAATGGCTAAGAGATGAGCTTGGCACCCACAGCAAGCATTCCCATGCTGCAAGCTGCCTTCTCTGACCCCTTGTGTTGATTTTCTCATGCAGGAAACGATCCACAGGGTATACAAATAATGATCTCTGCTAGCAACTCCATCATACAGAAACCCCAACTTTTATTTTAAAAAAATAAATAAATGGCTTATAAAGTCAAGAGCCTTTCAAGCCTTTCTCTGTTGGAGGACTACAAGATACTAACAGGGGTGTTCAAGGTTTCATATTTACAGATGTGGTGTACAAAATCCTTGTTTCATGCTGTTGTGAAAATCTGTTAAAATAAGCAGACCTGAGAAAGTTCGGGGGGGTTTGTGAAGGCTGTGGTCAGGCAGAGGGGAGCTAATGAACCTCTGAGAGCCTCTCCACCTGGTTAACAGGAGGAAAAAGTGGCAGCACAGTTTAACAAACTGACCTTACGGGACAGGCCTTGTTGTTCAAGGCACCTGGCAGTGCCAAACATGGATTTTAATGGTCAGAATCCTGCAACTCGCATGTGAGACGGAGGGGCTTGAGTCACCTTGCTAGCCTGAGCAGAGAACCGAGCCGTGGTTGTGGCTGTAAGCATGAGGAGAGCGGAGCTGCTGCACTCCTATACCATGGCATGATAGGGAGCTTGGGAAAAGCATTCTCTTACAAATTTCAAAATGGTTTAGAGCAGGTACAGATACCTCAAGATTTAGTATTTTGGGACTCTTGCTGACCAAATAAGAATAGCTGGAAGCTTTCTTAAGTGCAGCTTTAAAGGGCTGCTGCTTCTAAGTGTTTCACAGAGGAATTGTCTGGGTTTTGTACCACCAACCAATTCTCAGCTTCTTAAAAGGAAAATGGCATTCCCCACTGGACATCAGTTACATGAAAAACCTCAACAATACCTAGAATTGGGCACTTCTTTACATGTCTCCTGCATTACATGTTCACTTGCAGCCAGCCAGCATTATTAACCAAACAAATGACCAGAGAGACAAAAAAGAGCTTGCCCAAACCTCTAGGGAAAAAAAAAAAAAAAAAAATCAAACCCAACAAACCCCAGTGCATGAGATGGCACTAAACCATGGTGAATTTACCTCTTCATTTTCTTCTGACCACTTTGCTCATCAGAGAGACAGGAACACTGCTAACAATTTTCATTACTGGCCATCTTGCCCTTGCAGCTCTGCTGCCCCAACCCTCCCTGCCTGAAGCCTCCTGTAGCACATGCACCTTCCTAGCATTAGACATCTCTATTAACTGAAACAGTTAGTTTGCTTTTATAATTAGACAATAACACACTTTCTACAGCATTCATGGTATCCTTCCCCAAAACATCAGTGGGAACTCCACATGGTAAGCAAGTGAAGAATCTCTGCAACACAGGAAGAGCTGCACTGTAAAAAGAGTTAGCAGAGGACAGGGGAAGGTCTCAAAGCAAGCAGTGGATACCGGGCTGAAGCCAGCCCCAGCGAAGCTTGCATGCAGATGCACCAACAATAGAAAAGGGTGATACAATTCAGACTACAGACTAGCCTACATCCTTTTCCTCAAGTTTCACTTTATTATTTTAAAAGAGGTATTAAAGTCCAGTTAAAGTTACAAAAATACTAACTTACCTTCAGTAAAACGGGACAGTGGAGACCAGACCTTTACTTAATGCAGAGCTTCTCTTAAATAACTTCTATACCCCAGCTGATTGTGTTTCCCCCCAGATACCCCATTAGCTCACATCCCCAGCACAGCTTGCTCTTTCTAGTAATTTTCAGAGCTGGTCAGATGCTCTCAATTTTCAGCTTTTCCTGAGGAAAATTCAGCATTTCCCAGCATGATTACTCTTAAAGAATCCCACCAGCCAAAACAAGCCTAAAAGGCCACAACATGCATATTGAAGTCTAGCACAGCTACACAACCTACTTTAAAAACCCTAGGAGAGCAAATTCAATCATCTTAACATCCCATTCCCTTTACAGGTATCACCAAAACCAGGAAAATAAAGCTCATAATTGTCGATTTGAAAAGCTGAGTTGCTAGTCTGTTCTTTTAAAACAGAAAAAAAAAGAGTTATTCCTAAAATACCTAGAATTACTATTCAAAACTGGGAGAACAGAGCTTTTCATCACTAAAAAAGCAAGTTGCAGAAAAAAAAAATTGCTTTTTGTAAATTCTTGGACTAGATTCTGTACAGAAATAGAAACTAGCAGTTTTTAATAGACTAAACCAAATTCAACCATTTTATTAAGCACTTTAAAGCTACTTTTTTGCACTCAAAGCAACAGGTGAGGTTTGATTGTAATGCTGCATGATGCATTAGGTGTGCCTGCAGCCCTACATCCTTCTGCCCCTTTGCTGTTTGCAAGTTACATGTTTCTTTGGCGCTGCTCGGTAACACAGAACCTGCTTTGAGGATGGGTGAAGCCACTGGGGCTGCTGCTTTCATGTCTTGTCTCTAAAAGTGCAATACAAGCTAAGAGGACTGTTTCTGCAGGATTTACCTGATAGGGAAAATAGCCTCTGGTTTTATACCAATCCTTTTCTTTCTCATTTTTAAAAAAGGTGGACTTTTATTTTCTGAAGTGTAGCATTTATTGCATACCTGTAGTATATTAAATTATCGCTGCAGCACATTGGGGATGACGCTGAAGGAAGATCTTTGTTTCATATTGTAGAATTCACAAGTGAACCAACTGTATGTTAACATTGACTTTTCACTGTTGAACAGCTTTTCTAATTCTCTCCATTTGGTCGGACTAGATGGCAAATCTGTTCTAAATCTAAAAAATGACAGCACTGTGTAGTTTACACAGGTATATAGGTGGTACATGAGAAACAGCACAATGGTGTTAAGTCTGCCACTTAGCCAGTAAGGCATCCAGTGAGCTTAATGGGATCACTGCCCTTGGTGGGCTCCCTATCATTAGCCAGACAAAGCCAAAATGTTGGGAAGAGAGACAGAATGTTTTCAGAATGAGACAGAATGCTGGGTGCAAATATCTTTGCACTGAAAGAGGTTTTAATTCAAATGACAAAACACAGACAAACATAAAAAACAAGACAATATGACTCTGTTTTGAAGAGAGTAGTAGATTGTGGATGCTTATGATCTGGAAAAACTCACATCTAATTCATGGAGAAGTTTCAGTTTTCCAGTTCAGTGTGTCTTCAAATCCTGGCATGCCCTGCCACACCTGAAATTGTCTAACTTCGTTCTCTTTCTTGAAGTCCTCTTTTTGATACTGTTCATTGATAGAGAATGTGTACATCAATCCACCAGTCCAACCATAAAAACTCTCTGTTTGCACTGAAAAAGTCTTTCAGAGAGACAGAAATCTTTCATTTTTTAAGATGTCATCCTCCAGCTTACAAGAAATAAACAATAGTCACATTCCCTCTCTTTCCTCCTCCTCCTGCCCTCCTACCACAGGAGGAGTGGTAAGAGAAAATGCTTCCCATTTTTCATCCCCCACCTCTCTCTTCCCCCCCCTGTAAGAGTTAAAGAGACCAGCTTTTCAAATAATGTACTCCCAAAACCTTTTGGATTTCTACCGGAAAGACATTTTAAATTGAATTGGTGGGGCAAGGGGAGGGGAGACAAACATTAAACATCAGGAGGTCCTGGAAATTCGATGACAGACACGTAGGTGCAATGACAACTGGTGTGGTGTTGTGTTGTGTTTTGTTTTGGTTTGGTTTGGTTTGTTTAAGGGAGAATGTTTAAAGATATGCAAATAATATCTACCTGTTTCTGAGGCAACTAGAACCTCTGGAACAGGAATAAAATAAACCCCACGATTATTTATATGGAAATAAAGCAAAGAAAGTGCACAAATGACTTGTATGTTTGTGTGGTAACAAAGATTATTTCAAATCTATCTTAGGATGAAGCTCAGTGTTGGGGAGGTTTGCATATTTTGAAACCCACATCGCCTCAACTAACTGAAAAATATTTCAATTAACAGCAAATCGTATTTTCCTTTCATTTTCAGAGGAGAAACATTTAAATATAAGCCTAGAATACAAAAAAGCTTGTAGGTAGTTTCATCATTGATTTGTTGTGTGATGGCAGGCAAATGAGTTAGGCAGTCATACCTGCGTTTCTTCATTAATGAAACAAATTATAATTAGTCTTCTTTGTAAGGTGTTTGGCACACCTTGTAATACAAACATACACAGTGAGTATGATTCCATTTTGTGTCATTTCCCAATGCTGCTTGTAGAGTATTTACTGAGAATCAACAATGAAAAAAAATCACCTTGTTAGGAAAGGAGATGTGGTTGTTTTAAAACTTTAACTAAATAATTATGAGAAATTGTTTTACAGTCCAGGTTGTTGGGTTTTTTTTCTTGCACTAAACTTACACAAAGCCTTGTTCAGATTGGCATTTTAGGTTTCTTTTAAGCTTCTGCAAAGCATGTCTTTTGAGAGTTTCCAAAGAGAGCAGACCAGGTCCTGCCTACTGTCTTGAGTCCAGTCAGTTCTGCATGATGCACTTGGACAAATCTCTATTTTCTTACTTGATCTTATGCTTGAGAAACTCAGATCAAGCACTCTTTGGATAAGACTTAGGCTCACATTCATCAGTACTGAAGGAAATACAGAAGTAACATCTAGGTTGCATGGCATAAGTATATACTTCCACATTCTCCTATACCAACAGAAATTAGAACAAACTAGAAACCAAGTGACAGCACTGTAATCATGTCACACTCTTCACCAAAAAAAAAACAACAACCAACCCCCAAAAAAACCCCACACCCAAAAAAAGGGCAGAAAATACATTGCTGATTCTGATGGATCTTTAAGAGATTGATGTGCACTACCCCAAAAACCGCAGTCCTGCGTTTCCTGTTCCTTCGTGTGGATCCAGTTGAAAGCTATTATTTTTTTAAAGGTAGTTCTCAACACCATCAGCAGCTCTCCTGCAACAGCATGGCCAGGACAGCTAATGCCAGGGAAAAAGCAGCAGCACATGGGGAAAGCAGAGGAACTGAGGATGCCCTCCAGGGCTCAGCTGGGCGAGTTTATCTCACTGCCCTGGGGGGTCTTTAACTCCACAACAAACTACCAAACCTGATTCTTGATGTTTAGGACTGTAAGATTTGTGGAAGTTGCCGTAGAATTATAGACTGCCCAACACCCGGGCACGGATCAATAGGCCCAATGCTGATTAAAATGATGTAGGGCCTAGGAGCAGCTTTCAGTAATGAAGCTTAGATTAGGTATCTAGAGATCCCTGACCTAACCTGACTTAATTTCATTCATTGATGTGTGACAGCAATTTGTAAGGTATTTCAATTCAGTTTGAACCAAAATTGATTAGCATGCTTTGAAGGAATCTGTAGCAATTCAATACAATATCAAGTAAGAAGAGAGATGCAGCAGAATCTGAATAGTGAGAACAATAAGAAAATAAGAACAATCCTGTGTTTCAAGACCCACTTTGGTCTTCATAAAATATTGTACATCAATATGCATGGAAGGATTAACAAAAGGATGTTAGGGCTTTTCTTTGTGTGGTTTGGTTTTTAGTTTATATCTGCAGAAACTCAAGTATGGTACAATAAAACAAAGCTAAAAATTGTGTGTTCCTGAACTGTTCAGAATGGAAGTTTTTTGTTTTTTTCTTTGAAGCATGTCATAGCCACTTGGACACAAATTCTCTCCCTCTCTGAGAAAATGACTAAAAATCTTTAATAGGCTTTAAATAGATCTGGGAGACTTGGGCATAACAAAAGATCAGAATAGCTCTCGTGTGCTGCCTTAAATCCAGAAAAGGCTTGAAAACAGAAAGATGGGAGCTGGTTTTTATTTTGAAAAAGTACTTACACAGAGATTAAAAACAAAAGAAAAAAAAAAAAGAGGAATGCTTAGATGTGATAAATATTCTAGGCTTTACCTAGGTTAGCCACTAACCCCTACTCTGACACACATCACATCCCCACATATTTTCTCGTATTAACCCAAGAGCCCACAGCAAACCAGTGCCAGTGCAGTTTACTTTCCAAGCTGCTTTCTCACACCTTCCTCACAGTATATCCCTAGGACAGAAAGCTTCTCATAGACTGCCCTACAAACTACAAAATCATTCAGATTAAAACCAGACTTGTTTTTGACCTGGAGCCTCAGGTGTGAGGAAGCCAGTATTCAAAACAAGTTGCCCTTTAGAAGCACTGAGCAGAAGAGGAAGGAGACATTTCTGCAAAGGTGTGTGCCCTGAAAAGGCACCTGCTTTGCACAGTTCTGATCACCACAGCAGGGAATTAACCTGTCTCAGGAGGATTCAGGAAAGATGTTTCTTTTCTGCAGGAACAGGTCAACTGATGCCACTTTTTTCTTTAAAATAAGAGCCATGTCATTTCAGCATCATTATTTCAGTGTGACAAAAACGTTTTAGTTCTAAGATACTGCTATACTTTTCGGGGCTATACTATAGTTTTTGCAAAATGACATGAGCAGTTATGGCACATTTATAGAAATGGAAAAGTTAAACTAAAATATGTTACCTTAAAAGAAAACATTAACAAAGTACTTTGTTAATCTTAAATGCTGATACTCATTTTGGTGTTTTGTCTCAATTTTCATTTCAAAGGAAGTGTTGACAGTTTGTTTTTTATTTTGATCCAAAATGAAAGCAAAAATTCCAAATGTTGCTATTTCTTTTGAAGCACAAATAGCAACTCCTCATCTCATGCCAGCGGGAGGCTGCAGCCTGCATGGATCCTGGTGTCGATACCCCTTGCCTCGAGAGCACAGTGGGGGCATGTGTCCAGCCTCTGTGGGAGACAACCCACATACCTGCACCATCCCCTCTCTGAGTGGGTACTTCGTGTCTCTTTAGTAGCATCGTATTTGACTATATCTGATGGAGCAAAACATTCTCCGAAAGGTGGCCTCTTTATGGTTACAGGTACCTGATTTTCAGGACAGGAATCTCTTCCTGAAGCAGTGGGAAGGAAATAATTTGAAGTTAAGTCATAGAATCCAAGAATGGTGTGGGTTGGAAAGGACCTTCAAAATCCCCCAGTTCCAACCCCCTGCCCTGGGCAGGGACACCTCCCACCAGCCCAGGCTGCTCCAAGCCCCGTCCAACCTGGCCCTGAGCACTGCCAGGGACGGGGCACCCACAGCTGCTCTGGGAAGCCTGTGCCAGCACCTCACCACCCTCACAGTGGAGAACTTCCTCCTAGTATCTAATCTTAAAGTCAACCCTCTTCCAGTTTAAAGCCATTACCCCTTGCCCTCATGAAAAGTCCCTCTCCAGCCTTCTTGTGCTCCCTTTAGGCACTGGTTAATCATCAACAGTTCGTGCTAAAGTTGATAATGTGTCAAGATTTATCCTGGTATTTATTAGCATCACTTCTTTCTTTTCAGTTAGTTGTTCTTTATTCCCAGCTCTAGACATCACAGAACAGGCAGAGAAGTTGCCCCTACTAGGAGCGTACGCATGAGGACAAGTGTGAAATGATAGCTGAGCTCCAGTGAGACAGTGCTCCATGACAGCCCCCACAGCCCCAGCCCTAGGTACCGATGTGCGCGCAGCAGGGAGGGCAGGGGCGCGAGGCCACTGCAGTACCCCAGCCCCTCAGCTGCGGGTAACCGAGTGCCAAGGCCTCGCTTCAGTCAACCAAGAGTTTATTTTTCCCAAACAGGAGAGCTGCAGCTAAGACTCAGACGGATGTCACAAGTCCAGCAGCAGGGACATGGGAAATGACAGTCAGGTCCCTTCCTCTGATGCACCAGCAAGTGGTAAATGCCCACCAGTGCCCGTTCTGTTTGCTATTGTGCCTGCATTACCTCTGCCTACCTGCACCTTGGGAAAAACCATGTCTTCTCCCCACAGCAATATGACCAAAGCCACGTTCGTGAGTGAAAAATCTTGGATCAGGACATTGCCAACCAGTTTGATTATGGAGCACGTAACCAAACACCACGCAATACACAGCTCCCAGGCCAGAGCTGAAGCAGCGCCATACAGAGCACTATTGTTTTACAGCTGGCCATACTTTTTCTCATGAATATCAATGGGAGTTTTATTCTTGACTTCAAAGAGAGCATGACTGAGCCCAACATACCATACAGTTGAGCAAGTTGAGCAAGCGAGAAAACAATTTCATCACCAGGCAGACAACTGGTTTGGCTGAATAGACGACTCACAAGCTTCTGTCACACGGGGATGTCACAGCACAACCAAGGACATCGCAGCAGCAACTGTACAAGAGTGTCAATAAAATAAAATTAAATACAAGAAGGGAAAGGAAATTATGCTAAGCAACCAAATCCTCTAAGGAGCAAAAGATAATGGAGAAACAGAAGTAAGAGTAAGAGCTAGAATTTCAGTTTCCTTAGTTGCCAGGTTCTGATCTATGGTCACTGTAACGCAGCTGGGGTTGCTCCATAACACAGGAGCACCTGAGGAAAGTTAAATATACGTATTTGTCACTTTCAGAAACATATCACATATAATACTGTCTCGCTACGGTACATGTAAAATTGTTAAAAAGGGACATTTTTCTCTGCTCAATGCAGAGATACCCTGTATACATACACTGTAACATCAATAATACAAAACTCCATCCCAGCCAGATCCAGTACACACACACAGAATCTTGTATTTAAAAGAAATCTATCATAACACAGAGCATGCTTAAAACTTCATTTATTTGTACTGTAAGCCAAAGGATCTTAACATAAAAATGCACTGCTAGGCCTCCTTGGGAGCTATAAACAATTGGTGCACTTGTCAAGTAAAAATACACAAGCAATTAAATGATCAAGAAAAGGTACAGAATTCTTTACACACACACACATTCTTGTTGTGTACACACACACACACACACACATAGAGCAGTTTCCAGTTTCCACCTGTAAGCGAAATGATAGCAGGGCTATCTAAGCCTGCTATGTAATAGGCAGGCAAATAGCCTTGAAAAACTCTCACATTATATAAATGATGCAACGAAATGCTTCCCACTCAGGCAGTTCTTTGTTGTACAATGCGCACTGGTAGCCTGACACTTTCTTAAAGGCTTTGGGCTAAATGGAGGTGCTCAGCAGCTCTTAATATATAGCCCCTATTTATCTATCTTCAGCAAGTTCAAGTATAATATAGCAAATTTAAAACCTGAATATTTGACGCTGATACAGCAAGGCCTTGGTTACATGCTGAACTTTATGCATTGCATAGAAGCTTAGTGACTACGCAGGCAAAATGCAGAGTATCAAACGTTTGCTGGGTTAGGGCTTGTGTTCAGACAACCCCCGCACAGTTGTCTGGGCCATACCCTGCTGTTCCTTTCTCAGTGTGAAAGGTGATTCTTTCCCTTTGTTGTCCATACATTCTGCGTGCTGGAGCTTCTATTCATTTAAAGAAAACTATTTTCGTTTCCCCCCTGTGTTGTGATGCTGCTGCTCAAGGTGTTACGTTAGCAAAGGTGTTTTGGTTACATTACACCATTAGAAGTAACTAAAATACACAAGAGGAAGGGGAAATAGGGTATAAAGTCTATATAAATATTTACACATACCATTATTAAAATAAATGAAGGCTAATTAACAAAGAATTAGCCACAAGTATGAAATACAAAATGAATTAAAACTGGTTTCTAAATAAGATTAATATTAGAATCAACTACTGTTAAAACCAAAATACAATATGGTTTTGGAAGCTGGAATATAAATTAATAATTCTAACAGCAACAACAAAAACCAGAAGCTAGATAATTGTTTTAAAACACTTTGGAGTACTTACATTATAGCTTTTTTCCTCAGAAAAAAAAAGCACAGCAGGGGGGAACCTCCCCCATTCTTCCTGCAAGTTGATATTACGTTAACAAAAGTGTTCAGGTTAAAGCATATACTTCATATATTTTAATAGCTGTTGAGAACATAACACAGTTCTTTCTAAGCATAATTTAGCACCTCTTGTAAACATAAAAAGTACTGTTTTAATCTCTAATCATTTTATATGCAGTAATGCCTTTGTTTTGTAATGAATTCCATTCCTTCATTTTAATGTGCCCATAGTTGCAGGGTTCTGCTGAATCATAGCTTACACAATTGCAGGCTCCTAAACTTCAGAGACTCGGCAGCAGAGTTGCAACTGTCTGGGCAACAAGACTTTTGCTCTGCAACTCTCTGTGGCTTGTAGACACCATAGAAATGAGGAATTTGAGTGCCCAGCATGCGTCTCATCGAGCCTCATTTGACCTACAATCTTTACCCTGATACTTGAAAATACAGACCAAAAGCAAGCTAATGCTTTTTGTAAGTTCTCAGTATTGCTAGCCTAAAAGGTCTACCTGCCATATGCTAGGTTTACATTATCTTATTCTTTTTAAAAGAACATGCTTAATTTTCCTTCATTGCCTTCTGAAGTTTTCGGTGTTCATTTGGGTTACATTTTCAAACTTTGTAGCTAGAAGCATACTGTTCTTTTTAAGTGGCAACTAAAACTTCAGCTGAACTAGAAAATACTTAGGCAAGTTGGAGAGGCAGCAAGATCTACACTGAAGTTTAAATGCCTTTCTGGGTCTTGGGATTTGAACCAAAATAAACACAGAGCTGCCTCTATCCTTTGCATGTCAATTTACACTTATGTGGCAAACACTGTCAGATAACAGAGCTGAGTCACCAACACGAACAAATTAGAATTTGCAGCACACAGAGGCGCAAACAGACATTTGGGTCCGTCCTGCCTGTGAGGACTAGCACAGACCAGCAGTGAAGTTGCTAGGACCAGGACCACATGCCCCGTGTTCCAAGCCTCTGCCTCTTCACACCTCCTCTGCTCAGATGACTCTGTAGCAATGCTATTTGCCATGCTGTGTCATTCACCCAGCACGCTTACGGATGTGTCACAGACATTTTCACACTTTGGTGTTTGGAAAAAGTTTGTCAGCACCTCAACAGGCTGTTTATCTGGCAGCCTGAGACGCCAGCAAGGCCTGCATTTTCCCTCCTCTCATGAGCTGCCACACAAGGAGAGAGGAAAGTTTAAGCTAAAAGGACTTTCTTTTGGAGTCTGTTTTCTTATGAAGCTGTGTACTGGTCCTGACTGGAGAGGGTAGAAACCCCCAAAACTGCAATTCTTCAGAAATCCTACTTTTTAACTTAGGAAATATATGCTTTCCCTCATCCACACACCCCAAATATTTCTCTCTCATAAACATACAGGATATACGATCTGTATCAGTTTTCCTTCCATTAAAGGAAAGCTTCATGTATCTCACCCTCCATCCCCCTCTACTCCTTTGCCTATTAGATGTAAAAGTAATTAGTTCCAAGTAATGGGTGATTTTTTTTTTTTTTTTTTTTTGCTGAACAGACTTGAAATGCAAGATCATTTTCTCTGCTGTTTTCTTCAAACGCTCACCTACACACATCCCTCAGGGCTCACACTTAGAAAATGCCCTCTGGGAGTCTGCTCTGGTATCACTGCTCTTTAAGAGCGTCCTCACCTTCAGTTCCCCAGCGACTTGTCCCAAGACCTTTCAGCTTCTGCAAGTTTTAATAAGCTCTTGTCTGTGCATATCATAAGATGATCATCACGCTTTCAAAATCTAAACTAAATGAAGTATTTTAAATAAACATCAAAGCCATCTTGTATCCTCTTTCACTTTGAGGTTATTCATTACGATCCTAGCATAAAACTCTCAGCTTCCAGGAACAAAAGTGCCAGGCAGAAATATTTGTGTGCCACCGGCTTCTGGTGAAGCAGAAGAGGAGTCAGAGGCAGCATTTGCAGTCTCCCAACACAGGGATGGAAGAATAGTTGTCAGTGGCATACCATTGTTACTGTGGTGTAAATAGCAATTAAAGAGGCTTAATTAAAGAGGAAAACAGATCAACAGTACCTGTTTTCGTACTCTTCATTCACAATCTTCTTGGACTGTGTCTAATGTAATTAGCATTACCAAGATAGGGAATACATTCTTAAAACTGTAAGAGACTGAAGGGGAAGACCACAGCCATACTCCATGGAAGAAAAGATCCTCTTGCTCCATCAGCTGTGCAGGTGCCGCAGCTTCCACCGCATCCCCCTCCCATTACTTGTACACAGTTTTCCTATTTATGCTGTAATTATTTTCCTTCTAATTCCTGCATGAGAAGCCCTCATAAAACTACTGAGGAGCAAATGGGGAAAATTACAATCACTAGGCAAAAAGTGCTGTAAAATACAAAGTGAAGAGGCACTTGTATTCCCCTAATCTTTTTAAGTAAGAGAAATCTTCGGTCCTACATGTGACGAATAGCAGGTAATAAACCTTCAGACAAAAGTGCCAGTTTAAGCAAGTCCTTTCCCTTTACTGTAGTAGATTTTAACTCATCCTATCACAAGAGTGATCTTTTCTGTAATTCAGCATTCTCATGGTAGTCAAGAATATATGCCCTACCATCTCAAGAGTTACATACCCTACATTACATAGCTCAAACCATAACTTCTTTGTCAAGCCTAAGGTCAGTACAGGCTTTTGCACAACTTCAAAAATAGTTACAGTGAATACAGCTGTACTTAAATAAACTAAACTCCTCAAATAAAAGTGAGAATCATTACCTCTCCCTGCTGCAACTAAGAGTAAACAAACACAGGAAGAGAACAGAAGACGTAATAAAGGACAGTTTAGGTAGACTTTGAGAATTTCCTCTGGTATGGTAATTTCAGGGGTTATTAGGAAATCAGATAAGGAAAATACTTTAATTCTGAGTTTCAGTAGAGGAGTTCATACTCTTCCTTTATATGCTTCAGAAGACGGGATGTGAGAATTAAAAACTCTAAAAATATAGCTACATTTAGTATCTGTGGTTGGCACCTAAGTAGACAATGACACGATTTTCATACACCTTCTTCATAGTTTTCTCAATTTGCTTCAAAAATACTTGTGGAATTCTCCCACATAAAGTGTGCACTGTATCCAGAAACTTAGACTGCAGAGGGTAGTACAAAGACTGGAAGAGATTGTCTTCAAATGGGAACTAAAGAAAAGAAAAAAAGGTTAGTTTTCACTAGCTACAAAATGGCATTTCAGAAGTTTCTGTAAGATAAAACCTTATATAGGTTGGCAATGACTTGGCCTTCACCTTCCCAAAGCATCATCAAAGCCTATCAACTTCAAACACTGGTCTGCTTGACAGTGTTTGCTTTCAGAAATGTGTGTCAGGGTGTATTATCTGAAACAGCCAACCTCCCAGAAACCATACTTTAAGAGTCTGTATTTAAAGGAGGTTTACTAACACAGGGCTACTGTAATGAAACGGATATTTTAGAGCGTGGAGTTGTACATGTACTAAATTCAAAGTGGACACATGGATTGTGCTTGTACACAAGCTTCTGCCTTCCATGTGCCCAGAGGCTCCGGGTGCTCAGGGGAGGACAAGCTTTCATTGTGTATTTATGGACCAGCATTGCAGTACCACCAGGAAGAACTCCATTCAGACACTTTTCTTCTGCCTCCAGTACTACAGAAAAGCAATTTATCAGCCTTTTTGATTAGAAGTTTACTATAAAGTGAAGGAAGATCGTTTAAACCACCTCAAATACATGCATGCAGTATAACAGGAGAGGCGAAAGCAACCTTGTCATTTTGTGTCTGATGGATATACATAAAGCACAACTATGTTCAGCCTGATCTGCTGGAATAGCAATCTGAGTGACCCAGTTAAAGCGGTAATCTACACTGAAATAAAACAACCGCCTCTGTTGAGCTAGAAGACTTACATCACGTATCACTTCATAGAGTGCCTTGAATGTAGGCTGTTTGTCATCGTGGTAGACACCTCTATTGCCATGCAGAATAGAGACACCTTCTTCTTCTGCACCTTTACAGTTGCTTCCATACATACAGTGATCAGGCCGGTAGTTCCACTGACATGGGAACACATAAAGACACTCTGACAATGCCGGTCAGGGGAGAGAAAAAACAAGACATATCAAACGAGAGTTACAACAAATTAAACTGTGTTTTTATGAAAAAGCTGGGACTGACGATTAGAAAAATTTCAGTTACTTCTTTTGCAAATATCCCAGCTATGGAGAAACTTTTTTTCCTCAGAGGATGAATATACAAAGCTCAGCATTGACTTGAACTAACAGAAAAAGAGGGCAACACAACTGGGTTCAAACATAAACCAAGCAAGGATTTTACAAAGCTAAAAGTGCCAGAATCAAACCCAGAGAGTGTGCACCAGGTGGTACTATCTAGGGTCCTCTGCCCTAGCAAGAAGTTTCTGGAGCTACAGAAATGAGAAGGGAAGCACACATAGTGGTGAGGGTTATGCAAAATCCTGAATCCTGCTGGAGACAGCATGGGAGAACTTGTAAAGTATACACAGTGCTTGCTGCTGCAGCTTTCACTGAGGCTATGACAATCTGTTATACTGACAGCAGAGCATAAGAGGTTGTGTATTGTATCTACAGTCCTTCTAAGAGTTGTCATCCATTAATTTCACAGGTCTAGGTTATTTAAAGATGAGCCTAATTTCTCAAAAGGGTTTGTAACTTCCTGTCTCCTACTGATATATTTTTTTAAAACTTTTTCTGCGCACCCACAGCATTTGTAATATGCTTAAAATAAATCATGCCAGTCCCTGTGACCTTTTTGCTTCAGAAATGGAGTACAGTGAATCATTGTATAGTGCTGGCAGGTGACATCAGGAGCACTGCTGAAGATTGAATTTTTCACTTGGCCTTTCCTAGCTTCCCAGGAAGTCTGCAGCTGGTCCTGTGTGGTTCTTGAAGAAGTAGAAGAAAAATTTTCTGAAATGTTTCTTCCCTTAAGGCCTCTCTATCAGGAGACTTCTCCAGAAACGGTAGGTTTTAAGGGGTTTCCATTCAGTCTGACCTGTCATACACTCGGAATTGCTCCCCAGTGTTGCTGAAAGGACAGGAAGAGCAGTAATGCCTGATCCAAACCCTGTTACAGTTAATGAGGATCCTTTCAGTAACCCTGAACAGATGTTTGCAAGTACAGCTCATCAGCAGGTCACTGTGAGGTGAGAATGTCATCAGGTGCTTACTGGATTTCATACATGTCACCTGAGTATTCTTGGTTGTCTCCCCACTGTGATGTTTCTGTGCATTTTTGCTGTCACAGCTGGAGTCAAACCCTAGCTGCTCTGTGAGCCTTCAGATCCATTAATTATCAGAACAGCCTTTGGAGATGGGAGGAAAGGGTGCCTCTCTTCAGGCCCCAGGTAACACAGTTCCATGTATTTTTAAGCCAACACACTGTATCTATAACAAGCCACCTGCAGCAGCCTTGACTGATTCCTTCCCAGGCCAGTCTCAACAATCCAGCAGTTTAAAACCTTCGGGCAAGACTAGTTTTGTGTTTTAATTGTATCCAGTTCTTTTGTTGCCTTTTCTTGTGCAGTCTGATGTTACGTAATTTGTAAAAAATTATTTACCAGTTACAAGCAAAAAACAGACTATGGTGCAGAAAGGAAGTCTCAACATGTGGATTTCATAGAGAATACTCTCATCACAGAATTAGATTATTTTTGCAATCTTTGGGTTTCCTCCTCTGCACTGAAGTTAGCAGCTTGAGTTTGACTTCACAACTAATCTGATTTTATCTTTTTCTTCCTTTGGTAGACCCTATTCCCATAATACTGATTTTGTTTTGGAAATTAATTTATCACTCCATAATGAAGATTTCTTCCACTTTATTTTCCCTAGGCTTGAGGGCAATACATGGTGTACCAAGGACACTGATGTCTGACATCTGTCTGCATTAAACAGATGTTCGCTTATTGCTTTGCTTTTGCTCTCTCCTTTCATTTGCCTGGATTTGGGTATATCCAATTACATACCCTATGACTCCTTAGAGAAAAAGAAAAGGGAACAGAATAAATAAAGATAAATCCAAACTTACTCTGTTAAGATCATTTGAGGGAATACGAGGTCACATAGGAAACAAAGTAAAGCAAATAAGAATGAATACTTAGCATCCATTTAGAAGCATGAAATAAGGTTCTCAATTTCTTTTGGAAGCACATACTATGCTACAACTTCGAAATCCTTGCATTTCTCAGATGTTACTGTTTTCAGAAGTGCCTGAAGTCATTTCTGTGTGATCAGTGCAAAATACTTACTAGGGGCTGAATTTCCAGAAACTGTCTCAGCACTTGTGGAAAAAGGCACACCCTTGTAAAATAAAGATGCCTAAACTTGCCAGTTCCTTGGAAACACACACTTATGAGAATACAACTCCAATTCAAGAGGAAACAAAGGACAAGTCAAGAATATTACAAGTTGTTTACAGATGCATTGTGCAAGAGTGATAGGCAGGAATCAAATATGACGTTTTGCTGGGCTCACAAGGACATACAACATTGGTCATATCCTGGTCCACACTAGGATGGGTGGGTTATGCCATCCCTTCCTTGAGAACAAGGTTTTGAGAGACTTGAAGTCCTCCACAGCTCCTCACACAGAATACAAAAGAGTAGAAAACACACAAATCTAAGCAGCAGAAAAGATGACATTATCCTGGTGCCTGCTGAGGCTGGATCATTCAGCTGAGAGGCTGGAAGCATCCTTCTCAAAAAGTAACATTTAGTAAAGGAGAAAAAGTAGGAAGGGAAACAGTTTTAGCAAAGATATTCCAATGGCTGTGTCTATTTTCTGTTTATATTAGCTTTGTTACTAATTTGCATCAATTCAGCTGAATTTCTGAAAATTAGAGCATAGCTTTTCAGAAAGTTTGGCAATTTCACATTCATATAAATATCTGAAACAAAAACATTTTTTCAGCTAGGCCGTGGTCCAGTGGCGCTCTTAAGCGCCCATACAGCTTGAACTTCTTTCCTTCATTTCATCATTGATGTTATATTGCCTTATTTTCTCAGAATCTCCAGAAAACGGATTCACTTGGAACCAAGTCTGAGTTCCACTACCTGCACCATTTTCAGAAGTCTTTCTGTAGGTTGTAAATCCTAGGTGTACTTACATTACTATCATGCCAGAGTACATTATGCATATTATAAATAACAAATAGCACTTTTAAAAAATTTCAAGTTCAAGAAATTTTCTTAACACAGATAATCATGACTCCAAGAATCATTACTTACCTGGGTTAAAGTAAAAAATTATATTTAGTAAATCCTGGTCTCCCCATGTAATATAGTTTTTGTACTTCTGATATAATGGATATAACATTTCCTCCCAAGTCAAACCACTCTGTATCATGCTGTTCTGGAGAGCAGAAAAACAGAAGCAGTGGGTTAATACTGTGAACAGTGATGTCATAAACAACTCAGAGTGCGACACTCACATATTAGGAAGTCTGCTAAGCTATGTCAGATACCTAGGCAAAAAATTAAAAACTTCCAGGAAATGTTAGACCTGGACAGGGCTGGAACAGCAGAGCTGACTGTGCTCCTGTTTATCTAAACAGGAAAGGACAGTCTCCTGGGTCTAGCTCTGATGTCAGCTCCTGCTATTCACAATCTTCCTATTCTGAGCAACAGGAGGGAGAAAAACTGGAAAAGTGGAAAAATGCAGTGACAAGGTGAAAACTGAGATACAGAAGCAAGAAAAAAAGCAGACTAAAAATTACCTTCCATGTGAATTATGATATTGAGAGCAAGAGCTTCTGTTACTCAAACCATTCCTATAGCAGTATAGGAAACCCCTGGCCTTGACTAAGGAACAAGACCACTTGGGGTAAATAAAGTTTTTAAAGAGATTAGAGAATATGTGCTCAATGAAACAAATAAAGATTTTACAAGTCAGGCCTTTCACAAAAGAGGGGAGAGAGATGTCAGATGTCAGTGAAAATGTTTCCTTCTGATTTATATCAATTCATGGAGTCACTTGACCTGCAGCAGGATACAAATTTCTACATGCAGCAGATGCAAAAAATTATCAATTTATCTGGATAACTAGATCAAGCTTTCCAATTTTAAGAACAACACAGTGACTGCACTGAAGATCCTTGAGTTTATTCTTTCATATATCTTTCACGGGAAAATGAAATGTGGTAGAAGCCGTTTTCATTACTGCTACCAGACTGCTTCGCTTCATCTGGCAAGGTCTCAGTGCTCCAGCCTCCTGAGCAAGTTTCACTTGTTTTAATAATAATTTTCACTGTAATTGCATTTAGTACCCAATTACATACATTTAAAATTTTTCAGATTCTTTATATTACAAACTTCATATAACTTTATACTAAGATGTGAAAAACACATAAATCATTAGTTCCTGCAACAGCTGTATTTCTTCTCACCTTAAACTGAGTGTTGCGTATCCGTGTTAAATTCATTAGCATCACTCCAGAATTGACTCCAGTTGTCCCATAATAAGGGTGACGCGCAAATCGACTATACCAGCCAATCTTTGGTATTTCATGTTCTGGGGCCATAGCAGCTAACTGTGTCGAGTTGAACTCTTTCAGGATGTGCCAGATGTCATCGATGGGCCTCAGAAAGAGAACATCAGTGTCCACATAAAGAAGAGAATCCACATCCTTTAAAATGACCTTTTGGGTTTGCACAGTAAGGAGAGAAAGAGATGAAAAAAAATCAAATAACAAACAGGAACATTATTGGCAAAAGATATTGGCTTTTATTTTAAACTGATAAATTGAAAGAGGTTATTGATTTATCAGCTAAATGTAGTTACACATAGGAACAACAGTTATCAGGTTATTGGCTTGTTGCTTGTTTTGTTTGGGTTGGTTTGGTTTGTTGTTGTTTGGGTTTTTTTTCAAACTACACAGCAAAACAGCTACCAAATCACAGAAGCCGGATTCTAACCTTCATACAACAGTAATCCACTGAGCTCTCAAAAATACTTGCAAGGACTATTCAGTATCAGTTCAGAAATAGAATGCAAAGAATATATATTTACATAGCTTTGTTAGTTCTTTTCAAGATCCCTAAGTGGTGAAACATATAGCTTCTTCCATAGTCAGCAAGGGTAAGTTACTATAACAGAATACTTTTCATCTCCATTTAGTATCATGTTTCCTTGTAAGTTTCTAATGACTGTTTTTCCTACTACAACCTTGTGGTCCTAGGAGACTTCTATTCAGTCTTAATATATACAAGTATTTCACATTAATTAAGAAAACTATTGATCACAAAAAATGCATATGCATCCTACTGAGGAACAAAATTTGTTTGGTAAATACAAATGTCATATTAAAACTTATCAGATCAGATTCTGATCTCTGTTATCAGACTCTGTATCAAGCATAACCACAGTAAAGTTAGTCAAGTCAGAAGGGTGTAAATGGTAAATTAGATCCAGGTTATTTAATCTGTTCTCATGGACAATGTTCCCCCTTGTGGTTATCCAAATCCTTACATGCTCATTCATTAATTTTTTGTAGGGCAAATTATATATATATATGTTATATCAACAGTCCAAGAAAACTCCCTTGATGTTTGCACCAGCTATTTCTAAGGCTGGTTTTTAAGGAATAAATATCATTAGCTAAAGTTGACCATCAGTTCCAATTGCATTTTTATTGCTGCTCTTCATTATTCCTAAAACTGTCCAAAAATTCCCGATGGACTAAAATTTTCTTACTTTGGTCTCAGCCAAAAGCTCTATTTCTCTCCTTCTTTCTCTGAAAAGCAAATCCAAAAGGCTATTGATTTTCACCATGTTACAGAATAGAACAATCATTCTGTTATCCATCTGCAATGATACTAATGACAAACTCTCCAACTTATGCAGGTAACAAAAAATTCCAATAAAGAACTTGAATTTTACATAAATTGAAATGTTTTGTGGCTGAAGATTACCTGTGAAATAGATCAAACAGCATTAAGATTTTGAACAAGGTGGTGGTGGTGAAATTACATTTAAGCACGTTCAACAGGCAACACAGAGATGCTAAATCCATGAGTACTGACTTAAATGAGATTTTTCACCTGAATGAACACTTTGGGATTCAGACTGACATTTAACCAAGTTTAACAAATCCCTGACCTATATTTCTGACATGATAATTACATGTTCTTCCTAACAGCAATACAAGCAGGAGAAGGCAAGTGTCTCTACATTTTAAACACAAGTTCTGCTTACAAGAAACTCTAAGTAAACAAGTCCAACACAATCCAGATCACTCTGCTGGACGGAAGGTTATAACAATACCTCATTTTTCCACAAAAAATACAAAACAGCATGTGGAGATATCAATAAATCAGTGACACAAATAATTCAGTAACACACAAAGAGCTCAGAGGTAAATATTTGCACACATTAGATATCCTAGAGTCCAGTACTTAAAAAAAAACACACCAAAAACACCCAAGTAAAAAAGACAGCTACTTTAAGAGTAAAATAGCAAAAGACAGAGAGCTGAAAAGAAGAAAGGGCCTTTCAACTTAAGGATATTCTGGATATTGTATATTATTCTGCAGCACCTAGGAGCCCTAATTCATACGGACCTACTATATGACGTCATATATAATAAAAAAATATTGGGAGGGAGAAAAAAATCACCCCAAAATTTAATTTGAGACAGGAGATGACACAAGACTACAAAGAGAGCAGAAGCTGATAGACTTTGCCTGAGGCATCCACAGCACACTGTATACCATGTAACATTTTTTCTAAGGGTGGCCTGTTCAGGCATTTGCCAATAGAGAGTTAAGGGGGAGGTTTAATGGGCTCATACAGGCACTCCTCCCAAGCATAAGTGACAGCCTGGGCACTGCTTCTTCCAGCAGCAAACTGTTCTTTCAGCAACCTTAAATATACACAATTTACTGTAATGTTATTTTTGTATTGTTATTTTAATTGTAATCCAATTAAAATGGACTGTAATAATTTCCCTATATATAACAGGATTCAGGCAGGTATTTCAGTTCTTTGTGAAGTGGGTGCCTACCAGCATTTGACCCCATGCTTTCCACCTTGTATTCCTCCACTCAGGCTTCACATGCTCTTCCTTTCTGGTTTGTCATAAGATTCTCCCCTCTTCTGTGTCTGAGGTGTTGCCCAGCACTGACACTTAACAGGCTAAAAGAAAAGCTGTGGTACTTTAAGTCCTTTCACACTTTCTCTTTCACATGTGAAGTGTTAAGACTTATTTAAAGCCTACACAGGCCAATTTGAATCGATCACATCCCCTTCTGGCTATGCATTTAGCTTCACCTTGGGTAGGATAATTTAATTTC
This sequence comes from Microhierax caerulescens, assembly GCA_035590215.1. NCBI lineage: Eukaryota > Metazoa > Chordata > Aves > Falconiformes > Falconidae > Microhierax > Microhierax caerulescens. Next base: position 19,876,926 of record JAVJGJ010000047.1, on the reverse strand, counting down.
AGAAACTGTATCTGCAAGAGTTCTGTGTATAACTCCCAGGATTTCAATGGAGTTACACTGGGGATAAACTTCATTTACATAACTCCAGCATTCCCAGTGTCCCATAGCTTTCAGGTAGCTCTGTTTCCAAACTAAGTAAAAGTTTTCAAAACAATACTTTCAACTTTACACAGCCCTTAAAACAATATTTAGCTTTTACTTATGCAAAAGCATACAAGAAGAGACAATGAATTTTTGACTCTGCTGATTTTCAATGCCAAAACCAGGTGAGCACGGGAAGGCAAGCCTTTGGTCCTAGCTAGGGACCTTGCTCCAGCTTGCTCTGCCCAAACCCGACGCTGCACAGCTTGGGCTGGCAGCACACCGAGCCTGCCAGCAGGGCTAACCAGAGGGACATGACTGCAGGTTAAAAATGACATGCATCTGACCTGAAGCGTAAGCAATGCAAGACTGTCTGGTAGTCCAAGTTCATGCTTACTAGCACAAACCATGTAGACATACCTGACAGACTATGATTTTTGAAATGAATGGTCAGGAATATGGCTTGCCTGTACTTGTGTTCCTCCTCCCTTGACAGGCGCTTACAGCTAGAAGTGTGATTTTTTTTTTTTTTTAGCTACATAGAGTATCCTTAGCAAATCTGTCAAAAAGTACTACACAGAACTGGCTATATTTAGCCTGACACTCCATTTAAATACTCAATTATCTATAATTTGATTCCACAACTTCTGTCTCCATAGATTCTCCCTGTGTTAGCAAGGTTGGCAAGTAATAACACACTATTGTGTAAACACATATTGGTGTATTGTGAAGCTGTGCTACCTAATGGTTTGTAACAGCTAGCATGGCAGTTTACCAGAGCTTTATCCAAAATCAGTGACAAATCACAAATCTTGATGCTAATGTAGCAGTACCATAAAGTCAAGTTATTAAAGTTAATTGTAGCAAGCAATTAAGTCAATTTACAACAGAGATGGACGCTTTTGTCTAGATAAGGTCCTGGCATCTATTCCCAGTGCTGCCACTGATCCACTGGGTTGGATACTTCAGTGTACTCCAGAGGACAGCTATAATACAGGGATATTGCTAATCTACCTTAAAAGCTCTTCAGTAGATTAAGTGTTTTGAGAAGGGCTCTAAATGTTAGTTACTATTAGAACTAAAATAATCCAAAAATCCCTTAAGCATTTCATATAGCTCCAAAACAGCAATATAGAAACAGCTGCAAGCCAGCTCTCTGGTATGCAACATTCATGAGACCAGAAGAGTTTTTCACCTGGTGTCTTAACAACCATGTTCGTGTTACAGAACAGTTTCAAGGGAATGCTGAGAGCGTTACCTTTCTAGTTTATTTTTAAAGTTTCATTTTGTGCTCAAGTTAAGATTCACATCTCTCTTATTCTGTCTTTGCAAATCCCATTGATGGTTTTATCATAGTAGACTGCAGCAAGAGATTTAGACTTGTGAGATTACCTGGAGGCTCAATGTACTTTCCCTGCATATAAGCGGCAAACACGATCAGATGTCACTGAATGCCTCTACAAAATGCAGGATGCCACATGATCTTAATATTTTAGCAACCCAAGTAGATTGATCAAGCTGGGAATGTGTACATCAACCTGTTACCAAGGACAAAACAGAACACTACTACAAGCTGCAGGATCACATCCCAGAGCTAAGCTTTATCAGTGAGTAAAACCATCGAAAGATTCTTACGCAGTTTTCCCTTAACACATTCCTCATACCCTCCTGTCCACTTTCACATGCCTGCTGGTGCTGCAGAAGACAGATTTCTTTGGCAGGAGAGGCACTTGTGAATCAAAGACTCACATTCCACTCAGGCTTAGCATTATCAGGAGCAAGACAATTTGCACAACTGAGAGCTGAACAGCTGATAAACTCAACCACTACTCTCCTGGGGTCCTCCCCATATCCAGTCAGACTTTTATGCCACAGTAGGGGAAAATGCTTAGTACAGGGAAGGATAAGAAAAAAAAAAAAAAAAGATAGACATCCTGTTGGTATTTATTTAAAATAAAAGTCTAAATAATTCTCTAAGCAGTTAATACTAGAAATCCTCTGTTCCCACTGTGTGTGGACTGGATTACTACAGCATTGTCTCATTCAAATGGGTTATCAAAACCTAGTTATTAAGCACTGAGAAAAATAACGGTGGCTGAAATCACCCAGAAACAGCCCAAGGTACTGTCAGCCTTCAAACTTGAGTACCAAAGTCCAACTGGACACTTACCACTTCAGCTATTACTACAACTTGTTTTCCTTACTATATCCACATCAACTTGGTGTCAGCTGCAACTACTCTCAGACAACCCCTCCTACTCAAAGCCATAAACCTCAGCCTGACCACACACATTTTGCAACTGTCCCAAGAGAAACAAACATTTACAGTTAGGGCTGCCTCCTAGTTTTGCTAAGACAACATGCAACACTCTAATATTCTTTACAAGAAGTAACTGGAGAACTGTCATGGCAACGTGCAAGTGACAAAAAAGGAAGCAAAAAAGCACTGCCCAGCCTAATACATAACCCTTTTCTGTCATCAGAAGGATACTGACAAATAAAAGTGAAATTGTTTCTGTGAACGACAGTCTACCAAAATGACAAAAAACACTACCGAAATACCAACAGAGAATTTTGTTTACCCAGTGAAAACAAGCCCATCTGAGTACATACTTACAAACAATCTGTACTGAACAAGCTAATGCTTAGAGATTATTTTCCAGGTGATACAAATATTTACTCAGGGAAGAGAGGATCCCTGCTGAAGCTGGAGTTACTTTCAGCCCATCTGGCCTTTGTGCATTTGATAATCTACCCCTAAATGGCAGATAAACAGAACTGCTGACAGCACATATTTTCTCACATATGTATTCATAGTCTACGTATCTGGACGTGCAGCTGTCTCCTGATTGTTTCCATCTGAGAAAGTAAAGATTTCTTTGTGTGTCCCCCCATTTCTCATAAGACTAATGAAGAAATCTGGATCATGTGAATAGCATGTCACTTTATTGGAGCCACCCCAATCAACAGCAACACACAAGATATTTTTGATAGATGATCTTAATTCCACAGAAATTGCTTTATGCAAAAGTTCATTCATTTTCTGATATTTCTGCATATGCAACATTGTTATCAACACCTTCCTTCTCTCCAGCAACCTTAAACATCTTCCAAGTTTATGACACTATGTATTATACAGCAAAGAATAAAACTTTTCAGTGAATCTGAAGATCCCAGCATACACAGGGCTCTTGCATGAAATCTGACTTGGAGCTCATTGGAATTCTCACCTTAAGGGCAAATCTGACAATCTTGGAGAAAGAAATAGAACTCAAGGAAAAGGGACTGCTGAAAGCATCAGTCTAAGGGCTAACATATGGAAAGGGAGATACTGGGTACAGACAATATGATGACTGCACACTGAGAGGAATGTTATTTATGGAAGGCATGCAGCATCTACTCTGAAAGCATCTGCCCTGAAAAGAGTTCTCGCACGAGTCTTAGGAGTCCGAGAGGCTAATGGAACTAGAGACAAATAAGAAACACACATCCTTTGTTAGCAGGAGAAAAAAGCAAGGCTGGATTTCTGGTTTTGTTTGGTTGGGTTTTTTTTTAAGTGGCTAAAGCACAGACTAAAATATCTTTAAGCAGATGTTTCATCCTGAAAATAGTTTTAATGTTATACTAGCAAAGTTTCCTTTCTGTGGTATTAACCTTTTCTTGAAGCAACCTACTCAGAAATCCAGGTGCCTTACCGGAAGAAAAAGGCGCTGGGCAGCACATGGTTTGAATAACTTTTTCCATTCCTGAGCATTTCCTACAGAGAAGGTTATTGGGTAAATGTTGTGTTGAAACTTCTTTGTATATGAGGAAGGCCATTCCTTTAACTGAAAGACATGGGGGAAGGAATTAGACACTACATGTTATATAGCTTTTTCTATGAAAAAAAAATCAAACCATGCATAAGGAATTTACAAACCATGTGCAGCAGAAAAAGTGCTTAAGTTGCTACTTGTTGATGTCAATGTAGTTTTTCTCAGAGATTTGACTTACAACTCACTCATTTAGCAAATGACAATGAAACTCACCTTCTTCTCAAATTCAGGCTTAAGAGAGTCCTCAGAAAAAATGTGAAAACAGAGCCTCCTGTTGCTAAAGAGAACTGCTGATTTCAGCATGATTAGCGTCTCTTCCAGCCGGTCCCCACATGCCACAACTGCCAGATGCATGCATTGCAAAGATGAAGGCTCTTTTGAATGTTTCTGGTCTCCAGGCTTCCTGAAAATTCATAAACAGGCATATAAAAAATACTGAGGTAGACATTAAGAGAATCCTGCATTAGCAGATTCCAGGGCTTTTTTCTTCCCCTTCGTTTTGTAAGGGATCAGGAGATTTTTTCTGACTAGGTATCCACAGAACATGCAAGTGGCATGCCAATTTTTCTCAATGATACAAATCAGAAGCGTTAAAATTATAACACAATGAAACATGCCATTTTCAGAAAATTTCTGGTTACTCCTATGTTTTTGGATTTGCATAAATCACTGCACTACATACACAGATGAAACTAATTCAATAGCACCTCAAACCAGACAGCAGTTTTCTCTTTCAAATGACAAGGGTTTTTTTCCAGCTTAGAGGTTATGAAGCCAGAATGGACTTATTACAACCTAGCCAACTTTCTAACACAATGCAGATCACAGAACTACATCCAGTAACTTCATTACCAGGCCCCTAATGGCTAGACTGGAAGAAGACATCCATACCTTAAAAAAAAATCCATTCCATCCATATGTAAATTATTCTAACAGTTAATTAATTTTGCTATTAAAAGTGCATGCCTTAATCCTGGCCTGAGGGTGTTGGCATAGTTTCAAAGGACAGCTCTCCATTTCACTTGATGGAATCCCTGAGATTTTGCTAAAACAGAGATTTTTTAAAACCAAACATATTCACATGTCCCAGACGAATCTGTCTATATTCCACAAGCAGACAAGGGCCAAACTATAAATTTTTCACTTAGCACCCATCTGTGCGGGCTTTAAATAAATTCCAGCTAGACTACAAGGGAATCTGAATGTAAAAGGCACACTGAAGCTACCTGCTTGCCAGAAAAATCAGGGTTCTTTTGGGGAGTTGAAAACATTTTGAAAATACGGCCTTTTGGTTTTGTGTGTGTGTCCCCATCAGTATGGAGGTAAAAATCACATCCTCCAGGAATGCTTCCTCCATATTGCATTGACATTCCAACACAAATAACATTTCTACTCCATTACATGGATATGTGCTGTCAAAGCAACTAAATCACAAGCATCATAATCATTATAGGAGAGTTCAAAGGGCTAATCATAGATTACTAACAGTTCTTGAGATATCACTGAACAGAGGACATCAATCCTTGCCTCTTCTCAATTCATAGCACACACAATTACATACATACAATTACTCAGTAAAGTTAATACTAGAAACAAAAGTTCTAAATAGAGAGAAAAATGACAGTCATAAAGCTGCCATCTTTTTTCCAGACATTAAAATGCTGCTCTGTGTAACAGCAGCATTTTATACTACAGAGTAACCCACCTCTGTGTTAAGGAATACCAGCCAATGATACTTTACTAACTATACAAAGCAACCTGTTTCATTAAGGGTTTAAAGTCTTAGGCTTTAGCCTTGATTAAACTCCAATTTCATCTGTGTATAAATAATGGAATACTACATCTATGTGAAATGGTATTTACTTTCCAACCTATTAGTGTAAAAACCACTGAATTATTGAAGTGAATAATTAGCTGCTCACACAGATCCCCTTTCCCCCCTTCTCCCTATCTGTTTAATGTTTCCTCTTAATTGAGTCTCTAAATCAAGCCATATGCAGGATGAGAACTGCTTTGATACAGCTTGTGGCAATGGAATTCACTGGGAGAGGGACTAAACTCTACTCTTTTATTGAAACATTTCAAAACTCAACACCAAAGCACTAAGCTTTTCTTTGCAATTTTAGCCACATTATGCAACTATTTTGTAGTGAAAAATCCAGTATATGCAAACAAACACTACCAACGAACAGCCTCGGTGGAAGGAACTCTCCATGAAAGCAGAATGCCCTGTAAGCCCATGAGAGCTACAGATGAACAAGAGACATGCTGTCTGCCAACCCAGACACCCCCCCAGCCCCAGAGAGTGGAGAAGAAAGCTGAGGCTTGGAGATAAGGAATTATGAGTTGTAAAGACCTACGCTGAAAGAGTTCAGGAGCCTACAATGCCCTAAGCAGGAATAAAAAATTCCAAAAAAAGGAGCACGAGGTAGAGTTTGA
>JAVJGJ010000047.1:19817227-19864615 GCA_035590215.1 Microhierax caerulescens | reverse complement strand
GGGCGCGCCCTACCGTACTCTCTGGACTAGCGGCTCCCGCCAGGGGGGCCAGCCTGCCGCCGCACGGGCCCGGGGCTCGCCCGCTGGCCGCGGAACCGCTGGGAGACGGCCCGGAGGCAGAGGTTAAGGGGCCGCGGGGGCTCGGAACGAGTCTCGCTGTTGAATAACGCCGGTCAAGCAGCGTTTCCGCGTTGCAGGAAGGAACGCTGCCGGCACGCTGCGCGACTCACGGGTACCCTCCCTTTCCGCGCCCCGCGGAGAGCCCGGCCTGTGCGGTGCGCGCGGAGCGGTGCGCAGGGGGCGGTGAGCGAAGAGGCTGATCTCTGCAGCGTGTTTCACCTGACGGTGCCACAGGCACACGGCTGCGCGTCCCCCTACCTCGCAGCCTCCGGCCACCACCTGCCTACACACCGTCCCGGTCACACCTGCTACTGCACCGCGGTAAACAGCATCGCTTGTAGAGCAGTAAGGGAACAGAGCCGCTCACTTACCTCGGGGGGCTTTGAACTTGTCCTCAAATGACTGGCCTTAGCCGGTCTTCTGTGCCGCATCAGCAGGGACTGCAACTCTGTGAATGACACAGAAATAAGTCCTGCTTAAATCCATAACCTGATTTATGACCTTTAAATGTACAGCATGACAGAAATACAAGCCGTATTGCTGCTCCATGGAGCTGGAGCAGAAACCGTGTGAAGAATGGAGACACCAACCTGGAAATGGGGAAAGCAGAGCCCCCCCTGTCCCTCGTGGTGTCAGTACTGGAAGCGAGCTAGACTGCGTGGCGGTCTCAGCCCCAAGGACAGCCCTGCAGCGCGGTGACCTCATGCCACTGACCCACACTGGAGAAGGGCCATGGGGCTGATGCCCAGCATAGCTCTCAGCATGTCCCTCACCTCTGTGGAAGTGTGCTCTCCGTAGGGCTATTTCATCTGTTAGTTTTAAATAAATAAATGCTCAGTTCTACAACTGTCTTGTGAAGGCTGAAGTCACAGTGTGATCTGAGAGAAAGTGTTAACATTTCAGACAACTACGCAGGCTGTGAAGACAAAGTCTCTTGAACAGGAGATCGACATACTGACGTGCGGGATCGAACTCTCCAACTCGAGTAGAGTTATAAAGCAGGTATGTTATTACGGCGCCGCGTGCAAGAGGCATCGCTCCTCCTAATTTGCACACCATTTCAACTAGCAGTCCGATATTTATTACACAAAGTCATGCATATACGTAAGGTTTCCGAACATTCAGCTTCTCCTCCCTCTGGCGCCTCTACAAGATGTACTTTTCATCTCCTTGGACAGTTACCTGTAGTTTTATCTTTGCACATATTAACAGTCTTTGTTATTTATTATTATTTGTTATTTATTTGTTATCTTAAAACATCTGCTAGCTAACGATTAGTCCTTCCTTATTGTCCACTCTAAACAATAAAATTAATACATGCCTACTGGGCTGGTTTTTATCTATATCAGCATGATCCCCGGGTGGGGGGATCCACCTTCTTTGGGGTGGGGGCCATTTGAGTAGGAGGTTGCTGATCTCCTCCTAAGCAACCTCCTACTACCTCAATTATTTTACCACGGTTTATTTTCTTTTAGCAGTTACCAGTCCTGGTCAGAATGCTCCTTTTTTACATTCTTGTTGAGCGCATCTACATCGGTACTAATTGTCCCTTCAAGTGCGAAGTGCTACTAAGCTCCCAGCCTTCGCTCTTTCTGGGGTGTTAATGTTTCTGTTATCTATGTAGCTTCTGTCTGCAGCAGAGTTCTAGGTTTTTCACTATATCAATACTGTAAATGATGGGTCTCCTGCAAAAGGGGTGAACCTCCAGCTGCACAGCCTTACTTTGTAAGGGCAGGTTTACTTTTAGGATAAATCTTCCTAGAGCTGGTCCTTCACTACTTAGATGGCATTTACTTGGCAGTTAAACTATGCAGCCTGGCCATTTTATACTGCTGTCACCACATGCCTTCACTAGTGGTGTCCCAAAAAGTCCTTTGCCTTAGTATCAGTGAAAATGCAATGAATGATTACTGTTTCAGGATTTCATCCAACTGAGATTTTGAGCAGATGTAAAAATATAAATTACTTCATGCTATGAGAAAATAGCAATACGAAATGAGAAACTACAGAAAAACCACAATGCATGAACATATGCTCTTTTCTGAGAATATACATACTACAATAAAACCATACCAAACATTAAAAAAATGAGTACCAGTAGCAACCCCTGAATTCCTCAACGTGTACAAATGTGTGATTTTATACTGTCAATAAAACCTATTTCATATGCAGATGTGTGAGCATTGTCTGCATAAAAATACTAAGGTAAACATTATGAAATCTGACAAAAATTCTAAGAGAATTTTAGAGACTTTTCCCCTTGTTTCTGTGACATGCTGTAGCGTACTGCTTACCTGCCTCCTTGCACCATTACCTTTCAAACTGAGTTGTGCAAATATCCACTCTTCCATGCCACCAGCGTGCGCGCTCACCCAGAATCAGTTTCACTGCTGGACTGAAACAGAATTACATTGCACAGCTTCAGACCAGCATTGCTGAATCCACTGTTCAACTTTGGCAGCAAAGCAATGGACTGGCCACGATGTCAGCCTCTATATGTAATAGTGGCTACGGAGATACTCAGTTAAACTCATGGCTTAGATCTAAAACAATAGTGACAACCAGCTAAAGTAAAACTTCACATATTTTAGACTTAAACAAATTTATTAATACCAAGCGTGTTTGGCATATTTTGTATTGCAGACACAGTAATGTGGCATTGTTGTTTATATCAAAAGGCAAATCATTCAAAGGCCTGTACTATAATGCAAAATTTTTTTATGTAGCTTTATAAGGAACTAATTTAAAGTATAGTTGTACTTTGAGAAAATCTTAAAAATTAAGCTTTCTTAGTAATTTTTTTTAATGACAACTTCTAAGGTTGTGTCAGAGGTGCTATTTTCTGCAGCAGCCAAAGATTCAAGCATTAGAAGAGTCAGGTTCCTGGGAACAGGGCTGTAATGGAAATACACTCTCTACAGATTAGACACAGTAAGAAAATTATATGCATGCTATCTAGTGAGTAATAAATTTACAAAATTCACTGTCCTACAGCTGATCTAAAAACCCAGATGAAGGTGTTTGTATGCTACTTCTGGAGTGTAAGTTGAACAACTCCAAGGGCTCTTAACCACGGCAGATCCCTAGGAAGCTGTTCAAAAACCTGAAAGCAGCTTCAGCACGAAACCCTCACGTTTGCCACACATATGGCCATATGCAATGTGCCTGCCTCTGGACTACTCCATGGGCCACTGATCTAAGAACTCTCCTGCTGGCAGGTCAGGCTCTTAGGTACTGATATTACACTCAATGTCCTTCAGTCACTAAGAAGCTAAACCGTGACTTGATCTCTCCCATGCAAGTTTTACATACACCTCCTGCAAAGCAAGTTGGACATCTGCCAAGCAGGTAACACCACAAAAGGTAACACCAAGAAACACATTACATATTTACATCCCTGCCTGTTACGATCTTATTCTTGTAAAGACTATTGCAAGTTTGATCCTGAATTTATAAAGACCACCATCCTGCCTCTAGAGACCCACGCTGTTATCCTGATCTGAAAAAGGACAGAAGGTCTTCATGATCCAGGATCCTTACCACCTCTGGAGAAATAAAATGAGAAGCTTCATTACCTTTGTAGAATGGAAACTGCAAGAGGAAAGAGGGAAAATAAAGGTGTGAAGATAACATTGTATTACGAACACAGTACTTTTGTAAGTGAAATTGTTATGGACTATAAACTCCTGGAAAATCAAATCTATGGGGAAAGAAAACTCAGATTAAAATGCATTAGATCTGGAGGAATGCTTCAGTCTACTTAGAGGAAAGAAGCCAAAATACTTGTTTTTCACTTCTTTTCAAATTTAAAGGGAAGAATAATATGAATTTTACTCAAGTGTACAATGATATTTTCTATTTCCATCTCAGGAAAGGCCCTCAATTATAATTTACATTGTTCATCTACACTGATTTTTAGCCAAGTGTAACTCTGACAATTAAAGAACTACTTCTAGTTGTTTATAACAATTATAGCACTGGCAATTCAGACAATGGAAATAGTTATGTATTATATTGTATTTCGTAATGTATTTCATGTAGGAATATATTGCTGATTGAAACATACACCTACTGCATTTCCATTTGTTTCCTGCGTAGAGAAACACTTTTATTCCTCTTTTTGCTTGTTAAACTAAATGCATATTTTGTATCTGATTACCATTTTTATGTACATGCCAATTATATAACTAGAATATAGCATGTATCATGTCTGTGGGATTATGCCAGATTTACTTGTTATTATTAGCCATGTAGAGTCAATCGCGCTTGTAAATTGCAAAGTTTCATGTTTCTTTTTTTCAAAGGGATAGCAAGTCTTACTAACTACTTGCCCAAAACATTGTAGATAATTGCATTTTCATTCTTCAGTGTTCCATTAAACATACAGCCGCCTAATTCACTTCTTCATTAGAAAGCTGTGCCAGAGGAGATGGTCTTTTTACATTTCTAGATAAAACTTTTTCATTACAGTTCTAAAAAACTCAGTAGGCTTTCTATGGATGAAAGCAATGCAAATTTCTTAGAGATGCTTCTTCATACTTAACTTGGATGGAAAAGCAGGGTGGCTGATGCACCAGTTTTGTCACTGAAATCAGCATATAAATATTCCTCTTACAAGGGAAGTATTACCAGACAAAAAAGGCTGGGAGTTCTTAGACTCTAAAAATGTAATTGTGAGGCAGTCTTGGAAAGTGTCAGTTTGGCAAGAATATACTCTCTGATGAAACATCTTCCTTATCTTTCATAGACTTGTCATGCAAATTTGAATTTACCCAGAGAAGATAGTGCCTACTGGTTCATAACTCAGCTTCCTGTCCAATATTCTTACTATAGATTACACTGGCAAGGTCCAGAAGTTAAATAGCGCTGATGTTCTCTGGAACTGCATCAAAAGTTTCTGAGGACTTGATCAAGGCCTTGGTCCGAGTCAATTCAGCATCTGAAATTAAATGTCATTAACTTCTTAATATTAAAAAATGCATTTTATATGCCATGCATCTTCAATTTCTGTATGTAAAAAAATGGGGCATAAGAAAATTTAGGCCGAATATTAAAAACATCCATCAATTTTAGATCAATGGGGAGAATTATCTATTTTGAAGCAACTATATAATTTTTGTGCAGTATTTAAACTGCTGGTTCAGTTATTTACAGAAATGAAGATGTTTTCTCATGAAAAGATGGTATATTCAGTGGATTTCCCCCAAGAAGAATCAATCTTTATTAGATTGGAGGATTGTTTGTCTTTTTTTTTAATAAAAAAACTTCATTAGCAGATGTCACATAATTAATTTTTTTTTCCCTCCAGAAAAAATGTTTGAATGCATTTCAGAGGAGGCAGGTAGAGGAAGAGTCAGAAGAATTTTAAAATGTAGAATATCATCTGGAACCAGAATACCTTTCATGTTCTAATGACAGAAAAATCAGATTAATACTACATTAGGTGCTATATTTAAAAATAAGTAAATTATGGCTTTTAAACCAATTTTTCTGCTTTTAGCAATTTTTTGAGCTGCCTGTTGTATTTTGTTCTTAATGCTGTACTTCTTTTGATTCATCAGGATCGGCTTTTATTTACATTGTCTGTCTTGTTTGCATTTATCCACTGTCTTAGAAGGGACTTATGTAACTGGGAACTTCTGTTCTGACAGTGCTGGCGAGGTCACTCTTCAATTTATTTCTTCAGTCCTCCACTTTGATGCATTTTGGTTCTTGAAATCATTTTATCCTTACCACCTCACATTACATTAGGTCCAAACCTTCTATTCCTATTTACTCAGTTCTTAAATTCATTCTCTCCTCTCCAGAGGTATTTGTTCTCACTGCACGCTTTACTTACACACATACCGGTATTTCTTATATACTGAGCTGTGAGACAATTTACTTTCAGTAGTCTAATGTTTGCAGTATCTGACCATGTTATAAACCAGTTTTAGGAATGGCTGCAGCTATCATGAAGGAGAGAAGAGCTGAGGTGACACACGCAATCCTCACACTGCAGCACCCCCCACTCTCTGACTAGCATTCCATAGATGTATCAGAATGACAGTAATTTGAGGGTTAGGATCTGCTCAAATACTGCTTTTCTCTCTAGAGACCCTCAGACCTCCCTTGAACCAGGACATCAGGCCCACTAAACCATCACTTTTGTTTTAACGTAAATCCCGCAGGGAAGGGCCCTGCTCGCTGGCGCCCCCGACCACCACCAGCCCGTGACGGAGCGTGAGGGAAGGCCAGGCCTGAGGGGTGGTAGGGGACCCTCCCCAGGCCGCTCACTTATGGGCGCCAGTCTCTCCAGTACCTTCCATTTTTGTTTTCCTCCAAAGGCGGGGACCGGCGAGAAGTGCGGCCCCTCAGGGAGGCGGGCGGACCGGGGCGGGGCAGCCCGCCGGGGCGGTGCCGTTTCCCGCGCTCCGGAGCCGCCTGGCGCATGCGCGTTCCCTGTCATAAAGTCACGCGCGCGCGGTGAGAGCGGGCAGTGGTGGGAGCGGCGCGGGCGCGGTGAGTGGCGGCGGCGGCGGGCGGGCCTGGCTTGGTCTGGCCTGAGGGGAGCGGCGCTGCCCGGCGCTGTTCTGTCCCCGCTGGCAGCCGCAACTTCGGAGGGCTCCGTCCCCTCAGCAGGTCTCGGGGCGGGCGGGCGGCGGCGGTTCGCGGCCCTCAGCCAGGGTGCGGGTCTGTTGGGGGAAACTCGCGTGTCCCTTCCTTGACCGCGTCCCCGCGGTCTTAAACGGTTTCTCCGCCTGTCCCGGAGCTGCCGGGAGTACAGCCGAGGGGCTTCTCTTTTGTGTGCCTCGCGGCGCGTCTTGAAAGTCCGGTTTGAGCCGGTTTAACGGGCAGCGGGGGGAAATTGTGCCCTACTGTAGTGACTCTGGGGGAAAGCAGGGCAAAGCGTTTGTCCCTTTTCCCGCCAGCCCCTGCTGCAACAGAAACGGTTCAGTTCTGCTTGCTGTTTGGGTTTTTTTGTGGTTTTTTTTTTTTAGTTATGATTTTTTGTCTTCTGTAGTGCATAGCTGTCTTTTTTACGGAAAAGGCAGGGGAGCTTCATTATTTCAGAATACCTGACTTTAGCTTGTGGCAAGCGCTGCTGGCGATTGAATACAGTGTTGTGGGTTGGAACTCGGTGGTTCCGAGATTGTGGTCTGTGAAATACCCGGGATTTGTGTGGGAACTTCCAGGTTGTTTTGGGGTGATTTGTGTTAGGGCTGCCACAAGCGCAGCAGCGCTGAGAAGCTCAGAACAGGAACAGCTGGGTCTGGCTTTGGGGCTGCTCTTAAATTAAAAATAAAATAAAAAAAGAAAAGAAACAAACAAAACAAAAACAGACCTCTGATTTGGGAGGATAAAAATACGGGCTGGCCTATCGTCTTTGGAGGGTCTAAATGAGCTAGTGGGTTTTTGTTACTTTCTATTCTGTGTTCTTCCACGGTGTGTGGTGCTTAAATGGAGGAAGCCCACAGCAATGTAAATCACTTTGCAGGTGTTCTTCCAGCCAGGTATTTCCTATCGAGTTAGAACTCAATAAACACGTGGCAGGTTCTCAGCTTGGAATGGATGGGAATGTTGCCCTGGAATCAAGTGATGCGGTGAAATGGGGAGTTTAATTTTTTTCATACCTGTTGAATGAGGTATATTACCTGTATTTAAAAAAAAGGGTAATCGGTTAGTCACAGAATCATTTAGGTTGGAAAAGACTTTCAAGCTCAAGAGATCAAGGGCAACCGTTAACTCAGGACTGCCAAGTCACTTCTATGATTAATACCCAGCGTTTGTTCATGAAATTGTCAAGATGGGTGTATGTTTAATAAAGATAACTGCGAAAGTAAAAAGTAGCTCTTTCCCAGATACTAGTTCTGTTTTGCAAGTTTTGGTAAAAATATTTTTGTCTTAAAAAGATTATTTTAAAGAAGTGTGTGATCCTTCTTACCTGCCCCCTGCCTCTACCAACTGTATTCTAAGTTAAACTTGAGGAATTATCTTGCATTTAGAAGCTGTTGAAGAGTCAGACAAGTTATAGACAAGGTGAATGGTACTATATAAATTCCTTCTCTCATGCTAAATATATACGCAAGCCCATGCACATATGGTTCTGATGGATGTTTATCTAAATTGCCCTTAAAAACACCTGTGAAGGAGATCCCAGATATCCTCTAATCCTCTAGGTAATTCAGTCACAGCTACCATATTATTTATGTTTTTTCTGACTGAATCTTCATAAGGAATGTGAGGTTCTTAGGATGCTTCTTCAAGATTTATGAAAAGCCTGCAAACTGATCAAAACAGTAAGCATGTTTGCATTGGACATCCTGACTCTGTCAGCTGCTCATGTTTAAACTGTTCAGACAGCTCTTGTGTGTCAAGCCCACCGCAAAGGATCATCTTTTCACTTACTGTGCATGTACTATTTGGGTGGCTTGTGTATTAAATTTGATGTGAAGAGCAGTATGCTTAGTGCGTAGGCTCAGATAATCTAGGGTGTACTGAATCTATTGCTTGTATTCTGGCTAATATGTGTATGAATTATAAAATACAACTCTCACGTTTTTAGAAATATTACTGGTTTTCAGTAATTTCTAGTATTGGTTTGTGATCAGGTCAGTAATGAACTGTAAAGATCTAACATCAGCTATGTGTGAAATTGTAAATAACAGTTGTGAAAAGCTGCCACATTCTAGGACTGAATTTAGTGTGTTGTTTATGTGGAATTTAATAGGCACTCTCCTGTGCTCTAAATGTTTTGCCTTCATGTATGTTCAGCTGTTTCATTAAGGTGCAGAGGTGTGATACCTTCAAATTATTGATAACACTTTTTTGTCTGTTTTATTGCTGTTATGATTTTTTTTTTTCTTGAGCATGTTGAAGATAATTCTGTGAGAATCTGATATGTTGTTATTACAGAATTTTGAAGAGGCTCCATTTGCTGTCACACATTGGAAACTACAATAATCTTTTCTTGTTTTCCTGTTTTGGTAGGGCCATACAGCCAGTGGTTGCTTCTCCTGCGGGATTCATCATGATAACTCCAGCTTTTGAACTTAGCCAGGATCCGGATTTTCTTACAATAATAATCAAAGTACCTTATGCTAGACCTTCAGAGTTTGATGTGCATGTTGAAGGAGAAGATTTTAAGTTTTATGTTAAGCCGTACTTTCTCAGGCAAGTAGTGGAAGAATAAAAAACCCCAAAAAAACAACAAACCCTTCATAAAATAGATAAGTCAGTAGAATGAACCTCATTTTGGTCTTTTCAGAATGCTTCTCATCCGCAGCTTTTACACTGCGGTCTGCAGAAAGCCTGTTTCATGCAAAGAATTGCTTTTATGGATCTGGCCTCTTTGTTTCTAGTCATTAAAATCACATTAAAGGCAGTTTAAAGAAATACTTTTATATTTACAATAGATTGTTAATTGTAAAATGGAAAGACAATTCTCTGGATATATGTGCGCCTTTTCCCTGTTGAGAGCCAGATACAGTATATTTGGAAAAGAATGGGTTTTGATACATTGGTAATAACATTAAGGGAGCAAAGTCATGTGGGTGGAGACAGTAGGAAATGAGGTTCTGCGCTGTATCTTTTCTCTATTTAGCAAGTTTCCTACTATGTAGAAAAGGAAGAGACAATCTCAGTGTATAAGTGTTAAAGAGAACCTTTGGTGTGTAAGAGCTGATGAGCTATTAACCTTACTTATTTTCTGTTCCCTGTATTCTTGCATATGCTTCCCTAATATGCATTAGTAGACCAACCACAAGGGGTTTTAGTGAACTGATAGAAGGCAGTGACTTAGGTGTTCTGAATAAGCAATACAATAACTTTGGATGAGTTCTCATATTCTATCACTGTGGGTTAGCTTACAGTTCTTAAATTGCAGAGCCTTCCAAGTGTTGTATATAGTGCCAAGGGTGTCATGTCTGTGGTGGCTGTGACCTCATCCAAGCTGGGAAACCAGGACGCACAAGTTTTCTCTTATTTCGGTGCTGATCTCTTCTGTCAATAGTTAGGGAAAAAGATTTTGAAGTACATGGGAATTCAGCTGCATGTCTCCCATTACTATTGGAAGGAGTCATGTGGTTAAGTCCTTTGTGCTGCTTTTGGAATGTGCCTTACATTTTTATAGACTGAGATGTAAAGTTACAGAATTAGTCATTCAATGGGGTGCCTCATTTTTTGACCACAGGTTGACACTTCCTGGAAGAGTTGTAGAAGATGGCAGAGAAAAAGCATCTTATAATACAGACAAAGGTATTAGTTAATGTTATTAGTATATGTGTCATTTATGAATTACTGGAAAGTTAGTAGCATTTTTCTTTGCTGCACTGGAATTGCATAGAACTTCAGTGAAGTATATGATACCATAAATGTCAAGTTTCTCCTATGTTATGTAATGTAAAAAAAATCTCGCGCAGGATTTATTGTATGTATTTAGGCCATCCTTAAGCACAAAGGATGTTTTCAGAGCTGTCCTAATAATGAAAACAAAAGGTACAAGTCCTCTTTGAGCCCTGTGGGGGCTAGATGTGTTACTGTATGAAGTTTGTTAGTCCAGTAAATCTACAAAGAAGTTGGGTAGCACTGAGTGGAAATGAGAGAATTCTGAGGCAGTCTCTTGGCTACCTCTTAGGACAGAAGACATTAGCCTTTATTCACACCTTAAAGTGGAAGATATTTCTGGAATAAAATATATACCTTCTGGAATTAATGTATTCATTATTCATAAAATAACACAATGATAAAACCTATAGTTGGTACTTGCAAAGCCTTTATTATGTGCTTGACTTAAGACATTCAGATTGTTGAATGTAGTTTCCTATGATCTTCTTTTGATTGCTTGATTGGTGGAAGGATTAGAAATGAAATAAAGCTTGTATTCTGTTAGTTTGTGCTTATACAATGTGAGTCAAGAGACTACAGCTGGTTAAATATTCTTTTTCATTCTTTATTATTAGAATCTTTTATTTCTGAGAAGTTTGTGAAGTAAGGTTAAAAATGTGCCACAGAAGTTGATGCATAACAACATGCTACCTGCACGTGACCCAGTTTCTGTGAGCTTATTTCATCAGAGGGAAAAGGCTTTTTTTTTTTTCTGGGATATTTTAATGTAATAATTGTATTTTGACTTGTCTTTAAGGAACTTTTATGCTTCGGTTACCTAAGGAGATTCCTGGTCAATATTTTGAGGGACTGGACATGCTGACGTCTCTTTTAGCACCGAAGAAATTAAGAACAGCAAAACATTTAGTGGAAGAGATAGGTATGACAAAAAAAAATTTGTCTATCCTAGTGGTACAACTATGTAATGAAACAGTTGCAGATCTTCATAGTGATATATGTAGAAAAATAAATCACTTCAGTTATTGTCTAGTCCAAGGTACAGGAACGGTGTGAATGAATCTGAAAGTATGGATGAGCATAGAACTAAATGTGTTGTAGGTTATATACATATCATCTTTCTAGGCATAGTTATGTTTACATTTTTCAAAGATATGCCCAAGATGCTAATCCTCTGTAGATCTCTGTGCCCCTCTAGTGGCTGCATAATGCACACACATTTGACTCTTCTGCTTCCTACAAGCTAATACAACTGGACTTTCAGCAAAAATGGTAGAAGCTAATTAAAACTGCAGATTCCAGTGGATGACTTGCTTAACATCAGTATTTAACAGACAAAAATGTTTGACTACCTGTGTTAAATTTTTTAATATCTGTCCTAAATTATTGATAATGTCATTTTACTCCCGTCAGCGTTCTCTTAGTAGAAATTCTGATCTTGTTGAAATCAGTGGAACAATTTTTTCAGTCTTTGAGGGAGTATACGTAAAAATTTAGTGTTCCTGGTTCTCATTTTTGAAAGTAGGAGAACCGGGAGCAGGACTGATGGATTACTGATGGAAGCATTTGCCTGTATGACCCAATGTTGTCTAAGACTTCTTAAAAGATACACTACAATGAGTAAGGCTTATTGTGTTATCAGTGTTTGCTGTTCTATTATATCATATATATTTTCTATGTAATAATTATTTTTCTCTGACCATGCAATATATAAAGGTGCCTCTGCTGAGTTGTCTGAGGAGGAAGAGGAGGAGGAAGAAGAATTTGACTGGGAAATAGAGCAGACCCCTTACAAAGAAAACAGAGAAAACACTCTACCAGTACAGTACTGTTATGGATTTGGGAATTTGCGGTCAGGGGTGTTCCAGCGTCTGCAGGTAGATGCGTGTTTGTCCTATCATAGAAGTTCTGGGTAACTTTCATGTTAGGTGGGCTTCCTGGCTCATTTTGTAGTCGAGAGGGCATCATTAGGTAACTGTTTTCCATTAGCATGTTCTGTAACGGAGAGTATTCTGCTTTTGCCTGTGGTAGTACAGACAAATCCTTGTTCTTGCAGAGGTAGCAGGTGGTTGAGACAGTTAATTTTAATTTTGTAGCAGAGTCAACAGGCTGATCTGTTTCTACAATGATTGCAGTGTTGGAGGAAAGGGTTGAGTGGGGTCTTTAGTACAAATGGCCTCTGCAAGTGGGCTGCTCTCATCAACATAGTTCAGCTATCCTGTGAAGACACAGAGAAAAAGGCCTGTATGAAGTAGGCCATGTGCCAGGTGAATAGTTCTGGCAAGCTGCAAACAGTCCACAGGCTATTAACAGTGTGCTGTTAACACTTCTGCTCTATATTTCTTAGTCTTCTATTCAGACTTGAAACATGCTTAACATTGATGTATATTTCAAATGCCATGAATTTTAATTTATTTTTGAATTACAAAGAAATCAGACAATTAAAAAAAGCCTAAAACCCACAAAAAGCTGGCTAATCTATAGGTCCTGTTATCGTTGCGGCACTACATTTTTTTTATTGTGAAATGGCAATTACATTGTTGTACTTTTTTAGACTTTATATTCTCATAAGGCAGTAACTTTTGAAGTGTGTACTTCTCAAGATGTCTGCCCACCTGTTATCTGAGATTTACTAGGGTTATGCTGATGCACTGAAATTTGCTTTTGTGGATTACTTTGTAGGGTAGGAGCTTTGAAATGCAGTTACTTTGCTTTTGTGCATTCAGCAGCTTCTTTAATTCACAAATAGATTGAAGCTAATTTGCAAACTGCACCATGCTAGGTAGTATAGTAATACAGTATACACAACTTTTAATAGTAGGTGGTAATTTAATTTTTTGTAGTGTTCTTAGAGCAATTTAAGTTGTAGCTGTTAAAAGCAATTATGTAACTCTAACTCGTAATTGCATAAATGGTATTTTCGGAGTTTGGAGCAGAATGATAGCAGAAGCTATTCAGGAGAAAGTATGTACGTTCTGTTAGAGTATATACACTGGTTTATTACTGTGAAATTAATCAAGAAGTATATTTCCCATCAGCATTAATGTACTACCACTTAATGATGCGTAGAAGGGCAATGCAGTTGTCCATTAATTAATGTATGACCACTTCAGAGTGTGAGAATCTCAAAAGTCATAGGAACCATAGCTATGATTTTTACCTTGTCTTTGTGGTTGTTTGCTTTCGTTAAAGATTGCGAATTTTATCATAATGCAAAATAATGTGCCTGTCTTATGATAAAACAACCTGAATAGGCTTCATAATGTCATGGAATTCTAAGGAGCTTCAAATAATTGAATTTCCTTGGAATTTTTATGCTTTATTTGCACAATGGATCCTGAATTTGGAGGATTTGAAAGGGAGACTGAAGAGCATCTAGGGATTTCAGTGTAATGCTGATGAGCGTCCTTCCTAAACTCTTATTAAATAAATCTTGCTTGTTATACCTGTGGCTCGGTCCTATAATTTTAATTGCATTTACAGGATGAATTCAGTGATGTTATTGATATCAAGGATCCAGACCAAACTCCTGTAGATGAACGTAGGGAGAAACGCCTGGCAGCTGAGGCTGCCAAGTTTGACTCTGATCATTACCTGTGAGTATTGAATACATTCACTTTTTCTTTTCATAAATGATTGGTTTTGAGATCGCTTTCAGAAGAAACAGCTTTACTTTTTATTTGCCTGTTTCTTTGTCTCATCACAGCAGGCCATAACAGGGTATTCTTAAGTGTGATACTGAACAAGATACTGCTCGTATGTTTGGGGGTAAATCGACTGTTTAATTACCGCTTGTCTGTGTTCAAGCGGTGCTATGAACTGTTGAAGGTTGTTTTGTAGTTCATCTGTTCAGCAGTTGAGTAGCCAGTGTCTGCCAGCATATTGGCTTGTAGAAGTCTGGACTTTGTCTTGCTGTGTGAAACAAGGATTAATGAACTGTCCTGGTTTGAGGAAGAAAATTTGAATTTTGAAGTTACGAAGATTTTGTCTAGGCCACTGTGGTTTTTGCCTCCCATCATGTGAAACCCATTTTATAGCAGAACAAATGAAAATTTCAAACCAAGACTTTGTGTTTCTTTGTGCTTTTTTGTGCCTTCTACATTCTATGTAATGAAGGTGGAAATCATTCTTTGTACATTTCAAGTTGGGAGTATTTCAGGTCAAGTTAGGTTCAGAAATTTCCATAAAGTAAATTGAAGCCATGAGATCTGTCAATATACAGTAATAGCTGCAAGATTGATTTGGTGGGACAAGAGTGTAGTTCCCAGTAGGGATAATTAGTACTTCCGGTGTGTTTTGTTCAGCGTGAGGTAGGCTTAACCCATTTTGAGTTGTTTCAGAAGATGTCTTTGCAAACTTGGCCTTTTTCCCCAGGCAGGTGTTTTAGAGGCAGCTGTATGTCTGTGTGGCACATAAAAATTAGAAATACTTTCTTGAAACTTAAGTTGGAAGCACATTTCACTAGACTATAATGTGATGCAAATTACAGTAATTGTAAATTTGCATCTTGGACCTGGTGTTGTGGCCTGGTAGGTGAGCTGCAGACAGTTTAGTTTAATGGCTCTGTTTTAGTTGCTTCGGAACAGATGATACCAACCTTCAACAAAAATTGTTTTCTTGTGTACCCTGTTAAGGACAACTCTGGGAGAAATGATGGCAGACCAGTGTTCTGTGGCTTTTGAGAGAAATGTATGCTGGCTGATATCTTCTAAGTTACTTCATGAAGACACTGAAGGAAGGCAACAAAAAAATCTGTCAGTGTGAGAGTAAAGCAAATTACATTCTGTGTTCAGTAGATTGGGCAGGTTTTGTATTGTGATTAAGAATGTATTAAATTTCTGTGTGTTTTTCAACTCTCACTATTTATACTATTGTTTGGTGTGAAGAAAAGGCTGAAATGGTAAGAGGAGGCTTAGAAATTGAATCCTTTAGTATAAATCCTCCCAGAACTACTATATTGAGACTTTTACCACAGCGGCTGAGATGAAGGTAATTTCGCTTCCAGAATTTATGTATAACTCTTCCTTTTTCCACCTTGCTAAAGCATGCCCTTATTTACCTGAAAGTCCATCCCCATGCCTACTTTATCGTTGTCCTTCAGCTGCATTCTGTGCCTTCCCAAAGCATACAGGCTTTTGAAGTGGGAGAGCTTCCCAGTAAAATCAAGTTTGCTGCTAGTGATACTGTCTGAGAAGTCTTCTCTTTGGAATGGTTTCCTTCAGATACATCCAAAACAAATCTGGTTTCTTCACCTTCATGTCATGCTGCAAACTCCATGATTTCCTAGGCTTCTGGGTGGCTTAGGGAAGGTGGAAAAAGTAAGGAAAGGGTACTGTAAGATAAGAGAATATTGTTTCTGCTTTTATTATTTTCTGGTTTTGAGTCAAAGAACGTATTTCTAACGTATGGAAAATGTCCTGGAGCTAGGTCAGGTGTACTTAATGTATGGCTTAAAATATACCCACATACACTATAAACTGAAATAAATAGCATATGACTTTTTTTTCTTTGTATTGTTTTTTTTTTTCCCCCCAGAGCTGATTTGTTTGAAGATGAAGCTCTTCAGCATGTTTTAAAGTACAAACCATGGTGGGTTGATGCTCATAAAAAAATGACAGCCTTGCAGGGGGAAAGCAGTCAGGAGCATAACACTCATAAATTTGGTGAGAACATATATATTTACATATATACACACACAAAAAACCACTTGTTGCTTGAATGGTACTTGTTGTGATGCCAGTTATGTTCTAGGTGGTTGTTCTTACAGGAATAAGGATGCTTTTACCCTAAAATTTGCAGTCTTAACCATTTTTCATAGAGGAATATTCTGTTACTTCTCCTGTCTGCAAAGATTTTTTTTTTTTTTTTCTGAGGACTGGTTATATACTGAAATCTTTGAGACAGTTGTGTGTGGAGCAGTTGACAGTATATTGTAAAGTGGTCATTTAATCTTAAGCATTTATCTGTTAATTACGTAGCGTAGTGTGTGATCTTTGGTTTTTGTCTGCGTAACAAATTTTGGAGTTACCTGGTCATTAAGACCATTCTAGAACTTCGGGCATCAATGAAGGAAGTTTACTTTCAAGGGCATGTTGTAATCTTTAGGATCTCAAAGTTGCTGCTAGTGTCAGTAAGTCATGGCATCTGAAATCAAATCAAACCTATCTTTGTGTAGTGGTTGTATTGGCTAGAAAAGGAGTCCTTTGTTCCTGGTGCATCTCTCTCCCTTTTTTTTTTTTCCTCCCAGATTTTTTGAGTAACTGTTCTCCCTTTCCTAGTTGTACTTTCAATGGGAAAAATGGTTAAAACTGTTTTTTGTGCCCACTTCCAAATATGGTGCTGACACTTTACAGCAGCTCTTCCAAGGATCAGCTGTGGAAGATGGTGCTATTTCTGATGAGCATGTCTTCTGCAGGATGCTTTATTTACACAGTGCCACAGAAGCATTTAATGGTATTTATTATTCTGCTATTACTTTCATGGGTCTTGGACTTTTTTTTTTTGAAAGGAAGTCTTTTTCTCCTTTTAGAAACGAGAAGGGATGGGCTTAGGTTTAGTAGATGACTTCGTAATATAGTACTAGTAAGAGATAACTTATGGTACGCAGAGATCTGTATGCAGTGATTGCAGAGAGCATTGCAAGTTACTATTATGTGTATTCTTTTTTTGTCCTTTGTTAATTTCCTACATAGTATGAAAATCCAATATTACTAAAATAGATATTGATAATCCCTTCACCAGAGGTTACTAACAAATATTAGTGCACTCGTAATACCTTTCACATCTCCTACAGGAGAACAAAAATGGAATTAGTGTAAGTGTTGCATATTTTACTGTGAATATAATCTGATCTTCATTATTGGTCTCTTTTCAGCCTCTGAAGTCAGAAATTCTTAATTACATGTATCATAAGCATTTGATTTTAAAAAGCATTGGTCAAAGGTGCAAGAGGCTTGAAAAGAGAATAATGAGGGGTTCTGTTGCTTGTTTTTATCCATTCACTCCTTAGTAAATGAAACAAGCTAATGTTTGCCTGTGTTAAGGAGCATAAAGAAAGTCAATAACTGCTGGATGATTTCGTTTGATAAAGAATGTTTTTACTCCAAATTGAAATTCTGAAGAAAACCCAAATATATGTTGCTGGGTTTTAGGGGCAACAACAGACAAACTCCTGGAAAGCCTGGCAGGTTTGCTGCAAACTTAAGTTATGCAGAAAGTGGGGCTACGTAAATGATTTTTCTCTAAGCCATTTGTTATGAAACATATTTAATAAGAATGATCAAAAAATTCAGCCTGACCTTCATATGGCTGAGTGAGGAGGCTCATGTAGTTTTCTATATCTTGAGGCAGTGTAAGTAATGTAAGAGGCTGTCTGGGTTAAGTTAATGACAACGACTCACCCTTTCCCCTAGAAAGACCTTTGTTCTGGTAGTTTTGTTAGTGCTGTTTGACTGGCAACAGGGACTGGGGATGGCAAGTGGCTGAAGATCTGAAACCACTGGGGGTTCTTTAACCTGTGTGAGTTGTGGTGAAAGAAACCACCGTCAGAGGGAGTATGGGTTCTACTTGAAGATCTTTTATGAATGGAAATGCAAAAGGGCAGGATATGGGTCCAGGCTGTTGGACCTGGAATCTGATCATCAATAGGATGAGTTCCCTGTGGTTTTACATTGCTTTTGTGCTTTATCCAATCAAAGGGATGATGCAGCTAATCTGAGTTACAGATTGAGGAATTTTTACAAGCTGAATGCAATTTGACTGCGTATCTGCATTAATGTATATTCCAGTATGCATGCTTAGCAAATGGAAGTGACATAGAAAAGGCACATAAAAGAAAGATGGACTGTGCTAGGTGAAGGACCTTCTTTACTACTTGAGGATTTCTATGTTATTTCCACTAGAACTGGGTAGAATTCTGACTGCATTAAGCCAAGGTGTGGTATACAGCTAGAAAGATAAGTAGGCTGTTGTTGGTACTAGAGTGTGCTTGTAGTAAGAAGCCTTTGAACACTAGTGCTTAGCTATAAAAAGCTAAAGCGTATTTGAGCACAGAAGCTTTAGGGGTACAAATAAATGTTAAATGTGTTGCGGTATGTTTCAGGGTGTTTTATGAAGTGATGTGCAGTGATTCTTTGAGCCTGTGTGTGCATGTATCCTGCTGCAGCTAGGTGTATTTTAATATATTGTAAAAATATTATTGTAATGTTATTATAATGTTATAAAAATCTGATACTAATTTCCCCTGTTCGCTTTTGAACCTGTTTAAGGGCATGAAGGAGGAGGGATTGAAACCTTCATGCAGTTTCTTTTCATTGTTTATGTAAAAGAGGCATAAAACAAACAGTACCCAGATTTTGTACTGTTCCTGAGTTCCAAATTCATGTCTTGTGCTAAGGAAAGCATCAGAAGTAAGGTCACTTGCATCATCTTCCATGATGAGGACTTCTGAATATGCAGCTTGTAAATAGACTTCAAATATTGGGGTGTCTAAAATGTGTACAACTAGTGGTAGGTAGACTGCCATGACCAGTTTGCAGAAACGCTTGTCTGTCCTGTTTGAAGAAAAGTGATATTCTTGATTAAACCTGTGCTGTCCAAAGCTGTTACACAAGAATATAGAAACAGAGAGATGGAGTGGAAGTTCCAAGATGTCCGATGTGCAGCAGCTTGTACTGGAGAAGTCTGCTACCCTCAAACATGACATGGTGTATCCTTCTAGAGGGTTGTTAATGGAAGGTAGATGACTGGTAAGACAAGAAGGTAGGAATGGTAATGCTAAAGCTGATGGTACATTACAGTACAGGCTACCACAGTATTGGGGTGTTGGCATTAGAATTTGACACCTGGTACCATTAGAGTCCCTGTGTTTTGTGCTCTGTTACTGCTGTCGTTAGGGAGGTTCCCACCTACGTGGCGGTGTCTGGAATCGGGAATGTCACTGGGAACTGACTCCTCAAGTTACCACATGGGAAGGTGAGCATTTCACTGTGTATTGTCTCTTTTTGCCTTTTGAGGGTTTTTTGTTCGTTTTCCTCCAAGGCTGGTCAGCCACCAGGCAGCTAAGATGATTGCTTTTGCAGTATGGTTCAGGAACAGAAGAAATACTAGAGAACAGGTTTCACTGTCATGTTTGTATCAAAATACCATTTTTGGAGTGGTCACTTTCTAAAGCTGAAAGGCCCAGTTTTTGTTCACACTTAAAATATCTAATGCAAGTCTAGTGATACTCCGTAAAGCCTAACTAATTACACGGACTTTTCCCATGAGGGATTAAAACTTCTGGAAAGCTCAATTGCTGCTGCTGAAGTTTACATTAGAGTCTTGCTTCTCCAGATTCCAGATGAAAGGTTTTGTGTTTTGTAACAATCACATTCAACTTAGTTAAAAATTAATTTTTATTCTACTTCAAATTGCTCTTTGCTGGCTTATGTCCTCCTTTGTTTGGTGTTGCCAATTCCTTAATTTACAGGGATAGAAGTACACATTTAAAAACTTAACTAAAATATTATGCTACAATATTAACATGTAAAAAAAAAAAGTTGGGGGGGGGGAGTGGGTGAGATGAGTTCTGCTCGGTTGTTTTCCTTCGAGATAGCTGTGGAATTGAAGACTTGGCTTGACAGACCATAAGCCAAGGCTCTGCTTTCACTGGAAGGCCAGACCATCTGATTATCAGAGGCCCTTCCTGACCTATACTTCCTGTAATTTTCTGAGTCTGACCACTGAGTTGGGGATCTATCTAGATAGCACATTTGATCTAAGTTCTCCTAACACATTTAGAATTTCAAGTGTCATGATAGTCTTGAGATACAGATCTTACGCTGGCTTGATTTAAGTGATATGATCAGCAGCATAAAATATCAGTAAGACCAGAACAAAACACTCTCTAGCTGTCAGACCTCATCCTCCCCTTTAGAGGTTAAGCTGTATTTCATTGACTGAAGGCAATTTGAAAAAAGTTTATTTTAACATTATTAAAAAGTAAGCGTAATCTCTGTAGTCTCATCTGTCAGTAACTTTGTATGTGTGATTAGTTTCTCTGGTACCTTTAGACATATGTTAATACACAGTTAAACATGATTTTGGCACTGACAAATATAGAAAACTTTTTAAAATCAAACTTAAGGAAAACTTGCAAATGTAGTACTTGATAAGTAGCAGATACTGCATTGCATTAGATTAATTGTTGTACAAATTGTTAGATGGAACATTGGTAACAATGGTGCAAAAGTGTACTGGCAATATAACAGAAAATGTAATTACAATTTTACTTGTTCTCTTAATCTTATGTACTTTTGAATTGGGAAAACAAAAGTAGGTGGTGTTTCTGACATGTTAATAATGAGTTTCAGGCCTGGATAATTTATTATTCAAAAACTTCAAGGAATGCATCGATATTTGTGTAATTGAAGTATTCTCTCCAGAGGGAGAAATCTTACTTAGAACACCTGGCACTTTGCAGTGAGTTAATGAACATCTTGTACCACTTACCTTTGGGAACTATCTAGTCTGTCTTGTTTGCTGTTGTCTAGTAGACTTACAATTTCTGTGTTTATGGTCCAGTTGTATATGTTATGATGCTTCAGAGACTTGGAATTTTAGCAAAAGAAAACTCTTATGTTTCATGAACTTCAGTAAGAGTTTCTTTGCTTTCTGCTTAGAAGTATGGCTAACATTTATGTATTCCTCTAGAATGTGGATTTTAGAGAATCTAACAAATACTACTTAGTAAAACTTTCAGAAGTGAATTTTTTGTTTTGTGTTGGACTGCATCTTATCTCTGAAGAAAGATGTTTAATTTTGATCAGCTATGAGGCAGAAGCAAACATCAGGTTGTGGTTGCTGATTAAGGAGAATGGATTCTCAGAGGTGGGCCAGTACTTGAATATACTGAGTTTCTGAAGGAGAGCAGCTGCATTCCTGGTACATGTGCATCTTGGCTGTGAACTGTAGCAAGCACATTGAGGTAGGCCTAGAACTATGAGTGCTGGCATAACTATTTAACAGGTGTTCTGTCTGTGATAGATTCTCACGTGCTTTGAAGGAATTATTTAGCTTCTTTGTAATAAAAATCTTTATTACTGTAATTATCAGAAGTGATCTTAACTTTTATGAATGTAATCTGCTGTAGTGGTCTTTGCTAACAAACTTTTAGCTGTTTGCTTTTCAGAATTTCTTTTCCATCTTTAGCTGTAGTTTCAGCTCTCTTTTGTGCTTCTCTTGCAGGGTGAAACTGCTATTTGCGTATTACTTAACAATAACTTGTGTTGTACTCCAGGAGAGGGTTTTCTAGTGGAAGCTAGCTGAAATTGGAAATGCCTTTTTAATTTCCAGTTGGACCTTCTAACTGTAAACACCCTGTTGTGATACCTCATTAAACCCACCCTACTAAGTAGGGTAGGTTTTTAAGTAGCAACTTAAAAAGCAGGTTTATGTTAGGTTTTTCAGAAACTGTTTTTTTTTTTTTTTTCAAATGTGCTACAAGGTTGCATGTATGGGTTTCAGGTTAATTTTAATATGAATGATGGAGGTGACTCAAGAATCAATGCGATTTAAGAGCTTTGTAAAGAAATTTGCTGATAGACTGTAGATAGATCATCTGTATTAGTCATTTAAGGGGTGATGCTAAACTGTGTTGTATTAACAGAAAAACAGTTAGAACTGCCTTGGTCTGGCTAAATTGTCACTTTGTTATGAGATCATAGCAAGTGGAAGAGATTGGCTTTCTCCAGAGGGTATAAAAGCAGGAATTTCTTTTTGTGGGGCCTTGGATATAAATGGAGGCTTGCTTCAGAGCAATATTCAAGGAACTGTCAGTGAGTTACAAAGGCTGACTTCCCAGCTGCTTGTCTGACCGCAAGGACTCTCTGGGTGCTCTCTCAAGGGGTTATGAACATAGTAATGCTTAGTCAGTATCACGCCCTCATCTTAGTGTAAACTATTAATTGTTTTAAAAAGTTTGTAATTCTTGCCTACAGCTTTTCTCTGTCCCTGGGTAAATATGCCAGAACATAGTGATTCAAAAAAGGGGTGATAAAAGAATAAATGAAGAGAGATTTTTGGTATTTGTTAACATCTTGGTTTTGGTTCCCCCTCCCCTTCCCCTACAAAAAAATAATTAAAATTCAGTGAGTTAAGGGGTGCATCATATATCTATCCTGGCACTTAGGGTTTATTTTGAAAGTGTAACAAGAGTGCTGCATTAGGTTTGTTTCTGTCCTCAGAGAAGTCTCCTTCAATGAGTAGTATTTTAAACACAGTTCCAGTGTAATTGGTGCTTGAACAAATCATGGGATTGGACGTTCTCAGTACAGCAGAGCATTAGCTGTCAAGCTAGTAGTATTTCCTGTGGTGTGACCAAAATGTGTGCACTGCATCTATCCTATTCAGTAAACTGGAGCCTGTTGACATGAAATGCCTGTGCTTTGTGCAGCCTGGATGAAAATCTTTTAGCTCTGGTTTCTGGCTGTTTTAACTGTACTAAATGGCTTCTTGATTTACTTCGAATTTGTAGAGATGGCTTCTAGTGGGCTATCTTCTTAATCTCTACTGTTACTTCAAGGCAATTCTGCCACACTTTCTGAAGGCTTTTAAGTGCCCTTCAGAAGGATTACCATTCAATATTCAGTCTAAGTTATCCACATCTGTACCACTGTTTCTTGGAGAAATACTTTGATGGATTGTCACAGTATGCCTGCAGTGTTGTTGTCTTCATTATGTATTCCAAAGAGCAAGTAGTGGGTGAGAAGACTCTTTGGGTTGGCTCAGTGTAACCATTCTTAAGTAAATGAGGTACACTGAAGATAAAAAGAAGCAAAATATGATGGGCACTGATGTGGATACCGTAGCTCTGTGGAAGGAGATGCAGCTTTCATGCTAGTGTTGGTGGGGATAAGATTTTGATTTTTCTTTGATCTTCCTCTAACACTGGAAGGCTGTCAGACAGCATAAGCAAAGCTCCTAAATCGCACCTAGGTCATGAGTTGAAACTGATGAGGTTTGGAAATACAGAATGGTACCCTTTTTTTTTCCTTCCGTATTTCTTTAGTTCTTACCCTTTTCTACAATGAGAAAATATTTTTGGTTTTGTTACCCTGTTTTCTTAGTTTTGTCTCATACAATGCAGTCTTAAACTTCGGTTTACTCAGATCCTGATTGTGTGTTTATCTTTAAGATACCTAGGTGTCCACAGAAATCCTTGGCACATTCAGAGCAGTTCAGAATTGCCAGTATGTATGTGCCGTACATTGCAGGGCTGGAACTTGGCTTTGAAATCAAGAGTTTAATAAAAGAGTTTAATGAAAGTAAGAATGATTTGGGCTTTTTCTTGAGTGGTGACTTGTGATTAGTTACATGTTTCTTTTTAAAGAGATTATTGAAGTAAGTATTTAACTTTAATTCATTTTTTACTTTAAATTCATTATCAGTTATTCTTTTACTTTTTATAGTTGTCTTCTCTGAGGAAGAGAGAGAACAGCTGAGAAAGTTCACAAATAAATCTTATCTTCTGGATAAAAAAAGCCATCATCTTGTATATCTTGGTTTAATCGATATCCTTCTGGCGTATTGCTATGAAGTCTGTGTCAATGAAGGAGAAAAAAATGTAAGTGAAAAAAATTTGTGTGTTTTAGGAACCTAGTGCTGGACTCTGTACTGTCATTTTTAGCAAACCTACCTTTTAAAGTGAACTTCCATGCATTAAAAATACATAATTGAATCATTTAAAATTAAAGACTTTATATGTCTAGATTGAGCTGTTAGGATGCATGTGGGAATTAATAAGACTTCTAAGTACTGCTGTTCTTCTGGAGCAGCATTTTAGCTGTAGGTGAGAAGTGGAGTTGCGAGAGACTCCAGACAACTGTTTCTGATCTGTTTTGTGTTGTTATGTCTTGATTTTTGTAAATGCAGATTTCACAAATCATTATGTTGATGGAACTGTACAAACCCATCATGTTTGACTGTAATAATACCACTACTTCTCTGGATTCTGAGAAAGCATGGGAAATCATTTAGACTGTAGGACTGAAACTGTAACTGAAACTGCAGTGTTTTATCTAGGCTACCATTATATGCTTTTAACAAAACTGGGTTTTTTTGGTTTGGATTTGGGTTTTTTTGCTGGGTTTTTTTTTGCAGTTTTAGGGTTTTTTTAAGCTTATGCACTGAGTATGGAAGGTGTATCCTGAAGTATTCTAGAACCTAAAGTGAGGCATTTAAAATTTTAATAATTAATACATATTTAAAACCCCCAAAATCTAATACAGAGTTTTTCTAGTAGTCATTCACTAAATGGAAATAGGAAGGCAAGTGTCCTTTTTCAAGGTTCTGGTGTTTGTCCATCTCTTACACAAGCAGCAGCTACCTTTATTTTGTGTTCTGTATCTTAGGTTTTTACAGGATATAAAGAATTAAGAAAATAGCAGAAGTTTAGAAAGGATGCCGTGCTGTTCTGTGGTTAGGTTGCTCTTTTGAAATAAGAGCTCTGTGCCTAGCATCTCCTCAGCTGGTGTTAACCAGTGAGATGTGTTCTCAAGGCTTTTAATCAAAATATTGGATCATATAATTGAAACCATTCTGTCTTAATTGGACTAAATTGAGGGCATGGGTTTTAGAATGGTAGGCAGGAATGTCGACACCTGCTTATTCAACAGAATAATCTAGGATGGGTTTTGTATTGCGAGTTAGTGTTGCACAAAATTGCAAATAAGTGATGAACACAGTTGTACAGTTTGTTACTAGTATTTGCAATAACCGTATGGTATATGTGGAAAACACACTGGATTTTTTTTCCTCCTCTTTAACAGCAAAACCAAGACATTCAGGCCATGCAGATCTTTACTAGAAGCAGGATTATGTATCAAGGCTTCCTGGCTTTTTACCCTAATCACCTCACTAGACCACACTACCACACAAATACTCTGAATCTGTCACATATTAAGAATAATGACACATTAAGAATAATTTCACATGTACTGCTGGCTTTAGGACCCTCTCTGAAAGCCCGAAGTCTTGAGCTGTTTTCACAAAACAAGGCATTTTAGCTTGAGCTTTGTTGATTCAATTTCTGTTGCTTGGTGAGAAGGGACAGAATTCCGCTAAAATACTGGTTTTCTGTGATTGCTGTTGTATTTTGAAAGCTTTGTGCATGGGCTATATATTCCCAATACGGAAATCAATTCAGTTATTTAACATCTGCATTGCAATATAATTTTTAATGCTGTCCTGTGGCCATTTCTATGCACATAATGTAATTACTGCTTCATATTCACAAAGGTTCTTAAATTGCTGCCAGAATCTTATCTTAAATAGTTTGCTGGCAGTCTTGAATGTTGAATTAGATGATACTTGTTTTATGGTCTTCTCTTAAAACCAGGTTGAATCAGCTTGGAATGTCAGGAAGCTGAGTGCAACATTGTGCTGGCTGGAGGTAAGTTAAACTGAAGTTTTGCATCACGTGTTTGCTGTATTATTTGGGTTTGGTATTGTGTGTTGTTTTTGTGGAAAGCCTGCTCTTCAGTATTGAAGGTAAATTAAGTCTATGTCCTCTGTTTAAAAATTTTAGAAGAAATTGATTGTGACTTCTGGGCTCCCAGCTACTAGTAGCCTCATGAGGCTGGAGTATGACCTCTTATCTGTCTGGGTGCCAGGCCTTCTAGCTCATTCTGGAAAAGCTGAGGATAGGCACTATGAAACAAGTGGCTCGTCTACATGCTGTCCCTAGCTCTCCTGGGTTTGATTCTCAAGTCCTGACCTTTATTTAGGAAGTAACTGTAATTGTTCCTCACATCTATCTGCAGTGTGTGTGTGCAATGCCATGCTTAGGGCAAGAAAATACAGCCTTCTAGCTCCTTGATCAGAAGTCATAGATAACTTCCCATTTAACTGGCTGAAGTATATCAAAATAAAAAGGGCATAAAAAGCAGGGAATGTAATTTCTTAGTGTTCTTGTGTCCTGTAAGTCCTACCTTGGATAATATATTTTAGGAACTTCTGAAGATGGCTGCTTAATAAAGCAGCTTATTGCTCACTTCTGGGGGTTTTGATTGTTGAGCCTTTCTTCAGTCTTCCTACTTCATGAATGCACTTCTAGCTTGCTTTTTTTCTTGGCTGCAAATCACGTGGCTTCTGGCTTCTCCATTTTGCTGTGTGGCTTCAGAATGCTTTGGAGAGTGGAACTGGGAAGCCCGGAAGTAAATGCAAACCCTATGATAGGAGAAGCTCTTAGAACTCAATCAAAAGGTGGTGTGGTTTGGTTTTGTGTGGTGTCTGTCCCCATATCCCCCCTCCATCATGGAAAAGTTGAATTCCATGTTCTTGTAGCAAAGAGACCTCAGATATGTAGTTGTAGAACTGTTGTCTCATTAAGGGTGTAATGATTGTGTATCTTTCAGACATATGCTGAGTGCTTTTGTTTTAGGCTTTGTGGAGAGTTAGAGTGCGTGTGTTGCTTTGTCTGCTTGCTTCTTTTCAGTGTTACTGCCACATCCCTATTTGTTTAGTCACTGCTAGCCCTTTGAAACCAACATAGATTAGAGGAAGGAAACTTAAATTCTATTCTTTCCACTTCCAGATCGTTCACTGAAAGCACACAGGCCTGTGTAATTCCGTTGCTACAGAGCTTCAAGTGTGAAGGGACTTAATCTGGCCTGTAATCCATGATTTCTTATGATGGCAGCAAGCTAGGAAGGACTGTCCTGTCTTCATTCCTGAAATTACTGAGCCAAGTCTCCGTTTACAGGATCAAAAATGATATTTGACAGGTTTTTTGGGTTCAGTCCTTCGGAGGTTTCTAGTAGTGGTGAATTTTATGTTCAGTAATAACTTATGCTATGACAACTGGTTTTCTAGACCTGTCAGTTTTAATTTGTTTCCAATTGAATGTTCTGCAGTAGCAAGTTACAAAGGAGTGCAGTTAAAATTCAGTGATTGCCTTGTCTCAAATTTTTTTCAGATCCATGTCCTAATGTAATGAAGGAGTTTTCTGTGTGTGCTTATCCTATAATAGCAGTTCCTGGTGCAGCCTGTGCCAACAGTATATTTCACACCCAGAAAATTCAGTCTCCTGGCACCAAGCTGTTAATAACTATATCTGTTCTACAAACCGTGTAGAGGCGGGTGTTTTCATCAATCTGTAAACAAAACAGCCTCAGCTATGGTTTGTTTGAACTGACTGCCATTTTGCTGTGCATGACATGTACACACCTTAGACTCTAAATATTAAATAACAAAACATAAATTATTTAAATGCTTAATGGCGATCCATTAAAATGAAAAATAGGTTGAGCTAGTCATATAATGCAAAAAAGTGCTGGTTGTCAGCAAAGCATTTTTATTAATTTTAATAAATTGAGAGTTCAAGATGGAATAGGTATTTCTTTTTGAATTCATAAATGGAATATTTTGTTTTGAAAAGTGAAAGCTGGAAAGGAAATAATTGTCTTCTGAAAGTCTTCTAATAACTCATTAATGCCTCTGGCCTAGGTAAATTAGAGGCTTTCCTCACTTATAAAGGAGGTTGGTGACCTGCTTTCCCTAGGCAGATAAGTTTATCCTTGTCTTTAATATCTAACTTTCATGAAAGGCAGAGTCATGGATCATTTTTAGAAATCTTATATGTACACATGTATTTTGTTAATATGTGGGGTTAATTTTTTGTATTCTTAAAAGGTTTCTTATAGCTTCCCTGTAATATTTATAATTACGTGGGACAGATGTAATTTATTGGTTTAAAATATCTAGCTCAAGACCTTGCCATCCTTTAGATTATTCTAATGTTTTTATTTTAATTCAAAACCAATAAAACGTATAGGACGTCCTGCCATGCAAACTATTCTTATATGACTTTTTCTCATTAAAGGAAAACAAAGAATAATCCCTTGCATCAAAAAAATCACACAGACTGATTCAGATTTTTTTTCACTGGTATGCACAGAGTTTCACTAGCGTTCATGACGTCCTGGTATCTTTTGGAAGAAGAGTGCTATGCTATCCCCTATACAGACATTTTGGATTAGTGACACGTGCCTTCAATGATACAGTCATGATACTGCAACTAGGTAAGTTTTTAAGGGGTTGGAAGTAATGCTTATATAGCCACATTGTCTGTGTGTCTGTTTTTTAAAATAACTTTTGAATTCTTTGGCCAGTTTCACCCGAACTTGACAGATACTGACATTTCTGGACATCTTGTGGTTTTCTGAAAATGGGACTGGGGAGAGATGAGAACAAAATTAGTTTCCTTAGCAGGAAAAAGCCCCTGAAGCAACTCATTTATTAGCCAGCAGTTGTGGTATAAGTTCAGCTGTATTATTCACAACAGCAAATCTACTCAGAAGAAATGTTATGAATGACTCATTCTTAGAAAAGTCTTTGATCAGATCTTGTATCCGGATAAATCAGGATAGTCCAGCCACGATGTGTAAACCTTTAGGGAAAAAGTCTTTATAAAGTACTTTTCTCTATACTGTTATTTATCCGTAGAGATTTTTCTGTTGGACAAGAACATTTTAATGAGGCTTTTGTTAAAGTAGGTTAGATACTATGATTTTTTCAGATCCTATTCTAAAGGTGTCTTAAGTTTTTATTTCAAAGCAGAGTTTCTTATTGTTACAAGTATAAGGGCAGTTCTGTTATTTGTGTTCTTTAACAACTTGACTGAAACCCTGTTAAAAGAAGATTCGAAGGATTTCTGATAACTTCCATGATTTGTCTGCACCTAAGGGAAGTTTTTAAAGCATAGATATCTGCAATTGTTCCAACTGTTCTATTGAAGTTATAGTTATTGTGGTTTTGAAGTTGCAAATCTGGACAGCTTCCTTGCATGTTCTACAGTTTAGGAGAGTTACTGTTTTAATTCAACCCTTGCCAGTTATGTTAGGATTTTGACAGAAAGGAAACTTGCCCTAACGTTGAAGTCCTGTTCTCCTTGCCAGTTTTATTTTCTAGAAT
The DNA here is from genome assembly GCA_035590215.1 of Microhierax caerulescens. Lineage (NCBI taxonomy): Eukaryota > Metazoa > Chordata > Aves > Falconiformes > Falconidae > Microhierax > Microhierax caerulescens. The sequence continues at coordinate 19,835,221 of JAVJGJ010000047.1, read as the reverse complement.
TAGAACTTCTGTTGGTTTTTTTTTGTAACTGAGCCAGTTCATTAATTATTTTCTTTTTTGCTGTTCAAAATAACTGTATTTGATATCTAGCCATTTTAATTCGTAAACTATCTCATTGTGTGTGCCGGTTTGGTATTGCCATACAGAATCACACATTTGAGGGCAAGGAGGGTTTTGTGGTTCATAGTCAGTGTTACAGTTCTCTGTAGGATTAAGGCAAAATGGTTGAGATGACTCTTTGGTAAGTCCATTGGTAGTCTGGGAAGAACAGAAATCTTGAATTTGTGTCAGCATTAAAACTTGTTTTGCATCATTGTTCTTTTAGTACTTCCGATATAATTTTTCTCTCTTTGGAGCAGAGGCCAAAATCTTGACTCGTGTATGCTATCTTAGTTCTCTGCTTCTTATTAGGAAGTAAGGTAGTTATAAATAGTAGCCCAGTAGGGCTGTTCATAAAAAAAAAGCAGTGATTTTTTTTATTATTCTGTCAAAAATAAATGACAATTTAAGGGATACTTTATTTAAAACTGAAGAATAAAATAAGCACTACGCATTTGTAGTTTGCTTTATGCACATTCAGGAGTGGAGCTGTCATTAATGATTGCAGATTATTCTTTCAGCAGTGACATTCTTCTTGTATATTCCCTGTTTATCCTAGATGGCTTTCATGCAACAGTACAAATTTTCAAACCTTTAGTTATTCCAGCTTCAGTTGTGCAGTTGTATGCACAACCATGTTTGTATATTGGCTTGTTAAAGTTATTTGCAACTTTTCTATTTATTGTGAGTTAGTACTTCTAACACTGAATGTTTTTTTTGGGTTTTGGGGTTTTTTTGGACAGAAGTCACTGAGAAGCAGCACCGTAGTGGTTCATTTTCAATGAATGCTTTTAAGTTGCAGGATTAAAAAAGAACCACAAATGGCAATGTTAATTACTACCACTGTCAAAACTAATCAGTGATTCAAAATACTATTTACATTATAACAGTTGGGTAGTGAAGTTTTAAGGGGAAGATAGACGCTGTTCCTCTTTATCTCTGCTGTATTATGCCGCTGTTCATAAGCGTGACAAAATACAATTCTGATAACAAAACCGAAATCATACAACGCTGCCAGCTTGTACGTGTTTTTCTTAAGAGAATAGTACATGAGAGGTAAGCTGTTTGCTTTTGTTTTAATGTTATGATGGGAAATGTTACTGGAGTGAACATTCAATGATCTGGCAAAGTCCCTGTCATCTCTGGAGGAGTAGTTTGGGTATTCTAACTTGTTCTCTACTGGGCTGGGAGACAGGTTAGGCTTGTATTTTCTGACCTCAGTGCTTTGCATAAAAATTACTGCCATAAGCTTTAAAAGAAATTCAACTTCATGTAGTTGATAGCTAGAATGGTGTAGAAGCAGCAGCAGAAGTTAAGAAATGCAGCAGGTCTGGCTTCATTCTGTGCATGTCTGTGCTGTGCTGGTTGCCTGGGAAACGGTGCAGGATGGGGTGACTGGCTGCCTCCGCAGAGCTGGCCGTGGATCAGCAAGATGCTGAAAAGGCACATGCAAGCCTCAAGAAAAAAGAACGTGTGCCCATTTCAACTGGTAGTGGAGAAGACAACACTATCCTGAGTATGAGCTGTGTGACGTTCTCCAAGTGCTGCCTGGGGAGCAGACACAAGTGCACTGCTTCCTTCATGTGGCTATAAATCTGTTGGGAGGGTCATTAGGAAGTTAGCAGTTTGGTGATAAAAGTAACTGTGATTAACTTCTGAAAGTTCTGGGGTTTGTGTATCAAATTAGTATTTACTATTATAGTGCATGTATAGTGTGAAAAATTCTAAGCTTTTTAAGTAGCCAACTATCAAAGAACTGAGAGATACAGAGTGGATGTACTGGCTGTCTATAATCAGAAGTGGGTGGGGGGAAGTGTGTGCATATATAGTCTTAAATAATTTGTAGGTTTCTTAGATGATATTTGTACTGCTAAGGCACACGTGTTCAGTCAAAATGTTTCCTCCTTCAAACTTCAGTGGAAGCTGAGCCGTGCTCTTGAGGAGTATTTGTTTTTACAGAATACTTAGCAAACAATGCAATGTGCAAAGTTAGTAGTTACAGATAGTGTGAAATACTGTTACCCTCTTTGTTTACTGGAAATGATGCCTCACCAGTTTGGCACTGTATTGTGATGTGTGTGGTAAACATAGGGTAAAAATGACTGTGAAGTACCATACAATAATTCAATTAAATAGTAACACAACTTCCTTTGCAGGTAGTTGCAACAGGAATGGTGTTTAACTTAAGGAATCTGTTTGAGTTGACCTTATCCTGACTTGAGGTTTCTTCCAGGATGCTGGTAATGGAAGCTGGGACACAGTATAATACAAGGTTTTGATGTTAATAATAATAAGCAAAGTAAAATATTTTAAAATAGAGAAGAATTCTGATGGGACTGAGATGTTATGCCTCAAATTGTGTGACTTGACTTTAAAAATACTAGTGCTGTGTTGGTGGATCATTTCCAAGGTAGAGGGTAGTGCATTTTTAAGCTGTTAAGGATCCTTGCATGTGATTTAAACACTTTTTATTTTGAATTAAGACTTCCTGCCAAAGCATTAATTGTAAGACAGATGCATTAAGCTGATTAATGTTGAGGTCCTCAGCAGATTTTTTTTTTTAACCTATGCTGTTTTAGTGATCTATAATACTTAACTATGCTGAATTGTGAACTATTTTATCTACTGTATTTATCTGTTCTTGGATAGGATTAAGAAAGGGAGTGAAATGCAGTGGTGTATCCAGCTACAATGCTATCTCCAACAAAATGTGTATACTGCATGTGGCAGTTGACTAACAAATATCTGAGGTGTGTTTTTTATATGAATATGTGGAGCCCTTTTTCTTTTCAGTAGACCTGTAATATGCCAGTGATGTGGGCTGGTTCTGTCAGTATTTACTCACACTGTTTTACCATTGCATAATACTGATTTGGAAGTTACTGTCTATGAGCTAATAATAAAGAGAAAATTAATTTGTGCTCTTTTCTGCAACATAAAATATTCTTTGCTTCTTTCCATACAGAAGTTAATGCTAACAGATTTGGGATTATATTATTACCCATTAAAACCAGATAGTACTGTTGCCTAGCTGTGTAAGTTGTTACCCAGTGCATTTTCATTTAGAAGTCCGCAAGAGCTCTTCTCTTCTTTTTAAGAATGCTACTGTTTTCTCTCTTTTTAATGGGACAGTAAAGTTCAGTTTGTCTTTTTAGTTGAATGTTCCTCCTTGAAAATGTGGGAAAACGTATCGAAGTCTGCAGAAAAAATAACTTTGTGAAATAAAAAATTAATTTCCTTTACTTCCAAATACTCAGTATGGAAGCTGGTAGAATTTCATGATGGTGTATCAGTAGGTTATTATTTCAAATGGCAGGTCCAGAACTGGGGTCAAATTACATGTTTTTTTGAACTTTTCTGTGGAAGGAGGACTGGCTCTATGAAACTGGAATTAAGTTGCAGGCTCTTCTCTACCAGCTGTCGTGGCAATGAACTCCAGAAGAATCCAATGTTCTGTGGACAAATGTATTACTCTTCTGTGATATTTGCCTTCTCTGCTCAGTCTCTCTGCTGCTTTTCCTCTGAAGTTACAACTCATCCTCTCCCCAACAGCAGTGTAATCATTTTTTAATGGCAGGAAAAAAAATTCACCTTATTCCCAGAAAAAACAATGGGTTAGTATGTGGGTTTGATATCCTAACTTGCGGTATATCCCGATTTCAAGTTAGTTATTATCCTCCTTTACCTCTAACAGAGATCTTCAATATAAAAAAAAAATAGAGGATGTTGGAGTCTGTTTTAAGTCATATACTTTTTAAGTTCCACATCTTAAATTCTAATAGCTTAGAAGATTATCAAATGCTTTTGATTCTATTACAGAAGTTGGAATCTTTTTAAATATAACTGGTGGTTTTTTTCAAAAATCAGGAAATAGTGTCTGTACGTAAAAAGCAGTGTATTTATTGATCAGTGTAGTGCAGAGCTGTAACTTTACACAGAAGATAATGTAAAAACGGGCTTAAAAATACATCATTAGTTTTCTGGAGGTGATCAAAGTTTCTTGTACCAGCTCTTCAACATTTACTGCTGTTTTTCTTCTTCACTCTTGAACTTAAAAGTGCTTGCCCCTTTAAGCTACGTAAAGAAAATTATTTAGTTGCCCTTGGCATGTCTTCATCTTCTATTCCATGGTTTTCTTAACTCCAGTATACAGTGAATTTCAAAAAATGATAATTTTAGGGCTACAAAAGAAGGAAGACTTTTAAAACTAGCACATCTTAGGTTTGCTTTGATAAGCAACTTTTCAGTCAGTTGGAATGACATAGCTGCCAAAAAAGCCCCTAGCCTGTTCATCTTTTGGCTTCATCAGTTCTCTGATCTAGTACACTGTATGGTTTCACAGGTACTTGTACTGCCATATCACAGAAGAGCTTTGGGAAAGAGGGAGGCAAAGGAGTGTAACAGAGTACTTAAGCCAGTGTAAGTAATGATACTACTGAATACATAACCACAGCCCAAAAGGTAAGACCAGATGTCTACTGAAGACTGGAGTAGATACCCAAAGACAAAACCTGTGGTGTGGAATTTCACAGAAATAGGCCAAGAATCATCTGTGTATTATGGAATATCCAACATTAAGGCTTAAATACTGTTTGTTTTTCAACTGTTATTTTTTCTTCCTGTGTTAAGATGTCAAATGCAGTTTCACATAAGGACTTCTTGTTTATAAGGTGCATGTATGAGATGCAATTTTTGAAAGTAGAATTTTGGTAATTTGCAATGCTCCATGTGTTTGCCTGTATGTAGGGTTCCCTGTTTAATTAAAGCCTGGTTAGATTTGCCACCTTTCTGATTAGAAGCCCGTTAGGCTACCATAATCCAAGACTTTATGAAGAAAGACTATTTGTAATTGAGAATTAGTATTATAGTTGCTAATTTACATTGTTACTTGGCAGATGAGTAACAGTAGTGAATATTATAAATGGTTTGGGCTGGCAGCTTGACAGCTAGAATCTTAAAATTTTGCTCATTTTTTAATTCTGCATATTTCTTTTTAAAAGATCACAGTTCTTTTTAGTCAAAATAGTTTAGTTTGACAAGCTTGGCTTGACAAGCATTGATGATGATATAGTCTAAAAGTTCATCAGTTATATTTGGGATTCAGTGTTTTCGTTCATGACTTTTTCAGTTGATCTCTTCCAAACCAGTGGGATTGTAATTTGTTTCCATTGCATTTTTACGTCCGGGTCCTTTCTTATTTCCACCTTCCAGGTCCTTTAGCTTTCATTCTGTGTCAACATTTTTTCAGCAAGGAATTACTTAAAACCAAACAAACAAATTTTGTGCTTGAACAGCAGGGGGAGTTCGGGTCTCTATTTTTTTTTTTTTTGTGTGTGTTGTCTGTATGTGTTCTTGTTTTTAAATCTGTAAAATGTAATTTCATCCATGTTCAGGTTTCATAGCCTAGGAGGAGCCAGCCTCTTGGGAGAGGGTTATTAGATTCCATTTGCAGTAGTGGCTGATTTTATTTGAACATTGGGGGTTTTGATGTGGTGTCCCCCCCAACATTGAACAGGAATATTTTTTATTTTAGTGTTCTAGCACTTAACTCTTTAGCAACTTCAATCGGAAAACTAAAGGAGGGGATTCCAGCTAGCTGGTGGTTATGTTAATCAACCTTCTTATAAACTATAGTTGCATGTGAAGAAAATCAAGCTGACTACAGAAAGTTTTCTGGTTGTGGAATGAAAAAACATTCAAGTTCTTAATCTTTATTGGTTTTATCAACTGTGTGCCAAATGGCACCTTTTTGAGCCTCAAGTGATTTTTTTTTTTTTTTTTTTTTTGCTTGCTGAGGGCTCAATTTGCCAAATTACTCTGTAACTAACAGAAGCAGGAAAAGTTCTGTTTAATTTAAGGCGATGGTTACTACTTTACATTGGCTTACACAATGGCTGCTTGACCCTGCTGTAGGCTGTGTCTTCCCAGCCTTATTATTTTCCAACACCGGTATTTGTGTAGGCATACAGGGAATAGGTTTTCTCTTTCTTCAGATAAATGATAGGGCATAACTTCTGGCTATTTGCGAGATACTTTTCAGCTTGCCTTTTTTTATTATTATTATTTGGTGCACTACATAACTCTGAAGTTTGGGCCAGCACAGCTCTAGGAAGTGCAGAAGCTGGGGGAGGGGGCTGCTTCAGCTGTAGAGAATTACATGCATGAGTTACTATGCCTTGAGGCTTCAGTCTTGCAGAGAGATTCCTACTGAATTCAGAGGCTCCATGTCCAGGTAGATGCGGATACTGAAGGGCATAGTATATTATTGCTGTTCTGAGACTGTGAATCAACTTGAAGTTACAAGATGGTTGTAGATAGCTTTTAAAAGCCTGAAAGCTGAGAAGATGGTAAAGATTATTTGTTATGATTTCTAGTGAATTACAAAACTAAAAATCTGTTTCCAGGAAAAGCTGCTGTTTTGAAGTGCCTGCTGGATGTTCATCAGATTTTTAAGGAGAATGACCCTGCCTACATCCTTAATGATCTCTTCATTACAGACTATTGCATCTGGATTCAAAAAGTCAAGTAAGTTCTTAAGTAGTTATTGATGTGGGTAACGTTTTTAGCGTACTTCATTTGCGAACAAGCATTGGTTAAATCAAAAGAAACGGCATTTCCTATAAATGGAAATGTGATCAGTCTCTTCCATTTATTAACCTTGGCTATCCAGCTATTCTTACTATGTAAGTGAGGACATTCAGTGCATTTTTTTATGTGGTGACATCATTGGAGAAGGGAGAGAGGAATTGCATTTTAAAGAAAAATGTGAATTTTCATTAATATACACTTTTTTGGGAAAAACAGGTTCTGGGGAGTTTTCATACTATTATGACTTTTCTTAGGAAGAAATATGTTTATATAGAGCTTGTGTAACAATAGGAAAAAGGTTGGAAACAACTCCTAGTTCAGGGTTGAATTTATAACTTTTGATAGAATTGACAACTTCCAGTTCTGGTCAGATGCACATGCAAACCATTTACATTTGTGTGAAATGGTTGATTTATGGACTGTAGCGGTTTTACCAGTTGATTATTAACACCAGAGTGTCACAAATCTCTGTGTGCTGGGTACTCTTGCCCCTGTAGTGATTTGCCAGCTCACTCTGCTTGGCAATATGCTCTGGCTTCTACTTCACTTGAAACAGTGACTGCCACTTCCAGGCCAAGTCCCTGCCCTTCAGCGCTTCTGTGTTCTGTCTCACCTGTGTTCTTTGAATGGCATCAGCATGGCTTCACTTACTTTCAGAGTCTTGGGAACTTCGTAACCAGACTGGTTAGAAGTTTCAGCATGTTTGAATGGTTTAAAACCGGAAGTATTGGTAGGAAGAAAGTGAGAAATGGATTAAATGAATGAAGCAAGCTGTGTGTTCAAAGCTTATTGAGCTTTGTATTGTTCTTGTCAGATTTACTGTTTTTCATACAGCTTTTGTGGTTTTCCTCCCTTCTTTTTTTATGTCTTCACAGCCTTTTCTGAAGGCCCACAAAAGTATGAGTATGAGTTGCAAGTAATATTTCTCTGAGAAGGAAGGCATTACTAATATAAACACAAAAAATGCCATTGTCATATTTGTTAATACAGCAACATACAGATAAGAGTAGTTAAAAAGTCTTTGCATTCTATCTCGCAATTTAACAAGAGACAATAGGACAAATAACCTCGTAAGTGCACAACATGCAAGAAGCAGTGAGGTGATACAGGAATTGGTAATAATCATGATCAGAAAAGGGAATATGAGGGAGAGTTGAGCCAGCTTGCATAGGCTGTTCTGTTTAGGTGTGACCTTACCCCAGTATTCAGAGAATTAAAGGCCTTTAATTTGTTCCTATTTATTCCTTTATTGTTCCTATAGGTAACAATACCCCAAATATTCTAAAGCAACTAGAGATGTTACCTAAAATTTTGATTCATTGGTCCTGATTAGTTACAGGAACACCCAGTTCATTTCACACTGTCTTTTTGAGGAGGCCTTTTTTGACCACACCTTAAAAATGTAAAAAAAAGTATGGGGGAGTTCATGTTGAGGTTTAAGTTCAGTTGAAAAGGTGCAGTAAATGAAGAAGGAGAAAGTTATTTCGTGCATCTGTCACAAAGAAATGAGTCATAAGACAGTAATATTACTGCTGCCCATATCAATGAATATAATGTCTAGCAAGTCAGTCATAAAAACCAAGTTTTTTTTTAAATAGAGCAGAGGAAAATGTATGGTAGGTATAAGTGGCTGATATATTAACACATTTACTCCTAGACGCATACATTATGTACTAGTTAAGCAGAACTGACAGCTTCTGGAAAGAGGGCAATTAAGCTATCTTATTGGCATAATGACATGGCACAATAGTTGTCTGTCATTAGGAGAACAGGAGAAAGAGGAACTGCAGAAACTATTCCTATTTTTAGTGTCTGAATTGGGCAAGCATTTAAGTATATGCTTAAGTCATTCCAGCTTAGCAGTGAAGTATGTGCAAAGCGAACAGGAACACTTCATTTTTTTCCCCCTATGTGGAAGGGAACAGCAAAGTTCACTTGTCATTCAGAAAATACCTTAACATACAGAAATGAGTGGTGACTTCTGTTAAAGTCAAGGGTTTGCAGCTCCCCAGGGGTGAGTAAAGCATCTGGAGAGGAGGGTAGTACATCTTCTGTTCCAGGGGAAGAAGGTTAAGACATCCCTCTGGTAATTGGCTTTGTGGTGAAAGAGTTTTGGGAGGGGAAAGTATTCATAAGTATTTTTTGTGGTGGTCTTTCAGTGAAGTTATTTGCATGTCTGATCAGTCTGGATGCTTTCTCTGTGTTGTTTTGTATCTATTCTTTGCTGTGTGCAAGCTTCATTAACTTTCTTTGTCTCCATTTTCTCTTGTCTTTACATAGCTGTAGTCCCAGGGTGCTCTCAAAATCTGTGGAGGGTTTTTCTTTTCTTCCCTTCTTTTTTGCTGGTATGTAACAGAGCCCTAGTGGAGGTTGGGGCCCCTTTGTTTAAACAGTTGAAACAGGCTGTAGTTTCTTTTTAGTGAGGGATCTGGGTACTTCAAAAACAGCTGGAAGCAAGCTTTTTAGCTCACCTGTACTGACAGAGAAAAGTCTGGGAGCTGTAGGTTTAGAAAAAAAGTTTGGCACAGGCAAAAATGTAATAGCTGTATTAAATGGTAGCAAGCATATAGTCAGTTCTATTCCAGGTTAAGCCTCCAGGAGAGGAACACCACTGATAGGTACTAGCTTTTAAATGTACAATGCGGAAGCAAAAGCCTTATAGCCAGCAGTGTGTCAATAGCTGATCACAGATTTGGGTTGAGATCCTAGTTTGGCTGTGGCTAAATTAGATAAATAATCTTTTGCCAGCCCAGTGACACATTCACTTATTCATTTTAAGCACAATGTATTGGGAATTAGTAGCAGTTAAGCTGCTGAATAAAACACATGCAGGTGGCTAATGGTCCATTGAGTATAAGCTAGTTCTAATTCTAAGGGATTTTTATTTTTTTTTTCCCCCAGAAAAATTATTTCATTCAGGTACCTGTTAAAGTAGATCCCTAGACATCTTAAGACAATACAAGATAGTAACAAGTGTAGCTAAAGTTTTGTCTTCCTGTTTGCAGTCTTAAAGCTAATTTTACCGGCTTTATAGCTATCTAGTATCTCTCTTTGAGCTGCTTGTGAAGTTATTAATAATTTGATCTATTGTATAAAGTGGTATGTAAATCCTTTTAACTGTTCATGAGGTTTTGAAGAAAGGGAGCACATTGCTTGGGAGAACTTACTAGAAAAGAGGAAAATAAATGTTAACCTGAGTAACAAAAGCTAGACAAAGACCTATGGAGGCAGCTTGTAGTAAATCTCGGCAGGTGGTGTCAATATTTATGTTGAAAAGCCAGATGCAGCCAGATGGAAAATTGCCTCTTTAACCCCTGAGGTCATAATGACATGTCATCACTTCGTTTGATCCCCCTGCTAAGTGAGCTTATCATCCACCCTGCTGTCACTTCTGTTATTGCTTTCATTTCCATAATAAAATTAAATTTAATTTGTCTGGTTTGCATGCTTTTTTTCTTTAGGTCAGAGCTTTTACAAACCACTATGATACATATGGCAGTCTCTCCAAGGTGAAGTTATAACTGAATTTGTATTCTAAGTCTAAGCTTTACTTCATCTTTCATGCCTGCCTTTGAGCAGAAGGAAATGAGGGAGAGGAGAAGGAGCTTTGGGTTAAACACTGATTGTCTGGTTGCTGCAATATGAGCTACTAAAACTAGGGGATTCTAGGTGCGGGTTTGTTGCAGGAAAGCTTTTTCCCTTCTGCTGGAGGGAGTTACCTGTTTGTGACCCCATAGGAGTTGTGTCCTTTACAGAAGTCAGAGTAGTTATCCCCACCGACTCTTGCTGTGCTGAGGTTCTTTTGTGTAGCCTGATGTCTGTCTTCAGTGTTTTGTATTCCCCTTTGTGCCAGTCTCTATTCACTTTGCTTTTTATTGTCCACTGTTGTACATATGTGCCTTCTGGTAGCTTGGCTGCGTGATGCCTGCTGGCCATAACATGAGTGGCTAGGTGAAAGGTTGCACGACTTCTGACAAGTCCTTGTCCAGGCAGGCAGTTAAGCGCATACTGTTCCATATGCTTGTGTAAGGGAACAAGTGAGCCCACGTGGATTTAAAATATTTTTACCTAACATTTGAATACATGTTTAGTTTTAAACATGTACCACTTTAGTATCAGTAAATGTGTATTCTTTGTGTTGCTGAATTGGAGGTGAAGCTGTTGGTGTTCCTGGCAGTTTTCCAGGAACTAGTAGGTAATTAGTACACTTAGATATGTACTGTTGCATGGTAGTATACTTCCCCAAGTTTTATTGGTGTGAGGAATGCAAGGCAATACAAATATAACTTGTACTATATTTTTCATTATCACTACTTTTCTACTTTTTAACTTAATGTCAGCTTTTATTCAGGATCTGTTCTACGACAAAATTACAAAATCATTGTGTTGTGTATTGTAGCTTCAACTGGCGCAGTAAAGGAGATTGTATGTTGAGATGATCTGTTAAAGTGTCTCTGTGTGTCCTGTGTAACTGTAGCTGCAACTTGATTTGTTATATTGGTTTATAGGCCACTTTAATGTATGCATGCTCTGTAGTTGCACCTTCATGTGTATGTGTTCCGCAACCTAAGACAAATGTAATCTTGCTAATTTTGGTGACTGTAGGTGTAATGTGTCAGTTCAACTGTGGACTATTTGCTTTAAAGTAAAAACCAGGGTTCCTGGTGACATTTATACAGTCTCTGTAGAAGCTGCTATCTTTATTAACTAAATTAAAGCTAAGTCAGATATTCCTTAGCATGTTATATTTGCTTCTCTTCATTTGCAGGTGAGACATACCCTAAAAGACAGGCTACCCTTATAGGTCTGTTTTTCTTTTCATCTCTTTGTTATAATCAAAACCTCATCCTTGTTACAACATAATTAGCTAGTCTGAAGCCAGCAGGGAGTTGCTGCTTTATGTGTAGGGTGTGAAGTTCTCTAAATAAATGTAGGATTAATTACATTCACAGCATGTCATTGAGGTGATGAGATTGTGATTGTTCAGCCCCCCTTTTCTTTTCCCTGGGTTTTATGAATTACTGTTTTAATCAATATAGTGTAATGTGGGCCTGAACTGTTAAGTACTCATGTTGCAAAGGCATTATGGAACCCAAGTCTTTCAGACAAAAATTAAGATCCGTGAGATTTGGGATTTTTTGATGCCTGTGTCACATTGGATCATAAAGAGCACAAGGGAGTGGGGAACTTGGCATCGTAGTTTCAATCCATTGCATTGGTTAATTTTTGGTAGAGATAAGGTTTCTTTGTGTTCATTCTGCCCTCTTTGTTGGCTTTAACTGACTGCAAAATTTTATTTCACAAGTTGTCATCTCTTTATAACTAAAAAAAAGACTGGGTTTGAATGTATAGGACAGGCTACTAATATTTTTTCATTTGGTAATCAGAATAGTGCTGATAGTTTGCTGTTGTGCCCAATTTAAATGCACTGTACTTAACAATGAATCGTCAAAAGCCTCTCTTCAGTTCATACTAGTGTTTGTGTTAGCTGTATAGGTCTGTTACTAATTTACATTAAGTTTTCTCTATAGAGTCTCTTATATATTTTCCTTGTATCGCTATACATACCAGCTCACCCATATCCTATACTGTGCTTGCTTGTAGGGCAAAAAGCATTAGAGAACAGGTTATGTATTACAGCCTTCCTGAAATAATTACCTTTAAGCTTTTGCTAGATTTGGGAAAGTATTTGGTAATGTATAACATATTTAAGCTTCTGTAGTCAAATATTATGATCTCTAGATGAACATAAATAGAATTTTAACATATATTCCAATTGTATGTTAAAATGATTTGTGAAACTGATTATCTATCTGCAAACTCTAGAAATTTGACCTGCTTATTTGTTAAGATCTGGAGAACTTTGAAAAGTGTATCAAAGTACGTAGAAATTGTTTTGATTGTGCTGTTTCTTCTTGTTTTTTTTTTTTTATTTAGTGGTTAGGGTTTTGGAAATCTGAAAATACTTGACTAGAGGAAAAACAGGCTTTTTAAAGTTCTTCTGGTCTTTGCTGTTTTGCTGCTTGTGGAGTTGATTATTTATGAAGTCCTGTTTGCTCCTTGTGGCACTGCCATGGTCCTAGGAATGCCTCATTTGTAATGTCTGGAACTCAGGGCTGTAACTTTTGTTGACTACACCTCTACTGTGAAGATACTAAGTTCAGACAGGAGGATTCAGGAACAAAATTATCCTAAAAAGTTTTCAAATGGTATACTACTAACAAGTTCATTAACTTTTTGATCTGTAATGGGGGGAGGAGCATATTAACAGATAAGAAAAATTAATCTGTGCTTTAAAGCATTCTTAAATGTTAGAGCAATACTTTCACCTGTTAACCTTTTGGTTTCAGCAGCCATGATTTAGAAGAACAGAAGCATAAGGAGTAGTACATTCTGGATGAAAATGCTGCTGCTTGGCTCTGAGATTGAACTGATTTGTAGAGCATGTTTAAAGCATTTCATACAGTTAAGACCATAGGAAAAATACACCTCAGTACTGTATTTTATGTGCATTACCATTTCATGATCTGCTGTACTTTGGTGGTACTTTAGGTTTAATTTTCCATCGTTGCTGCCCATGTTAACCTCAGCTTAGTGAGGGCTGTGGTAATTTCAGGTTTGATAAAAACTCCAAGTAGGTACTACAGAGAAAAGCCACATTGCATTCACGTTGCTGCTGAGGAAGTGGCCTTGCCATTAGCATATGCTTTTAGCTTATGTTCTGATGTAGCCAGTTATTTATCAGGTAGTGTAACAACCCCATTGCCACTATCACAAAATCCCTTATTTTGATCTAGAGTGCAATTAGAGGATTATATTTTTCACTTTTACACTACTTTAATGGTATTGTCATTGTGGATACCCTGAAGCCACTTAATTATCTGCCCCCCAGCCACATACAAAATAAACCAACTTGTTGGATTTTGGAGATTCTTAACTTCAAGGCTATTCTTTCCTTTGCTGTTTGGCTTAGTAAGAGCTATACAGGTAGAAGGGATAAGTGAAAAAATGTTGGTGCTGCTTGTGGTCACACCTATTCAGCGAACAAAGAAAGCAAGCTGTTTACCTGGTTACATAGGCTTCACCCTTAGCGTCCTGTGATGACTTGAGACAGTAGCTCATGACTACAATCCCTAATTATTGTAATTCCTTCTTAGCAGGCTTTACAATCTGGCATTACTACTGTTGGCAGTTAGTTCAGCATGCAGCACTACTTTTGCTTACTGCTTTGAGTAATCATGCTGCATTAGGTTTCCTTCTCATTCACTTCTTGGTGGCCTGTAGTGGTGTATTAACTTTCAGATGTCCTAGCTGGTTTTCAAGCTTTTGCCAATAATGGGGGTGGCCACTTCAAATAGTCTCTTTGCAGGCTCTTTGAAGTTCATTTTATGCATATCTTTGTTTACATACCACTAACCATAGGAGTTACTAATAATCTCAGTGGTTTAGGAAACATTGAAAAATGGGGGTGTGGGGTGTGGAGATCAACCTGGGACAAGATAGTTTTTTGTTGCTTTATAAAGTTAGTATTATCCATGGTTTTCAGAGTTTGTGAGTACTGTCCAGTATCTTTAACAGTCCGTAAGAACATACGCTATATGTCTTTTTAGACAATTTTTTTGTGACTTTAAATGTTGTTTGTTTAAAGGTAGAAAATTTATTGCACAGACTGATCCAGATTGGCATACTTGCTTACTTGAACAATATGCACTTCAATACAGTCAAGTATAAGATGGCATATTAACAATAAAAAATAGTAGATCATAGTTATGGATTGGAGAAAGTAAGACAATTAAGGGCAGCAGCAGCTCCAGAAAAATACATTAGGTCATGCTTGAGAGCAGTTTGAACCTGAAGACCTATTTATCTCTGAGGAGGTAAGAGGGTGAGTAGAGTCTTCAGCTGAAGAAGCAGAGCAGTATCATTTGGAAAGAAGTGGCATGACTTTAGAATGCATTTGTGAAACACTGCCAAAACACAGACTAATTGTAGTGTCTATTCAAAAAGATGTTGAAAAATGGAGAGAATTAGGAGGGGGGAAAAAAGGTTCCATGAATGTGTGTATGTCTGAATCACCTCTTTATGGTGAGAGACTGAATAAACTCAGTAGTTCAATGTTAAGAAAGTTAAAAGTTTGATTTGGTCTTATCTGCAAGTATGGTGGAACAGATGTTTTGGTTTTTAGCTATGGTGTGGTATAAGAAAAAAAATTACGAATAAAATTAATTTAGCTTGAACAGGGAACAGGAAAAATTTAGACAGCAGTAAGTTTGCACGTTTTCCTAGTGAAGAATAATTAATTTAGCTCGTTCACTCTAGGTTCTTGAGGAATTCTGTACTGTCCTATTTGTTTCCATCAAGATAGCATAGCTCAAAAAAATACCTTGAGGTTCAAACACTACATATGGGTCTAGTGCAGAAAGTATTTGAGATTCTGTGCAATTTATTATGCTATAATTTTCCTTAAAACTTAGATAAGGGTCTACCAATTTATCAAGCAGGATGTTGACTGTTGGTGTCTGAGTTCTATAGAGAACCAAGATTTATTTATTTTTCACCCCAAGTCATCTGCTCTTGATCTTAGATCACAGTTCTCTACTTTAAAAATAGTAACTAATTATTTGCAAGCACATTATGTCTTCTCTTTCACTGTTTTGATGCATGTTTTTAATAGAATTTATTTTTCTTCACTGTCATCTTGAGATGCCATGTGTCTCATTAAATGTTGCATCTTATTTAAGGCCTGAGCTGTCACTTCAATTATCTGTAAAGCAGTAGGTGTCCATAGAGCACTTTGTAAATAACAATACCTGAGTAGTGTAGTATATGGAGTTCAGAGGCTTAAAGCAAAACATTGTTGCCCTGAAGGCTGAAAAAGGTGATAGACAGGTAGATATAATACCAGAAATTCCCCGTTATATATGTTTTAGCAAGCCCTGTAGAACATGGATTTTTAACAAGGGATTTAATCTCTCTTCCCAGCTGCTAGTTGCAACTTCCTTTGTTTTTCCTCTCCTTTCCTCTTTTTTTTTTTTTTAATTTATTCCATCACTTCTCTATAGCTCATATTCCTTCAGGCTGTGTCTGAATGCACCTTGCTGTGGGTAGAGAAGGCAAAGAAGAAAGCCATTTTTTTTTCCCCTTCAGGCTACTGCTTTGATTTTTTGAAACTTGTTGGGAGGCAGCTCCTATCTGTCTACAGAAGGGTCAGTGATCTGTGTCATGTCTTTTCAGTCAGCACATCTCAGCTGACTCTTCTTCTGTTTTGACTAGGGGAAGGATGAGCTTGGGTAGTTGTTGCTTTTCTAAGCAGGTGGAGTGTGCAGCTGTGATCAAAGTGGGAAGCTGATCTGCAGGCTGGTAATGTCTTCCTGTTTTGTTTCCAACCTTGTCAGTTAACTAGCTTGGCCTCTTCCATTTGCCCCTGCCCCTTGCAGTGATACCCCATAAATCTCAAGACAGGACAGAGGTAGAATGAGAGGAAAAAAAAAATAATTGAATGAGAGATGGTAATTTAGTCTGTGGCCTAACACTCACTCCCCACGATTTCCTGGGGGCTCCTTCTTGCAAGAACTGGGTAGTGTGCGCCAGCTACGTGATGCATGGCCTGCAAGTTTTCCTGTTGAGGTCAGGGAGCCAGATCGGTAGCCAATTCAGTGTCATGTGATGGTGGTATTATTAATTATTATTATTATTTTATTATTATTCATAACAGGCATGATTGTGCTCTAGAGCATCTGATAATAGGTGCCCTACAAACACAACAGGGTGTGTGTGGGAGAAGGTGTGAGTAGGCACTTGAGTTTAAGGCCCTTGCAAAATTCTGCTTTCTGCCAGGAATTTGCAAGATACTCATATTGTGTCTTTTGGTCTTCAGATGGTGTGAATGGGAAGGCTACCAGCTGGTGGTTTTCCTCCCAAGTGTCAAGGGTGTCAGTCATAAGCAACAGAGCAGTCAGAGTTAAAATTTTGTTGGACCTCACTAGCACTTAACGTTGTTTGGATAAATTCTGTTGTAAGGGATAGGATTAGATTGGAGTAATGTGTTTGTAATTGCACCTTTAAGCCTGTTTGTTGTCATTGTTCTTGTTACTTCTGTAATGTGTGACTTTACCAACATTATCCTGACACTAAAATTCAAATCTTCTGCACTGTATTAATTCCTATATTGTAACACAAATTGTATAATTTACAGTGTTACGAGTGCTGTCTCCTGGATCACTAGCATTGATGGTGAAAACCAAGTTCTAGGTAACAGCAATTAAGAAACTTGAGGGAAATGAGACTACTGTAGAACGGTTCTCAGTGTTCCATTTCTGTAGCGTAGCCAATACTATCACATTATAAAATCTGTTTTTTTCTTTGCGTCTGGTTTGTGGTGTTATCTGTTCATCTTTTGTTGTTTGTATTTATCATATATAACTTTGGAAGCTGTGCCATTGTTAGATGTTTGGACTGGTGGCAACTTACTGAGATATTTTGGCAACACTGAGCTGCTTCTAAGCTCAGCTAAAGTATTCTTAAAGCACATAAATACTGTCCAGTTTCTTTTTGTAGTCCAATATTCTGTTTTCCTCTTACTAATATTTTTGTAGTATCATTTACATAAGTAAGCTGTACATATCCATGATACGTTTGGTGCCAACTTATCAAAAAGACCAAGTAATGAAAGTAAGATGTTATATTGGGAAGCTTTTTTTTAAAAAAATATTGATAAATGTGAAATTCAGCTCATGCAATATTTAGATTCTTTATGAAAGAAGCACTGTGGAATTTCAGAACAAATATGGATGGTAAGTCACTTGAAATACTCAGACTTACTAACATAAAAGGAATCACTTGAAGTGAAACTTGCTACGCTTTGTATTTGATTTTATGGTTAACAAACAGTAGTACTTTAAGCTATGTAGATAGCAGTTCATGTTTACAAAACTGGTTGAATTGCAGTGTAAGTATGTCTGTTTTAGTTTCAGATCATGTAATGACCTTTGAAAGCCAGAATTTCAAGATGAAAGCATTTTATTCTCCTTAAACCCATTGGCTGCAGGACTGCCTTCTCTTACCTGAGGTGAAGCGGTGGGTTCCTTGTGTCAATAGTAGTCTCTTCGTGCTGAATTTCTGCTCTTCTAATCCTGTTGATTTAAAGTTGCTTAGAGGGAGGTGTATTTTCCAGGGTTCTTTTTGAACCCAGTGCTCCCTTTTTTTTGTAGTGTCATTTTCCGAAGTTAACATAAAGACTTGGTGTGCAGTGAATGCTTTTCCAGCCTCCGCCTTGTCTACAAGGGGGGGGGGGGGGGGGGAAGATGG
>JAVJGJ010000047.1:19785890-19815632 GCA_035590215.1 Microhierax caerulescens | reverse complement strand
GGTACTTCACAATAAAACCAGTGTACAATTAGGTTTATTGTTGTAGTCTGTAATACAACAGTGTGTATAGATAGCCAAAGTGGTTGTCACTGTTTGTTAAACTTGTACCAAGACTACGGCCTTTCTGTTATGAACTTAATTTGGAGTA
The DNA here is from genome assembly GCA_035590215.1 of Microhierax caerulescens. NCBI lineage: Eukaryota > Metazoa > Chordata > Aves > Falconiformes > Falconidae > Microhierax > Microhierax caerulescens. The sequence continues at coordinate 19,815,484 of JAVJGJ010000047.1, read as the reverse complement.
TTTTTGTTCATTGATTCTGAGCTTGCTTTTTCAAAACTATTTCACTATGGTTGAAGGTTATTGACTAGTGTGTAACCTGAAGCACTCATTAGGAATAACTTCGAAAGTGAAGTAAAAAATGGCAAAATATGGCTTATCGTATAAAATGCATGCTAAAAGTTGTAAACTGAGCCTTAGTCTTTTATCTCCAGGCTTATTCAGAGGCTCATGTTCTCATGTAAAAATCATGTGATTTTTAGAGTATTTTCAGCATATGGATGATGTGCTTAGTGTGATGAGTTTCTTATTTCAGCTAAAATGTCTGTTTGTAAAGATTCTTTTCCTCAACTGGAGGAGTTTTGTGTTATCTAATCTTACTGTTTGACCATTAAGCTTTTTTGTTCATGCTGACTTTGGATGTTCCTACATTAATTAAGTCTGCTTTTACATTAAACACAATCATCATTATAGCATCTATGTTTTACCAGTTGGGGTTGTTCAAATCTGGACTCTTATGTCTTTATTAAAATCAAATACTTTTAGTTCTGTATCATAAGAATTCAATCATTATTTTTTTCTTTCTAGCTGTTTGAAGTTTTATGTCAAGTGTGAAGGGATGTTTGACTTTGTTAGTTGCCTTTCTGGAGGAAGCATGTTATGTTGATCTAAAGCCTTGAAGTTTGTTATAGTAATTCACAAGTATGTGTGTCTCCCTCACTTTGTCCTCTACCCCTGGGTGTCAGAATATGCTGTTCTGGTGACTTACGGTGTTGCCTAACAGGGTGAGTTCAATTATCGGTTTCAAGAGACTTTCCCCAAAGCCACCAGTTTGGTTATTCAGGCATCTGTGCAGGACTAGATAGAAGCTGACATCTGGATTTTTAGATTGAAGAACAATTTATTTTCTTCTCAAGTATCTATAAGAATAGTTGGATGCTTCATCAGCTGTATCAGTCTTGTATGAGCTTACTTTCTTACCTTTTGATATCATGTTTGGCTGTAACTTGTTGAGCCTTCTACTGCAAGAGAGCTTAATCAGGAGACTTAGGGTTATTAATTGTTATCAAGATTGTGACTGAGTTCTTGTGGAAAGTTTATGTTGGCATTATTGAGGGCCTGAATATTGAAAAGTGTCTCTTCATACCCCTTGTGTCTGGACTAATAAGGCTTGGGCTGGAAGGCAGTAATGTGTGGAATCTAGCAAGAACCACTCTGGGCTGGGGAAAAATAGGATGATCTGAATGATCTGGAGAATCTGGCCCTTTTGCAGGTGCCCCTTCGTTCACCAGTGATCACCATGCTGAAATGTCAGTTACATCCTATTGCAAACTGTCCTCAAGTTTTGTGGCAAGGCAGACAATGTCATTATCCCTTGTAGTTCAAATTATATTTCCATGTCTTGCAGGTACCACATTTACACATCCTCTGTATCTGAACTGCTGAGGCTCTACTTTGGGATAATATCTGGTGATGTCTGAGGTCATACTAACTCTAGAATTGTCTTAATACTTGAAATTCCTCTGGCTAAAAGAGTAATTGTGGGGAATTGTAAGCAATGCTGCCGGGTATGTAATTTGGAGGACGTTTAAAGTGGTTATACTTTTGGCTGGTTGTATTGCTTGTTATCTGTTCTATCTAAGAAAGAGGGTGTCTTATGAAGCTTTCATAAGTCTGAGTTTTGCCAGGCCTTGCTGAGAAAGGTACTTAAAATATGGACTGATACTTTCTCCTTAAATTTGGTAGCTTTTCATACAATAAATGTATAAAATTAAGGCAGATGGGAAATAACTTGTGATCCAGCAGACAGAAAGCCTTTTGCTTAATGCAACAGCTTTACTGTTAGATGGATCCTATGTGTGCAGTGCTCTGGCTGAGTGGAGGCAAGCTGAGTAACTGACCTGTTCATATTTGTCAACCCTGCTGATAGGCAGAGCATGCTGCTAGTTCGTATTTGATTGCATCTCAAGGAATTGTAGGCCTACCAGGGGATGGCTGCTTGGCAATGAGACAGGCCCATTTTCATATTTGGTGGAACCTACGACACTGCAAAGGCACGTCTGCACTTGAAGTATCTACTCTTTCTTTGAGACTTGTTTATCGTGCCTGTAAGGCTTAAAGATAATTAAAGTGTTTTATGCTTAAAACAGGGCTTGTCAGCCCTGTAGAGCCACTGCTAGGCACGGAGGACTGATTCCCACTCTAACCACACTCAAACAATGTAATATAACAAGACTTTAGTTGGTTCCAAGATTAGTTAGGTTCCAGCTTGGTTCCAAGACTAGCTAGGTCATTTTCAGACCTAAGGCTGGAACCAAAGCTGTTGTCTATTTTTGATACGTGGGTTCCCATGCTTTTTTGCTTGTGTGTTGTGCTGGGGCAAGAATAACTCAATCTACCATGCCAGCATTTGGGCGCTGTACACTGAGTTGCTTGTGATTAAGCCAGGGTAGGTAAAATTGTGTTGCATTTTGCCATGTTTTACACCCAGTTTACATTGTGTGCTTCACAAGAGTGGATGTTTGTATGCATCTGTGAAATTCAAAGCCGAACTTATGAGGCAGTAGAAATAATCCTTCAATTGTTTACAAAAGCTAAAGCATGCTAGAGCTTGTGTCTGTACAAGAAAAGTCCCCTTTCATTCCATAGTGAAATAATGAAATAATACTGACTCCTGTTCTGAAAGGTTGTGCTGCCAATTTGGGTATTTACTCCCTTGTTTACAAGTACTCTGCAGTTCCAGATACATAACTCCCATGCTGTGGTGGAGTATATGCACAGTCACCCATCCTACAGAATGAGGAACAGAATGCTGGTTTTCATATTTTCGAATTCTTTTTGAGTTAGTTGTTTGGGGTTTTTTAACTAAGCTGTTAAAGCAAGGGAATTGGATATAAGGCAAGTACCAGACAAACGGAAAGGCTTGGCCCATTAACACTTTTTCTTTAAACTTTTTCCTTTTGTAGTACTATTTCTGACTGATGGGCATAATATATGGAGGCATAATTACTTTTTTTAACATTGGGGAAGAATTAGAGGATTTTGTGGCAGGATGTATCCCCCAAATCCTGCATTTATTTTTTTACTTTCTGTGGCTATGCCAACTTTGGTCGTTCCTTTCAGCTTATGTTAAATCTTCCTTGGAAACAATCAAATCCCTAACACTTGTCTTCTATGAGACCTTTTTCTCATAGCTCTGTGTTCTGCAAGCAACAGCTATCTTGATTTGTTAGATCCTAGTGTCCTCTCCCTACTCCTTGGAACATAAGGTAGAACCAGAGCTTGTAGGAGCATTAGTCTTTTTAACTGGAGAAGTTGTGTCCTGTTCTCCTCCCACCCTGGCTGCTGCTTGTGTCTCAGCACTGCAGTCGGTTCCCATCACAATCACTTGTCTTCAGGCTGTCATAGGTGGGCTTTGCTGTAAACCTTTCCTGTTGCCATAATCCTCTCCTCCCCTCCTTGTTTCATCCATCTCTATTTGTTACATGTCCTTTGATTCTTTGTTCCTTTCATCTCAGCTTTATTCTCTTATAATCTGAGATCTATGGAACAAGATTTTTTTCTTTTTCTAGCACATGGAGAAACTCCTGTGGCTAGACAAGGATTACAGTAGTTCTGTCTTGAAATTTTAATTGTAGAGTACATGGACAAGCCCTGAGATGCCTCTGTTGATACCTGTTCCTCAAAGCTATACATTAAACAAAACATGCATCTGATCAGTTTAACCTGTAATTAAACATTTTCCTTAAGCAACTGACATCTTGATAACTAATAATTATCATGTGTAGCACCTTTAAAGCTTATTATGCATGTTTATGTAAGAACACTATTACCATAATAATAAGATATCATTACTGCAAATGTGCATACTGAATGAGCATGTCTTAAAGTAATCATGCGATTCCATTAATCATACTTGAAAAATTAAAGTATTTGCTGTCTAATCTCTGAAACAGTACTCAAAAGATTTTGGAAACAGCAGGACCTGTTTACTGCAAGTCTCTAATACATGATAGCTCATTTCTGGTGTCTCATTTTTGTTTCCTGAGTTGTTTCTTATCTTTCAGCTAGGGAAATAATTTGCTCGGAGACTCATGGTATCCTGTTGAAAGCATTTTCACGCTCTGAGGTTTATGGTTTGTGCCTTTTTTCTTGTCCAGGGAGTGCTGCCACCTTTTCTTAAGGCTGATGTGAAATGTGCTCCTGAAACTTAGTTCTCTTAGAAATTGGATAATGGCCTTAAACAAGATGGACCGATAGCTAATTGCAGTTCTGTTGTCTCTGGAAGAGACTAGATGACCAGAGGGAAAGTTGGGAAGAAACTTTTAGCCTACTAAAAACTCATGAGTAACTGAAAAGAGACTTTTCCATGCTGTTTAAATAAAATACCTGATGTGGCTAAAGGCTAAAAAAAAAAAAGTAAAATCTGGTTCTGTAATGATCTATTAAATTCCTATTGTGGTTGGCCTAAATATAGGGCCTTTGCAGTATTGATAAGGTAGAGAGAAAGAAGGTTGTGCAGGTCTGCATGAAGCCTGCATCCCTTCCCCTTTCTTGAAAGAAATGTGCCAAAACGTTCATGGGCTGTGTCCTTGTGTGTGGTGGTGGCAGTCACACTGCTCCATGGGACAGCTACATGGGAGAGATGAAGTAAGGCAGTTGTAGAGGTTAAGAGAGTAGATGGGAATCCTTGGCCTCTTGCAGGCATTTACTCATCCAAGCAGAGTATCCATTTGTGCTGTTACTGTTAGAAGGGAAGAGCAGGCTGTTCTATTCAGTGGCTTTTTTTCTGTAATCCTATGTAACAATAAAAAGCCTGTCTTGTCTCAGTAGTTCTGTCAAAACTTAGGGGAAGAAGGACTACATATGAAACTTAAAGCCACAGTTGTTTTATGAAATCGGTTATTGTTATTATTTGGTAGGGTATTTTGATCCTTCGGAAGGAATTAATCTGAATTTCAGATTAAGAATGCATTTTACAGTTATCCAGTAGGACAGATCTTTGTAGCTGTCGGGCACTAGCCTTTTTTATTCATTCCCTTTGAACTCATTGATAAAAATGCATTTGTGTATAGAGTGATGGAACACTTGCTGCTTTAGAGGGGCCATTCTTTTATTTGTTAGTAGGACCACATCTAACTTTAGAGAGGACATTCTTTTACCTGTCAGTAGAACCCCATCTAATTTAGTAACATAATGTGTGTTGAGTCAAGTGAGTATGTATCGCTGTATTTTTTTCCTTAACACTTGGCATCAAGTAATCTAGAGCACAGTGAAATATTTATTAATGCCAACACATACGTGTTGCCATACATCTCCTTAATACTTGATTGTGACATGTTTCTGTATCTAATGTGTTAATTGCATTGTAGGAGAAGAGTAAAAGAGGAGGAGAGGATTTTAAGGGAGTGATTTCAAGAAGAGGTGTGAGGAGAAACAGGACTTTCAAATTGATTTTTCTATCTGTAATGGCAGTAGTAAAAACAGGTAGGTGAGACTGAGGTAGTTGGCACTGAAGGTGTATCACCAGAGGAAGTTATTGTGCCTACAGTTCGTTGCTCATGGCTGTCAATTAAATTAGAAGGAACTACATATAAAATGGGTTCAAAACTGTTCTCTGTCACAAGGCACATTTAGCTTTTGGAGCTCATATTCTTGTGGGCAGTCAGGCAATAGGACAGGAGAAAAAATATTGTACCTTCATATTATTAATAACCCTCATAGTGGAAGAGGGGTACATGCACACTTATGCATATGTATCGTTAGAAGGAGACAGTTTCAAAACATCTGTAAAATGCTTTCTGAAAGGGATATAAACTTTTGTGGCTTGGAGAATAAACCAGATTCTCACTGATGTGTTCAGGAAGCAGGTTTCCCTGCAAGCCAGTTCTGTTACCACCTACCTGCAAGGCTTCATGAACCTTTCGATACATCACTGGGCTTCTTTTTCTTTTTTACCTATGGTGCTTGGAGAATGCTTTCTTTGTTCCCAGTTAGGTTGGTAATTCCTCAAATTCTCCATAACTGTATAAGAAAGTCAAGTTCTTGACAAAAATAAAATGGAAATACATAATCAAAAAGGAAAAAAAAGAGTAGTGTTAAGTGAGCAGCTTTTTAAAATTTGCTACCTGTGTTTATTTATATTGGAGGCAGGCAGGATAACATGATTTAATTCTTTGCTGTAGGTTTAAAAATCCTGGAAATTATTGTCTACTGCTTCAGTTACTTCTGGAAAACTTATTTCTTAGATTTCTAGTCTATGGGTTGAACTAAGGAAGTTCAGTATGTTTTATTCCAATTTCAGCTTTTAAATGTTGCGCTGTCTCTGTAAAATGTGTAAGAAGCTGCATTGAATTTCCTTTCCCCCAGTTTTAAATACAATTCCTTTAAGAGAAAAAAAAAAATGGAAGCTTCTATGTTATACTGAGTAATTATTCCCCCTGGGAAATAGAATATAAAGATCTTTAAAATCATTCAACTGAGAGAACAAGCACTTTAACTTTTGCCTCGCAGGAGTCATGTATTACATTATCAGCTACTAGCTCCAGTGTCAGTGTGTCATGCCTTGCAGGTTAGCAGGTTTGGCAGAGGAAATGAAACCCAGTCAGTTACTGCAGGATTTATAGTAGACCTGCTGTTGCAGGAAGTGGTGAAAAGTTGATTGATAGTCTGAGGCAAAACTCTACAACAAGAAACAGGATGTATGTTTGTTATTTTATATCCGTTTTCCCCTCTGCCCTCCCACCTCCATTTTAAGGTACTCTCTTTCTGTTCTCTCTATTTATAAATCCATGGTGCACTTTTCTGGTAAAGCATGTGCTGACTTCAAAACACTTGAGGAAATTGATATGGCTGTACCAAAGATTTGAAGCTGACATAGTGTACTTGCTTTATTAGAGGCATTTATCTAAATGGTCCTGATATTTCTGTTGAATTATATTTCAGCTGATTTACAAGTGAAAGGTAAAGCACATCTGCAGATGGGGCATTGAGTATCTCCTGCTGTCATGGGTGCACCAAGCTAGCTGTGAAAGGAGGAGAATGTATCAATGAGACAGACCATCTGATCAGCTATATTCTGTTGGTTCATCTGCATTTAACACACATATCTGGAAGGATAGTAAGACAGAATTATTTTGCTGCATTTAAACTTAATCCAGCAAGCCACACAGTGCAGAGTTCTCTGCTAAAGGCAGTAATCCTGAAAAGGTTAGTTCTGAAATCCATTTTCCCTTATCGTGCACTGCTGAAACATCAAAGAAGTATCTTTTCCGAAAGTGTCACCAAAGACTTTCAGTGGGTTATTGTCTAGCCTTGTGGGAAAAGTTACCCAAGATAATAGTAATTATGAATACTTGTGGGTTTTTTCCCCTGTAGCATCTACTTTTACAGTCATAACTGAGGTTGTTTGCAAACCAAGTGAATAGTGGAAACGTTTAAGATTTGTGTTCCTGTTATCAAATGGGAAAGTTCTATTTGGAAAGATTAATAGTGTGTCTTGTCCTTTGTTGAAGGTCAAAGAAGTTGGCTATGCTCTCTGAGTCCTTGCAGAAAACCACAGTTACTAAGTCCCACATAGGATTTGAACTGGAAGAGCTGGAAGCAGCAGCAATACTAGTGCAAGAAGAGGAGAATGCTTTAAAAGATGCTGGCACGGTTTCCAAGCAACAGCTGCCTTCCTCTGAGTGGGAGACAAGTGACTCTGAAGAATCAAGCAGTACTTCATCATCTGAGACAGAAGGCTCTGATTCAGAGGAGCAAGAGTCTTCAACCAGTGGAGATGGGAAAATAAATTCTTTACAAGGCACACTTCAAGAGGAGAGGACAGCTCCACTTATTGACTGTAATGGATTAAGGCAGGGCACAGACACTTCGATGTTTGAGGTTAGTGATGAAAAATCAAAGGTTTCTTTGCAATCTACATCTCTTCCTCGAAAACTGATAGGAGAATTAGAAAAGCAAATGCACACTGCAATTAGACTTACAGAACAGCCTGAAGGATTGGCTAATGCAGGTTGCATTTTGCAGGAACGGGAAGAAAACTGTGTATCTGAACCTGACAGATATTGAGGAGATGCTACTGGGAAGGGAGGTTTCTTGGAGGTGTTGTCGAAGACAAACCTGTTACTTTTTTCTTTGTAACATAAATGAAGATGAAGACTAAAGGACTGTGTTAGAACATGGTGTGACCCACTAGCAACACAGATGATTGCTATAATGAGGTGTTCCCAAGGCTATCCTGAGCTGCAGAAAGTTGATGTTTTTCTTTAGTGTGTTGACAGTTTGGAGGACAAGATCCTGGAAAGATTTGAAATGACTGATAGACTCCTTCATAGTTAGTTTTTTTGTTTTTCTTTCCTGATTCCACAGAGTCTCTGGTTTGATCTCTGCATGTTGGGAATGTGTTATTGTGGTAAATTTCCAGAAACAGTTTTCATTAAGCTTAAGTTATAGTATTATTTTAGTTATCTTTAGCTCTTGGGATTTACTTGAAAAAAATCCTCATTATGTCTGTGTAAACTGGTTTATGACATCTGGTACACTTTTTTACATTTCAAAATGCTTTATTACAAAAATAATGGTTATAGCTTGAAAAATCTAAATAGTGCTGACAAACTGTTTTTAAATGTTTATTTTTTTTTACAAAATAAAGGAAATTTTTTTGTCAGTACAAGATGGAAAGATTATAGCTTACATTTCTAGAGGATAGAATGGCTATAACATATTTCTGCAGTTCTTACGTAAGTTGTTTCAGCAATTTTGTTGTTTGTTCTTTTCTGCTGTTTTTGAAATATTTCCACATGTGAATACTGCTGCTGTTCTTTAAGGAACAGAAATCCTAATTCTTTCTTATTTCTTTCTGTATGGCTCTTAATGTTGCCACAGTAATGTTAACCAAAATGAAGAAACAACATGGTACAGCAGTCTTGAGTATAGGACTGAAAGCACACCTGTGCTGTTTAGACCTGGCTTTGTTACTAGTCTGTGACATAGCTTTGGCCAACTCGTTTGCTCCTTTTTGTCTTTATAAGGTTAAAATAATCCAGTCAGTATGTTTTGTGCTAATTTGTTACCTATAGATATGTATTTTGAAATCGGCTGGCTACTGCAAATTATTTGCTGCTGTTCAATTGTTGCAAAAGGATTTGGGAGGGAGGCAGGACAGGACATGGACCACCAGGTTTGGTTCAACAGTCTGGCAAAACAGGAACACGTAATTCATGCCTCTGGAGGAACAAGCCGTTGATTACTTTTCAACCTGTTTGCTATTAAAAAGTGTATAAAAATCCCAAGCTTAAAGACTTATTCTTCACTGATGTTACACCCTGCTGGAAAGCAGCAGGCTCTCTCTGTTCCTGCAGTGGCTCCTGTTCGGTGAGAACCGCAACCCTGATCTGCCAATATTTTTTATGTTCTTAAATACCTACCGGTCGCTTAATCAGCCTCTGTGTTCCATTGCCCAGGGGAGGAACCTTTTCTATCTTGTGTGTCAGTAAGCACTTACTCTTCTAAATGCTAGCAATAAAACCTACACTGTAACTGCAATTACGCAGCGTATGTCGGGGGGGGGGGGGGGAACAACCAAACAACAAAACCCTAACCCTTCTCCCACCCTCCCCAAATTACAGGTATGAACTCTGAAACTTCCTTCAGCTGAACATGGGGTGGAGAAAGCTGTATTAATACAAGTTAGGAAATACTAACTGTGAAAATTGATAGGTATTTGTAATATGCCAGGTCTTCAGCATGCCCTTCCCCCTCAACTTCAGCTTCTCCCTTCACCCATTTCGTGGCAGGCTGTTGAGGAGAATGTTCCTCTTTTTCCAGCAGACCTGCTTACTTGCAGGGCCTGGCTGCCTCTTTTGGAGTGAGGACATCTTTAGTGAATCTTTTTGTGCTTTCCTCTGTGTGCCTGTAAGCAGGGTTTCTTTATGCTATTTGTGAGCCTTTTCCATCTGTCTGTGTGAATCCAGTTTGGGTGTAAATATCTTCAGTGTCCATACAGTGTGATGCTGCAATAAATGCCAGATGAGAACGTGGCCTGCACACAGGTATTAACTTCCAGGTAACTACGATGTCATTGATGTCCTCACCTTTGAGACCCTGCACAGCTGAGCTCTGTTTCTGCCTCTGAAAACATCCCGGTGCCTGCTTGCTTCCCACAGGTCTGTGGTGTGCTGTCTTACCTTACGCTTCTGTCCTGCTATTCCTCTGCACTTTGGCACCTGGCGAAACATGCTGTGGTATGTTATACCCCAAGGCCCATTCCCAGGTTTCTTCCCCTTTTTGTCCAATGTTGATGTTCATTATTGCCTTTTTTACAAAACTATGTACTGGTTGAGAGGCTGATAATGAGTGCTGGTTGTTACATGTTGATAGATAGCAATTGTATGTGACCATTGTAGTGGTGGGGTGGGGAATTTTTCCTTATTGGGTGACAGTGTAGCCACATGTGGAGTTCTTATCCAGCATACCCAGGGTGAGCGATGTCTGTATGAAAGAGAAGCCTTGTTTCTCCAAAAAGAACATGTAGAGACACTTCTAAAAGAAAAGTGGAGCTCTGTAACCTTGTTTAGCCAAAACTGAGGCTTGCTGAACCCATGAGCCACTTGACATGAAACACTTGAGAAAAACAAAAAACTCAAAGCCCAGACTCCTCAGTCCCATAAGCTGTTGTGGGTTCTGAAAGGAGTGAGTCAACTCAGAAGCACTGAATTTATGTAGAAGAGCTATTTGGGTGAATCCATAGGAATTGTTCTTATGCTGGTTTTCCAGGCTGGAAATTGGTTAGTATATGAGGAACTCAATACATGTGTAACTGGTTCTGATGGTTTTAAAATTCTCCTTGTTTCTAGTGCCCCTCCTCACCCTATCCACCCAAGCTTACTTGTTGCACAGCCAATACTTTGTTTTAAGGCATTTGATTTTCATCATCATAATCAGTCCAAAGGGAATAGAACTGCAGCGTCTGGACAAAATTCCTACTGAAAATAAGTTTGAATCTGAGTTGAGCCTGACAGGGGAAGAGCTGTGGCATTTTGCTGGAGGGGAAAGTGGGTTGTCTGAGGTGTATGGAGTGCTCTGGGGGAGAGGTTAAATGGAGTTGGAATTATAACTTAATGTCTTTATTATTAATCATTTAACTTTATATTAGAGATTTAGGCTAAATAGAGCATTTTATCCTGACCCTATGTGGCAGTGGTGCAGAGCTCCTCTGAAGCCAGCTAAGGTGGCTGTGGGAAGCTGACTCCAGTGAATGTCCTAACACTTTGCCGCTGCACTAGACTGTTGCTGGGAATGCACTGGCCTCTGCTTTTACCCAGACCCAGGTAAGGGCAAGGTCTTATTCCCACCCCCACATCTTTGCAGCAATGGTTGCGAGCTGTCCTTGGAGGAAGCTGCTTTCTCTTGGTAAGTGAATGGCAGCAGCCTGGATTCATGCCTGAGGCCCCAGGGGAGTCTGTTCTCCATCCTCACTGCTGCCTGGAGTGCTGCTCCTGCCAAGGACAGCAAGAGAGGGATCTGCAGGCCCCGTTGGTGCTGTCAGTGGCATATGTGCCAGCCCTGCTGCCTTGAGCTGCCCAAGTGTAACAGAGCCCTGGTAAATGAGAACAAAAGCAAATCTGATGCTCTCGAGCCTTGGCTCTGCTGCTTGGCACGACTGATGCGGCAGCACGATGTGTGTGTGGAGGGAGGGAGGCCCTTGCATGCAGGGGTTGGCTCGGAGAGAATGGAGATGCATTGTTTTAGGGACATGCTTGTCCATGTAGTACCTTAAGGTGTTAAAAGCAACAAGTGGAATATTGGAAACAATCAGAAGTAACTCAACAAAACTGGTTTGGCTTTTTCTCCTTTTTTGTTTTGATGGGGGTAGTGTGACCCAGAGGACTTTACCATCTTTTCATTTTTTTCTGCCAATGAAAAACTTAGTGCTGAATTGATGGAATATTCACCACCACCTTTTCTTATTTTCAAACAGCTTTCTGAAAAGTTTGGGAAAACTTTGCTCTATATCAAAAGAAAAAAGCATCAATTAATTTGATTTACTACAGTAATTAATGAATGTGGCAAAGAAATTGATTCATAGCACTGGAGTGAAGGGGCCAGGCAACCCTCTGCCATTGACACAGCTGAATATTGTCAAAGCCTGAGCTGACTGTCTCAAGGCTGGAGAAAACAAACAGGGAAACACATGTCAAACAGATAAATAGCTCTGCTGTTTAGAGATCTCCTTGGAGGCCATTTGTCTCCAAGATAAGGAAGAATGCACTCCAAAGCTGTGAGTAGATAAGCTGGGAGAATAAAATGAATGTGGAATTGCCATGTTTGTACTTGGGTGTTCACACATAGAGCAAATACGGGTACCCCCACCTGGGGAATCTCTACAGTGAGTAGGGTGCAGCAGTGTCTAAGGTGAACTTGCAAGCTTTTCTTAAGTATTTCAGATATTTACATCTTTACAGCATACAAACAAATGGTATTGGTGTCAGTTGTCTTAGGAGGTCACTGATTTTAGAAGTATTTTCTGAGCCTGTCATGGATCTATTTCTCTGGGTTTTAGTGGTAAGTGGGCAGCAGCCTGTGGTATTGTGGGCATGTGTGAGGCATGATTTTTGCATTGATACAATACATTTGGATCTGTAGTATCATGGTACCCATAAATCGTATGATTTTTTTTTTTATTCTTGGGTTTTGGAGAAGTGACAGTACTGCTTCCACAGATACAGTATTTGGAGATGTGACTTGGATCATATTTGAAATGCATTTGGTAATATTGGTTTGCATTTCATTAAACATTTTCTCGTAATCATTCTGCAATACAGTTGAGCATAGTTGGCTTTTTGGAGTGCTTGAGGACAAGAACAAAAGCTGTGTCCCTTAGGTGAGGACTAAAATATTTGCAGAGCTCCATGAAGGAGGTCAGCTCTGACCCAACAGCCAGTCATTTCCATGGCAGAAGCTTCCTTTAGTTGAGTAGTGCTGGTTAGTGATTAGCATGGAAAAGAATAGGAAGTTACAGGTTTGCAGACTAGCAAGGTCAGCCAGGTGGAAACCTTACTAACCAGTAACCTCAGGAGCTCAGTGGCCACTCTTTGTCTTTGCTGTTGATGTTCTGAGTGACTTTGCAAATCATTTTTCCAGGTTTCACAGAGGTGTCAAGCCTAACTTGGGAAGCTTCAGACTTTGGAAAGGGAACACAGAAATACAGTAAAAAGGAATAAAGCTCAAATCTGAGAGTGGAGATTTTTTTCTTTGCTACTGACTTGTGCTGAGCAAGGGCAAGAGGCTAAAATCTACTGTTTCTGATGTACTCTTAAGTACCTTTCTATGTATCAGTATCAGAGTGTCTGACTGAAAGCTGTCAGTGCTTTGGGAACTGTGGTTCTTACCCACACCAGCTAGAGTCACTGCTCCTCTAAACTGAAAATTAGACAAACCTGGCCAAAATTAGATGCTGGGAACCTCTTTAAAAATATAACAAAAGGATGTGGTTGAAGACTTGGCCCTCTGTTCCACTGTATATTGATACCTCTGTAAAATGGCCAGGAGGATCTGTGAGGCCTTATCTCCACTTGAACTATATTGCAGTGGTTGTCTTTTGCAAAGGTCCTGTTCTTGGGCAATCCCTGGGCATAGCCTTGCTTCGACTCGCTAAACCAGGATAAACCCCACTGTGCATGCACAAGACTGTTTCTAGCACTGGAAACAGATCCCTGGTGTTTCTTCCTGGCAGACATGTCACCCTCTTTGAAGAGTGTGGAAATTTAATAGCCTCTCTTATTCTTGTCACAGATTTGCTTGCACCACTTTTCTCTGTGCACAACCCTGCTTTCAGCACAGAAACCCTCTGCTTATGTGCTGAGCTGCTCTTGGAGGTCCCATCTCTGACTGTTATTCCCCTTGTTGCCTTGCCTGTTCACAGGGCACTTGTCTGCAGTACACCTGCTCTTTATGTCAATGTATTTTGCTTCTCATGCCTCTATTTTGCCACTTGGATCTGGTGAGACCACACTGTCTCTTGCCTTTCGCTGTGTGGGAGCTGCAGCGGGTGGAGGAGAAGAGGAGAGAAGCTGCTGGGCAGGGATCATGGAGCCAGTGTTGATCTTAAACTGTGGCTGGGGAACAACAACAGGAGAAGGTTCAGCAGTCAGTTTTGTTGGGAGACAGCAGCTGTGTGTGTTTGGCCTCTGCCATGCGAGCTTTGGATTTCCATGAAGGTCAGGGAGGGCTGCTGCTTGCAACAAGGATTTTGCAACCTTCGGTTGTGCTTTTTGGTCTGGAGTCAGTGGTAGGGTGAATGGCAGTAAACATCGTTCTCTCTAATTATGGTTGTGTGAGAGATCTGGGAGTATAACTCATAAATGGTAATGAGATGTTTAAGGCATAAATCAACAGCATATCAAGATGAGAACAAACTTCCCTCAGCTGTACTCCAAATAGTCCAGGTAGTGACTGGATTGTGGCACTCTACCTGCCAGGGCTGTAATTACTTCTCGTCTCATGTCCACAATTTTTGGCAATTATGCAGAAATGTCCCACTTCCTGCAGTAAATAAATTGGGATTCGTGTTTTGCCTTGATGTAACTCCTCCTTCTCCTCTAATATGCTGCATTGTCCATTGATTTGGCTAATTATGTGTATAACAACCACATAAGGCGCAGGGTAGCAGCAGGGGTCCATACTGTGGAGAGAAGGAGGGTGATTGCTCCATCTGTTCCTCTGTGCTGCCGGGAGAAGCATCGGGGAGTGAAGTGGGAAATGGAGGGAAGGAATTACCATTTAGTGCAGGTGCCTCTGGAAGGGGAATCCCACTGCCAGGTGCTGGCAGGCAGCTCTCCTGAGCTCCTTGTGTGCTTAATTACCCTTTAGTGAGACTTCCCATCTCAAATTAAAGCAGGCAATTGCAACTGAAGTCTTGAAACAAAATGGGGAGTGTAGCAGTGGTTAATCTATTTCACTATAGAGACCTGCATTTCTCATTCAGCAAGATTCATGCCCCATTCGGCTGAATTTAAAGGCCGTTACCTGGAATTAGATGATTAATTTAAAAATCTGAATGTAGAAGTGTAAAAGCAGACAAGGTCAAAGCATCTGAGCCTGGGATTCAGTGATGATAGTCTAAAAAGCAAGTGGGATACTTTGGAGTTAGGAAGAAGTTGCTGAGGACTGTGGGGAGTACCAGGCAGCACATGGAGATGAGCCATCATTGCTTTTCAGTATTTGCTGTCCTGGACAAGGAGTTTAATGCTTCCACAGTTGCTTTTCCCATTCACGCGCTCAGGATTGCTGATGGATCAATAGTGGCAATAGGGTAACGTGTTGCTAGCTCACCTGCTGCTTTGTGCTAGGCTGCGAACAACTGGAAGCAGGTAACATCAGATCAGTTTCTGTTAGTCTGACTGGAAAATACCTGAGGAATAAAAAATGGCCAGAATGTGCTGTGGGCCACTGTAACAAGTAATGCACAGGGACTGTAACACCCTGGGAATAATGTACTTGGAAGGGGGAAGACTCTCAAGGTTAAAGTCGCGGTGTGCATTCTTCTGTGTTTTAAATTGCCTTAGCACTTGTTTGTGCACTTCTGCACCTCGGAACAGCGCTGTGAGGAGCTACACAGAGTGTGCATCCCTGCAGGTTTGTGTCCATGTGCTATCTCCTGACTTTGCTATATATACTTGACAGATTACTCAGGAGTTGCTAGTCCTGTCATCAGTTTAGGAATTAAATTGTCCAGAACGAACACATAACCAAGACTGCAATAGAGAGGCAAGATTTTTTGGTTCATCCTTCCCATCAGCTTCCCATGCTGCTTTACACCTGCCCTGTGAGACTGGTTTGTGTGTGCCTGGTGCCTATAGCTGGGCTAAAGGAACGAGCTGAAATTGCTTCTCCCTGAGTCCTGGTGTGAGTTACAACATTTAATGTGCTTTTCTTCCTCACTCTGTGGCCTGTGTGCCCTGCAGGCCTGCAAAGCAATGCTATGCCTGCCACTTTGGGAAACAGTAGAGGTGCAGGAGGAGAAAGGCTGGCAGTCCTGAGAGTTTGCCGTCGCACCGTGTAGGAAAGATCACTGCTTCATTTGCAGTGACTCAGCAGGCTGTATCAGTCAGAGTTGTGAGGATCATCTACGAGAGCTATGAAACTAAACCGAGGTGCCTGGCAGTACTCCAGTCATTCATCCATGGTCTGAGGTATTAGGCAAGGATTTGGTGTGGGGCGCCGGCAGAAAGTTCCCTTTTGTCTTCAGATATCCCACAGCAAACTTCATCAGTCACGGAGGATCAGTAGGGTCTGTGAAAGTAAGTGGAATAGTATTGTCTAAAAATTTGGAAAAATCTTTATTCCAAGAAGATACTGATGCTAACATGATTATGCTCTCAAATTCTGAGGGATTTGAGTTATGAATAATTAGTGATGTCTTTCCTGAACCTATTCTATATTGCTGAGACATTAAGCTCGTGGACCCTTAATGACCCTAATGAAAAGTCCTATATCACATTTTTCTTAACTGCAGAGCTGACTGGATGTCAATGAATATCCAGTACAGGCAGCAAAGGGAGCGTGTGTGTGTGCATGAGTGTGTGTCTGTGTTAATCAATTTGCTTTTCAAAGTGGCTAAAAACAAAAGTCTGAGGAGTTCCCCCTGTGAGGTAATTTCCCTGGGTGCTCCTCAGTTCCAAGCCTCTGTGCTAACTGCTCCTTGCTAATGGTATCCTCTCACCAGAGAAAACATCTACTTCAGATCTGAAGTGGTTGGCAGAAGCTGTAATTGAGGTGTGAAGTGACTTTCCACACAAGAACCTGCCTTCCAGTGTTGGGCTCCTCGCTTGTCTCACCGCAGAACGCTGTTAACAGAGGCTCTTCAGCAATTAGCTGCTTATAAATGGGCTTGGAAGCCTGTCTATTCCCACTTTTCTGTTTGGATTGCTAATCCTTCAATCTGCACCTTAAATCCCTTAAAATAAAACAAATGTGGAAATGTTACTGCACCAATTGCAGTAATAAATGTATGAGAACAAAATATGTATAATGTAAATAATTATTTTTGGCCCCAACTTTATGAAAAACAAACTGCAATTAGATTATTATTTTTTTTTAATACTGGTAGTAGAACAGGAATTCTAAGCCTTAGAAATATGGTTTAAAATCATTTTTTCTTAACGTATCATCAGCTTTATTAATTTAGTATAGATTTTATATGGGAAAAAGAAACTAAAGAAAATAGCGATGCATTAGGTTGGTAGGAGGTATGATTCAAATTAATCAGAGGACGTGGGTGAAGTCCCAGACCAGTCATTTAAAAGAATCTGTTGGATTTTTGGCAAGTCATGGGAAGATATTTTCACTGATAATGTGATACAGACCCAGATGCACATGTTCACGTGCCTGGGAATGCAGGAGGCGTTGTGCTGGGAGCACCAAGCTGCGAGTCTGTTGCCTGCTGCCTTGGTTTGGGGATCAACGTCTGCCTTCCCTGGGGGCCTCTGGCCTAGCCAGGCCCTGCAGAAAGGGCCAGAGTTGCAGCATTGGGTTTTCCTGGCTGCTAATGTTGCTTTAATACAGCCCCAAGTTCCTTGAGATTGGTCAGGTATTTCCGCTGGATCCAACCCCAGGCACAAAAGAAATTGGGATTGGGGAGGAGGAGGGTGCAGGACAGGTAATTTTGGCTCATTACTCTGCTGCTGGTTTCCTTGAGTGACCATGGGCACCTTCCTTGTGCTCCTGGCACCCCTTAAAATGGAAGTGGTAACACTTCTTTGCCATGCAGCAGCCCTCCCCCAGATAAAGGCCTGAAAGAGGTGTGTTCATATTCTTTATCTTAAACTTACATTTTACTTACAAATTCCTTATGCTATACCATTGATTAATCTGTAATTTAACTGGATGATGTAGCATAACTAGGGCTGAATGTTGGAGGAAAACAGTGACAGCCACAAGCTGTAGCTGTTGAAGCCCCACTGCGACATAAATATTAGATGGATGTTTTATAGAGTAGGGAGAATGGGCTGGATGACTGGCAGCGACGCCGGCAGCGTAAGTACTTGTAGCCATCCAATGCTGGAAATGTGGTTTGGGTGCTAAACTGACCATTACATTACACAAGCAATTACAAGCTGTGTGGTAAGCAGATGTGAACTCCAGGGAGGTTTTAAGCTGGTGTAATGGAGGTGTGAGGTAAGGTGGAAGAAGATACACAAAACTCCCCTGGAGAGCATGAGCTGCGCGTGCCGGAGTCCTGGCTGGATTTGGTCTGTGAGCATGGTGGTGTAATGATGCTGTGGTGAGCTGGATGCTGCCCAGCACCAGCCGCCTGTCTGCTGCCAGCCTGGACCGCTGCTCTGGAGGCATTGCTGATGCTGGGCGAGCATCCCAGCTGCAGGGCTCTGTGAGCAGGCATGGCAGCAGGCACGGGGCAGGTTTGCTGCCTGCGATGGGGCCCAGGGGCCTGTGTTTCATCCATCCTTAAGATGCAACAACAAGGTGTTAAAGCAGAGTGTCTGGAGGCTGGCTGTGTGCTCGGCGCATGAGATGCTGCAGTCCCGTGGGCTGTGCTTGTGCTTTCCGTGGTGT
The DNA here is from genome assembly GCA_035590215.1 of Microhierax caerulescens. NCBI lineage: Eukaryota > Metazoa > Chordata > Aves > Falconiformes > Falconidae > Microhierax > Microhierax caerulescens. The sequence continues at coordinate 19,796,935 of JAVJGJ010000047.1, read as the reverse complement.
GCCCTGAGCTCCAGGTCTTCAGCTTTGATGAGACTCATGTGCTGAAGGAGAGCCACCTGTGAGGGCAAGGGCACTGTGCTTAGGTGTGGGATGAGAGAATCCTTTGCTTTTCAAACTCTGCTGTGGCTGCTGCTGTTCTGTCCCCCAAGCTCGACCTCGTGTCCTTACAGCAGCCTGGCATGGCAGATGCAATAGAGCAAGAGGCTGGGAGCTCTGCCAGAGGTGAGACCGCAGCTTTCCTGGCCTCCTCCCTCGCTGTTAAGTTTACATCTTGCTTTGGGAAACGGGAAAAAATGGACACGTTTCGGCTTAAACTTAAAAATAAGCAAATCCCATTGGCTCCAAGGGCTGCCAAGGTGCCCAGCAGTGGCCTCTGCCCGCTGTGGGAGGGGTGGGAAATCGAAACCTGGAGATTTCACAGGCAACTAAGTGTTGAGGCCTGAAGAGCTATGCAAAACAAACTGATGAACTCGATGAAAAAACTTTTCCAAGTCACCAGCCTGTATTTTTACTCCACCCTAGTCTAAAACCAGCCCCTGGCAGTTATTTACTGGCTGAGATTAGTACGTGGGTGTCTTTAATCTCAAATGCTAAACTGGAGAAGCAGTTTCGGTTTGTGCAAACCCACCAGTATTCACTGTGAGTTCTGATTCTCTTTTTCCGTTACTTTTTCCCTATTGCTACAACAATTAATTAAGAATGGTTCTGCTGAACCCTGTTGATTCATTTGGCACTTGGAAGCTTAATGAGGTGTAAACCTGCAGACTGTGGCAATGGTATAGCTGACATGGTAATTTATATCAATTGGTGTGATTAGTCCAGGTCCTCAATCACCGCATTGTTTCTCCACACAATCTGTCATAGCCCTAACAGGGGGACCTCAATGCTGCGTTCCTGTTACATTGGCAGTAATGTTCTCAAGGTGCTGCTAACAAGGAAAGTACAACTCCTGTGATGCTTTGAGAACGGCAACATACAAATTGCTGTTGTAATAACATGTATTTTTCACTCCAGAGATGACTGAGATCCAGGCGTCGGCACTGCCTGCTGTCTAATTTCTGTTTGCAGCTGCAGCAGCTGTGGGCCTGGTGTGCGGGTACCTGCTGGAGGTGTAACTGCCCGCTTCGGTTGGTGCAGCGTTTTGGGAGGGTTTTCTTTCGAGACATAGCAAGCACCTGGCCGCAGGTCCTCGTGGTTTCAGACTGTTAGGAGCCTGCTGTGCCAGGGCTGTGAAAATCACTTTGTGGGTTGCTGTGTTCACTGTGCCTTGACAGTATTATTCATGGGTAACTACTAGTTCTGCAAATTCAGCCCAGGGACGTTGGAGCCACCCTAGATTTTTTTCTCCTTCATATTACCCTGTAGCAGAGGGGTCAGGTAGAGCACAGCAAGGGCTGTGTGACCTCTTTGCAACCACACACCCCCCAGTTATATATGCCGCTGTGTCCTGTTAACTTCTAGTTGTAACAAAAAATGCAACTATTCAGAATTTTGGCAACAATTTTATTGGTGGGGTATGACAAGGAATAGAAGGAAATGCTCCTTGTTGGCAGCCTAGGCTCAGCGAAGCCAACAAATGAATGGCTGCATCTCTGCTGTTCAAAAGTAATCTGTTTGTGGGATAAGCAGTTATTGCGATAGGCAGTTGTGCAGGCTCTGGTTTGCAAGTACACTGCCTGTCACCTCCAGATATCCCTGTACACGTGTGCCTTGTTTGTGCCCTTTGTTGTGCCAGGAGGGTGCTTTGTGGGCCACCAGCGATCCTGGCTTGGAGCAAGGGCTGGGATGAGCAGCAAAACCCTGAGCGAAAGCTGCTGCTGCAGGCAGAGGAGTGTTAGAGCATAGTGGGGTGTGCGAGGAGTTACTGTGCGGCAGCGGCACGACGGCTTAGCGGGGGGGCAGTAAATCAGCCCTGGTAATGGGGAGTGTTTTAAATCAGCCTAATGGAGTTTGTGTGGTTTGTATGGAGATGGTGCTACTTCTGTTTAATTTTTTTGGCCTGCTCAATGAAAAAACAAACCAACACCCACCCCCCATCCCCCCAGCCGAAACCAAAAATATGAGAAATTGTGCTACAGGGAAATAAACCCACCTTAAAGTATTCCCTTAAAATGGGTCCCTAAACAGGTTAAATGAATACATAAATGAACCTAAAAAGCAGTACAATTAAGGTAAAAATCTTGTTAATGTTCACAGAAGCAGCAGGAAACTTTTCTTATGGAAAAGAAAATCATGAATTCTGCATATTCAATGTTAATGCTTTTAAACTGAGCAGTGAGGCAGGGGCAGATCCATTCCTGTACCCAGACTCTTTCTACCGCTGCAGTTGTGTAAATGAATTGTAACACTTTTTTTCCATTTTCAGCACAGAGTCCTTAGAATAAGTGGGTGTTTGACCTGGAACTGCTGAGAGTAGTATTCACTTTGGGGCCTGTGTGTAGAGAAATACAATCTATTTCGATGGTATTTAATCTAATGAGCTTTTTTAGATGTTTTTGAAGCCCTTTATAGGGGTTCAGGCGTGGGACAGCATGCCACCGGGCAGAAACGCTCATTTACTCTGCGAAATGTCACAGAATGGTCCAGCTATTAGTAAAATGCATTTTGTTTGATTTTTTTTTTTAAGAACAGATTTCCATAAATTACCAGCCTGAGAAATAAAATCGGCCAGCTATTCAGTGAAATCTTAAATGTTAATTGAGAGTTACAGGAGTGACTCTAGCCGAAGGAGAGGCATGGGGGGGTGAGCTGTCGGAGTGGTTCTGCTGGGGGGTTGCTCAGGCTGTGTCATGGTGTGTTGCACTGGCAGGTCTCCTACTAATATGTTCCCGTTCCCCCCAGGTCTGTTGTAACTTCTGCTGTGGGGACCCTGGCAAGAAACCTGCCGGTGGCTGGGCAGATGTCCTGCCACCCGGGCTGCTGAGCTGGGGGGGTTAGCTGGCTGCGCTGGGGCTGCTCCTCGGGGCAGCTTGGACAGCCTGGGAGTGAAGAGGTGAGACCTGGGGAGGAGGAGGAGGATTCAGAAACTGTCTGGGGACGAGAAAGGTCAAATGAGTCACCGTGGCTCCACCCCGAGTGTCTTGGTGCAGGCACTTGAATTACTTCATGTGTAGGCTGGTATCTCTAAGCTTAGCTGTCTTCTCTGTAGACCTGGTCGAATTTTGTGTGTCACGATTGTTCCTTGCATGTTCCTTTCTACAGTTATTTTGCTCGATATTAGACTTATTCATTTTGCCAGCTAATAAAGGTTGCCCTTTTGAGGGAAGGTGGTTTCTACCACTGCTGCATCTGTGGCCAGCTTGAGCTGCTCACATTTTTAGCATCCCCAGAACTTTCCAGGACCAGGGAGGGAAAAGTGTACCTGTCAAGTCATTGCATCAGGGAACATGGGAGGGGAACAGGCCCTGCAAGGTCTGTTTTCCTGCCTTCAGGCAGGCTGATCTGTGTCAGAATCATTGCCAGCAGCTGTTTACTTAACCCATTCTTGAGCTCTGCCAATGCTGGAGATCTCAGTGTGTCACTGTCAGCACCATTACAGCTTCAGTCACAGCCTGTGGCATGGATGTATTGTTATACAAGTGTTTCATAACAAGGACTGTGGGTTTCTCTTCCTCTCATTATCAGCAGTGATGATGTGCAGCTCCTTTATGCCACAGAATAGCAGTAGCAGAGGGAGGAGGCAAGGGCAGCAATTAAATCCCTGCGAATCCTCTCTGTGGGCAAGCTTTGAGGTCGCTCAATACCAGAGCGGGACCCTGGATCTGACACCCCCCACCCCCCATCTCCTTTCCTCTTCTTTCTGCCACATGAAATGGTTTGGGATTTTTGCCATCCACCCTCCTCCCTGGTCTCGGTCCAGGGCAGAAGCAGCAGCAGGCTCCGTGCAGCCGGACTGCTGCTCTGCAGGTAGGGCTATGGCATCTCTGAATGCCAGCAGCCTGGGTCTGTGCTGAGCAGATGAAAGATTAGAGTGATCAATTTGGTGAGAAGGGAGATTTTTCTCCATCTGTCCACCCTCAAGGCTCTATTTCCTCATAAACCATTCCCTGAGACATCAAGAAAATTGGAGCTGTTCAGAAATGGAAAAGGTAGTTAACCCAAAATGAATGAATATCCGATACACTGGCTGGCTTTCCTGAAGCAGAAGGGAAGCAGCCAGCTGAACCGATGGCTTTCCTGCAGTGTGCTGGTTTTTTAAAAATAGGAAAAGTGCCTTTGTAGCCTTCACCCAGCATCACTCATTTCTGAACCGCACTGCCCAGTGAAGTGCATTGCAACCTCTTCTCCCCCACTGCTCAAAGGTGCTTCTCCCCCAGACTGTGGGAGTTGGGGGGCTGGAATCCAGCCCCCCCCCAAACTCAGCTGCTGGGTTGTTAGTGCTCATTAGGAAAGCCTGGGGCTAATGGGCTGGTCCTGGCCAGCCTCTGTGGCTGCATTTTTCTCCTTTGGAATACGGCCTCCCAAGGTTTTCTGTTCATCTAGTAATCTAATGTGTGTTGATTTTTTTTTTTTTAAGGGAATAGCAAAAGATGAAGAAGAGAAGACATTTTAAGGGGTATATGTTTATGAAGCTTTCATGTCCCATGCTTCAAATCCTCTTGGCTGCATTAACACTTGGTGCAAACTGAAGCAGGAAGGTTGCTTCTGGAGGACTGGTGCAGGTTTCCAGGTGGGACCTCAGGATGCAGCAGGGACACCTGCCTCTGTTTCCCTCTCAGAGCTGGATGAATGGTAGGGATGTAATCCTGTGTCCTTGTCCAAGTGTGCCCACCTTCCTGCCCTGGTTCTTGCAAGGAATTAAACTGTCTTTTCCTCCCATCACTTTTCAGGGTGGGTTTTTTTTTTCTTACTGCTAGGATGGAGAATGTTTTTCTCAAACCCATGTAGGCTTCTTGCCAGCCAAATATGCACCTCTAACACGCTGATGCATTTCTAGACTTTTCTTAGTGCATGTTCTCTCAAACAGTTTTCAAGCCACCTGTCAGTTTGGTTTGGTGTTTTTTTTATCACATTTTTGAACTTCTAAAGGCCACTGGGACTTCTTGCACATCTGACGAGCTGCAATTACAGGAGAGGACCTGATGCAGAAGTGCTGTCCCCATTCCGTGGTCCTGTCTGCAGAGCAGCTCCTCTGCATGTGCAAGGACCTCCAGAAGCTGCAGTTTCTTCTGCTGCTCCAAGCAGCTGGTGCTCATCATCTCTTTTCCTTGTTTGCTGCTGGCTTCTGTAAGGCACAAAATCTCAGACCTAATATGAAAAAACTGCAAGTCCTTAATTTCTCCTTCATTGTTTTTGGGGGAAGGGGGGGAAGGCAAGCAGTTAATCTTTTTCTAAGGTGCTGTCTGTGACTTGGCTTAGCAGTTTTTAATTCTGTGCTTCTTATTGTTCCCAAGGGGAAATGAGTGGGTCAGAATGTGTGTATCATTGCATGGCTAAGGCACCTGGTATTTACAGGGAGCAGTGGGGTGGGGATGCTGTGGAGGGTTGAATGGGAAACCCAAGACTGGGCAAGACTATCCGCATGGGCCAGTGCAGGAGGCAGTGGCCACTTCCTAGATGGACCAGAAGAAAGGGGTGAGACATTGGGTTTGGAAAGAACCTGCAAGGAGAATGCTATGGATGGATCATGGTTTTGTGGGGAACCTGCTGAAGGAAAAATCTGAGTTTTCTGTAGGGGTGTGTGGGTAGCTTTCCTGAGGCTAGGAAACATGAGCTGGAAGATGCTGTAGCTCCCTGGAGAAGCTGGGAGCTACAGGGCGGACCTCAGCCTCCCTCTTAGCCCTGTTCAGCCTACGGATGCTCCAAAGCCCTGAGGAAACAAAGGCACTATGCGATTTTATTTTTGCCTGAAGCCGTGTTTCTGCCAGGAAAACTTCTCCCACGCATCCTGATCTGACTGTGCGTGGGCAGCCCCCAGCAGCTGGTGCCGTCTCCCACCAAAGTCCAGTAGCAGTGACTGTGGCGGGGAAGCCCGAGCTGTGTTCCAGAATAGTTGAGGTACTTGTGAGATGGAGACCGGTGACCTCAGTGTGAGGGAATGAAAACCACTTGTCCTACAAAAATACCCCCGGCATGATCCATAGGCGATGCTGGAGGGTTATGGTGCAAGGGAGTTCCCGTGAGGTTACGATGTTGACCTGCACTACCTCGCTGTCACCCCAGCCTGTCCGTGCTGCAGCTCAGGGCTCGGAGCTTCCCACGGGACCATCCCTGTCCCCCAGCCAGCCCCAGCCCACTGCTCACTCTGGATGTTTCTACAATGCAAGTGAGGGTATGGAGCAGGATACTATTGTAAGCGTGAATGCAGGACCAGTCCTTTTCCTACCAGCTGTCAAAAAGTATTTAATCTCAAATAGCTCTCAGTAGTGCTTTTTTTTTTGTTGTTGTTTCCTCTAGTTTGTTTTAAGAAAGTTGCTGAGTGTGAGAAAGCAGGAAGTGGTGTCAATAACACTGGAGTGGGTTTTTTCTTTTCACAGACACCCTTTGAACTCCCTTTACTCTGCCTCCCCTGCAGTTACATTTACACACCCTATAAATAACAATCTAGTGCTTTGAAATGCTTTTATTAAAGTTAAAAGATTCTTTTTTTTTCCCAAATCCAGTGTTTTCTACATTATCTGGAGGCAGCCTTCGAATAATTACTATGAATGGCTTTAGGTTTTAACCTGTTTCACCGCAGATGCTAAATGAGGGGTGTAAGCAGCAGCTTGCGAAGGCGATGGTGGATGTGATGGGACCCCCCAGCCCCAGGTCTGCTGGCAGCTGTGTCTGTGGGGTGGAGGGAGCCCAGCCCCGTGCCTGAACTGCCCGTGGCCCTCTGGGGGGGGGGGCAGCTGCTGTGGATGCTTGCAAGTGCCTACGTGAGTGCTGGATGGCTGAACCCTCCAGTGGGTTTCACACAGTGGGTCCACTGGGGGTAGTACTGGGGGGTGTTATGGCTGATTTAGCGGGGCGGGTGTAGGTACACCCATGAGCAGGCTCTCCCCGAGTCCTGCTGGCTCTGCTGGAGCTCCTGGCAGACACAAATGTGTCCCCTCTGTGTCCTGGGAGGGGACCTGGGGCCAGTGGCCTCGCGCCTGGGGCGAGCTCCGTACAATCTGGCTTTCTGGGATGGTCCTTTCTCTTGCTTAGTTGTCACTTTTGGCTTCACCTCAGTGCCTCCACGGGTGCTCCCGCTTTACACTGATACGTCAGAAAACGATCAAGTCTTTTGCGATGCCCCTGAGCGGCGCGCGGTGCTGTGTGCGCCTGGTTTCCCACACGGGGAGCACTGCAGATCCTGCACTCGCGTTTGGGACGCCCCTGCTCCATGTCGCCTGCCTTCCCACTGCTGTCTGCAGTGCTGCAGATGGAGGACAGAACCGGCCTTTGAGCTTTTATTGACCTGCATTTCTCCCTTTTCCTTTTTTTTTTTTTTTTTGCATTAGTCATCGCTAAGGCTGTGGCTTAAAGCACTTGATGTAAGTTTTGCTCTGTCTCCTGGAGTCCAGTCACTGCAGAACCACCCAGTCCTGTTGGTGCAGCACTAAATGACAGCAGATGAAGCTTTCTGGAAACTTCATGAACTGTGAGGTAAGACCACTCCTACCAGCCTTGCAGCCTGCAGAAGTGTTGATCTCTGCCTCTTGATATCTCGCTGAATGAGGAAAATCTTGTTCACTATCATCGATCTTCAACTTTCTGTACCAAGCCGTTGATGGCGGCAGGTGACCCTCCCGCTCACCCGGGGGAGGGATGGGGCTGTGGGGTGGCTCTGCAGGGCTGCAGCCACCTGCCCTCATCAGAAGATGAGGGACGGTGACACCCAGAGATGACATGCACCTGCTCTCATACCGGGATACCAGATACTCTGCAGTGTTTAACGCACCTGACTTTTAGTGAAAGATTAAGGTTTGGGGGGGACACATTCCTTACCAAGCACCTGAGGCTGTTAAGGCTGTTGTCACCTCCGTTGACTAATCTTGTCACCAGTTTAAGCCTGGCCAGGCAGGCAGTCACATTTTCTGGAACAAAACAAGTATTTGACCAACAGTTTAAAAAAAATACAGTACAAACAGCTGATTTATTCTGAACCGAAGAAAGAAAAGATATCAGCAAGAGTCGCCTGTAGGTGATGTCACACGGTCTTTCATAATTTCAATTCACTGGCAGAAGCATATTTTGGGGGGTGGGGGGTGGGATTTATAAGGTGTAAGTAGCTTGCAATAGTTAACTTGTTAAATCTAAGCCGAAACAAGGGATGCCATGTCGCCTGCCTGAGGTGGGGTGGATGTGCCCAGCGCTGGCTGGAGCTCTGCCACCCGCTGTGGATGTCCGTCAGCATTTCAGAGCGGGTTAGCTGCCTCCTGCCAGCCTCCAGTCTTGTCATGTCATTGAAGACCAGGGAGGTGGCTTACGAGTGATTGAGAGGAGCAAAGAAGTTATCGCTTCTCCCCTGCACTCAACTAATTGATTGCATGAGCGTTAATAGCCCATAGCAAATAGATGTGGTGCTTAGGGACCTGCTTTAGTGGTCGAGTTGGCAGCAGTTAGGTTTATGGTTGGACCAGGATCTTAAGGGTCTTTCCCAGCCTAAATGATTCTATGGTTCTGTGTGAGAGCTCTGCTAAACCATCTTCTCCAGGGATTTACTGGAGGCGTTTCCTCTGGAGTCTGTGGATACAGAGTGCTATTTATAAAGAAGTTTCTTTGCGTTACTTCTAACAATAACCACTGTTTCTCAACTGCTTCCCCCCCAAAGTATTAATTTCTGACTTATCAGTGGCTTCAGTTTCTTGGCTGAGAAACTCCTAATTTACGATGTTGACCTGAAAGTGGGAGACAGATGAATTTGAAAGTCAGGAGATGGTAAAAAGCCCACATTATTTTGAAATAATTAAAATCCTTCTTTTTGCAAGCCTTTTTTTGCTTGCTTTGTTAATACCTACAGAGGTAGAGTTAAAAAAAGACAGATCCTTAATAAGTTGTGTGAGACTAGAAAGGTAAGAAATCTTTATCATAGTTTTAAATAGAATAAAACGTTGTCCTAGTGGCAGTAGTGGATTAGATGTTCTTTAATGCATTTACGTATATTCCTTTGCAATTGGTTTAACTGTTTTGAGGTGGACAATTTTGGTAAGGTAAATAAAAACAAACAAAGACTCTTGGGAAAATGTTATTATTGACTAAGAATAAACCCGCTAGTCCTGAAATATTTATAAACACATTGTTGGTATTATAGAGACAGTGCATTTTGGAGGAACTGAAGGAAGGAGGAATTTTTTTTGACCAGCGTGCTGTTAGCCTGGCAGGTCATTTTCTATTCTATATGTAGCTTTTGCAGGAGAGTGCAAGCAATGAAGGGCATTAGCTAAATAAGAGATGATTTAGTGGTGATGGCACTGTTGGTCTGTATATCCCACAGCTGCTAAATTTCAATATAAACTCCATAATTCTGGATGCAGAAAGAAGTCCACATGCACAAGAGACTGTTTCTGAATATATGTTCCCCCCCCTTTCCAATAAAAGGCACAAATAATAGCTTATTTTTCAAAGTGCAATGCACTTTACATTGCAAATAGTTACATTAAATTTACATTTCATGGGTGAGTGGCTGTAGCTGCCGTTTGCCACATTCTTGCTGGTGACACTCCAGCAGTTGTACATGATCTACTGCTTGCTGGGCTGTGTGTGCCCGGATTGTCCGGGATCAGAGGTGGCTGAGGGCAGAATGTTGTCGAGCTCCGTGAGTATCTTCCACAACCTCACCTTCAAAGTCAAAAGGTGAAGGAGTGAAAGAGTGGGAGACCATGTGCTGGGAGAAGCGTTTTGCTGCTGGGTAGTGCTTTCTGGGCAAAGCCAAGGGTGTGCTGGTACTGGAGGGCCGGGATCCCTGTGCCCTGGAGGCAGGGGGTGGTGAGAGCCCACCTTTTGCTCAGCGGTGCCAGGCAAGCAGCGTGCTTCTGCTCTGCAGCCCAAAGCCTGCAGCTGCTTGGTGCTGTCCCTGTGAAGGGCGATGCACTCACCATTCCCGTGTTCTCCAGGGGTAATGGATGCAGCGCAGACGCTGTGTTGACAGCTCTGCCGTGGAAAGCTCATCTGCTGCCACTCCTCTGTGGGACCTGCAGAACGGCTGCTGTTACCAGTTACCCCGATAGCGGCTGCACACCCTCCTGACACGGAGGTTTTGTTGTTTTTTTTGTTTGGTTTGTGTTGGTAGAGACAATTGTAATGTGCTGCTTTGGGGAGCTCACAAGTTGCAGCCATCCTGGCAGTTACAGGCTTCACCATTTCCCTGCCGAACTGGAAGCAGTCGCCCTCCCCTCCCTGTCCCTGCAGGTGCTTGCTGCTGTACCTCAGGCCCCCCAACAAGAGCTGGGTAATCCCTGGGGCTGGTGGGTTGTAGGAACCAGTGTGCAACCCCCTGGCTATGGCTGTGTCCCTCTGCAAAGTCCCTCTGCCAGCAGCACACTGCAGGTGGGCCATCAGGCAGGAGCCCAGTGCTCCTTCGCTGCCTCCCACTGCCATAAGAAAGCGTAGGGATTTATTTATTTATTTATTTATTTTCCCTCTGCTTATCTGCAACAGCCTCGATTGCTTCTCTGGTCAGTCCCTATCATGAACTTTCCACTCAGCACATCGTTTCATTTCTAGTCTCAAGGTTCATTGTTTGTCACTTACCTGTGTTGGCTTTGGCACCTGCTAGCCGGGGGTATGCGCCCGAGTCATTCATTACCTGGCCAGGATTATTCCTCATTAGTTGCTGTGCTGGCATTTACCATCCTGGCAGCCTTGAGGTCCGTGAGGCCAGGTTGGGTCACAGCTGGGTTTGCCTCCAGCCAAAACGAGAGGTGACTGAGAAGCAACACTGGGGTCTGGTCCCATCTCCAGAGGGAGCAGTGGGGCAGGGGTGCCAGCACAGAAAGCCCTGGTGGGGATGTGCCGATTCCCCAGCCTGGCCAGGCATGGGACAAGTGCTTTTTTTTTTTTTTTTTTTTTTTGTGGGGGGGGGGGGGGGGGGGGGGGGGGGGGGGGGGGGGGGGGGGGGGGGGGGGGGGGGGGGGGGG
>JAVJGJ010000047.1:19751418-19770434 GCA_035590215.1 Microhierax caerulescens | reverse complement strand
AAAAAAAAAAAAAAACCCACACACCCCCCCCCCCCAGCAGCTGCTCAGCAGCCCAGGCAGGCAAACCCTCTCCATGCACAGCAGCCAGCAAAAAGCATGGCAGGAGGAATGCCCCAACCTGTGTGCTGCCGCCTGCTCAGATGTGTTGTCCCCCTTCGTTTGCATAGGAACCCCCTCCCACGAGGGCTGTTTGCAGGCTCCATGTGGGTGCTGCCCCCACGGAAGATGGCCGTGGCTCCCAGCTGCTGGGATGGGAGCGCTGCCTTTGGGGTGGCTTTCCCAGATCGATGGGTGGCGGTGGCCATGGCAGCTTCTCCTCCTCCCAGCAGCTTCTCCTCGTTAAACAGCTAAATGCAATTCCCCTTCCAGCCTGGCTCTGCAATAGGTACCAGCGGTAATGAGGGATAACTGGAGTGTGGTGGCTGGTGAGCTGACTGCGCCTCCCAGTTCAGCCAGCTCCCAGCATGGCAGCTTCCCCAGCAAGCCTTACGCAGGGACTGGCTTTGCCACTGGCTGGCAAAAGGATCCGTGACCCACCTTGTATAATTATTGGCACCAGTGGACTTCCACCCTGTTCAGCCAGAGAGAGGAACAGGGTGAGGCCATGGGTGCTGGCTCTGTTTGTGTGGATGCCCTAATGCCTGTCTGATCTGCATGGCCGGCTGTGTGTGTATATAAATATATATATATATATATATATACATATGTATGTGTGTGTGTACTGCACACTGTGCGTGTGCCTGCTGAGGGCACAGTGCTGCAGCAGCCTCCCCTCTTGCAGGCTGTCGGATCCAGCATGATCGATACTCCTCTAACTGGTTAGGACTGTGCCAAATGCTTAAAAACATACAGTGGGTGCTAGAAATAGTGATAGTGAGCTAAGAATTGGGATTCTAAAATAATAATGACTTGCTGCTTCATTTCTTCTGCATGGTGGTCATTGAGGCCATGCGTGGACCAGGCTTCCTGGGGCAATTCAGAGAAGCACGAGAGGACTCTATTCGTGACAGTGACAGTCACACAACTGCCAGAGAGGGAGGTTTCATACAAGTTGATTATCATTAATTTCCCAGTCAGCTAATGAGATAGAGTGTTGCTAGTGCCCTAGAGTGGTGGTCACTCTGATGCCAGCCAAGCCTGGGTGACCAGAAGGGCTCAGCCCACATAACTACAGCTGGAGTTTTCCTCCTGTGTGAGCACAGGGACGATTTGGCAGCATCCCAAAGCACCCAGCTTTTGGGTGCTGTGCACCTCTCAAAACTGGCTAAGGCGCTGGCAAAGTGCTTGGAAAGCCATCCCCTGAAAAGACCTGATTCAATGGGAGTTGCTTGTACACCTCCAGGAGCAGAAATGAGCACTGAAGTAGCAAAGCGTGTTATTGTAGCACAGCTGAAACTGTCAGGAGTGCCCCTGCTAAGGTCGGAGAGGCAGGTTTAATGCCTCTTTTGATACACAGCAGAAGCATTCACAGAAAGCAAGGAACATTTATCAAACACCTGAAGCACACACCCCTGTGTGATGGGAGCCAGCTGCAAATGTTTATACTTGTGCCCTTGCTGGGGGAGCAGAGAGGGGTTTTCTCTGCTGCAAGGAAGTGCTGTGTAAGCTTCAAGTAAGTGTGTTTGGACTGGGGTGTGCTGGTGCTGGGCTCTGGCCTGTGTCACTAGGGCTGCGCGGTGTGATGGGGCATTACGGGGAGTCAGTGCTGGACCATGAATAAACGGCCAAAGGAAGCTCAGCACAGGCTGGTTCCTGAGCCCCAGCGGGCAGAGCTGCTCCCCACAGGCATTACACCAGGCCAGCTCCATCAGTCTGGGTAGCAAGGGAAATCCCCAACCAAGAATGAATTTTCTCTGTAACAGCTGGGCTGCTTGGGCACACTGCTGTACGCAGCACTCACGTGCCTTGATCGCTCCTTTTCATTTTCCTAAGGGAAATAGCACAGGAAGCCCTCCTCCTCCTGTGCCATGTGTCACTGGGGAGCTTACAATTTCCCTGTGCACCTGGGAACATCTCTTAGCGGTGCCAGGTGCACCTCACCCCCACAGCATGGCCCTTGGGTACCCGTGCTGCGGCAGACAGGAGATGCACAGCCCTTGGGAGAAGCACAGCCCTTGGGAGCAGCTTCTCGCAGATGTAGTGATACCAGCCTGATCTGTGCTGCCAGCTGCACTGTCTTCCCAGACGCCTTCACTGCAAACAGGACCAGCAGCACTGGGGCTGGTCACCACATCTGTCTTCTTGCTGCTCGGTCAGGCATCAAGTTCCACAGCCACTCTCTAGGTGCAATTTAAAATCCTGTGCTCACGTTATTGCCGTTCAGCAAAAGGTATCTTGACAGGGTTCAGTGATACACTAATTAGAAACAGTCACTTAAAATCCACATCTGATATGTGTTGTGGAATTGAGGTTCAAGGAGTGCGCGTTTGCTACAGACACTGGATTCCTAAAAGAACAATTTCCCCCACCTAAATAATGATGTTTTCCATCATGTTACATCCATTAGCTATAGCTTGGCAGTTGCATCCATCATAATATAGTATTTCAGGGAAATAAATGAGTATATTTTTCTCTGTGAGAACCAAGGCAAAAATATCTTGCTGCTGAAATATTAAGCAGGTTTATACAGCTAGACCACGTGCAGATTATTGCTCTAATACGTTGATTCAGCCATTAACATACAGCATAGACTAGTTTGCTTTCTTATAATCCTGTAACTTCAGAACTAACATTTTCATAGTTACTACTTATTAAGTTTCCTTTTAAACTATGCAATTAGCCTTCCAGCAATGTTATTAAACAATATCATGACTCCACCAGAACCAGCCTGCCTGTATTTATAGCTGTTCCCAGTAGCCAAGGCACTTTTTAGTCTCCTTGTCTTGGGAGGGTGTCTGCTTTGCCTTTGCTTTTTAAAAGCATTTTAATTGAATTTCCTAAGTTCTTCCTCTCCATCCATATGTGCCAGCAGGTCCCCGATTTTCTATTTCCAGAACAGGTACTGGGGTAGTGCATTTCAGAAAGAAGGGTGACACAGCTCCAGACACAGATACTTTCCCTGGTGTCCGTGTGCCAATAATGGGAAGAGCCTTGACATTCCCGTTGTACTCTGTCAGTGTCAATTCTGCTTTGTGTCAGAGTGGGATGCGCTGCTCTGGTGGGATGAGCCGAAGAGAAGGAGCAGAGGACTGTTTCGCTGCGCCCTGTGCAGCACCCCTCATGTGCGCTCCCCGGGCATCCCCAGGTGCTTATCCTCTCTCTGTTTTCTGCCTGGAAACTGGAAGTGAATGCAGTTCATGGCCATCTCGTGACGATTAGCAGGTAGCTTGCAGTGCTCGCAGCACACAGAACGCCAGGTGAAAGCTGCATCTTGCCAGTCTGAGGGGCCTCACCCAGTGCCTCTGAGGTCAGTGGGACTTGAAGAGGATCTACGACCCCCTGGAAGGAGGAGATAGCCCATCTGGGGTTGATTTAAAACTGGCCCAGGCTGCAGTTTAACTGCATCCATGAGGCTGCTGATGCGAAACTGCTCCTCGCCTGGGAGGAGGAAGAGAGAGGAAACAGCAGCTGCCAGATGCTGCCTGCATCCCTGCAGGCGCTGCCCAGCCCCTCTGAGCCCCCTGGCCCTTCAAGAAACAGTGCATCATCTGCTGGGCTGCGACTGAATTGTAGACTATGGACAATACCGAATGGCAATGAGCAACCAAATACACCGCTTCTTCCTTGCTCTGGCCACAGTACTTGCCAGCTGGGAATCCTTTCCTTGATCAATAGTGGGGAAAAAATACACTGGGGATTGTAGCAGGGTGTCACTCTGCCTGGCTCTGGGACTGACACCCAGGTGGTGTTGTATGGAAATGGGTGTCCTGGGGGATGGAGAACCCTGGGCTGATTGATAAACATCACACAAACAGCAGTGTTTGGAAAATGTGCCAGTTAGAGATTTTCAGTGATATAATCACAGGGTATTTAAAAAGCTTGATTCTTAACGAGCTTTATCAAAGGGAAGTTCCTGAGCCTCAGCTACAAAGTAAGACCCCATGCTGTAACAACACGAGTGATAATCTCTGAGGCTTTAATAGACTACAAGAGCAAAAAGTACTCCTGGGACAGTGACCGTAGACATCGCACAGAGCAAGCAAGCAGCAGAGAGCAGCAGACTCTGGGATCGGCACCTTCCTCTCACACACTGGGTGCTGATACAGGAGATGGGAAACACCAACAGGATCTTCTGCTTCCAGCAGTGCTGCACCCATTGATTTCTAAAGCAATAAAACTGGCCTTTAGTGAACCGCTGCAAAGTTGCATAAAGCGTATTTGATGGATTATACCTATCAAAACTTTTAGCAAGAGGAACAGGTACAATTAACAGGCTGCGTACAGGATCTTCTCTGCAATTTTTTCCTTGACATCATCAGTAATTACCTGCACTAAACATGCTGCTGCTGCACGTGGGCTTGTCAATCAAGAGGCAGCTCAGACCCAGAACATCATAAATCCACTGTCATAAACGTTGCTGCCAGACAGAGGGAGAATCGCTGTCAGAAGGGTATGTAT
Source organism: Microhierax caerulescens (assembly GCA_035590215.1). Lineage (NCBI taxonomy): Eukaryota > Metazoa > Chordata > Aves > Falconiformes > Falconidae > Microhierax > Microhierax caerulescens. The sequence continues at coordinate 19,765,877 of JAVJGJ010000047.1, read as the reverse complement.
CATCCGCAGGGCTTCGCATCCCTCCCTGTGCCCTTGCAGCTGAGGATGGGAAAGGAAATTACCACGGAGCTGTGCCACATGCACTGGCTCAAAATGCCAGTACCTCCAGCTCTTCAGAAGAGCCATCCCACAATTACCTTATGCAAGCCTGGCAGTTCCCTCCGCTGGAGAGATACAAGATTATTAAGCAAATATGATTAATGAATAAAAGAACCTCTGGCATGCTGGAACGAGGCTCCAAGGCCCGTCGGGCTCCAGGAGGATTCGTCAGCTTGTGCTTTGGGAACTGCGTCAGGTTTCTGCAGTAATATGATTAACACGCTGTGTAATGGGCTAAATCCATCCCAAGTGTCCCTTCAGTTAAGCCTCTGTGTGGACACCTGGGATGAATTTGGCCCTTTTACAGTGGATGCACTTGACAGAGCCATACTGCTAAGCTGCAAGAAAGGAAGGCACTGAGTTACTGCTACAGCTGGGGAGGGGGTGGCAAAAAAGGTGGAGAGGAGGGATGGATCTGGGAGGGATGCAGACCAGCCCCTGCCCTTGCCACCCTCCTGAAGCATGGGGAGGGCTGCAGGGTCGGAGCAGATGCGTGTTGAGCCTGTGTGCCTGCTCTCCCTGTGGCCAGCTGCCACACCATGGCAGCTCCCAGCCAAAGCCGTGGGACTTGGCCACACGCTCATCTGCTGCATGGTGCTGCTGTCCCCAGCTCCAGAAAACACTGAGCTGCCAGACCTCACCGGCTGGAGGAACGGGAAGGATGGGGAGTACTGCCTTCCTTATCTGCGGGGCCAGATTGCAAGCAGCTGTGGGCAGATACAGAGCGATGAAGATCGGCTGGAGGAAGTCGTTTGCTTCCCTTGCAAAGCAAACTCTCTCTCCCTTTCCCCAGTGTACTCTGGCAGCGGCTGGGCTGTCTTTTGGGCAGGGAATCTCCTCTGCCGCAGGGTTAAAAACAAGAGAATGGATGATGTAAGAGCAGGAACTTGAGTGACAAATTTCAGGTTGCCTTTTTTTTTTTTTGGGGTTTTTTTGGGTTTTTTTTTTCAGACTTCTGCTTTATCTCACCCTGCTGGGGCTGCTGCTGTTTCCTACCTCCCCCAGCCCAGGACAGGTGCCCCCTGCCAAAAAGCAGCATGGCAGGGAGGAGCCCAGCACAAGCTGAACCATGGCACTCGGGCTTGGCCGTGGATTTTGCTCTGGTATTGCAGTGCTCTTTCATAGATAGGCTCTATCTTGCTGTAGTGTCCTGTAAAGCATTAATTGCAATATGACGTTTCTTACCTATTCCAATACACCTTCCATTTCAGGGAAGTTCCATGTTTTTGTGCTGTTTCAATAATTCCCAGCAAGTACCTTTATTTTCCGGCCTTGGATAGTTTCATGCGTGTGTTCGTTGTGGTCCCTTACAGTTTGCTTTAGTCTCGTAATTACTGGATGATTGTAAGGAATTGAGTCATTTAAAGGAACTGCCTAGAAAGGGACTAATCGCAACCAGACCTTGTTAAAATCCCGTTGCCACACCAATTCCCCACACTTACAGAACCTGACCAGAGTGTGAAAATTGATATTTATGCTGAGGAGTGTCAATGCGCTGCCTCTGTGCTGTTCCCTGATTTACTATCCTCTGGGGTTTGAACTCTGGGGCTGCAGTGAGATGCACTGCTTGATTTCCAAGCCCTGAAAATGAAATAACTGCCCACCTGGGCCCTTTGGCACTGAATGTGATCAGCACATTAAGGCCACTAGATTCTGTGGATGTTCAGCCTTTAGCTTTTAAGCTAAATCGCCTGGTTTCTTGCAGTCTGATTCCTGCAAACTTGTTGAACCAGATGCAAACAGTAGCAGAGCAGCTAGATTTTGTGATAGGGATTAAAAGTCTGCTGCTGGGCATGATTTAAATTTATTCCTCTCAGCCTGTGGTCTCCCTCTGTCCTGCTGGCTAATGGGGGACAGCTTCAGCGCACTGGTGACAGGTTTCCAAGGAGGCCAAAATCACTGGGAGAGGTTTTTCCAAAGGCGAGGTGACTCCTAGGGTTGCTGGGGACCGGTCTTACCCTCCCCAGGCAGCACGTCCTGCAGCTGGTCAAAGAGAGCTCCCTCCCTGAGGCCTTGGATGTGTTTCAGAGTTTGTTGAAAGTGATAAAAATCTCTCTTAGTTACCAGTATTATGACACAACAAAATGGAAGTTTTTGTGATATTCTCTACAGTGGAAAAACTGCAAAAAAAGCGTCTGTTGGCTTTGAAAGTCACTTGCTCCAATACTCTTAACAGATGGATGGCTGCTTGCAGCAGTGTGCCTGGTCTGCACTTGCAACCCTTTAGCTCCCATGGAGACATAAATGTTTTGTTAGGAAAGAGCAAGTTCTGCCTGAGATCGTGGCTGAAGCCTCTGGGGCATGGGGGGTGCAGGCAGGAAAGTGGGAGCCTGATACCCCACACCTGGCAGGGCACAGCCTGTCCGGGTACCTGAGGCACTGGCATGACATTTATACTCCGCAGCTCTTCCACAGGATGCTGCTAAGGCCTGGGTGGAGCATTTTGCCGAAAAGGATGCCAAGGCACACTCACTGGAGCAGGGGCAATGAGTGCTAAGAATTTTAATAATTTGGGTTTGACCAATAAGGAAACTGTTAACGTAGTCTCTGCAACTAGGAAAGACAGGTTTATTTCTGTACCTCCCAGGAGACAGGCTGAAGCTATTATAAAGTTATTAAGCTATTATTATACACAGGTATTAAGGCTGAACAAAGAAGTCGAGTGTTATGAGGGCGTATGAAAGAGAAACCTCAGAGGTGCACAGGAGAAGTTAGGGGAAGTGATGGTGAGGCCTCTGTAGCAGCAAGGGGCTAGTTTAGCTGTGGGACAACCAAAGCTAAAGGAGATAAACCATAAAACACCTTTTGAGCTCTTGACAAGGTGTATAAACTATTTTCTTCTGCCATATGGCTGATTTATGAGGAGTCCTACAGCAAGGTGAACAGAAGACACCAGTGGTGGACTTGGCAGTCCTGGGTTAATGGTTGGACTTGATGATCTTGAAGGTCTTTTCCAACCTAAATGATTCTGTGATTCTATGATTCTGAGCCAGCCTTGTGCTGAGGACATCCTACTCACCAGCTCTGAAACTCAGGGAAGAGCCTGCCTGGGACTGCACTTGTTACAGGCTTCTGCAAAAATTGTGTTATAGTCTGCAGAGCTTGTGCGTTCAGTGTGAGTGAGCATGCAAAGCCTGTACGGTCCAAATTCAACCGTCTGTCTGGAGGAGGGAAGATTGGCGAGAAGGGAGGATGCAAGGTGGAGCTGGCACATGGAAAGGATGCCTCAAAACCCAGTGTAGGTAGCATCCTGGATCTGCTTAGAGCTTAGAAGCGCTAAACACAGTGGGATACAGCAGCTGGATCTTTTTCTGGTAATCTGAGCATCCACAACAGGGAGCAGAGCCAGGACTGTGACACACGAGCACAAAACATTAGTCAGAAAGGACAAATGGAATCTGAAAAAACACCAGAAACTCCTAAAGTGGGTCAAATTCCTTGATGCATCTAACAATAGATGTAGGATGGGGAGGACAGTGTCGATCTGATTGCGCACCCTCCTGCACCTCCTGAAATCTGGGCTCCACTGTGAGCCTGACTTTGTCGCAGTGAAATTCAAAGCAGGTGGCTGAAATTGTGGAAGCCAGAGGCTCCGGCTGTGCCTCCTCCACCCGGGCCTGCCTGGCATAATATTAGCTTCACGCCTGAGTGAGGAGGACTTAGCTTATTAAACTTGCAAACCTGCCTTGCGCTAGCCCTTGGGTATTTAGGACTGCTGGGTCTCTGGGGCAGAATGCTCTAATGCTACTTTTACGCCACGTCTACCGCAACAAGGACTCCTTAATTGGCTTGTGGTTCCCACCAGCACTGCAAGCAAAGAACAAGTGATGGAGAAAAATCTGCCGGCATCACAGCTACCATTCGGTGTTGATGCGTTGCTAGTTCACAAGTCCTCTCTCTCACCAAAGATAATCAAGTTGGGTAGCCAAAAAGGTCTGCGGGGAAGATGCACAGCAAAATCCAAGCACAAGAAATGGGGCGATACAGGCAGTCCTTGCCTGCAGGGCATTCCCCTGCCCAGTCTGGTTTCTTCCTCTCCACCGAGTCCTGAGTTTTCTGTAGCATGGAGGGAACTCGCAGTGAAATTTTCTCTTTTTTTCCTCTTCTCTATTTTGTTTTTAAAAAAACTCCCCCCTCCCCCTTCCCTGCTTTAATCACTTTAAAACAAGCCCTGGAGGAGTGAGACTAGGGTAAATAAATGTGGGAACCAGGGGAGTTCTTGAACTGTTAAAGAAATCAATATAAATCACTGAGTAACCTTGCCCTGATATCTTCCTTATCACCTCTGAAGCTCTACCTGCCTTTGTCTAACAACAATCTCAGTTAATTAGATAATTAATCTAATTATCTAATTAGGTGGAATTGCTAATAGCTATTCCACCTAATTAGGCCAGTGGCTGTATCTCTGCAGCGGTGGGTTCTCTCTCTCTGACTAACCCTCCACCTTCTGCCATGCCTGAAACCAGGCTCTGACACAATTCATGGCTCTTTGTTTGCTTTAACCAAAACCACCTGGAAATGGTTTTACATTTTTACTCAGGCTTTCCTTGAATGAAAGCGAGGTGGCCAGTTGGAAAGTAGAAAAGGAAGCTCTCATTTTAGCAGTGAATGCAGGAAACCCTTTATTTTTTTAATTCATTCTCCTGGTGTAAGATTAATTTTAGCTCTGAACACAGCAACCTGTTATGAATTGATCCTAGGGACACATATTGCTCCGAGGCTGGGGAAACAATATAAGTAGCTTTCTTTCCCCCCCTTATTTGGACAAGTTTAGCTAACTCATGGCTGCAGTCCCAAACATGGTCTCTTCCCCTGCAGAAACACGGCTTCTTCTTTCACTGCAGCTTTCCCAATCCATCCTATGTGCGATGGCATGAGGGAGCTGGCCAGAATTAAAACCAGCCTTAGGCTGTCGGTTCCCCTGGCAGCAGAGTCCCACTGCTCGTCTCTGCAGGGATGCTGTAGCTGGCAGCACAACGACACTAGTTTTGAACTGGTGACGGCAGCACCGCTGTCCCCTCCAGAGCTGCAGATGCCTTTGGGGCTGCAAAGCTACCATACGGCACTTGTGGGGTTTTTTTCCCCCTTAATGCCTAAATTGGATTGAAGGGCATTTTTCTACGTTCCAAAACAAATTGGCAGCTGTCTGCAAAACAGGCAGCCAGACTTGGCCCTGAGAAAAGATAGGTGTGCTCACACTTAGCATCCAGAGCTCTGCTTTCTTGGGAACCCATCTTATGCATCAGCCTAAGCACAAGAAAAAATATTCAACATCTGAGCAGTCAAAAATTTAGACTCTTCCAGTCCTAGGAATGTTTGATGGCTCATGCCATTGTTATCCATTGCTGGAGAACCTCACTGGAGCTCCTCCGATGCCTACAGCCATGGCGGGCACCACTTGACCTGGTGCTCAGGGAAGGAGGCAGCGGGCTCAGAAATCAGCGCCTTGTGTTGCAGAGAGCACAGGAACCCTGGCTGGAGTCCAGATGAGGCAAATTGGCCAGGTAGGTTCTGCAAGAGCATTTCTGCAGTAGACCACTTCTCTCTCCTGGAAATGCTTCCTTCCTATAGTGCTCCCAGGTTAACCTGCTGCAATAGCATCCAGACCTGTGATCTGGTTGGGGGGAGAGAGTCCTGCTCCTGCCTACATCTTCCTGCACATCTGGGATGATGGGCAACAGATGAATCCATGGCTTTTCATTTTGCTTTCTCTGTGGTTTAGGGTTTTATACATATATATATAACTGAAACACCATAAAATGTCTCCTTGGGGTATCTTGATTTTTCTTTTTTTTTTTTTCTTTAAAAAAAAAAAAGTTCTATTATATATATATATTTAACTGCTTGGAGCAAAGTTGTCTCAGTATTCTCATTTTGAAACCCCCATATTGAGGTGTTTATTACAGCATCATGAAAATTCACATTTAGTTGAAACTTGGCAAATGTTTTTTGGCTTGAAGCAAGTTTTCTTTTGAAGGAGTTTACTATTAAGTGTTTAAGGCATTTTTTTCTCTTTCTCTCTTTTTTTCTTTCCAAAAAGCAACGCCTTCCAGAACTGTGTTCAGAAGCAGCAGGCCAGCTCTGCAGCAAGTGTGAAAGCTGCGAGTCAAGCACAGAGCTGCAGCCATTCATGCTTTTTTCTGACATCTGTTAAGGGAATGGGAGGAAGGGAATTCAGCTGTACGAGAAAAGAGGCTTTTTTGTTGTTGTTGTTTTGGTGAGTCCTGAGTAGCTGCACTCCCACCAGATGCCAGTGATCCTAATGCCAGCTGCACAGAGCACAGCATCTCTGATTGCCTGGAGCTGGTCCCTTCAAATGCCCAGAGCAACCCAGATTTGCTGTACCTGTAAGAAAATTGAGTGTGTGGCAGGCTCGTTGGTGTTCTATGACTTCAATGTGTATTGAACAACAACGTTCCTGGCAGGGTCTGGGATCGTGTTGTTACAATTCCACTGGAGTAAATGCAGTTACTGCTGGTCTGGTTTGTGCTATGGCCTCACTATCAATGACACAGTCTATACTTTCCTTCATACTCACATGCTTGTCTTCTTTTTCAGGTGTGCAGACCCATCTTTTTCTAATGGGTCTTCAATATGAGAATGTGCGGGTAGATAACTAGGTTGATATAACCTCTGCTAGCAAGCAGAGGTGGCAGGAGTATGCGCATGGGGCTCTTGAGGGGAACCTCTTCCACGCCTCATATTTCTCCATGCCAGGGGGTGTGTATGTGCAGAACAGCCCAGGAACTGGTGTCTGGTACCAGTGGCTGCTGCTGACCAGCATTGGGTCCCTGGCTGACCAAGGGAGCCCAGCAGCACGGCCAACTTCCTCTGCCCCTTTTCAGCCTGCAAGCTGTGAGACAGGTGAAGATGAGGATGGACAGAGCAGACAGCCGGTTCTTAGGCAGTGCAGCAGTAGGGCCAGCCTTAGTGGCCTTGTGGCTCCATATGGAGGCAGGCAAACATCTCTAGAGAGAGCCAAGACCTCCCTACTGCCTCAGACAGTTCCTAACCCTGAACCCAAATGGGACGTCTTCTGAGATTCTGAAATACTGTAGACAGGGTTGGATTGTTTTTTTCTTCTACTACTTTCTAGCAGCAGCCAAAAGTGGAAGTACCAATGACTTAGAGTGAGCCTGCTTTCTCTGGCTCTATCTTGCAAACTCAGGAAGTTTTAAGAAGTCTGATAATCACCCTTATCCTTGCTTATTTATCGGCTCAGTCTCCATCTGAGGGGGTTCCCAGTGCCCTGCCTGAGGTGGCTTTGCTCACGTGACCATGCTGCCACAGCAATGGTGACTAGAATAGGAAAACACAGTATTGGTATTTTTGGTTCAGTCCTTCTGATGTTTTTTCTATTTTTGCTCTCCTGTTGAAGTTGCCAAAACAGAATTGTGCTTGTGCTGTGAAGACACCAACCTATTACCACCATTTTGTATCACAGATATGACAACTGCACTGCAATATTTAAGATACCTTGCTGGAATGAATACCTGCAGTCAGACAAGCATGAATTTGGCTTTATTTGTACTGGGGCTTTTCAGCCACTTCCACGACATGTAATTTACTTAGGTGATTGAATTGTAATGTTGACTTCCTCTTTTCCCACCTCTTTTTATCCCAAATTATATATTTTTTTATATTGTTACGTATTTTTTGACACTGTGCTCCCATGTACCATTGCTACGCAGATGTTACACAGATCTATTTACCAATTTCCACTTGCCAAGTTTCATTAGTCTATGCAGCAACTTAGTGTCTTTCCTTGTCGCAGGCTTCAATGTTCTACAAACTGCGTGGAGTAAAAAGATCAAGGTGTTTTTTCCTGGTTGCCAGCATCTAGCGCAAAAGGGAAGGCAGATTTGGAGATGTTGCTTGTTTCTATGGATAATAATCAATAAGACCCATTAGGGAGACAACTACATACATCACTAAACTTTGACCTCTGCTCTCCAGAGCACTCCCAAGATGCCTATTCATATGCTGGTGACATCCAGATTGTGCTACTGCAAAAGCCTCTTTGCTTGGGAAGGGATTACAGATTTAAATTGCACAGCCTTTGCTATCTGTAGAATACAGCATGCAGGATGTTTAGCTAGAGCCTCTAGTTTTTGTTGGCTTTCTTTTTTACTCAGCCGAGTTTTATATTTAACGCTGTTGCAAGCAGAGTTTTTTATGCCTCTCTACCTTTTCAGGCAGTTTTCTACTCCTGTTTGTCTGGCATTTTAAGGGTTTGCAGACCCTGGAGATTCTTGGCACTGGCTGCTGCTTGCATATTGCTCCTCATCTTTCAGATCCTTTTTCTACTATGTTGCTCTTCAGCAGGCTGTTTCTGATAGAAAGTTTTTTGGCTTGCTGTTTGAAGTTCCTGATAGTCAGCATTTGATCACTTGGTAATTCAGTTCTAAAACAATTTTCCAAAGAAACCATGAAAGTCTGTCTATAAATAGATTATATTAAAAAAAAAAAAAAGGAAAGAAAAAGAAAGAAAACTTTAAAAATGCCCTCATTTTACTGAATAGAGGAAGTTTTAAGTTTTCCAGGAGGAAAATTTAGAGGCAAATCAGAATTCCCTGGGTGCTTGAGAAATGCATCTCTAGGCACAAAAGCTGGTTGAAGAGTTTTCTTCTTCCAGTACTTATCCCCTTCCCTTGACAGAGCATGTACTGAAATCTGTTGGCTGGAAACAAGACAGATAAGATTGTTTGGTGTGGGTGGGTGAGAAGGGAGAGTCAGGGCTCCGATGACAGCAGTAGGGTCTGACCTCAGTGGGATCACAGGGGCAGGAGGGACTGCGTGAGCTGCTCCACTCCATGATTCCTTCTGTAAATGATCAAGGTTCATCTTTACATTGAGTGCCTTTGCTCCTCCCATTGCAAAGCTGTTTCTGTTCCTTGTTCCTCTGAAGGTTAGAAACAGATGTCTAGTTTCCAGCCTACATGTCCAGCATAGATCAGTTGTGCTCTTCATTCTTGCCTACTAGCTCTTTTACTGCTGCATGTGCTACTTCCTTCCCCTCCGTATTTTAAAGAGTGGTCATATCTCCTCCCAGCCTTTGTTTCCCTAGGCTGAACAAGTTGAGTCTGTAGAAACTTCTGTCACAGAACAGGCTTGCCATTCCTCTGGTCATCCTAGAAACTCTTCTCCATGCTTGTCCCAGCTTGAATGCATTTTTTTCTTCATCTGGAGAATGGTCATTCCAACAATATCTTGCCTGTGCACCAGACAGTGCCGTTATATGCTTCCCTGTCTCTATTCATTGGTACTTCTTCTGATACCCTCTGCTTGACATTGCCCTTTTCAGGAGCTAAGTCACACCAGTGGCACAGAAACGCCTGACACAGGTCTTCTCCCTCCTGTGTGCCATACCAACGAGTTTCTGCTCTAAGTCAGAAAGTTCTAGTATAAGCGCCCAGCTGCCTAAGTCAGTAACACTGTATTTCATCCCATTTGCATTCTGCCCTCTCTCTCTCTCTCTCTCAAACTTATCTTCTTCCAACACGACATTCTGCTTCTCATCTTCAGGTTATGAGCACAATCACTCCCCTTTTCCTGATGGGGTCATGAAGAAAAATATCAAGTAATGTTCACCCCAAGGCATTTTTTTGAGGAGCTCTGCCAACAATCTTCCTTCAGCCCCATGGCTCTCCATGCTCCATCCCTTGCCTGCTTTGCCACATCTGGGCTCCCAGCACAGCTAAAAATACCCGATCTGACCATGCATCTGAGTCTTTACTGAAGTCTGGAAAGTGGAACGCTGTGCAGTAACTCTTCCTTATCATTTGTTTCTCTCCCACAATTATGAGCAAAGTCTCTTAGTGTCCCTGTACTAATCAGAGAGGCTTGTTAATTCAGTATGTTTTGCTGGAGCATGCATAAATTCTGTGGTGCACCAGGGCCATCCATCATCCAGTTCTGCATTTACACAATCCCTAACACAATGCATTTCCCCAAAAGCTTACAAACTCAGTTTGGGCCATGTTTTTAAAGGTGCTGTCAAGTGCTAAGTGCAACTTCCAAGAGCAGTTTCCTCCTGACATCTCGCTGGCATCGGTACCTGAAGCTGATGGCAGTTAATGCTGTACTTTGAAAGCAAGAGAGAGTGTGGTTAGCTGGCCACCAGTGTCTCTGGCCAACGCATGCTTTCTGGTTTGGTATTTTGTTTTGTGGTGAAGGTTTCCAGGCTTTTGAGTATTTGCTCCTACTTCCTTTGCCAAGGATGTTCTTATGACATGGCAAACATGCTGCTTTGTGTGAAGTCTGCCGGCTTTCACACAGCCTCTTTTTCTCCCACCCCTTTATATCTTTTCCTCATCCTGAAAATCTGGGGAGGCCAAACACATTTAATCCCCTTCAGCAGGAGACAGCAAAATGAATGCTGACTGTTAAGGTGCTCTAGTGTAGCTGGTTCACCATTTCTACCCTCAATTGCTAATTTCCCTTTCCACCCACTTCTATGAGAAGGTGCTAATCATGTGATACACAACTTTCCTGCCCCAGAGAGCAGCAGCATCACTTCTGATCCTTTTAAAGCTCTGGCTGAACTAATAGAGACCTGTGTCCTGAGCCTGATTCCAACACCTGTGTAACAAATTCCTTATTAAATCCACAGAAAAGTCATTTACTAGTGGTTAGACTTTGGGCTGTTCAGGGCAGCAGTCACTTCTGAGAAGTTACGCACATTGATGCAAAATTACAAAAATGTGTATTTACCACAGTGACCAATGGGGCTGAGAAGCTCAAGTTAATATTTATATCTGGCATTGAACTCTATGCACAAATACTGATTTTGGCTGCATGCGTAGCATCCCAGCTTATTTTTACATTTGTTTATACTGATGGTCTAGGTGCAGGGAATTATCCCCACGCTTTCAGCACCCCAGGTTTTGGAGATCTCACTGCACTGAACAGGCTGCTAACAGGGTGCTTAGTTCAGGGTGTGCCTCTGAGCATCCCTGGCCAGCTGCTCTGTGGAGGATACAGACCATGGGTTTGAACTGTCATGTGTTTTCAGAGCTGAAGCAAAGAAGCAGGAGCAGCTGTGATGCTGCTGGTGTGAGGGATGGTCGAGTGAGAGGGATGGGGATGCTGAGCCAGTGCAGAGGGGTAAGGATGCTCTGTCTGTCTCACCCTAATGCCTCTGTGGTAAGGATGCTTTGTCTGTCTCACCCTAACGTCTCTGTACTTGACACAAAGAGGCAAAGCTTTGCTGCGCAAAGCCATTTGTGCATGAGCTTCCCAGCACAGGCTGGTTGGCCTGAGAGGTTTGTGCCCTGCTCTCCCAGCTGCTGTCAGTGTGCCTGCCCCAGTGCCATGTCTGCCCTGGTGTCAGGTCTCTTGTCATGCCCTGGAAATCTCTGCAAGCAGTGTCTCGTCTCTCGACAAGGTTTTTCTTAGTAAAACACGTGTGGTGGGGGAATGGAAGAAGTGGAAAGAAGTGAGTTAACAACATCCTCTTGCAGTTGAGAGTTCTCTCAAGCAAGCATTCGCACACAGTTGGCATCGATAAGAAAGCGGCATCTTCTGGAAGCAAGAGTGGGAATTCCTTCAGGTAGATTTACCACCAGCTGAACAGCACCGTGGAGTCTAAAACATCTAGCTGGAATGAGTTTGGTTTGAAAACTTGTGCCACAGATTAATGTGCAAGCCTAGAAATTTACTCCTTTCACTTTTCAAATGCAGACTGCTGGAGTTAATGAGAAGAAGTGCTGAATGACTTGCCTAAGTCTGCCTTAAGAGCAAATGAGAGCCCAGACTTCATTACAAATCCCCAAATCCTCAGTGAAGTCCACTGCCTGTGCCACCTTGATGGATTTTGAGGCCCCCAGGATAACTCACTGTGCTAACATGTGAGTTATGGTGTGAACACACCATGGTGTGAAAGAAATAACCCACCAAGGCACTTGTCATTTAGTTTGACTGTATTTTCAGCCCTGATTCATGCCAGTGGTTCTTGTCTTGGTGCGTTGGTGTCTAGGGCGGGTCGACAGGGGGTGGCTGCAGGCTGCAGTATCTCAAAAGCTCCATCTGGAACAAAGTGTGACAACACCAGCGGCCACGGTGCTCCTCCAGGAACTGTCCACGAGGGCAGAGACACTCAGCTGTGGCTTGAAGGGTGTTTAACAAACTGGGAATGATCATCTCCCATTGCATGTATGTGATTGAATGAAGTCATGCTATACTTGGGTTGCCAAGCTTTTAACACGTAACTTTGAAAACTTTATTTGCTGAGGAAGGAAGGTTTCCAGGGGAATTGATAACAAAGGAAGTAGTAGATTTTTGGAAAGAAAACAACTTTTGCTGTGAAGACAGCAACCCTGAAACTTTTTCAAGGAGATAAGTTGCTTTCTAAAAACAAGCCGTAACTCCTTGGTGTTCCCACAATAACTTACTCTGTGCCTGTGGTGGCTGTTGCTCTGCTTTAATGCAGCAATGGGGAGCTAAGGGAAGCAGCTGTGGCAGAAAACGGGAGTCAGTCCTTGCCTGGATCTCCTCCTGAGGCAACATTTCAGCACTTTCTGCCTTTCTGTGCTTCTTTGCAGGTTCTCCACTGACCTCATCCCCAAACACAGCATTCTCGTTGTCCCCATAAGCATCATTGCCATGAAGTTCTTGTAGCGATTGCACGCCAGGACTCTGTGCTTACCAGACCCCATGAGCATTGCTGAGTTACTGTTCCCACACAGATTCCTGAAGCAAACGCTATTGCTGTAATCTAAAAGAGCAAAAATGTTTGGAAAACAGCAGATGCAATGGGAAAATGACACTTCCTACATGTGATAATTGCACAACCTTAACTCTGCCCTCGGAGTATGTCTGCTTCTCGCTGTATTGTTCAGAAACTTGTGTGGCATAGAAAAAAAAAGTCATTGGAAGTCTTCATCTCTGCAAATCGTAGTTAAGGCAGTTGGCGGAGGTGCCAGCAAGGGTTAAATTACCTGTGTGGGGATGAGGGGGCTGGGTAGGGTAAGTGGATTACAGAAGCTATTAAATATGGGGAGGTGACTGTCAGCTTGATTTGACTTAAAATGGGCATCAGTGGAGGGGAAAAAAAAACCTCTGTGGCTTTCGTGTGAGTCCAGATCGCTTCAAAGCGCAGGGCATGGTTACGCTTGCCTCCTGCCATGGTAGGAGCATATCCTGCCTTAAGCTGCTTACATTAGCTTGCTTTTTAGGTAGTGCTTTTCTTTTTTTCCCCCCTTGTATTCAGCCATAGGTTAACTTTGTTCAGACTGTCCTCGCCCTGCGGCCCTGCTCTCCATGCTCTCAGGCACAGCCCCTGCAGCTCACAGATGTACCTCCTGCCTGCGCTGGTTCTTGCCTGGAGATGAAGTTTGCTCTTCAGTGGCGGGAGCTGTTAGCTTGGCTTTGTTGCCAGAGAAATTGGGAAAGCACAGTGAAAAAAACGTCTGCCCTGCAAAGCTTGTGCTCGTGCAGCTAGGAGTGGTTGAACCAACTTTTGTCTTTACTCATCGCTCATTTAGCCTGCCCTTCTTCGGCTGTTCGTTGCCTTAATCTCCTCTGGCAGCCGCTGCCGAGGAACCGGCCCCATGTGCAAAGTGGCTCAGCAAAGATGGCAAGGGCTGGCCCTTGGCACATCACTGCCTGGCCTGCCATGGCAGCGTTTCTGCAGGCCTGACGAGGCCGGGGCGAAACTCAGGGCAGGCCTGCCGCTTTTTGGGAAATGCCGCTCTTTGGCACCTCAGGAGTTTTGCAGAACCATAGCTGGTGCTTTTGGTGGAGTCGATGGATTGCCGAGGGCTCGATGAGGACATTTCTGGGAAGACTATGTATGGCAGAGCCATCAAAACGCCTTTGGCTCCGTACGGGCCAGCAGCCAGACGCAAAGCAGAAAGGACGTGGGTAAAGGTGGTAGCCGAGGAGCTGGTGCTGGCACAGGGAGCCCGTGCCCCAGGACCGGGCAGCAGCAGGAGTTGGCCGCCGGCTGCCCAGCCCTATCGGGTAACTTCCAGCGCAGCCCGGCGAGGCGAGGCAGGCTGCGGCCGCCCTTCCCCTCACGGAGCGGGCCTGACGCACCCCCCCTGCCCCGCTGACCGCCGCCGGTACCTGCCGCCCCTCCCGCCGCCCGAAGCCCGCTCCCGCCTCGCGGGCAGGACGGGGCCGCCCGGCCGCGCTCTCCCCTCACAGGCTCCCGCCCCGCAGCAGGCCCGGCGGCGGCCTCAGCCCCGCTCCCCCGGGGCCGGGCAAGGCGACGAGCGAGCCCTCCGCGGGGGAAGGGGCGGGAAAGGAAGGGGCCAGCTGCCACCGCCGGCAGAGAGGAGCCAGCCCTCCCGCCGCGACGGGGTGCCGGTGCGGGGGGCAGCGCCCGCGGCGCTGAGGAGGGGGTGGGAGGCGGCCCG
>JAVJGJ010000047.1:19727357-19742376 GCA_035590215.1 Microhierax caerulescens | reverse complement strand
CATTTATGTAAGTTCTTTTTACAGCTGACATATGCTAAGTACATTGATTGTCTCTTTGTGCAGACAGATTTTCTTTACATCAGCCAAAGCTCCTTTCATGCTTTTTTGGTACATCTGGAGGTACAACCAAATCTTAACATTGTTCTTCCCATAAGCCAGATATTAATTAGGAGCATGTTCTTTGTAGCAGAGTGCTAATTGGTTCATCAACAAATTCACTGCCTGTTAAACATGAGGAAAGAATGTAATTCTGACTGGCTCAAATATAAATGAGAGGAAAAAGCATTGCATCACTTTTTGCTGGCCTGGTGGGTTTTGTTTGATTGTTCAGTAACTTGTTATCTTCAGAGTCAGGTGAATCTCAACTGCTTCCTAGAAAAAACAAAATTAACTAGCTAAAACTGGTTGTTTATCTTTGATAGTATTTTATGATTGGAGTGCTGCCTGTGTTTCTGAAAGTTTAAAGTGCACCTATAGACAATCTGTTAAGTAATATTGAAAATGCTTGAGAAAAAGGGGTTGTGTAGGTGTCTAAAGTATGGATCATAAAACCAGGAGACCTGATTTTGAACCATATGTGGTCTTATTTGAGACACTGGCCTGGGATTGTGGAGTAACACCCTATGCTACCAGGATGAAAGTACTAAACATTTGTAATTGTTTTTTACCACAGAAGCAGAAATCTTGTAATAGTCAAATTGATTTTAACCTTCTGACTGATAAACATTTTGAAGCATACATTTTATGGCAATTTGCAGAGAGCTGAAATGTTCCATATTTAAGTAAGCACAGTGTATGCTTTATGTCAGCTGCCATATGGAGGTGCAAATTTCCAGAGACTATATTTACAATTTACATAGGAATATGGACATGGTGACATGGACAGTGGGAATGAGCGCACCCTCAGCACGTTTGCTGATGACACCAAGTAGTGCAGTGTGGTTGACGCGCTGGAGGGAGGGGATGCCATCCAGGGAGACATTGACACACTGGAGACGTGGGCCTGTGTGAACCTCATGAAGTTTAACAAGGCCAAGTGCAAGGTCCTGCATGTGGGTCTAGGCATTCCCAAGCACAAATACAGGCTGAGCGGAGAATGGATTGAGAGCAGCCCTGAGGAGAAGGACTTGGGGGTGTTGGCTGATGGGAAGCTCAATGTGCACTTGCAGCCCAGAAAGCGAACCGTACCCTGGGTCGCATCAAGAGAAGCATGACAAGCAGTTGAGGGAGGTGATTCTCCTGCTCTTCTCTGTTCTTGTGAAGCAACTCCCTCCGCATCCTTCCCACCCCCCAAGTATTGCATCCAGCTCTGGGCCCCCCAGCCTAAGAAGGATGTGGACCTGTTGGAGTGAGTCCAGAGGAGACCATGAAGATGCTCAGAGGGTGGGAGCATCTCTCTGATGAAGACAGGCTGAGGGAGTTGGGATGGAAGGCTCCGGGGAGACCTTATAGTGGGCTTTTAGTACTTAAAGGTGGCTTATAAGAAAGATGGGGACAGACCTTTTAGTAGGGAGTGTAGTGACAGGGCAAGGGGTGATGGATTTAAACTAAAAGAGGGGAGATTTAGATTAGGTGTTATGAAGAATTCTTCACGGTGAGGGTGGTGAGACACTGGCACAGGCTGCCCAGAGAAGCTGTTGGCTGCCCCATCCCTGTCAGTGCTCAAGGCCAGGTTGGACGGGGCTTGGAGCAACCTGGGATGGTGGAAGGTGTCCTTGTCCCACAGTGTGGGGGGGTTGGAACTAGATGGTCCCCTCCAACCCAAACTGTTCTATGCTTCTGTGTTCAGGAAACTTTAGTTTGAGGATCTTACCAGAGTGGTTGTCTTTAAATAAAATGGAAGCTAAAGAAGTCAGTTTTGGGTTTTGTTTAGGGCTAAATGAGGAATAAATGTTTAGATGTGTTTTCTCAAGAAATTGTTCTTTGGGATTTGGTTATGATGGATGACTTGTAACCTGCAGAGGTGCTAAGTGAGACAAAGTATCTTGCCTGAGATAAAGCTGCGCCTTCAGATTTATGTTGTTGAGTAGACAGACGTGATATTGATAAGAATCTGAAATATTTTTCCCTGAAATAAATTATTTTTGTGTGCATGGAACTATGTCCAGGTAAATCATGTGCGACTGAATATGGTCCAACTGGCGAGCTGGACAGAGGAGATGGAAGTACTATGGTTTGGTAGCTTCAGTGATACAAAATGTGTTAGAATGTTACCTGATGACTATTGACCATGGGTTGTCCTCTGTGCTCCTGTCCCAAATGTGCAGCATTTTTTAAATCATAGAGATAGTTCTTAATTGGTTTACTTCCTTTTAATATTTTTTATTATCTATGTATTAAATAGATGGAAAGACATGTTTTTGTTTTGTTTTTGGTTTTTTTTTTTACTTCTGTTTGCAGGTATAAATGGGGATAATATGATGTTAGTGTGATTTGAGCCTGTGTAAGAGACTGGAATTCACCCTTAGCAAATTAGCTAGCTAAATATCCTCAAGTTGCCATTTTTAAATCTATACGATTGTATTCACTGTCTCTGTGTTAATTTGATCTAGAAATTTATGTCTGTGGTAGGTGTTTCATTCCTTTGTTAAAAAAAAATGCCTAGTTTAGCAGAAGGACATAAATCTTACTTGTCATAGTTGGACAAAGCATGCATATATGTCCAGGTTGTTGGAAATGTGTGTTTCTGCTGAAACATTTGGCTCTAATTATGTATCTTGGAACTCTTATTCTGAAAGTGCTTTCACTGTTTTTTCGGAAGTGGTACTGAGCACTTTCTCTTCCCAAGATGAGATTTCAGTAAGAGAGGCAATACATTGATGGATGATGGCCCTGTGATGGAGTCAATCAGCCAGTACAGTCATTTGTCTCCTGGGGATACAGGGTAGAGCACATCATTAGCAGCAGAAGGGGAGGTTTTCCTCTGTAATGCTAATAGGGTGAGGAAGCTCTGGTTGGTGCCTGTTTGCTGCTATTGCTCAGTTATTACAGGTGCCTTATGGAGAAACAAAACCGTTTTCATTTGTTATCTGTAACAGTCATGGGTGTGGATCAATTTAGTAAAAATATTTAATAAGCTCTAGGAAATGTTTCCAATTCAACATAGTATTAGCAATTCATAAACCTATATCACGTAAAACTGCTTGTCATAAAAATGATTAATTTGGGGAGGAGTTATGTGTGTTTTATTGGCTTTACATGCAAGTAGCTTGGCTTGTGAAGGAAAGACTGGCAGCTGCCTGATGCCAGTGTGGGATTCGAAGGACAGTGTGTCTTAATCAGAGGAGAAGTGTTAAAAGTTAAGCTTGGTGGGCTGGAGAAGTGACTCTAATAGCATCTGACAGCACTGGGTTTCTGTTAAAGCAAAAGGCAAAGCATGTGGTAGCCACGGCGGGTGGCTCATCTGAGGGACGGCTGGGTGGTGTGCTGTTGTGGGGCAGCAGTAATGAGTTAGCTTAAAGGTAGCTTGGTATGCACCAGCTTTGACCAGGGAGGATGAGTTAACTTGCAAGCAGCTGTTCCTCGATGGCTGCTTTGTTCCAGGCTGTTGCCTCGCTGCAGAGGTGGTGTGGCGGTGGTCCCATTGGGACCAGACGTGGGTTTTCCCTGGGGTGGGCAGGATCACTCCTGTTATGGAATACAGGGCTGCAGACCTCACATGGTTAATTCCCATGTGACACACAATGAAACTAAATGCTGGCAGAAGAGCATTATCATGGATGGCTGCTGGGTGTTTCTGTGTACCTGCCAAGATGCTTTGAGCAGGGGGCTTACAGCTGGGACACTGCTTGTTGCAGGGATTTGATTTCCCCCCTTTTAACTCGCTGTGACTCTGGACAATTAGGTGAACCTATGCACGAGTTACCTGTCTTTTACATAAAGCAAATGCAGTAAGAAGTCCCTACCATACATGGTTTATAGGAGGTAAAGTTAATTTTTGGAAGATGCTTTGAAGTTCTGGAATGTCTTCTCAAAAACTGCACGTGAAGTCAGGCTTAAAAAACAATGCTTCTCTTCCTTTCTCTGAACTGTATAGGTAATCACTTAAAAATAAGAGCAAAGGCAGCAAGAAAGCAAATGATGATACAGCTGCTGGAATGGTGTGGTGGGTAGACTTTGTACACTTTGTTTCACCATCATGTGCAGCGATGTCTTTGCTCCCAAAAGCACTTGGAGGAACGGCACAGCTGTGTGCTGTATGGGTACTAAAGACATGGGATTGTTAAGAGTTGTACAGTTTTACATGTGGGTTAGCAGAGTGAGGAACATACTTAATCATGGGTGTGGGAATACAGCACTCTGGCAGCAATTAAGAGTCGTTAATTAGAAGTACTTATTGCCGGATATGACTCAAGTTAGTTGTAAGTTGCTTAACTTCTAAGGTCAAGAAGATCTAATGCATCTGAGACAAGTGTTATTAGTGTCCATGGGGCTGTGGGACTATCCACAGGGACAGTCTGTAATACCAGAGCTCAGACTGTGAAATTTTGAGGTTCATTAAATGACTTGTTGACAGTGACAGTTTTGCAAGCTGGGACCACTCATTTGCATTCAGAAGTTTAGACCTACGAAGGGATCATTAAGGCTCCTAGGTTGCATTGTCTGGGAATATGCAAGTGTGTGCTGGGAATTCACGCTGCTGTGCCGAGAGTCACTACTATTCAACCAGCATTCAAAGAAGTGGTAAGTGAAACTTCTTCATGAACAAAAGCTTCCCTGTCTGTATGAAAAGGATGGCTTTTTTTCCAATTACGAATTAACCTACTGATGCAGAAATCAACAGTGCACAGGTGGTGGAACATCGTGCCTGTATTGCTGCATACCTACTCTGTAAATGCATGGGAGATCATACCTTCATGTTCAGCATATGTATTTATGAAGATGTAAAATGTGAGGACAGTCTCACCGCTTGTACCTGGAAGAGGCATTTACTGTCGCCAGTGGCCAGGCACGTCAAGCTAATAATGGGAAAAGATCTGTAATAAGGTACCTGTTACAGTTTTGTGCAAGTTATCGGGGTTTTTCCTAATGTGCAGGGAGAGTGAAGGATAACACCTAGCAGTAGTTTGGTTTTCTTTCCATCTCTTTTGTTTTACTCTTCTTGCCACTTTTTTTGTGTTGTAAGCCAGATTGACTTTCCCACTGGCACTCTGAATTCAAAGTTACGGAATTGTACAGCTGTGTACTACACTTACTTTTTCTTAAAAGCCTGTCACAAGCATGAGTGGTTTGGTTTTTGGGGTTTTGTGTGTGTTTGGTTTTTTTTTTCCACTAAGGTATATAGTGTAAGGAACAGGTTTACTTAGTCACAGGTGTGGGAATATGGATGCTGTGTTAGGAAATTAGTTTAATAACAGTTGGTTGCTTTATTTCTGAGTGTGCTAGCATTTGCAAATCACTCTTGGCTTGACAGACAGTTGATGCTTGTGGAGAATGTGGCCTTTTGCTCTTTGCATTGCTTTTTTTGAATCATGTCCAGAGGCTGCAGAAGTCAGTGAAGCACTTGGTGGTCAGCTGCAAGGGTTGGATCATGCCTGAGACTGATGCATTGAGAAGAAAAGGAATAAGTTGACATGAAACTTCACATGGTTGTCTTTTGTGATCTTGCTTTGTTCCAAGACTTTTTCCAGGGAGATGTTATTGATAGATAAAAAAGAATTGAGAAACAAATTGTATGAAGACCTAAATGAGACTTGGGAAACTTGGTGTGTGTCCATGTAAGCAGGGGACTACTCAGACCACTTGTTGCTCAGTTGTCCGGGAGCCTCTGAAGCTTAAACAAAGCCTAAGACTGAGGAAACTTTGGATCTGTTTGTTGTTTTGGGTTGTTTTGGGTTTTTTTCCCAAAGTAAGTGTCATAGATAGTGACCAAACATTTCTTGTTTTTAAGCAGAAAGAAACAAAACACCCAGAAGGTTGCAACATATTACTCAAATTTTGCAGGGCTATAGTTCTCAATGTGTCTCATCAGTATAAAATTTAGCCTTTCTACTGCTAGCTATATAAAGTTCTTTTTGATGTTAGTGTACAAATAATGCTAGTTCTCATATACCTATTGCTCACTTGGATCAAAAAGATTATGTTCCTTCTCCGTAGAGTTGTATCCATGCCTTTACTTATATAGCTGGCAGATTATTATTAGTAGGTAAGACGGGTCGATTATCAGTGGCTTGCTGCTTTTCCTCCTGCTCAGTTCAGAGTATTATCATTAGCAGCTTTTAAAGGAAGGTTCTTCCCGGAAGAATTTCTGGCTCAAAGCAGAAAAAGTTTTCGTACCAGTTTTGAACTACCAGGACTCTTGTGTTTTCTGAAATCCTTTTCATCACCTCACAAAACTGTTAAAAGTCTTGAATCATGCATAACCTGAAGAATATCCTGGGGGTAGGGAGACATAAATAATGGTTTAATTGGGCTGCTCTGCTCTGTAGCTTATATCATGTTGAGTATATGGGAAGGACTGATTTTTAGTGTTTTATTGTAACAGTTCTCTTAGTCCCAAGCTGAGCATTTATCTTAGTAATATTTAAGGTGATGTTAAGCAAGACATGCAAATGTGTTTCAGCTTAAGCTTTTAGTTTGTAAATAAAAATGTTGCAGGCCTCTCACCTTTCAAATGTTTGGTAATTGTGCTAAGTGAAGTCTTACAAGGAAAGAAACATCCTATTGGAGAGAAAAGCTTTTGTGATTACACTTGCAAATAGTTAATAACTATTTTTATATTTCATTAGACTTATGAAAAAACATGTCTTCAGTGGTTGTTAGCAGAGATGGCAAAAATCTGAGTATATATCAACATTGTTTTAATTAAGAATACATTGATATTCTCCTGAAAATTCACTTTTGACATCCAGCTCTTAGGCTTAAAATGAATGTCAAACTTAGCTTTTTATACTCCAGGAAAATACACTTTTTTGCTCAAAACATGCAGCAAAGGCAATGCCATGAAAATCAATTAGAATAATAGAGTACAGCCATTGCAAAATATCATTACAATAGTTAAGTAATTATCCCACTGCATGACTTAGCAAGAGGGATAAATAATGCATGTAGAATTGTGTTGGAGCTTGCAAGGAAGATTCATGCTGGCTGAGTGGATGGGAATGGCAAAGGCAGAGCACAGGTCCAAGGAGAGGGTCCGCCAGGTCCAGTAGCTGAGGACTGAAACCTTTCGGTGCGTGTGATAATGAAAATGCAAGAGAGACCCAATTTCTGTGGTTGTTTGTTTTATTTTATTATTATTATTTTTATTTTTAATTACAATTTCAAGACAGCCTTTTGGGAAGAAATCCTCCTGCCTGGCTGGGTGGATGCTGGGCTTTGGGGCACAAGCACAGCCAGTCTGTGGGGGAGTCACCTTCCAGAGTAGTAGACCAGGGACCTGGCCAGGGCCTAGCTGTGCTGGCGGGAGGGTGGAAAACCCCCAAGATGACATCACATCAGGGTGCCAATCCCCATGGCTTGCTGCCTTGCCTGGCATTACTGCTCTTCTCTGTGTTTCACCCTCATTCTGTGTTTTACCACTCTGTAGGTCTGGGCTGCTTCTTGTCTGCTGTTTGTTGGGCTGAGAGTGCTGTTTAGCACATTAGCACAAGGCTTGGAGTCCCATTAGCAGTGTGTCCCAGCCCCAGACTGAGCTGTGAGTCTGGTCAGCAGGAATATTGGCTTTTTTTTTTTTTATTTTTCAGTGGACAGATGAGGGTTTTGATTTTTCTTCCTTTCAGCTAGAACTGAATACTCTGAATCTGTCAGTTGCTGTCAAGAGGATTGTACTTTGGATTAGTGAGCTACTGGAAGCAGTTTGAATGATTGCAGTTAAAAGCATGCCAAACAGCGGTGTAATTAATAGTTATATAATGTCACCAACAGGCTTAGGAAACTGGAATGTAACTTGGAAACAAATACAGCCCCATGCAATCTCTGCTTGGCCTGAGGACCACTGTGCAGTTGAAGGATGATGCTTTTCTTCCTGTAACCGCTATAGTCGGGGCAGGTTTGCTGTTGTTGGTTCCATCACAAGATGTATGGAAGCACCTTTCTGCGCCTTTCCCCTTCCCTTCTTTTTCTCTGATGTCTTTCTCATCAGGACCTGATCAAAGCAAGGACCTTGCTCACCTTAGGCTTGTTGGAGCTATTCTCTGCAGGTATCTTAAATTGCTGTGTAATTATGGGTGCTACATGAAATAAGTCTTCGGCTCATGAGAATAACACACATTTTTGTTGTTGTGTTTTTAAATAGAAATTTCAGGGGAATTATGCAATACCCATCTCTTATACAGTACTAGTAAAACTGTCAGCCCTTCACCACTTGAGTTTTTAGGGAAGCTGAAATGGTTATTGAGATTTCCAAATTAGCTGTTTTGTGATAAGCTCAAACCTGTCTGGAAAAGCTGTGTATTTCAGCAAGGCAGCTGATGAGACTGTGCCTGAGACCTCCCATCTTGTAGGTATTGAACTGGAGGTGTAATGCTTTCAAGTTGTTTATATTAACTTTTGTGAATGTCTGAAGCGCACAGAGATGGTGATGAAAATTCTGAGGTGTTGCTGTAATTCTGGGTGAGTTTGATTAAAAAATTAATGTAATATTCCCTTGCCTGACTGGATGCTTCAGCTGTTTTAAACCCTTACACTCTACTCCAATATTTAAAAATATTTTTTCTCTTAATTGACACGTAGATGTGACACTTGGGGACATAGTTTAGGGACTTGGTAGTGTTGTGTTTATGGTTAGACTCGGGTGATCTTAAGGGTCTTTTCCAACCTTATGTGAAAAAGGGAGAACTATGCTGGTACAGAACTTGGTATTTCTCTTTCTAAAAAGGTACCTTAATAGATGTATGGGTGATTAATTAGACAGTAAGTATCATGTTTAAGAAGAACAACAACTTTATATTAAAATGTGATACTACTGCTGAGCAAATGTAGGGCTGCCTGCCCTCCAGTTTTGTATCTACGTTGCTTCCCTGAGTGTCAGTTTGCTCAATATTCACTGCCATTGACCTTGGATAATTAAGAAAAAAGTCTGCTGTTCTGGGGAGATAAATGCAGCTTATGTTTGGAACGTGGCTGATTAGCTCAGTTGTATAAGTGTAATTTTAACTCTGTAGTTTCTGGAAGGATGGATGATGCCTTTGCAAAACTTGGTGTCCCTCTTTTCTGTTCCCTGATACCCAGTTGAAGTTGTTGGTGAAGATCTCCCAGGACTCTTAAGACCCGAAGCTTGCAATGGACCTCTTCAATTTTCAGTGAAAACTAATTTAGGCTAGTATGGACTTCTTTTACTTACTGAATCACTTTCTCACTGTCAGCCTACTTCCAATGCAAATACAAGGCTCCAGCTGTGCACTGGGGTAGGGTGTGTGTGTTTGTGGGACTCGTGGCTGGAGCAGGGGGTTGGTGCACAGGGACTTTCTTCTAGAACGGGGTTGGTGTCAGTGTTGGCTCTTGAGAGCTGGAGCGTGCCGGGACTGCCAGCTCTGTGTGCTGAGGGTTGGGTGGAGATTAGAGAAACAGCAATGGAGAGGAAAGGCCAAAACATAACAGCAGGAAAAAAAAAAAACCAAAAAAAAACCCCAAAGGAAAAGCAAAATTTTTTTCAGCCCTGTGAAAGGACTTTGCCAAAATTTGAAGATGGGGACTGGTGGGCACTAGGGTCTGTTTGTCAAATCCCCTTGCTCTTTTATTTTTCTCTGTGCTGCCACTTGGACTTTGTTTTTTACTTCTGTGTTTCTTCTCTATGAGCTACTTGGACTATTTGTAACCTTAAGAACATGTTTGTTTACAGTGCGAGGGCCATTGGTTTTTTAAACATCTCCATGATGATCATGAAGTTGCATGGCATTTTGGTAGGCTTTTTCTTAGATTAGGTTTTCCACATGAGATGCTTTGCTGCTGTATTTGTGCTGGCAAAGTACTCTGCGCTGAAGATAAGTAATAAAGGTAAAGTTGCATTTTGGGATTTTTTTGTTGTTTGGTATTTTTTGGGAGTGTTTTTCCTGATTTAATAAAACCATCTTAGGACTAGAAGCTATCCAGACAAAAGCACAGCTTTATAAGCATAACTGCATCCATGCTATTTAGTGTTGGTGTTCTTTTTTTGGCTGTTGTCAACCTCTTCACCTTCTTTAGAGATGGTGCTGTGGTGGAAAATTGTGTATTGTGCCAGGTTGTCTTTTGTTAATACACAGTAGGGCACTGTTCCTGATGGGATCTTTGGGTGCTGATGTGATGTCAGTAATTATCAGGAAGATTGGTGATGGCATGTGGCTTTTACAGCCTCTTTGCTTTTGAAGCTTAAGATTTTCAAGGCTGTAGATTTGGGACTTTGTAATCTTCCCCCCTACAAGGTTATTATTTATTTGGGAAATTGCATAATACTTGTTATGCAAGCAGTCTCTTTTCAGCTGCTGTGTAAAGTGTATTACAGAAAAAAAAGTGTGATTTTCTTTTTAAATTCAGGCAGCAAGTGGCACAAAATAAATCCCACAACTGGAGATGTTTTAATGAAGAGAGGGTTTAATGAAGGTTGTATTCTGTATACAACAGAGGTAAGGCAGAACTGAATGCAGCTCCAACAAATATTCACACCTGTTTCCACAAAGAAATTCAATTTCTACCATGTATCCGATTCTGAAAATGGTGATTGAGTGGACAGACTGTGTTGTGGGTAAAATTAACATAGGTCTATTAAATTGAAATATATTTTACCTGGAATATTTCTAGTAAACAACAACTTCTGTGAAATCTATCCATACCTTACTTTAGAACATCTCATTTATGAATTTACTGCTTACACCCTTAAGTTCTAGGTCCGTTTTCACATGTCTGTGCATGTCCTGAAATAACTCGCTTTATAGACATCTCTATTTTTCCTCTGCAGGCTGGCACATAGTCTTGTTTTTGAGTTTTCCTGAGAATCTGCTTTTAAAAAAGCAGGAGTTGGTAATAGTGTAGTATTGCTGGGGTTGTAGGAGGTCACTGGAGCAAGCCCTTACCCCATTCACACCTTTTGTGTGCACATGCAGGACTGGCAGAGCTCAGACTCCACCACGTTAAAATACAGTGTGGCTGATTGCCAGTGTTGGGGGCCATACAGGTTTTACATTCAGGTTTTAGCTGTGTGCCTTGAATATACCTGTTTACTTGAGAAGGGGTTGTTTCATGTAGTGTGTCTGAGTGGAAAAGTTCATCGCTTTAACAAAAGCGACTTAAAATGAAGCTATTAATTGTCACAGCCGGTGACTTTTTTTCTGTGCATTGCTGCCAACTGAGAGCGCTTTAAACTCACATCCAAGGCATGAGAAGACCTGAGTAAGGAAAGCAGTCATTCAGTTATTCTCCATAATTAGTGTACTTCAACGGGTAGGCAGGTGTTAGTTATTCAGCCTCTTTCACTATCTCTTACTTTGGCAGGAGTGTTTGTCTACGGGTCTTCTGCCGTTGCCTCTGTCCAGTAGCCTCAGGGATGATCCTTACCCGCTGAGAGCTGTGTAATGGGCTGCTCCCTACAGTTGTGAAAAGGAGAGTTTAGATAAGGACGAAAATCAGTCCAGCTGATGTAAAAATATCTCATCCAGGTTGAAAGAATTTAAAGACGCTGTGATTGCAATAATGTATAAAGTATTTAGAATAACTTGTCCAGTGTTGTGTGGTTGCCCTGAAAGCAGACTTGCAAGGCTGAGGGTCTGGTTTTTTAATGTCATGGGGTTGGTTTAGAGTAAGCTTATGTTTTCCTGTAGAAATTGCTGAACTTAAGCCAGCACACCATCGTGACCCTAGTACTGCTTTTGCTGCTATTTTCTGTAAAATGCAGTTACAGGTGTTGCAGCATCTGAAAGGTTTACTCATCACCGAGCACTTGTGACCCAGGCAAGTTGTTTGTGCACCCGTGTTCAATGTGGAGGGTGTGTGCATATAGGATTAAAACAGTTAAACTGCATGGAGAACTTAATTTTGCTGGCCTGTAAAATTCTGAAAGAAAGTCTTAGACTGTGTTACTTGAATGACTTTCTCCTCTGAATGGACCAGAGGGGAATGAATGACCTGAAGTTCTTGCTGATGTGAAATATCCCAAACACCACGGAGGATTTTGTTGCTGGAACCTGTTACAAAAGCAGTGGATGAATGTGCCTGTGAAGCTGCTGTGGTGGTTTTATTTGTTTTGGAAGCAGCGAAGAAATAATTTGTGAAAGGCCTGGGCCCTGGTTTTGCAGTGAGCACTGTGCATGGGCATGCTTTATCTGTTGCTCATTAATGGGCCAGCTTCATTAGACTTGATGATTCAAAGTTCTTTCTATAAGCTTATCAGGTATTTTATATCACTAGGTGTCAGTCATTGAAATGGTAGCCTGTAAGAGACAACATCTGTTTCAATCTGCTTTTCTGTGAAACACCCTCTCCTGGCGACTTCTTTTATCAGATACTTTGATGGGAGTCTGTTTTGGTGAAACTCTTGTTTTAGCTGCTATTGTAAAGACCTTTACTCAAGAGGGCAGGGGGACTGTTGGTGTGGTGGTATGGTGGTGGAAGGGTGCTGTTCAGGCTGAAGATGTGGCCACACAGCCAGTGCACATGTGGCTGTAGAACAGTTCCTGATGATGCTGTCGGTGGACCAGCACAGCATCTGTGTGCCTTTCTGCCAGTGTGATTCCTGTTCCAGTCTATGCTGCGTCCCTGGCCATTAAGTCCTTGCAGCTCATTTTCCCCCATGTGACACATACGACTTTATTTTACTGTGTAAAACACCACAGTGAATGTGGACTGCAGCCTGCTGAGCATGTTGGATGTGCTCAGCCAGCCGGTGTGACTGCTCGCCTCTGTTGTGGCTATGGCCACCACTGCTAGCGCCGGTGGGAGCACATGCTCACACAGCTTCTGCTGACTTCTGAAGCTTCTTCTGACTTCTGCACAGCTTCTGAGGACTTGAAAGTCCTGTCCTGATGCCAGATATATTAGATCCCAGCACTGCTACTGTTAGTCACCTTACAGTATCACAAGTTGTAGGGTATTTTAGATAAATTGCAGTCCAATTCCTTTTTTTGCTGGCTAGGTGTACCTGAGATTAGGAGAACAATAGACCTGGATTTACACCTTAATGCAAGCACACTGTTCCCAAAGAAAGTAAGGCAAGACTTGTGCTCTGTCAAAACACTGTTCCTCTGTGGAAACCCCTGTAGAAGAGCTCTACTGTTGTCAAAATGAGTGTGCTTGTTTATAAAGGATGTCTGGTATCCAGGCTTCCTGCTACAAATGTGTGTTTGAAAGGTTCATTCAGCCCTGATTGCTTGGTCAGTCGGTTCTTTGCCTGTGTAAAGCAAAAGTAGTTCACTTGAAGTTGGAATCAGTATCACTGAGGTTAAATTTCAATGTAGGATGGATAGTCAGAAACACCACCAAAATGCATTTGTCCGTAAGCAGAGAAGTCTTCCCAAGCAGTTGGTGACCGTTCCAGCATCTCCAGGAAATGTCTGCAGCCTCCAGGGAAGGAGCAGAGACTTCTCTTCCAACTTGTGCTGGTGGTTTTTTAACAGTTATGTAAGTAGCATTTAAGCTACATCAAGCTTAGACTGTGTAACTCATTGGCTATTCCCTCTTCACCTTTACTACCTTTTTCCAGTTTAATATGCCACTTGGAAGAAAAAAAAAAAGGTATTTTTTTTAAAACAAGCTCTGAGATGATTTGCTGCCTTTTCCTTTAGAAAAGACTTGAAGCTTCTACTGAGTTCAGAAGGACATAGCTACCTGTGTTTTGAAGAGCAGCATGGAGCGGCTGTTGGGTCAAGGACTGCTTGTTGGTTTTGGATGGAGCCACTTGCCCTGTGCTGCCCTGGCTGCCACTGGGAGAGGAAAGAAGCTGAATAAACAGGGAAACTGTGAAATAAACAGAAACAAACCAAACCTAGCCCCAGCCTCGGGGCGTGGGCTTGAGTAAGTGAAGCAGCAGTTACAAAATTTTACTTTCTTCTGACAAAAGGAGGCACATAAAAGCTTTTCTGCTGCTGTTTTTGTGCCATAATGATAATTTCCATGTGTTTTTCTGTGTTATTTGATTGCTCTCAGTTTCTTCTGAGAAAACCTGTCTGAAAAGTGAGCAGTGGTGTTACTGTAGCATTAAGGCGGTTGCTTCAACCTTTCCTGCCTTGTGTACCCCCAGATTTTCTAGCAGAAGTGACCACTTTCAGGTAACGAACCTACATGCTTTTTCCGAAATAGAATTTTGGGGTTCACGTGCCGGGGCTTCAGTGTTCACAGCCTTCCTCGCTGCTGTTCACCATGAGCTCTGGAACTGCCGCTGTGCAGGTGTCAGCCTGGCTGGCTTTGTGGCTGTGTCAAGAGCTGGCGAAGGGTAATAGGTGGGTTTGAAAAGCTGGTGGCAGGAGGAGGCAGGGCTGTCTCATGTGGGCAGTGCAGACGGACAGGGAAGTTTTATGTTGGTTTGAATCCTGGCACTTGGTGCTGCTGCAAGTGACCCCAGAGATTGTGAAAAGAGATTGAGGAGCAAATATTTCCTGTTTTTTCCTCTAGGTGGTTTGTACATGTATAGTTGATCACAAAGTTATTCTAGCCCCAAAAAGCTTTTGCTCTTTTTACTCCCCAGTTTTGGGGCGTAGCAAGGATATGAGCTCCTTAGGAAGTGGTTGCTCAACGCTGTTTTCCGCAATGTGTTCGAGTAAAAACAGGGTTCTGTTTTTAGCTTGCTTTAACTTGGAAATTCTGGTGATAAGCAATTAGCTGCACAAATCCAGGAAGAAATTGGAGGAGGAAACAACATAACATAGTAGAATCTCACTGAGTCATTTTTCTAAATCTCTAGGAGCAAGTAATTTCTCTAATCTGGTAGATGTGTATCACCAGTGTGGTGTCGTTCTGGGGCTCAGGAAAATGTCATTTATTTTCCTCTGCTGTAGACATCTTTAAGCAAGCAACTTGTTGTTCATCAGTTTCCCCATAGTTAATTTGAAATAAACTGAACCAAGGGGTGTCTTCATAAATACACCCTTGACAGAGGTGCCTATGATGCTGA
>JAVJGJ010000047.1:19698146-19710295 GCA_035590215.1 Microhierax caerulescens | reverse complement strand
CCCCGCCCCCCCCCCCCCCCCCCCCCGGTTATGACTATCAGCACTGGCTTTTGACAAGCAATAGCGGGAGTGCGTGTTCAACACTACAGAAAGGTGGAGGCAGTAATTCTGTTCCAGTATCTGGGCCAGCATTTTTTGGCTCTTTCTGAGTACAAGAAAAAACAAATGACCCAGGCAAATTACAGGAAGAACTGGGTTTCCTAGAGGAACTCGGGGCTTAGGGAGGAAAATACGTACGCATACTACGCTTCCGGGAACGCTTGTGCTGTGTTTGCTGCCGATGCTTTGGGGGCAGCCTGCGTCTGCTGAGACGCTATCTGAAAGCCAACGGAAACCCCAAAACTTGCTGAGGTAGCTTGGCCTTTCTTGTTGCCCGCAAACAAGGTGACATCATTTAGCCTAGCCTGTGGTTACGTGTTGAATTTGTCAACTCCTGTGAGTACGTATGTACAACACATACGCGTGGGCGTGTGTGTCACACTGCTGCGGGAATTCACGAAGCACGGCTATGGGGTTGAAAAGGCCGGTCACTAAACATGGCTGTTTCAAGTAGGAGGTTTTACTGATGGTTATCCCAATGTAGCAGTATTTTAGTTGTATTTTCTATCTATTAGAAATGCCGTCGCTGTGGTACTTGTTAAAAATTGAAACGGTCTCCTAGGATAGATATGAAAATACTATTTTTGGTGTGGTAACTTCATTTTTGGTAAGGAATTTTGCAGAAATACCATTGTTCTATTTTTGAAGCTGTACATCTGTCCTTAATACTTTTTTATATTCTGTCCAGCTCTAGAATACCACTTGGATACCTACTACTTAAGGACTGTCTCCATAACTTACTACTGCAAGCTATTGAATATGCATGGCCAATACAAAGTTGGCTTAATTTCCTTTTTTTATTTGGTTTTTTTTTGTTTGTTTGTTTGTTTTGACCACACTAGCCTAGTGTTCTGCAGATGTGGAGTAAAGGCAGATTGGTTTAAAAGCTGGAGCTTGATCCCAAAGTAAACTCTAACCTTCCCTCCATCCCATGGAATAAGGCAGTTTTCAGCAAGCTACTTTTCACTGATGTATAAAGACTCTCCTTTTTAATTTCCCTTTTGGGAATATTCTGCTTCTTAAGCCTGACCCTTAATTAGCAGCAAAAGCTGTGAATTGCAGCAGTTGCTGTGGATGACTTGGAATTTGCTGGTAGCTGAAGGAGTGTCCAAGTTTTGTTGTATCAGAGCTTTGGACCAGCCCCTGAAATGTGCATGAATGTTGGCTTCCTGGAGTCTAGACCCTTATTAGCTACATTACTAATTGAATGATAGCACAGCATGCAAATTACTGAGATAATCCTGAGCAGTAAATACCAGTGTGTTCTTTTCTGGTGGGTTTCCCCCCCTGCCCTTTTATTCTTTTTCTCCCTTCCTCTAACCAAAAGCACTAGCTGCAAGAAATACTGTTGTACATACTGGATTTTATTTACAATAACCTTGGTTCCAGAGGGAACATTTTGAGCAATTTTATACATAGGCTGATTGGGCATCTGATTTGTATAAGCTCAAAGCAGTTGTGAGAGAAGCCAAGTTGTCCCAGTGCCTGTGTTGTTTGCAGCTGCAGAGTTCCAATATGGGAAAGAAAGAGCCGTGGTCAAATGCTTTCATGTGGTTTTGTATTGCAGAGTCACAGCCTTGTCTCATAACATCAGGGCACATGATGAGATGGTGAATTTAGATAAGAGAACTCTTTCATCTGCCGCTTGGGGAGGAGATCCTTCGGTCTGTCTGGCTCCTGTCCGCTTGGCTCTGCTGTAGGGTCCTCCTTTCTGGCAGAGTTGGATCAGGGATAAGTCTACAGCAGATGCCCTTTGCAGAGCTCTGCAAGACAGGTCTTTCCTCCGGGGCTGAGCATGCTGCTGCAGCCCTCGCAGCACGGGCTGTCACAGGGAGCAGGTCAAACCGTTGTGCTCTGCTGTGCAGCGCTGGCTGCTGCCTAGGTTCTCTTCCCAGTTACTGCCATCTGTGCAGGCGAGTGGAGGACAAGTCACACTGAGTTTGTTGTCAAATGCTTTTTCTAATAAACTTTTCCTTTCTTGTTTATTTTTATCCTTCTTATAAATGTTTTCTCATTTATTTTAGACCCAGACTGAAAAATGTGGACAGAAGTACCGCACAGCAGCTGGCAGTCACAGTGGGAAATGTCACAGTAATTATCACAGACTTTAAAGAAAAGACTCGCTCTTCTTCCACGTCGTCTTCTACAGTGACCTCCAGTGCAGGATCAGAACAACAGAATCAGAGCAGCTCAGGCTCTGAGAGCACAGACAAGGGCTCGTCCCGTTCCTCCACGCCAAAGGGGGACATGTCGGCAGTCAACGACGAATCTTTCTGAAAATTGCACATGGAGTTGTGGAAACTATGAATCAGGGTATGAAATTCAAACACTCCACCTGCCCATGCTGTTCAAATCCTGGAGAGCCTCTTCTGCGCTTGAACACACACTTTCTTGGACATCAACCTCTTACTGATGCAACCAGGATATAATTTCTGCTTGCCGTGGGCATCTGGCCACCAAGGAATTTCTCACCCTAACAATTACTCTTGACACTTTTATGTATTCCATTGTTTTATATGATTTTCCTAACAATCATTTATAATTGGATGTGCTCCTGAATCTACTTTTTTATAATATCTGCTGTGCACAATTTTCCATGAACATTACAACTTTTTGTTTTGGGGTAGGGAGTGGGTGGGGAGGGAAGGGAGCTTTATTTATTGCATTCACAAACTCCATCCTCTTTCAACATATCCTTTTTAAGTTCAGTCCTTCTTCCAGTTATACTGTGTACTATCAGTTTTGATATAAATTATATATAAATATATATATAAATAAATATATATAAAGGGTTATTTGAAACCAATACATGGAAACGCTGGTGCTTGAAACACTGTGAAGTGAAAAAAAAAATAATAATTGAACAGTTCAAGATCTGGGACAGTCCCCTTCTGTGAAAGTACTGAAACTGAAATGGAACTGGTCTTAGGTGAAAAGCGTTCCTGAAGGTTTGAACCTGGATGGGGATCCGTTCTCTCTATTGTTCCTTCCCCGTTTCTTCCCTAGGCAATGGCTAAAATGTACCGGACACACAGTTTTGATTTTTGTAGCTTGGGATCTGAAATGAGAAAAAAATTTGCTCCAGGTAGCTTGTATTTCCAGTAGGGTAACTTGGATAGGTGATGTGCAAGTTTGTGCCCAGCTGGACTGTAAATTTTTGCAACCAGACTGGTGTTGGCGTGCCACGGAGTCATGTATTTTGGTAACGTGAGCATTGCTACGTTGTGCATAGCCCGTCCCACAGATATTTGGTGGTTTTAGATTTAATGAATTTTGTCCACCTGCATCAGTGACCGAGGTAACTAGAACTGGAGCGGCTTGAAGGCAGCAGGGAGCCGTAGGACTGGGAGCGAACAGGCGCTCACTCCAGCCAGCGGCATGTGGGTCGGTGGTCGTCAGCCCCCTTCTGTCTGTCTCGGCCATGCTGTTGGGGTGGCTCTTCTTGAAGTCCATCTGTATTCCATTTCTGAACAGCATCTCGTCCAGGGATGATGTTGGGCTTGTCAGCATTTGGATGCTTCTGGGTCTCCTGCTATGGGAGCAAAAGTAGGGAAAAGCTTTTATGCTGGCAAGTGAGCGACATGTGTGGCTCGTGCTCATGGCCAGCATCTCCATTCTTGCTCTAAAGCTATTCAGATTGTAATTTCTTTTCCTGGCCTGTTAGTGTTGCTTTGCAGTTTACCTTCCATGCATTATCCTGCTAAAACACTAGGCTGAAGAGGTGAAACAAACTTCTTTTTTAAAAAACACACAACAAAACACAAACCTCTTTGGCTTTTCATCTTTATTTAGTGGCCCCAGGGTGCTTTGTAGTAATTTCAGGCGCAGAGGCTGTGGCTTCATTTGACATCAAATGCATAACTTCTGGGCGTGAGGAAAGAGGGCCACATTTTGACAACTTTGTGCCAGCTTGTTATATTGTGAATTATTTGCTTAGCAAGAGTAATTTCTCTTTGTGGAGGCAACTGATTTAAGATTTCTTTTAAAATCTGTGTCGTTTTGAGTAGCAGATGTAGGTTCCTTTCACACTGCTGACAGAAACGTGTAAGGGATCTGTTAGAACTGCTCGAGGGTATGTGCAGTGGCAGTGCCTTTGCAGCAGTGGTTTTATTCTGGATACGTTAACATGGGCACCCCGACTTAATTCTGCTTATAGTCACAGTGTAGGCTGTCTTTACCTTTTTAAGCATTTTTAAAGTATTTATTAAAGAACCAAAGGAAACCAGATGCTTCCTATGAGCATCAAGACAATTTATTATACATAGTTTTAAATACTATGAATTTCTCAATCCACATTTTAACATTAGTGGGATATTGCAAAGACATTCCTTTTCCAGTTTTTACTATTCCTTTAAGGGTCTCAGGGAGGGTAAACTGGTCAGCCATATTTATTTATTTTACTGAAATGTATTGGAATAATTTTTTAAGAGAGATTTTTTGAAGATGCCCCTGAACTTGTATATTTTGCACTGCTTTATAAATGATCCATTATCAATTAGGCTTGCGTGCATCTCGGCCGTGATCCAGTGAAGAGTGTGAGTGAGCGGCGAGTCCCTCTGGCTTCAGCAGGGCAAATTCTGGTGCTTCAAGTCAAACCGCGCACTCACCTTCTTCGTTGAATCTGGGAATTTGTGCAAAAAAAAAAAAAAAAAAAAAGCATTGTGATTGTGTGTACCAGGAAATTGCTTCTTTTTCAAGTGAAAATGGACCTGTAGATCAGTTGAAAAAGCTTTAACGCCATAACCAGCTACTCATGGCTACTGGTAAAGTCAGTAACATCTATCTCTTTTGGGCGTGCCTCCTCAATAAAGTAGCTTGCTATAAATAACTAGGAAATTTTCTTTGGAACAAGTGACCTGTAATTCTGCATTCAATAGAAATTGCTAGCTAAGCATTGAACCTCCCCAGCCTCATCCGTAGCTGTTGTGTTGTGGATTTGAAGGATAGCGTTTGCTTTTACACTTGATTTCTGAAGTTAGCGTACCCACGGCACGCGTCCACGGGTGGGATTCCCTCCACACTGTGTCCGTGGGATCCCCACCACGCTGTTGGTGGGGAACGTGTTTAAGAGCCAAACCAACCAAAACACTAGTGTAGGGGAAGGACCAGATTCGTGGTGTTCAGTGGCACAGAAAGCAGGTAAGTAAAGCACAGTGTTACGTTTGCGAAGTTTCAACTCTTACACAGACACACACACACACAGAGACACCAACACAGCTTGCCTGACTTGCTCAGTTTGACGTAGTTCTGCAAAGGAAAAATGACAGCGTTTTACACCACCAGGCTATTTATTTTAATTGGAACACTTTGCTTGTTTCAAATTGGACAGATCGAAAATTTGGCAGCAGCTTCCGTGAGTTTATTTCCACTGAGATGTTTTCACCTGCCTTACCAAGATCATTCTCAGTCTACTTTTTTAAGCTCTACCATAAACTTAAATTATTGAAAATTTATTAATTGCTGACTATATAATAACCTTTGCTTGTATGTAACCGAATGGTTTTAAGAGCCAACATTTAGAGTATGACAATGGAGCTGAACAGTTTTTAATGCGCAAGCAGTTCTGTTCTTGTGTATGACTTGTAACCTTAATTTACTGTGTAAAGATGGTTACATTATTTCCTTAGCTTTGTTTGTTGGAGACAAATATAGAATGCTTGTTTAAGTATGTCAAAACATAATCTTATCTTGTGGATTTTTATGTTAATGTATTATACGAGCTATATTTTTCATTTGCCCAGAAAGACAGCTTGTATAACGCTTTTGAAAGTTTTTCCGCTCTGTAAAGTCTTTAGAGCTGACAGTCCTGTTAGGTTTGTTTTAATCTTCATGCTAAAGTGTCAATGGTGGTTTTGTGAACTGGTCAGAAATTCACAGGTCTTAAATGTTTTTGGGAAATTTATATTGGACACTGCTCTTTGTCTAGCAAATAAAAGATGTTAATATATTCCTGTTACTGGCATGTGCACGACTGTTATTAGAAGCCACTTTATCATTTTCCTGCTTTAAATAGAAATGTCTATTTATGAATTCTGCTTGTAGTTTTTTCACAAATAAAATAGTAAAATTTAATTACATCTGAAAGCTCTCTTTTTTGGGAGATGCCAGTATTCAGAAAAAGCGGAGAGTCTTGTCGAAGCAGTTTGTCAGTCCGTACGTCTTGCCCGTGAGCCACTGCTCGAGCACCCACTTCTGCAAACACAGGGTTTGTGCACACAGAAAACTTCAGTCAAGTGAGTAAATCCAGTTTGTTCCCTGGGACTGATGACGCATGGAGAGTTTGTGGCAGATGTGTCTGCAGAATTTGGGTTCTGATACTTTGAAATAGTCTTTTTTTCTCCTTTCTGTATCTGCAGAAAACGGTGAGGCTTAGTGCAGAGGGTTTCAGTGAGAGCCCTTGGGAGTTCTTTCAGCTGTCTTGTGCTAACGAACTCCCATGAGTAAAATTAATAAAATTTAATTGAGAGGCTAATTGTATTTTTGTAGTGTAAAAATACTGGTATTTTGCAGGCAGTATGTTGGTCCTCTGCCTAGGAAACAAGGTGATGTGGATTACTATGCTTTTTTTAAGTTCTTATTTTCCCCCCCACCCGAGACAGGAGATGTGTGACCGAACTGTTCACATATGAAGCTGAAATTTAAAAAGCAAACAATAGGTGAAATGCATAGGGAAAAAGAAGTATCTTACTCTAGAGCTTCTCTTCAGGAATATGAGGACAGTGTCTAAACTGAAAGCCATTTGGATATTTTTCTGTGTGCTGGGAGAAGCACGTGTTACAATTAGAGGTCGCTTAAAAAAAAAAAAAAACAACACTGTGCAAACAGACTCTTAAAGGCTTTTAACCTCAGTTGGAAACGATTCAGGATCCTTTGTGCCAAGAATAAGAAGAAACAGGAAAGGTAGTGGTTGTTCTATAGACCTGAAAAGCACTTGCTTGGCATGCTGGACGGGTGAGTAGAGAAACAGTCCTTGCCTCGGAGCGTACGGTCCCTGTCCTCAGCCTGCAGCAGCCGAAGGTGCTGGAGCCGCTGCCAGGGCACAGCAGCGAGAGTGGAGGAGATGGGCATCCACCTGCCTCATCAGCAGGTGGAGGCTTGAGTGCAGCCAGCAAACAAATTCCGTGGAAAGTGCCCGCTGAGCCTGCCTGGCCACCACTTCCCTGGGATATCGGGTCGATCCATCTCCTGGAAATCCTTTGCCTTAGAGCTGCGTGCGATGCTGGAGCTGTCAGTGGAGGCGGCAGGGATAAGGGCACCGAGGCTGCTTCAAGGTATGTGCTGGACTTGGGTGTTGTGTTGGGGGGGTCGTGTTTGTTACCTGTAGGGAATACAGAAGGAGCTGGGGAGCTCTGGATGGGGAAAACTAGTTCTTGGCTCCTTAGGGTTTTGCAAATTTATTTCTGGGCCAAACAGTCAATTGTTTTAAGACTTAAGCTATTTTTATTTAAATCTGAGCTCTTTAGCATAGCAATTTGGGGGCAATTAAAACAAGAAGAGGCTACACCCCGGAGCCTGGAAGGAGCTTTAGGAACCCAGGCAGGGCTGTGCCCCTTACCTGTCAGCTGTGCAGCCCTCACAGTAATTAGCTGTAGATGTCCGACTCTGCATTTTATTGCATTTATGTCCCAATGGGAGTTTCCAAAGCAAAAAGTTGTTCACAAAAGATTCTATGGATGTGATGAACAGCCGTGCCAGTCCAACCGCATCCCACCAGCATGCAACTGCGGAGTGCCAAGTCCCTGGGACCGGGCTTGTGTTGGATCCCAGCTGTGGACAGGCTCCTTCCCATCTCTCGGAGGCAGCTCCCTCAAGAAGAAATTGCATTTGTGATCGCAGAACTACTGCCCGTCTTTCCTTGTTTGCATGACCAAAAGAAGAACCACCAAAAATCTGGCTGGAAAACTGGGCGCCACTTGCTGTGGGAGAGGGGTGTGAAGACGATGCACAGCTCTGCTTGTGGTTTTGAGTGGCTTCCTCCAGGGTGCAAAGGTTTGGCTTCAGGCAAGTGTGTCACCTTGCAGTAGGCTGGATGGATTGCTGCAGCCTCGTTTATTTGGCTGTTTAAAGGTAAACCTGAGTCTATGATTATTTTTTTTTTAAGAGAGCAGAGCTATGAAACATCACTTGCGATTCACAAACTGAAAAGCTAAAACCAAAAAAACCCACCAACCCCCCTAAAAAATTGCTACTGTCTAGGTCTCCCCACATGAATCCTTGTTTTGCAGATCTTTTTTTTTCTTTTTTGCTGTGCTGCTTTCCCTTCACCCCCCAGAAGGGAAATGAAGTACACAAGCATGGTGCAGGTTGCATTTAACGCATCTCAGCTACTTTCTTAAATCCCCTCGCAGTGCTCGCTGGCAGCCTGGGTTTCGTGGGGCGGACGCTGTGGTTGTGCAGGCTCATGAGCTGGGAGCCTGAGCAGGGCTTGAAAGGCTTGAAGCCTTTCAAAGGGAGGAGGATTGGGAGCCACATCGGAGCCAGCGTATCCCGATTGCCTGTGGAAAACCAGCAGGATCTGGAAGGAAGAGGGAGAAGGGCTGCAGTTTGCAACACCCGGATTCCTTCATGGCTTTTGGAGTAGTAATAAGGGCAAGGAAACATCAGGTCTTTCCGCCTTTCTTTTTCTCAGCTGTTTCTTTCTGGAATATTTACATGCATGAGGCTTGTCGTCTTGCTGTCAGCTGGTGCAGCGAGGCTTGTTTGCTCTTTTCCATCTTACGATGGCTGATTGCTCGGTATTTGTACGGAGCCCTTTTCCAGACAGGGTTGAGGCTAATGCTGAACCTGCCTAATTGGAAGACATCAGAAACTCCTGCAGTGTTCTCTCATCGTTTATTTGGGTGTCTCTGCAAAGAAAAAGCTGCATGCAGAAGTCACCAGTAACGTCAGAAGGCTGTTTGGGAAATTCCTAATCGAAGCATTTCAAGCCACACCAGTGCAATTACCCCACTTGCAAAACTTCCCTATGGCATATCATGGAAGCCTGTAGCAGCGAAGAGCACTCTATACCTGACTCTGCTCTTCACCTAATATTAATACTGAAGCTAGAAAATAGCATCTTTTTGCAGCCAGACCTTGTTATGCTGCAGCCTCACAGTACCTGCCTGAAGTCCCCTGTTGCTCCTCTAATGGGGATCGCTCCTTGCAGAGCAATAAATGATCTGGCAGCCCTGGCTGCGCAGGAAGCACGGAAGGCACAAGCTGGTCATGGTTCCTAGATGGGGAATCAAGGAACAAATATGTCTTTGTTCTCTTTTATGTCATCCATACCAAAAAAAAAAAAATGAAAAAAAAAAATTCTTCTCTACCATGACTACTTATTATTTCCAGGATCCCAAAGATTTCATGACTTTCTAATATTTCTGATTTTTTCCAACTTTTTTTTCAGCATTAGGAGTTGTTAAAACCGTTCTGACTTATTTGAGAGGCCGTTCCAGCATGCACATTGCCTCCTCCAAAACCGTTCAGAGAAGGACTTAGAACTGCACAGTAGCTGCTGGGGAGTTACAGTGTGAGGATCCCCATTGCCCTGCCTCCCCTGCTCTGGCAATCCTCCCTTCGTCCTGCCAGCAGGTGAGGCAGAGGCCTTCAAAGCCTGGCGGGCTGATAGCCTCCGCTTAAATGCTGTGAAATTCCCAGTGTAATACACACTTGATAACAGCACATCAAAAGCTCTTAGGAAGTATTAATTGGCCACAGCTACTGGAGCTGGCTGGAGTTGAAGGGAGGAGGTCTGAAATGTTTAATCTGCTATAAGTTGCTCTCATGTGTTGGAAAAAAATAATAATTGGGAACTGAATTTGGATATGAAATGTCCCCGTGAGCAGGAGGAAGCTGGCATGCTGCAGAAACAGCACACAGTCGCCCAGGTAAGAAGGGGAATGACTAACGCTGATTTCTGTTCCTCAAGCTGTGCTGTCGGGCTGTATGATTCATGTTGCCTGGGCAGTTTGGCGTGGAGTTGGCAGGAGGAGTTTTCCATGTTTGTATGTGTATTTTAGGGATTAAAGCTTAGAGCAGTGTAGGCAAGCAGGAGAAGCCACTGACATAGCGATTCTACCTTCACCCAGAAATTAATACTTGTCTAATACATACAATATATAACCTTAAGTATGTTAGAATTTATGTAGGTTTTAGAGATGTTCTATGTGACAGGCTAAAGATGTGGTAAAGTTTAGAAGCATGACTTGTCAAAAGTTTTCTTTGATAAGGGTTGACTCTCTTGTTGACTCTCTCGAGGAATCGGCAGCATAAGCCAAGTACGAATAGGGCCAACGATCCCTCCCACCCCTTTTAGGTGGTTGTTACTGTCTTGCTCTGCAAATTGACGTCAGAAGCAAGTACGTTGACTCTCTCTGTTCATATGCTTTACTTCCCAACGGAGTTTATAAAAATAAGATGAAGCAAGGGCAAGCAAAACATATCTTTCCATTAAACTAATTTATTCCTGATTCAAGAAAGACAAAATTACGGAGTGGTGGAGGGAACCTGGTTAGGGCTGAAGGCTGATGCTACTCTCTGGGAGGGTCAGTTTATTTATATACCCAGATTTTTTTCCCCAGATTTGAAGAGATGTTGGAAGAGGCTTGTGGAACCTGGATGGAGAATCCTCTGTGATCTCCAAATCTCTCTGTGCAGCCTCTGTGAGAGACTGAGGCTTTGGCTGAGGGCTAGGGCTGCATCCAGGCATTAACAAGCCTGATAGCAGAGAGCCTGCAAAAAGCCTGGCAGCATCCCTGCAAGCCCAGGATTTGTGCTTGCTACCAGGAGACCGAGGGGATGGAAATGTAGTTAGCTGCTCCTATTGTTCTCCTTATTCATCCCAAGTTTTGTTGGTGTGAAGCTAAGGAAGGAAAATGTGGACTGGAGTTGCGGAAATGCTCCTGGAAAGGGAATATGGTGATTCCTGGGGGGCTGAATTGTGGCTGCAGCGTGGGGCGTGATGGGTGTGTGACAGTTTCTGACAGCGATCGAACCGGGAGCCACTGCGTACAATGGCACCGGGAAAAATGGGTGATGGGAAGCTCCCCTGACTGCAAACGCTCCCAGACAGTGATGGCACTCAGGGGGGCAGGAAACCTGGGCTGGGGGCAGGAGAGGTGGGTGAATGGTGAGGGTGATGAGGCTGCCAGGATTTGGGAATTGCATGCAGGCTGGTGGCTCTGACTCAGCCCTGGCAGCTGCCTGTGTTGGCTGCCTCCACCTGCCCACCACTCCCGAGGGGTCTGCCATACCCCTGGGCCTCTGCTGCATGGGCAGGGGGGCTTCGAAGCATCAGGAGAGGAGCCTGAATCCAGCGGCTCCGCGCTGCTGTGCTGCTCCAGCAATTGCAGAGCAGGAATGGCCCCACCAGCCATCCCTCACCAACAGATTTGCCAACCCTTACCCTTGTTTCCTGCATCAGTTTATCTGACCAGGCAGGACCAGCTGAGCTTTGCCCCCCCCGCCCCCTAGGTGGGTCTATCCCCTTGCAAGCCCTATTAGAGATGCCAATGTTCGTTTTCCTTCTGTGCAAAGGTATAAATCCCACAGATTTATACAGCCAGAGTCTTCATCAGTCAAAAGATGGAGTTAAAGGTGATAAGCTAGAATGACTGGGAGGTGACCCCAGGATTCCCCTGCCCATGGAGCAGCTGTGGGGTGAGCAGGCGGCTGTACCTGCTCTGCGCTGTCAGTGCGGTCAGGGCTGGCTCAGCAGCGCACGGATGGAGATGAGAGCAGTGACGAGCCGGTGTGCGTTCTCATACAGGTGGTAATTCCCCTGAGCTGGGCTTGCTGTGCTCTGCCTGTCAGCCAGACGGCTGTAACCAGTGGAGAAAAGTTTTTTTTTTTATCTGAAGGACTGCAGGTGAGTGGTCCCTTTCTACCCCAAATTCATATGTTGGCTGGGGAGCAGGAGCTGGAAGGAGCAGGACATGCAGCCGTTAGACCCCTGGTCTCCTAGCTGAAACCAGAAGTTGGGACTACCACCGCTCCTAGTCTTGGGGAGGAGCCTGTGATGAGTTACTGGAGTCATTCTTGCTGATGTGTTGACTAATATATTTTACACG
>JAVJGJ010000047.1:19652887-19682437 GCA_035590215.1 Microhierax caerulescens | reverse complement strand
CTGCTCCCCCTGCCCAGGGGCCGTCTCCACCTCTGGGGGATGCTGAGAGCTCAGAGATGTATCAACGGATCCAAGTTGTTTAATTCTATTACTCACAAGCTCTGAATAGCTGCTTTAGACATCCTTGACCTTCTGCTGCAGAACAGATCAAAGCCAATCGCTCTGCAGTGATACACTTTATCTGATTCAAAGGGGAAGTATCCAATGAAGTGCTTGTTTTGAAAACATTATTTTACGTTGGCCCTATTAAATTGTTGACATGTTGCCCTCTGGCTATTTGCCATTAGTTAAATTCAATGCTATCTACAGCGTGAATCTAATTTTGCCTTTCCTCATCTTTATTCCTTGATCTTCATATTATAGTGTTTAACAAATCTGTTCAAGGACAAAATTTTTTCAAGACAGAGCTTGATAAGCCGGTGGAGGGGACCAAGGAGCTGCGAGGGAATGGTGTCTTGGGTCCCAGGTGCTGGAATTCAGAGCGGCTGGGAGGGACCTCGTTCGTCTAAACTCTGCTGCTTTCCCCCATGGATCCAGGGTTCCACTGCTCATGAGCTGTGCCAGGAGGGGTTTGTTGTTTGTTCTGTGGATGGATATTTGACTTTTGGTGTTGGTTTTCTTGCCCTCTTCCTTTGAGGAACTGCAGAATGGGTGCAGTGAGGGTGGACGCCTGGCAGCTGGGGCACGGAGCCCTGCAGGTACAGCAGGACAGGCAGGGACAGCACTGTCCCTGTGCGTGGCATTGCTCCATGGATGGTTGGTTTGTTTGCTCTTCTCCACAGCTTGTGCCACAGTCCTGGCTGAATCACCTGCACAGTTCAACAAATCCCCTGATGTGGGGTTCAGGGGTATCAGTGATGCTCTTCATGCCTCCTGAGCTCCCCCATCCTATGCTTCGATGGTATTTCATTGGGCAGATTCTGAAGGAGTCGTTTCTTCAACAAGACTGGACCTCGTTTTGTTTGGTGTAAATCTGCTAAGCCATCAGCAGGGAGAAAAAGGTTTCAGTGCTTTCCAGTCACCAAACGACCAGTCTGGAGAGAAGGCCTTTTGCTACCATGCCTCTGAGCTGCTCTGTGCCTTGGAGGTCTTATGTTGTGTATTGAGTCTTATTTGTTCTGTGCTCCTTTGTGATAAGCCCCAGGATTTGGTGGGGAACTTGGAAGAGCGAGCCTTGCTGTGCTGGAAGCCTGCTCCCTCGCTGGATGCTCTTGCTCCTTGTTTGTGTTGCAACAGTGACTAGATTGGAACCAGGTGAAAAAACGTGCTCACAAAGCTCCCAGTGAAAAAAAAAAAAGATTGATTTAAAAAGTGTTTCATTTTGAAAAGAGGAAGAAAGTCTAAACAATCAGCGTTGTTAAAATTTTCCATCACTATCTTTTTTATGCAATATCAATTTTTCCCTGTGCTTACCAAAGCCCCAGCTTTCAGCAGCAATATGTGGCTCCTGGGAACAACTTTTCATTAGGAGAGCATGGAAAAGCTCCGTAGAAGTGGACCAGAGGTTTACCAAATGGAAACAAGACTTTAATGAAATCTTTTTCTGAGTTTGCAGTCCTTTCTAGTGGGGTTACAGTGGATCCCCTTTGTGCTGGTCCCTGTATGAGCAAAACGTGCAGCAACCAAGTCATTTTCCCCAACGACCTGCAGCCAACAGCACCTGCACATGGAATTCTCCAAATGACAACCTGCTGACCCTGTCAGTCCCTTCGAGAGCTCTAGACAGGCATCTTAGCAATTTTCCTGAGAGGGAAATATATATTTAGACTTTCTGTTGCTAGTAAACTGTCATGGAAATAAAAAAAATAATAGTCGCTGACCAGATAAGATGACTCAACTTCTTGAAAAATCTTTCAGTGATAGGAAGAGCTGAATGAAATCCCAACAAACTGGACGTGTTTAGCACGAGTTCATCTCTTTCTGACATGCAAGCAGTTGAAAATACAGATATAATTAAAAGGGTTTGCAAAGCCAGTGTATTTTACGTGATTTTTATAATGAACTTCAGTATTTATACTATTGCACCAGGAATCGAAAAAAGAAAAAAAAAATCAAATTTTTATCTCTTTTCTGCCTCCAGAACATTGACTTTGGCTAAACAGCTCTATTTATCAGTGCAGTGCTAGCTATAAAAATGAAAGAAACAAACTACAAAATGTACAGTGAAGCTGAATATTCCTGTAGGTAAGTGGGTACATACACCAGTCATAATGCTGGGAGTGGTATCCACCTTTACGGCACATGACCAGTATCACCTACGGTCCAGATTTACAAAGGTTTGTAAGGCTCAAAAATGATAGGTAAGCATTTATTAGGATTTACAGAAAAGCCTAGAGTGAGATTCTCATCTCCTCTTGACTTTCAACAGGAATTAGGTACCTTTTTTAAGTCTTACCAAATTTATACCTGCACCTCTAGAATTCTAAACATCTTTTTAAAATCTAACAAACCCTCCCTGCCCTATTATTGTGTGAACCA
Source organism: Microhierax caerulescens (assembly GCA_035590215.1). Taxonomy (NCBI): domain Eukaryota; kingdom Metazoa; phylum Chordata; class Aves; order Falconiformes; family Falconidae; genus Microhierax; species Microhierax caerulescens. The sequence continues at coordinate 19,679,959 of JAVJGJ010000047.1, read as the reverse complement.
AAACTTGATAGCCTGAAGGATGGGAGAAATGTTTTTTCTAATATTTCATAACAGGGAAGTGGGTCCCTGCCATTAAGGTCATAATTCTGAAAATATTTTTATTATAAGCATATAAGAAATTTTTTTTTTATACCAAAACCAAAGTGTATTTTGTAAGTGGGTGAAGCTGCAGGACATCTGAAGCTGAGCAGGTGTTTGAATCTCGGTCAACAGACTCCCACGTCTATTCTCTAACCAACAGATCAGCCTACAAATAAACATACAAACCCAGCACCAGAACTGCTTGGGAAGCCCACTCCTCCCTGTCTGGAGAGGACAAACATCAGGGGGTAGGTTTAAATGGGTTCCTGGGTGACCCTGCCTTCCTAATGGGAAAGAACAACATGAGGCTGACTATAACTCTGCTTTTTTAAAGGTAGAATTCTTCATCTAATGTAAAGGGGAAAATGATGCTGCAGAGATGAGAATGAAGATCGAATCCAGAACTAACAAACAAGCAAAAAGACTCCAGAAGAAAGAGTAGGGAGCTGCATCCCAAAAGGGCTATTAAACATGATGGTTTGATAGCCTCCAGCTCCACAGGTCTCTCTACACAGCAGAGTGCCAGAGAACAAAAAGGTTCATGGTAAGGATCATTCTTCACTCCTTATACTTTGCCTGATTTTGTAATGGTCCATAGTGAATGGTCCATCTCGAAGTGCTGGTACTGGTCGGGTTGAACATCAGTTGCTCTCATCTGGCAGCTCCTTTGCCTGCAGCCCCAGAGGGTCCGTTAGGGGCTCTGCTGGAGCCCATCCACATACCGGGGAGCCGGAGCAGGGTCTAGGCTCTTGCAGGGCTGTGTGAGCAGCCAAATACATGTTTTTTTTGAAAGGAAAAAAAAAAAAAAGTAATTGCAGTAGAGTGCCTGGTTGATTTAAAAGTAAATCTTAGGAAGCGAGAGCAGAGTGCAGCTCCTTACATCAAGGTTTAAAACTAATTGATCGCTTTCCCTGAGCACACAGACCTGTCTTTATATTGAGCCCGTAAAGAAAAGTTCCCTGAAAGTCACTGGAGACAAATAATCCTTCAGGAGTCACTGCTGACATGGAATTACATTTTCAGTCATTTTTCAGTTGTACACGTCTCCATCCTGTCACATTAGTTTGCTAACACTTCCAATGCAACAATGAGACAAACAGAGCATTGTGCTGGTCCAAGCCAAACATTCATCTCTGCTTGGCACCGGTTCAACAGGCCTGTCAAAACTCCTGCGAGCTGGCCAAAGCTCATTAACAGTGGTTGGATGCATATTTAGCATGGAAAAGAGCTTTACCCAGGGCTCTGAGTAATGTGGGGACCGAGCAGGCAGGAAAGAGAAGAGAGGGTAGGAAGCAGAGAGGGGGGTGTATTCCTTGCGAAGCGTTTGTACCTGACGTTGGAATAAAAAGAAAACGTAGATATCTATTGAGGGAACATATTTCAAGGCAGTACTTTGTGCGGAATAGAAGTGAATTTCAAAATCCCTGGGCCCAACGCCAACCTTAAATCTGTCTCAGAAGAGGCATCGATGTTATCGCTCGTCCATGTGCACGAACTTATAAGGTTGGTCTCCCTGGAATGGGAGCGGATCTGCTGACTTGAGCTTTCCTTCCCAGCCAGCGCTTGCTGGGTTTGGAGAGGTTTGGCCAGAGGCTTCTCTTGCACATTGACTTCATTGAAGTCAATGGAAAGATCTGATTTTTTGGGCATCTCTCACAAGCTCATGTCAAGCATCCTGGGGTGCTGGCAGCAGGCGAGCTCAGCCCTCGGCAGTCTGACATACCTGGTACAGCTGGTAAGCCATTTCGTCAAGAGGAGGGAGAGTCATTTAATTGCAGAGCCTGAACGTTTGTGCTGCCTTTTGCTGTTGAGGTAATGGCAAAGAAAGAACAGTCAGGGTATGAGTGACACTCTCCAGTTTGTCCATGATATTCCCATGGCCTTGCATTCTGGACTGTCCAGTTTCAGTACACCTTTGCAGCAGTCTTCTCCATCTGCAGGAATGCTACTGATTTTCATGGGCAAATGGTCAAATATTAAATAAATTTAGCTCCAAACACATATATACAAGCTAGAAGAAATCCTTTCCTATTTCATGTATCCATGCTTATATAGCAGTGCCCCAGTAATTCTGAATTTGCTAAAATCATGTCTAAAACTCCCAGCACTGTTCCAGTAAGTATTCACTCTTGGACAAGGAACAACAAAAGACAAAACATGCTGCAAAAGAAAAAAAAAAAGAGAAAAACTCTGGCTACTTAAGAAAGATTTTTCTCTCTCTACACTGAGATGATTCAATATGAAGGCAAATAATTAGGACGCTGGAATTGAGAAATTCTGTTGAAAAAAATGATGAAAGAAGCCATTCATGGAGTAATTAACAGAATGCTTGAAGCAAATGTTAACAATTAACTGATTGAGTATTTAAAGGTGTGGTTCATTTTAAACCTAGCACCTCTGATTGCTTACCTACTTTAGCCTTTGCATGCTTGCAAACAATTGCTCTGTTCATTCAGCTTGTCTTCTCCACCCCCACCCCCCTCTTTTTGCTCTGAATATAAGTTCTTGAAGGCCCTTAGAAGGGGTCCTTGAATTTACAGTGACACCCTTCCTGATCCCTGCAAGCAATTCAGGTTCATCCAGGGCTGTGGTCTCTGTGCCAGGATCTGTCTCTGCCAAGGTGAGCATCTACTGAGATCTCTTTGTAAGGTGCCGAGTTGTTATTGCTGCTGGGGTTTGTCATAGCTGTCAATCAATTATCAATTGTTAAGCTTCAGTGTCTGTGATTTTAAAATGATATTTACTTATGCTTAATAGTGTAGAGAACTATCAGAACTGATTTGAAGTCTGTGAAAACTGAAGGAGTTCAATTTTTCTTATCTGAGTAAAGATCTTAATGAGCATATCTGGGAGCAAGGTAATCTCCCGGATCAATGTGATGCTTTCTGATGGATGGGAGGTGAAGCTGGGCCTGGCTGAGAAGATGAGGTCATTTTGCCCTGGATGTTAGCAAATGTGGCTGACACACCCGCATTGTGGTGGGTCATCTGTCTGCTGAGCTTGTGCTTCCAGCCTGGCAGGGAATGGGTATCTGGCTGTGGGTGAGCGTGGTCAGGTGAGGATGTGGTATTTCCACCCCTCGCTCCCCCTTTTCATGGAATCACACCAGAGTGGAGCATGGCAATCTCCTGGAGGTTACTTACTCCAATCCACCCTCAAGGCAGAACTTCAAACTCGGATCAGGTAGCTCTAGTCCTGTAATCTTTCTCTTTGGAAAGTCCTTTTCCTTCCCTGTCTAAGGTCCTGTCTTGTCCCAGGCTTTGGGGAGTTAACAGGCTGTAGCGTTTCATCTCCACCAAAGGGAGACATGAGAGCTGAGAGGACATCCAGAGCAGGATTTGCCTTATCTCTCTGGCCTTTGGGTGACATTTCTTACTACGGCTGAGCTGAGCGCTGTTTTCTTTGCATGTAGTTACCTGACTTACCTGACACTTCATCACTGCTGGCCCGGGGTTGCTATTTTGCTGGATGTGCTCAACGAGAAGTGCCCTGGGGGGAGCAAGGGTAAAACCCCTGCTGGGCTGGGCTATATGAAATGTTCGCTTGCCCCCACTTTGCAAGGGCTTATTCTCGAAGGACTCCAGGCTCGATTAGACTGTAAAAGCTGCCTGACACTGATTTATGAGATCTTAAAAGTGAGTGCTTTTATCGGCCAGGAAGTGTAGGAAGGGCCCCGTGTCTCTGTGTTGGAGCGTGGCTCTGCAGTGAGGGTGGCTTGGGAATTTGCTTGTGGGGATGGTCCAGGCACTGTGGGGCTGGACCACACAGAGCAAGAGGGAGCCAGTAAGGATGCAATGCTGATGGATGGCACGTGGCACTGCTGCTGCCAGTGCATCCATAAGGGAAGAATTTGCACAGGTGCCCAGCTCCAGCACGCTGTGTTTTGGAGCTGAGGATGTGCTCCTCAGGGCTATTTTTCCATCTGCTGCATTTGGGAGTTTCTTCATTTCCAAAGTCTCTGCGGTATCTGGAGTGACTGGGAAAGCATATCACAAACCCACAGAGTTGTTAAGGTTGGAAAAGACCTTTAAGATCATTAAGTCTAACCGTTAACCTGGGACTGCCAAGCTCACTGCTAACTCATGTCCCTGAGCACCGCATCTGTGCACCCATTAACCCCCCCCAGGGACGGTGACCCCACCACCTCCCCGGGCAGCCTGAGCCAGGGCTTGGCCACCCTTTCCATGAAGGGATTTTCCCCAATTCCCAACCTCAACCTCCCCTGGCACCACTTGAGGCCATTCCCTCCTGTCCTGTCGCTTGTCACCTCGGAGAAGAGACTGATACTCCCCCCCCCGCTCCCCCTTTCCCGCCCATCCTTTGAGGCGGCGGCGTATGTCGCCATGGCGGCCAGTCGTTCAGCAGGTTTCTCCACTTCTGAACATGCTAACGGGGCTTATAGCGGATGGTTATTAACAATAAACAACACCCCACACACACCACACCTTTGGTAGAAGCCCTGTTTAATATTTAAAAGCTCTTTGAACTCCAGTTTGCACAAAAGCCAGGGTACAAATCACCTGATAACAGATTGACAATGGGTTTCTCCACTGTAGCTGAGAGATTGGATTTGTGCCAGAGCTTAGCGCTAGCAACTGAAGTAAGGCCTTCGGCCACATGAACTGTACTTTAACCTTGTATTTTCTCTGTGGAAATGTAACTGGCAGGTAAGGAAGCACAAGTAAAACTTAACTACAACAAAATATAAGGAAATGTCTCAAGACAGAAAAAAAACAGGTAAAGTAAGTCTTGGGCACTTCTATTGGCAGGGTGTTTTCCACCATTTTGTTTTCCATGCTGGAAAAAATATTTCCACTTCAGACTTCCAGATTTAAAAAAAATAAAAATAAAAAATCACCGTGAGCCTGACTGCACACAGTCACTCCCCATGGCAGAGCAGAACTGGCACAATACAGATGCCCTGGTCAGCACATAAACCACAAAACGCAGCAGTTAAATCCTCCGCAACAAAGAACCAGAACTGCCTGTCTAGACCATGTCCTGATCAAGACATGGTCAATCCTGTGTTACTCCTTGTAGTATGACAAGTGGGTGCTTGGTCTTAACCCTCCTGATCACTGACAAGTATCTGAAGAAAATGTAGCGCAATAGTTCACTTTAAGTTTGGTTTCTTGTTAGATGCATAGAGCATATCCCTTCTGCAAACAGAAGATTCTAGCTAGCCATAAGGACCAAGGTCTCTTCAGCACTGAAAAATGTTCAGCTAAGGTTTAAGTTACAGTTCATGTAAACTGCATACTGAAGATATGGAAACACTCAGCTTCTGCTGAATGTGAAAAATTCCATGTTCCACTCTGACAGTTCACTTCCAAGAACTGCATAAAATAATTTTCAGAATTCCAGTCTCAGGCCTCTAGCCACAATCTACAATTTATTGATGGACTTTATGTGGAAACTAAGAACAAATACAGCTCAGATGATTAGTTTAGTAAGTCTTCTAATGCAAGCCAACATTAGTACAGTTGCAGAAGTAATTAGTGTATCAGACCTCATGTAAAGGAAACCAGTTACTGGGTTTAATCATGACCCAGTAAAGGAATTAAAATTAAACTCAGTTTTGTTGAAATACCCTCAAAACATACACAATTTAAACTTAGTGTACACACCTTACTAGCTGGTTTCAGTTTTCAAAACTACATGTTGCTGTAGTAGACATTGCCTAAGTTATTTTTGTTTCTTAAACTAAAAAATTGCAATTCCTATAAATTCTTTAGAACTGCACAACAGGAAAACAGTATATATTAACAATATACTACAATCAGACTATTATATGAAGTGTGAAATCTATTCCTTAGTTCAATATTTGATGAATCATATTTAACATGAAGACACTGAAGGCTGTAAGTACTAAAACAGACCAGATTTACTGCAATTTTGAAGAGGCAGAAACCTATAAATTCAAAAGTTTAGTGACTCAGGCAGTCAAATTTCATATTAAGCCATCCACGCAAGTTTTAGATAGCTCCTCTTCTCAAAGCTGCTAAAAACAAATGCCACCTAACTCCCCCTAAAAAGGATCCAATCTTTAACCCCCATGTAGCATAAATACTACTTTTTACTTTTCTACTTCAGCACTTATTTGAGTGCATTGCTGTCTGTGGATAAATGCAGTGGCTTCTTATTCCAATTCTCCTAGCTGTTCAAATGAAGACACACATGGATCTTGATCTTTAACAGTATCCAACAGCTTGGACATCTTCTCCCGAATGCGTTGAGAACATCGCAAAGGGGTTACAATTTTCATGTCTTTAGCACTGGAGTCATGTGCCTCATGGTGCATCTTCACACTTAGTAAAAATAAATAAATAAATCACTAAACATAGGCACACCATCATACAAATTATCTTTGTAGCATCTAGCAGAAACAGTAAATAGTGATTCCTGTTCAACTCTTCCCCATCCTCATAGCCAAAGGGAAACTGAAAACAGGTACTTTCATACAGTTAAAACTAGATATACAACTCTTCTTGGGCAAAATATTTTAATCTGGAGAATGTATTAAAAAGAGGAAGATTTCCCCCCATTCCACCTGGAGACAGTGTTCTTCCTGCGATGAGGTATAGCGGACAGCTACCTAGAGTCCAGCTTCATCAGATGCCAAAGCTGAGCACAACTTTAAGTCTGCTATCTTAAAAAACACTTTGTGGCAAAAAAGAATTTAAATGTTATCTGTTTTGTCCTGAGATTACTAACCAGAATTTTGCCTCAGGAGACAATTAAGATAATCTTTACAGGACAGTTGCATCTTGTTTGCTTCTGTGTTGTAGGACATCCAACCACATCTACATTTGAAAAGGGGATGGCTGGAGACACCTGCTTTGTCTAACTCAGTGTGGAACTGCTACTGCGGCATGGGCTGTGGGAAGGGATCCTAAATCTGGAATCTATATGTCTCTGCTCCAAAGAGATTAGATTACTCTGGAGTGAGGCATTCAAAAAGCAAAACAGTTTGAGTAAATAGAGGACTTTATTTAAAAAGACTTCCTTCTGAAGGAACAGGAAGCAATCCTAAAAAGTTAAGCTCTTGAGAGCTTTTAACAAGATTTTCACAAATGCAGTAACTCCTTGTTTCAACAGGACACAAACATTAGTGTTGCCCCAGACACTGCAAACTTTCCAGTTAGCTGAAGTAATCTTACCTTTCCAAGTATGGTGTGGTAGATTGATTGTACCTCATGAAATAAGATGTGCCATTCTCCTTCTCAGGAGAGTTAACTGATTGGGCTACATCTTTTACCCCATCTTCATTCTGCTCTTCTGTTCCACATTTTCCTTTCTTTTTTGTACCTTCTTTAGTCTTCTGCTTTTTATTCTTTTTTGGCAAGATGCCTTCTCTTGGTTTCAAGTCTGAATCCATTTCTTCTTTTTTGATTGCTTCACTACTAGCCTCTGCCTTAGTGTCATCACTCTCTGATTTTTGGTCATCAGAGCAGAGATCCTTGGAGGCCTCCTGAACCTGCTCTGATGTTCCTGAACTTCCACTGACTTCCACTACCTCACGTAAACCAGATTCTACCACAGCTCCCCCTAAAATTAAAATATTAAAAAAAGTACAGCTGTGATTAGTTACAGGAAAATATAAGTTAATGTTTGAGAGATCTGAAATCTTAAAACTTTTCATGAGAAAGTTAAGCATGTGCTGAGTCTGAGCCACAGCAATTTAATTTACTAATAATTTCAGTGGCCTTCAAGAACCTGAAACCTGAGAACTCAGGATAAGTACATCCTGAGAAGTCATTCTCTTCATTCCCATGATAGATAGCAGCTCTGAGCAAGTATTTCATTCAGTTGCAATTAAGTACTTGGCAGACTATGTTATACTGAATAGGAGTGTATATGGCTACTTTGCTTCCAAAATTGGAAGATTTATCACCTTTAATTGACACTATGCCATAACACAACCATGCATCTGCTGGTAAATAAGTTTATGTGTCAAAAAGGCAACTGATTTTTAGCTCACAAAAATGTTTATTTACTCTTTGACTGTCAGGCTAAAATAGCTGGACAACACTGCTTTGACAGAGCTGAAGTAGAAAGTCCAACTACGCAAGCATCTCCACTACTTGTTTTAACATGCCCACAGTTGAAATGGATTAGTTTACAAGGTTGTCTTCAGAGACAACTGAGTACAAAATGATCACAGAGAAGTTCCCATGAAATAGAATTTTATAGGCATAATGGTTTAAACAGTCAGCTTGCATTGCCTGTCAAACCAGATATTTAACTAGAATAGAGTAAGCTTGGACTTACCATCCTCAGGCTCAAAGAGGCTTTCAGTATTTCTCATAATATTTATTAGTGTCTGTCGTAGTTCATCTTTAGGCTGGAAAAAGGTTGCATTGTTTTAGAAAAACAATTCCAAAATTAATCATCATTTCAGCTTATTTGGTATAACATTTACAGGGAAAGTGGTACAGAACACATGATGCTTTTTTAATGCTGTTCCGACACAAGTCACAACACAAGTGAATCCTGTATTTGGTGCGCTAAGGCTATATTTTCTTGATGTCCTGAAACCTTGCTGATATCAAAGTACAGGAATTAATTTTACATTTATTAATGAACTTAAGTTCTGTTTTGGATTTCTAGTGACACTAGAATTCTCAGTCCTTAATTTCTTCTAGGCAGAGCATCATATGGTATTTTGATGATCCTAAATTTTTCTTCTTGAAAGTAATATCTACAGTGGTTACAGAGCAAATCAAATCCAACTCTTTAATGTTCACATAGGTTACATGGCTCTCCTACTATAAAAGTATTTATTAAAATCGGATATACCATACTTTCATGCCTTTATATTTATTAATCTTAAACTTCAAGACAAGCCGCTTACCATTGCCCCTGCCAAAATGGCCTCCTCATAGACAGCAATAACCTTTTCAAGAGGGCCCATCTGTTCAAGACGTATACAACAGATCCAATATTTCGCAAGCTTTTTAGCCTCAGGAGTGCTCTGTGCCAGATCTTCCAACATGGCACGTACTTCATCGCTTTGACATCCCTAAAGTCAACACAAGTGCAGAGATTTAAATGCCGTGAACAGTGAGGTGCTATATTTTAGCTGGTTTTGAACTAAAAAGCAAGTATTTTTTCTTTCTTTAGCAGAATTGTCATTCACCTGTTCTTCCAAATGAAAATTATTTCTACAGTCTTGCAAGTAGAAGGGATAGTAGAATGCATAGACATCTTCAAAACTATTTAAAACAGACTTTGTCAGAACTCTAGGCAAGTTTCTGCAAATGCAAACTTATTTTATATTAATTACTTCACATTACCCTCGTTACATTAGAGCTTTTCTACTTTATTATGTTACCATTATTGCCAAATCTTATTGGGTAGTTCAGTAAATTAGTGACTCTTCAGTGAGAGCTAATTCCTTCAGCTGTCAGCAAAAAGCTACAATATTGCCTAACTTGGGGAGCAATTAGTGCCCTGCATCTGGTTCACAGGTCCAGCATGCCTATAGGATTTGCATGTTGTAGGGATCTATATCATCAGAACTTGCTAGGCAAGGGAATGAATACCTGTTCAGTTAATTGCAGATATTCTGCAAGAGTCCTGTTGACCTTTTCATTATGGAATACATGCTCTAAAGATTCACCAGAAGAGAACTCTTGTCCTTCACTTGTAGACTGGGGTCCCAGCTGCACAGATATAGGAGGTCTCCTCAACACTTTTCCTCTAGATGCCCTCCATTCATCCAGACGAGCTCTGCATTTAAAAAATAGTATTAGCTGACATAACAGATATTTTATTTTTTATATTGTCTGACTCTAACTAGGGTAAGTCATACAAATACTTTACAGATCATCCTTGAGTCCTATCCTTTTAATTCTAAAAAGGATACAGCTGCCATTTAGACCTGCATGGATATTTCAAAACCATGCATATCACTTCTGCTGTAGGTATCTATCAGGTCAGAATGCTTTCACAGAAACATAGAATCATTTAGGTTGGAAAAGACCTTTGAGATCATCCAGTCCAACCATTAACCCATGACTGCCAAGTTCACCACTAAACCATGTCACCAAGCACTGCATCTATGTGTTATTTAAACACTTCTAGGGTTGGTGATTCTACCACCTCCCTGGGCAGCCTGTTCCAATGCTTGACAACCCTTTCACCTTAATCTCTCCCTTTTCAACAGCCAGGAGACTTCAGCTACAGACTTTTTTTTTTTTTTTCCCAAGAAGGGCTAGAAAATGCTTCTGATTTATTAATCTGTACCACCTCTTCCCTAATCCTACCTCAAACCAGAAAACTAAAAGCTATCTCTAAAGACACAAAGCATGGAGAGCAGTCCAGAACAACCATATCACACAGCTTTTAAAATCTGAAACTGATGTATAAGTGTAATTCAGTCTTCACATATTTCATTTTAACCCCAACCCCCTATACCACCAATTTCTAGTAAATGTGACTTTCTACAAGGAGCTCTACCAAGAGTACTAAATCACTTTTAGATTATGAATCTTTACTCCATCACCTAAGCTGTATTCACCAAGCTGAAGAAATGTCATTGATAAGTGCTCTCCTTCAGTCCATAAACACGGTCAATTCTATATACATTCTGCATCAGACTTTTTTTTTTTTAAAGCAGTGGCATGCATGTGCAATTCACTTCAAGAATTATCTGTCATGCTTAAGGCTGTCACAACACTTAGCCTAAAAATCAGAGACAACAAGCAATATATATTTTCTGTTTATAACTGCAAAGGACAAGCTGTAAACCTGAGGAGCTGCTGTAGTTAGTCTGAATCATGATTTCTCAGTATTAAGTCTATAGTTTCAGTCTACTGCCCTTGGGCATCAAGTTGAAACGCTAAGATGTCATTTTTCAGCACATCTACAGCAAGAAATAGATCAAAATAGACATTATTGGAAAAAAGGTCTAAATACCTCCCAAGATCAAACTACAATAGTCAGTAATTCAGTTACCTTCTCTCTTCTGCTGACTCTTTTGGTAGAAGAGATCTTCTATTGCCATTAGTTTTCAAATTTGGTCCTGACTTCGTACCAGGAACAACAGAAACGGGTTTTGCTGGAGCTTCTGGTCTTGCACCTTCACAAAAACTTGTGCATTTCTTCACTCCTAGTATCCTGCGGTCAGAATTGCTAGAAGCAGCCTTCAGTGGCTGCACAACCCTTCCACGAATCGTATTTTCTGTTACTTTCTTGGGTGCTACAACAGACGTCAGTCGCCATTCCTTCAGATGGGACTGTGAGTTAACAGCAGCTTTGTTAGATGGTTTGCTCTGAAATAGGAAGAAATAATTTGCTTTTACAGAATTAGTGTTGTTTGTGACTTTGATGGTCTTCAAAACTACGTTACAGCTGCTCATCGACAAAGATCTTGCTGCTGGTTTGGTGGCAGGAGGAAGAAACTTCTTGTCTGACAAAGAACTCTTTTCCCCCTCACTTTTTGGTGCTTTTCGGAAGGAGTTTACCTTGGATTGGATAACTTTGCCACGATAAGCACCAAGCACTGGTTTCTTTGGTAGGCTCATACCTGAATTTTGTTTTTCTTCAACTGACTGCTTCTCTTTTATGCTTTTCATTTGCAAGAAGGACTTGCTAAGTGACACGTGCCGAGATTTTATTTCAGTAGCTTCATCCTTGGAAGCATGATCTTCACGATTATAGTTTGTCCCCGATACGGAATCTGTCAGTGTGGTTGTGGAAGAGTTTAAAATAACACTTTTTTCTGAGGTTCCACTTGATTGGTCGCATGACAGTTTATTAGCATTCTCTTTATTTTCCTGAAGTCAGAAGCATATCCACAAATGTATTAGAAGTACATTCATGCTGCATGTTACCTTTTCCCAAAGAAGCTTTCACTCATTTACAAGACTAAAGTGAGTAACAGTAAATGGCTCTTCAAGGTTAACTACAAAATACAAAAGAGGGATGGATGTGTGTGTGTATATATATATACACACACTGAACAGAGTATTTGTCAGCTCTCATTGTAGAATTCACATCAAAAATATCAAATAAGGATTGTTTAAACTGTACCTTGGAAGTGAGGCAGCCTAACCTGAGGGCTACACTCTTCTTACAGAAAGAAAACTCTCAAAGTAATTGCTGGCTTTTAACTGCCAAATCAATTTATAAGAAAAGTCATAAAGTAGAAACTTGCTTTAGGCTATATATAGACAAAAGCAATCTCAGTTTGCATAGCCCATCACTTAATGGCAGCACCATTCCTCCGCTTAGTTTGGATAGCCTGCTAATGCCAAGGTAGTGAGTAAATCCTTTAATTAGGGCATTAGGGACATGGTACCAGAAGAAGGAGAATTTTCTTACTAATGAGCTCTAGGATGCTATAGTTAAGAATAGACACGTGGGTTTTATGTAGCCTTACTACTCCCTGAGAACTCTCAGCCATGTTCTCAGCATAACCCTAGCCTAGAGGCCACAAGGAGCGAGACTCAGTCTTTTCCTCCAAAGAAGATGCTCTACAGCAACTAAGGCAGCATTTTCCAAGCAGCAGCTCATGGAATAGCGAAAGATCCAAATGCAGGAAAAAGACATGTAAATGACACATGAAAGTCTGCAGAAATTGACACTCTTCTCCTTCAAGAAAGATGCCCCTGAACAGTAAGAAAACTATACCACATCTCGTATATCCTGGTTTGTCATTCGGCTTAGAAGTTAGATTTGACCAAGCCAATAACTAGAGCTTGAGTACAAGGGCTGTTATTTTAGGAAGCTATGTAGTTTAACTTTTTTAAAAAAATCACGAGACATTAACACAGACCAAAATATCTCCTTTCAGGAAATTTCTAAATAAAGTTCATTCTACCTTTTGGAATTTTCCTCCTCCACTACTGTTTTCCAAGTAACAGAGTACAATACAAGAATTCTCTACTCTGACAGAAGACCTTGCTCAGATTATCAATAAATCCCCTAAAGACTGAAAATATATCCAAAAAGTTCTGAGAGTCTCAAGAAAAGTTGTTAAAATTTAATCGTTATTTCAGCAATAACGGTATTCTCTTTAATGCCCCCTCCAGTCAGGTACAAACTTAATATCAGCATGGTCCATTACACATAGTAACATGACAGCTCTCCAAAAAGCATATAATAAGCAGTCACTGAATAGTTTTAACAAACTGCACCTCTGCACCTGCAAACTTCTCATGCTTTGGAAGCTGTAGAACTTAAATATGCTTTAAGTGAGTGAAATGTTGTAGCCACAGAAACAGAGCGCCATCAGTATGTGATTATCAGTCAAGAACTTACCATTTCTGGCTTTGGAGAATTTGAGAGCTGTATTTTGTCTTGCAGTTTATTGCTAGTTGCTCTCCTAGTTCTGCTACTGTTCAAAAAAAAAAAAAAAAAAAAAAAGATTACATCTTAAATCATCCTAAAGTGTAAAAAGTGAATGTATTTTTATAATAAGTTCACATGGTCCAGGTGGTAGTCTGCAGGCTAAACTCATGCTGAAGCACTCCTGCTCAGTTTGTACTCTTCCTCCAGAAAAAAATAAATGGCTAAGCAACCACTGAGCAGGGCCCAGGCTGCAAAACATGCCTTCTTACACCATAAAGAGCTGTCTAACGGAGAGGGAGAAAAGAGAACAGACCTTATCTACTGCAGGTGCCATTCTCACGTTTATGGATGAGCACCAACCTGTCTTTTCTGATGCCTCTGCCACATAGTCAAGTTTCTAAATGTTGCAGTTGAGGGGGAAGGGGGAGCAGGACAATGAGCTGAAGCTCAGCTACTGCAATCATCAGGGGCCAGGCCGTTTGAGGCAAGTCTGAACGAGGATACGTAGCTCCTACCATACTGACAGGTTCCAAAACCTGCAGTCAGGCAGCACAGCTGGCATCAGACTACCCAATGAGTAACAAAACCACCAAGACCAGTATTGTCTCCTAGAAACTAGGAAAATATATTGACAGCTCAGAAAAAAAATATCCTCTGCTTGAAGTTACAAATCCAAGTTCTTCCTCAGGCACTTCGCAATGCATGATACGAAACATGTGGCACTACTGCATGTGACTGAAAATTAACATTTCAGTTAGCAACTGATAACTTTGCATCAGATGACATTCTGGAAGCCAGCCAAGCTGAAAATGAAGGTACGTGAATGAAAATAAAGAAAAAGATAATTAGTGACTTTGAAGTGCTGCAGACAGCATGCATCTTGCTGTCACTTCTGCGCCACCTGATAGAGAACAGATGTTATGGGAACTGAAGTTATAGAATCACAGAATCATTTCGGTTGGAACAGACCTTTAAGATAGAGCCCAACTATAGACCCAACACTGCCAAGTCCACCACTAAACCATGTTCCTAAGCACCACATCTACGTGTCTTTTAAATACCTCCAGGGATGGTCACTCAACTACTTCCTCGTGCAGCCTGTTCCAATGCTTGACCACCCTTTCAGTGAAGAAAATTTTTCTAATCCAATCTAAACCTCCCCTGGCGGAACTTGAGGCCGTTTCTTCTCATCCTATCACTTGTTACTTGGGAAAAGAGACCGATACCCAGCTTGCTACAGCCCCCTTTCAGGCAGTCAGTGTGGAACAGTAATGGCTTCATAAAAGTAAAAGCTTCACAAAAAGCTATTACAACAGTAACAGCTTCACAATATCTGCAAAATAAAAGCATTAGTCATACTCACATACATGATGTCTCTAAATAATGAAGGCTATGAAAAGTCCTGGAATATAATTGCCAGAGAAGAAACTGAAAGCAAGGAAAATAAAGTAAAAGAAACGCTAAATTAAGAGTATTGCTATAATGGAAGTAGTTGGCATTGATTTTCTAACATGAGATAGCTTTCTAAAACATGAAAGCACTTGCCTTTTCCTACTACAGAGCAAGTCTTTTGGCAGATTATATTCATCCTTGTAATTTATGTGTATTTTATATTCAAAGGTCATTGTAGTACTGAACATGGGACCATGCCACCTCAAGAATACAGAATAGCAAACAGGACTTCCTATTTAGATTGGAATAAATTTCAGACTGAAATTTAGAATTTGCAAAAAACATTGCTACACCATGAACTAACGGTAGAACTAGAACCTTCTGCGCTCCTTTACACCATTGTCTTCTCTGGAGAAATTTCTGTTGCTTATTAGAAGGTCTTGCAGTAAACGTCCAGACTTTAGACAACGGCAGGAAGATTTAAATACAAGTCAATAAAAAGAAGCACCAGCTGATGATAGGTGCGCACCTTCTGTTTACAGAACATTACACCTATGTGCTGGCCACGACACAGGTTGTGTTTTATTATAGTGTTTGCTTTTAGCACAAAATAGTGAATTACTAACTATGAAAGCACAATGAAGCTAGATCAAGCAGATTGTGAACACGTGCAGCATAGCCCGAGTAGAAAGAGGGGGGAAACTTATTTGCAGAAGGAAGGTTATAGAGGCAAACAGCAGAGTGCCATCTCAAACAAGAGCTCAGTCATGAAGGTATTATGTCCTGTCTCAGTCTCTAGAGGAGCAGATAATATACTTCATGAATTGCATCTATTATGCATGTGGTTAACAAAAGTTTTTAGTATGTTGACAATAAAAAGGCTTCAGGAAATTCGTGTGGTCACTAGCCTCACTGTGTGGCATCACCTTTTGGATGAGGTTTTTGGCCAGAACTGCTATTGTCTTTCCCACCAACCACCCAACCACAGACAAAGCTTTCTAAAGAACGTAAGCCATAGCAGAAACACTACCTGACTGATGCCTGCTTTTTTTCAATGGGCACACCAGAAAAGGCCTTTTTTCTTGATAGGTATTCTTCAACTTTCTGTCGTCTTTGTTCTGGTGGGTTTAATAAAAAAATAAATTATTACATTTTCAGCTAAAATAATCATGCCAAACTTTATTTCTTAGAAAAAAGTAAATACCATTAGAAAAGCATCAGGACATCACGAAACACAGACATTGTGGGTTAAGAAAATCTTTAATTTTCACGTCTTATGATGTCTTACATATGCTCTTATTTCTTGAGAAAATTTGATTCAAGGGGTAGTTGAACGTGAACTCAAGGCTGTTCAAGATAGCTGCTTTGCTCCATTAGCTAGAAGAACCGTGATTTTGCAATGGGAAGGGGTCAGGCTCACCCCTCTACCTTCTGAATGCCTGTCCAGCATTTCACATACTTGCTATTGGTTCAGCAAGCACAGTTTTCACTTGTAACAGTAGCAAGGCAAGGTTAGCATACATGAAGAACACCATGCACATGAACCCAGCTGACCATCTGCAAAACCATTTGCTTCTCTTCTGCTGTCATCTGGGCATTTGCATAAATGCTGAATCAATGGGAGTGTTAATAACAGCACAAAACGATCATGGAAAGGTCTTAAGCCAGCTGTCACTGTCTTAACATAGAAAGTCATTGCAGAACAGGATACTAGTTTGCATGTTTTTGCTGACTGACCGGACACCAGAGGCTTATATCCTTCATAAGGCTGCATTGTTGATCTTTTCTGAGACCTTTCTTTATTCCTGTAGGGAGGTAGTGATCTTGGATTGCTGGAAGCAGCTGGGTAAGATGGTCCTGCCACCCAAAGCAAGTTGAAGCATCCACACAGCCAGTCTAGACAGTTAAGACTCCAAGTCTTAAAAGTGTTTCACATGCAGTGGGGATATGACAGCAAGAAGTTAAAGCCTTATCTTTGACTCAGAACAACAATTCCTTTATCATATTCAGGAACTTATGCATTGCACCATCCTCCATCACAGACAGGCTCATTCAGCAGTGGAAGCCTTTGATGAACTCACATAAAACCCGACTTTGGGCTCCTCCTAAGCAGGCATGAGTCCCCTTTTGAATCTCTTTGCACATGCTCTTTATCTTTCATATTTTGTCTTGCCCACTGTTCTTGATTCACACTTCAGAAATCCCCACAATGCTCATCAACATGCTCCCTCAATGCTGAGGTATTTCTGCATTACTGAAGTTCACCCTGTAGAAATTGCTAAAACATGATTGCTTTTGAGAACCTGAACATTAATCCTGAAAGAATTAAGCACTTGATGGCACACTCTATGTGGCAAGAAGCTGTCATCGCACAAAACGGGGTAATTGTCCTCAGAATCTCCTCAGCATGGGAGAGCTGAGAAAGGCAAGTTCTTCCTCAACACCGACACGCCAAAGCCTGAAATAGCCCAGCCAGCAGAATGGATCGAGACTTAGGCTTGCTGCAGCGCTGTTTCGTTCAGGATATAGTGCTTTTTTAGCACAGCTGTCCAAACCCCACGCTGGAGGAAGCCCAGGAGCCCTGCTCTGCAGGGGCGTGCACCAGCTGGCCCACCCGCCGGCGTACTTGTGAGGAGGTGGCGCGCTGCAGCAAGCGCCGCGCGCATCCTGGAGCCTCCCGGGCACCGTCTGCTCCAGAAACTCAGGCCTTGCCAGCTCCAAACGGTAAAGCCCCATCAAAGCAATTCAGTTCATTCAGCTCGCACGAACCAAACCGGTCAGAAAGTAACAAACAGAAGAGCCCAGGTCTAGATCGAAGCATTTTCTTGTTTCGATAGGATGCTCTTAAGCACCTCCTTATCACGAAGGACGCCCTTCCCGCCAGAAGCCCTGCCCAGGGGCGGGGGGAGAGCACCGGCCCCAGCCCTGCCAGGGAAAGGTGAAGTCTCATAGACCCGCTCGCGCCGGTCAAGGCCACGGCAGCGGGCACCGCTACTGAGACCTGCTCAGCCTCCCACCCCACCCGAGGCTCCTGCCCTCGCCTCCCGCTTCTCGGCCGGCTCCGCCAGCTCCCCTCTCTCACCGACTCATCCCTCACCCGCCGCGGCCTTGCTCGGTGCTACGTGGGGCGGCGAACGACAGACAGCCCCGGCAGCCAGCGCCTCGGCTCCGAGGGCCCTCGGGGCTCCGTGCCCCGGTGCCCGCCCCGCCGCCTTACCTCGGAAGGCTGGCTGAGACCTGCGGCTGGCCGGGAGCTGAGGAGGGGAGCGCGCCGCCATAGCGCTACGGGGGAGGCTGTGAGGGCCGGTTGAATCACCCGCCGCGCAGCTCCTCCCTGATTGGGCCGGCCGCGGGACTTGAACTGGCCAATGGCGAGCGGGAGGGCGGAGCCGGCTGCGCCCGTGCGGCGGCGGGGCCGGCAGGGGGCGCGCGCTGGGGCTGAGGGGCGGGGCCTCCGGCCGCGGCGGGAAGATGGCGGCCGCTCCTCCGCCCGCCGCTAGAGGGCGAGGCGCGGCCGGGGATGGTGCCTGCTCGCCCGGCGGCTGCAGGCGGGGAGCGGCGGCCGCGGCCCGGTCTGCCAGCGGCAGCTAGGGAGGGAGGGGAGGGAGCTGCTCGCCCGCCATGGACAGGTTCGTGTGGACCAGCGGGTTGCTGGAGCTGGGGGAGACGCTGGTGGTCCAGCAGCGCGGCGTGCGCCTCTGCGACGGGGAGGAGAAGGTGACGGGCGCGGCCTGCGCGGGGCCTGGCGGCGCGGCGGGGCCCGCCGGGGCAGGGCAGGGGGGGAAGGGGCGCGGCCGTGGGCCTCAGCCGAGGGGGACGGCAGTGGACGGGTGGTACCGGGCGAGGTGGGGCGACGGGGGCTGTGAAGGGGCCTGGGCTGCAGGCGGAGCGTCGGTCAGGGCCGAGGGGGGCGGAGTACGCTTCGCCCCGGGGTCTGGCGGGGTCTGGCCCTGTGAGAAGCTTGTTGGGGAGGAGAACCGGGCCTTGCGGGACCGAGAAAGGTCTGGGACAGTGTGTGCCACACGGCGGAGGGTTGGGTTGTCCGTAGGGCGTGTAGCCGGTGTCACTGCGGTGAAACCTGATGTCCGTGGCCTGGGCTGCCACTGCCCGTCCCGGGGGCTCAGCGCACCCCTGTCGCTCGGGGCCGCAAGCAGTGCTCCTCGCCTTTGGTGTCACACACAGGCCGTGCCACACAACTCACACCCGAGTCTTTCTGGTAGTTGCAAAATGCTCTTGAGCTCTGGTCGTGAAGGCTGCCCCCTTGCCCTCTGCTCGGATCTGGGCCTGCCTGCTTACTGCTTCGCCTCGCTGCTGAGCTGACTCTTCATCTCATTTTTCCAAGCTGCAGTAGTTGCATACCCTCATAAAAAGCTGTGAAAAAACGTGCCTCAAGTTTTACAAGTAGGAAGCAATTTGCTAACACAGGTTTTCCACATGCTGATTGCTGTCTGATAAGTGAAGAAGTTTTCAACAGTGAAATGGGTAGAAGCAATACTTCTGTGTGATAGGCCAGAAGATTTCAGACTGTGCACAGTATCTTCTTATCAGGGTGCTTTGCTTTTTTTGCATAACTTTTACTTTCCTTGTCAGCAAATAGTGTTCCAAAGCCAATAGCCGTGTTTAAAAGAGGATATTAAGAATGTTTGTATATCTTGCACAGCATATGGAGGGAGGATCCTGCAGGATTTCCTGGGGGAAAGTTTATACAGTTGAAAAAGGAACTTTGTGTATATCCATCTAATCCTTTTATACTAATTTTCTCCATTGTTTCCTAAACTTCATTTATTGTGGGTTTTTTTGGGGGGTGGGGGGGTGAGAGTAGTTTTCTTAAAATACTGGCTTGTTGAATCTGGTTGCTCTGTTGTGGTAACATGTAATGTGTCCAAGATCAGTATTTGTGCAACTTACTGGTCAAATTTGTTGTTGATCTCTTTTATTTTTCCTGTTTAGGTTAAATTTGATAGTGGAGTATTACTGCTTAGCACACACAGACTAATCTGGAGGGATCAGAAGAATCATGTAAGTCCCACTTTTGTATCTTTTATGTCATTCAATTGTAAATTCCATTACAGGTAGCTTGCAATGAAAAGACTGCACATGGAGAGAAGATGGGTATTTTCCTTAGTGTGTGTTTTGTTTTACAAGTATAGTCCATTTTTTGCCTCATAGTGGAGAGAAAATAATGGACAGGAATGTTCTTTCACCTGTTTCTGCTTTAATAAAATAATTATGCAGAGATGATCAGGGATGGGCATTAATCATATAAATTTTCCTTTTCTACAGCACAAACACAAAGGAGAAAAGAGTCTGATATCATGCACTAAAAAACACTGGGTTTGAGACTGAAGTTGAATGTGTCAGGCAGATCAAAATGTGAATTCCTCTCCCATGCTCCTTGTCTAGAAAGACCTTTTCTTCCTCATTGTTTTCAAGTCAAGTTCCCCTGTCTTCTGCTCCCACCATATAGTTCCAGACCACGATTTGATAATAGAATGCGTTTGGTGGCAGTGTTATTTTGTACTGGTCTTACCCTCCCAACTGCCTGTTCCTGCGCTGAACAATCCCTTCAATAAGCCAGAACATTTGTCTGTACTGCTGTGGAGAATTGACTCAGGAGGTTAAGTGGCAATGTCAGAACTACACTGTAGTGATACTGCTGCTGAATGCTTTGTACCATTAAGCCACAGCCAGAGACTGCGGGCTGCAAGTGAGTGAGAAAGACTACAAACACATACAGAGCTCTAGGCATAGAGTGTGACAGCATGCACCAATGTACAGCTGCAGCTGAAGAAGTCCTCCTCAGAACCAATTTGGATTAATGCTTGTTTTGGACAGTCTTTTAGAAACTTAGCCCTGGAAACCAAAGTTTAGACAGAGCATGTTCAGATGACAACTTCTCAAAGGTGAATTATATTCCACTGGACTAATTTTGTGCAAGGATAGCTGAAGCACCTCTCGTACCCAAAGGCTGTTCCCTACCAAATGCCATATCCTTGCTCCAAAGCAGGGAGCTACTAAGAGCCTTCTGAAGAAGGTAAGGTCACCAAGGATGTTCTTAGTTTGGCAAAGCAGTGTGTTTTTTCTTCAGGGATTGTTTGCAGGAACAGCAGAACTATTTTTAATACAAATTTTTTTAAATGTTTTGAGAGCTGGTCCCCAGGGTGGGGTTACTGTTAAACAAGTCAGGGATTGATTGTCCAGACCATGAACTGTTCTGTATAAATTAACTTTTTTTTGGCACAGGTAGTGTGAGATAATTTTAATTGCTAAACTGACAGTGTTAATCCTTTTTTCTTCATCAGCATCTCTTTTTGAGAGGTGGGCATGTACTGCAACACGCGTTGCTTCTGATCTGACTTGGCCTTTTTACTTGCTTGGAGTGACATTAAGCATTATGACTTCAGCAAGTCTTACAACTGTCCACATTCCTATTCTCTCCTTCCCAACAGAAGGATGATACGTCTCTTTTCACTGACTTCCCCCAGTGCTCCTGGGCCACATGGCTTTTCATACTTTTCCAGGATCATTTGATTTGCTAAATCAGCAGAGGAGAACCTTGGAGAATAATAAAAATAGTTTTAGTTTAGCAAATTGATTTAACTCGGTAAAGATTCTGACAAGTTCCAGGCTTGATTAACAGAAGCGACAAGAACATGTGTCTAGGAAATTGGCAAAAATTAGCCAATTTTTGTATCCCTTCCTCTTGCTTCTCTCACCAGGAAGGAGTGATTCTAACTCCTTGTGCTTACAATAAGTTCATAACTTAGCTGTGAGCTAAATCAATTAATCATCATGGCAGTGTACATATATATAGTTGGACTCTTAATTTTAAAAAACTTTTTTTAACAGAAGTATCATTTTGCCTGTCTTTAAAGTGTTCAGAGCTGTGTGGGTGTTTTACAGTACGTAATAGCTGTAGAATCTGGAGCCACAGAAGAATCTAGATAGCTTGTATAAAGAGTTTTTAGAACAGGAAATGCAATCCATGTTTTTTCCCAGTGAGAGGTTTACCGATCAGAGTTCCTGCATGTATACTTTCCTAATCTCCAATTTAATGAGTATTTAATTATTCCATGCAAAGAGGAACGATTTTGGTAGTAGGGATTGAGAGGGCCCCCTAACAGTGTTAACTGTAACCTGGTGCTAGGCACACCCTCACGGCAGATGGAAGAGAGAGGTTCCAAGAGGGAATGTAACCTGTGTTTCCTGTATTCTGGGTGACTATGTCAATCACCAAGCTACTGTGCAGAAGACGATGTTCACTGAAGGATATTCACCAAAACAAGACCAGAAACAAGACCAGGCACCTAATTAGATGCGTTGAATCACTCACTCCCTTGAGGAATTTATGTCTCAAATACATAGGCAAAGAGTTTAGCTTGGGTAGGTTAGTCTCCCACAGATGGCTATAGTTTTATTTCTTGCTCCACTTTGTCTAAAGCACGGTCCAATAAATATGTTGTTATGCAGCCATTAACTTGTGGATTAAGTCCATGGGTATGGAATAGATAGAGAAATTAATACTCCACTCAGAGGATATTCTAATTTTGTAGATGTTTAACACTTAAAAGACTGATGCCTTTGGATATTGTTTTAGCTTCCAAAGTAACATCAATGCAAACATGTTAATCTATGAGTATTGTGCACCTACAGGAATACGCTGCAGTAGTGTGGAAATTTTAGTGACGCGTTTGGTTTTTTTGATTAACTAGAGCTCAGTTGCAACTTTCTATTAGTTTTCTACTTACATTTCTCTTTAATAGATTGTTTTGATTGTTACTGTCATATTTCATATGGAGTGCCTCAGGCAGCACCTGTAGAGATCCATACTGTTTGTGAAATAAGGAAAGAGAACACTTGGTTTTAGAGAATGAATAGTCACTATATGGCTTCAATTTCACTTGTGTTTGCATTGATTATTCCAGGAGTGCTGCATTGCTATACCTCTGTCTCAGATCGTCTTTATTGAAGAGCAGGCAGCTGGGATAGGAAAAAGGTAAGGTGATAGTCTTTTTCAGATGGATAGTTTGCACATGCGTGTTATGAGGTACCCAAGTTTATATATTAATTCATGGTAGATTCCATTTGTAATCTAAGTTACCAGATTGACAACCACAAGGACCTGCTTTCCTCACTTGAGGTCAAGTGTGTAAGAGAGTCATGACAAAGCAGTGTTTGATATGATTTGTTAAATAACTGCCTTGTAATCACTAAACAAGTATGCGTTGTAACTTGCCATTTTCATTTCATTAGTCATAAATGACAACAGTGATTTTGCTGAATCTAAATTTGAAAGCTACTTTTAGTCTTTCGTGCCACAGAACTGGTTGGGGATAGAAACTCTACCAAATTCTGTGTTATATATTTTTTTATGACCATATATGATTGATTTTGAGCATGGAAATGCTAGCAGTGATTAGAAGGAACTCAGGTTTTCCACTCACTTGAATAACTAGTTCAGTATGGTTTGTGTATGAAGAAGTGTATAAGTGTATAAAGCCATCAGTGTGCCCAGGTGGCCAAGAAGGCCAATGGCATCCCGGCTTGTATCAGGAACAGTGTGGCCAGCAGGGCAAGGGCAGAGATTGTCTCCCTGTACTCGGCACTAATGAGACCACATCTATTCAGTTTTGTGTCCCTCACCACAAGACAGACATTGAGGTGCTGGAGCGTGTCCAGAGACGGGCAGGAGCTGGTGAAGGGTCTGGAGCACAAGTGTGATGAGGAGCAGCTGAGGGAACCGAGGATGTTCACCCTGGAAAGGAAGAGGCTCAGGGGAGACCTTATCACTCCCTATAGCTGCCTGAAAGGAGGGTGTAAGCAGGTGGGGGTCGGTCTCTTCTCCCAAGTAAGAAGTGAAAGGACAAGAGGAAATGGCCTCAAGTTGCACCAGGGGAGGTTTAGGTTGGATATTAGGAAAAATTTCTTCACTGAAAAGGTTTTTCAGGCATTTGAACAGGCTGCTCAGGGACATGGTGGAATCACCATCCCTGGAGTTATTTAAAAGACATGTAGATGTGGCACATATGGACATGGTTTAGTGGTGGACTTGGCAGTCCTTGGTCAATAGTTTGACCTGATGATCTTAAAGGTCTTTTCCAACCTAAATGAGTCTGTGATTCAAAGTTTCATAAGAAGAGAAAAATATCAACTGGAGAAATAAATATATAGTTGACATCTGCTTGCAGCCTATAGTCGTATGGGTAAGGTAATATGCTGAGGTGTCCAGAATAAATCATGTAAGTCACTAATGCTTGAAAAGTCACCTATATAAAGACCCATGAAAAAAGTATCAGTAAAGTGAAATTATAATCGTGGAGTTGCAGTTATACTGTGATAGCAGTTTGTTATGTTCCTAAAATAATGCTATCTCAGAGTTTGCTTTGGTGGTAGGTGTCATTTTAAACTGTTATTTCCATGTGTGCTAACTTTGAGTGTTGGTTTTGGACAAATTCACATACAGTGTTCACCACTGACATATACAAGTAGGACAGATTAAACATAATATCGAGACCTTTTGTTTTCCTGTTACAAAGACAGTGTATTTTGGCAGTAGTTATTGCAAGTCAAAAGCCAAATCAAATTACTATTTGATGATTAGTTTTTTATCTTAACTAAAAGATTTTTTAGAAATTATTGCTTGAAATGTTAAAACTTGTTATGTTTATTTCTTAAGAATTGGCAGTGGGTACATTTTAAATTTGTGAGATGTTGGTGTTTTAGAGTTTCTAGTACTTTTTATGCAAGATCTGCTATAATACTGAGTCAAAATACTTAAATGTTGGTGTACAAACATAAACCATTATTTGATGTATTTTAGCTCTTACGTGAGATAAATTTAACAGAGGTTTTGATTAGATATTTAACTTTGACTGTAGAAACAGAGTTTTTTTAGCTATTACAGAAAGCTACCTCTTTTCTATAACTTTTTCTTAGTGCCAAAATAGTAGTTCATCTTCATCCTGCTTCTTCAAACAAAGAGCCTGGTCCATTCCAAAGCAGCAAATATTCCTACATCAAACTTTCTTTCAAAGAACATGGGCAGATTGAGGTAAGTTTTGTAACACGCAAGCCCAGCACATCAGATCTTTGGACATGCTTTTCCCCTCTTGCTGCATTAATGATAATTTTCCATGATCTTTCCATGTTTATTTTTGAGGTGGAGCTTTTTCAATACATCCTTTTTGAAGACAAACACTGTGAGCCTTCAGGGTTCTGTACTTTGGTTAAATAATACAAATGGAGTTCCAAAAATTCGAGGCATTATTAAGCTTTGTCCTTCTTTTAGTAGTTCTCATATAATCTTATATTTCCTTTTTTAATATTTTACATTGAACATAGGGTTTTCTGAAATCATATCCCTGAAGTCTGTTAAATGTTTAACAGAGTAAATTACATTTCTTTGTAGCTAGCCCTCTACTGAAACTGAATCAAGCAACTTACTCCTTCCTAATCATCTCTCTAGTTTTATTGCTGAACACGTTTTGTCACCTCGGAGCTTTGTTTCATTTTATTTTTTGTAAATCTTTATTTTTATTTTTTGCCTACACTAAATCTCAAAAGCTTTGAACATTCTGAAAAAAAGTAATATATTTTTAAAAGAAGGCTTATCCTAAAAAAAAAGAAATTGTACTCTGTAAAGAATTTCACAGTATAAGAAACTGAGAACTTTAACTTTGAACAATGAAAAAAGCTGTATCTGTTCACTGCAGAAAATCAGGTTTTCAGCTTGACTTAGTTATAACTGGCTTATAAATCTATTGCTTGATCAGACTCACTTTCATTTCTTTGTGAGCTGTTTCCAGCTTAGAACAAGTGTAGATTTATGCCTAATTATAATTGTATAGCTGTTTTGCCTAATTATAACGTTATTTATTCTAATGTTAACATTAGTGTCTGAAAATCAAACTTATTATGTTTACTGTTTACCTAGCATATCAATTACACTCCAGATTTTTTCTTTAAGACTTCAGAATGCCTTCCTGTGAACTCTGCTTGTAACAATGGAATACGTTTTCTTTCTGGATTTTGGTCAATGGGATACACTTACTGTTAACTACAGTTAACTAATTAATGCCAGCTTCTGGTATTAGCAATAAACAATAAGTGTAATTGATCTGTGTGGTCATCTTTATATTGTTCAATTAACAGTTCAATAGTAATTGGATTGTTCAACTTTCCCTCCTCTTAAAAACATACCTTTGAGCAAACCTCAGCATTTTTAACTTTAGCATGTTTGGGAACATTTTGAATATCTGAAAAAAAATATTTTAAAATAAAAATAATCATGCAAGTTTAATTAGTAACTACATGGCTCCTTCTCTAATGTGTATATTTTTGAAGATTGGACATTAAGAAATTTCAGGTAATGTACTGTGGATGTGTAGGTGTTCCTGTGCTTTGTCTACATTGAAGCTTCTTTCATCTACCACCAAGATGCTAAAAATACCCAGAGGTACTCTGCACGGTTTATGAAACCTCTGTTGTCACTCTTTTAATGTTTGCAGTTCTATAGACGACTATCAGAAGAAATCACACATAGGAGATGGGAGAACATGCCTACTGGTCAGACCATTCAAGTTAACAAGGATCCACAGGTACGTGCAGAGCTTCTGAGCAGAATCTGTATGTAATCTCTTGTTTCTGTTTCTTGCTGTTCCAATCTACTGCATCTGGCATGGCGCTCTAACCAACACCATGGGCACATGTGGGAATTCAGCTTTACTTTGCCTGTTTCTTCACTGGCATAAATTAGTTTCTCCTTTACAGTTTTCACCTGGTACAGAACACTGTGGCCTCCCTTTCTTGAGTGTGTTTAGACTGGAATAGTTGATAATTAGCTCATTTTTTTTAATGTAGTCAGACACACACACGTGCACATACACAATTATGCAAATATTAATTCTGAATTAATATTTAATAGTCTGAATTGTGATTTCTTTCCTGTTTTACTTTTGTGAGTGGAAGTCAAATATATAACATGTAATTTATATAACTCTTTGGAACCTTTATATGTTTGATTTAAATGTGTATGCTAAATGGACAGTTATTATGGAGAATCTCTTTGTCTATGTTAGATTACCTTCTTCATCTGTCCGTATACTTCTGGGTTATAAACTGATAACGCTGTCTCCCAGAACGTCCTCATAGTTAAGCTCAGGCAGTGTGGGTTGGGTGAGTGGACAGTGAGGTGGGCCGAGGGCTGGCTGAAGGCAGAGCTCAGGGGGTTGTGATCAGCGGTGCAGAGTCCAGCAGGAGGCCTGTAGCCAGTGGTGTTCCCCAGGGGTCAGCGCTGGGTCTGGG
>JAVJGJ010000047.1:19631731-19645195 GCA_035590215.1 Microhierax caerulescens | reverse complement strand
CTACAAACCCCTTTTTTTTTTTTTTTTTTTTTTTTTTGTGGTGGTGGTGGTGGGGGGGTATTTTCACAGTGGATTTCACATCATTGCGTTGCTTTGATCTCAAGCTGATTTCCTCACGCGTGCTTGGCCACCCACCGGTCCCATTCAGCGTAACTGAGAAGAAATATTTCTACGTTCCAGCCGGTCCTGCTCACCCCTTGTGCAGCTGCAGGCAGGGGCCAAAGCCAGCTCCTCCGGCGATGGTGCCAGCCTTGGCTCTGCCCACTCCAGCCAGCAGCAATCTGTGCCACCGGCTGCAGCACTGGGCAGCTTCCAAGCTGCTGGGGTGTGTGTGTGTGTGGAAACATTGCTGTATTTTGAAGGTCTGAGGCTAGAAACTCAAGGGACGAAGGGAGCAGCCTGTGCCCTGGCAGGGAGGATGGGCTCCTGAAGCATCGCTGTGCAGAGGGAGGCACTGGAGCTTGTGGCCCTTGTCCTTGAGTCCCTGAGCTGGCTGGTGACTTTTAGCCAAGCCCTTTTCTGATGGGAAAGGGGAGGGAGAAAAAGCATTTAGGCCTTAATGAAACTTTTACTTTTTTTTAAAACGTTCATTTTCATCTAAAGGCCCCATTCTCGATCTCCTTTATTTAAAACACAAGCAGATTTCTGCTCCCTGCCCCTTTCCAAGGCAGAGTTCAGCCTCCAAAGAGGGATGCTGACAGAAGTCCATGCATTTTCTGGGAAGGACTAAGGAAGCTGTGCTCCTTCCATGGCTTTCCTTTGATACACACAATGAACATACAAGAGACGAGCCAGCCACACATCCAGCCCAGAGGGGCGTGAGGAAGTACAATGCTTGCTCTTGTTGCCTCTTCCTCAGCACTGGAGGCTGGAGATGCTCTTACTTGAGCTTTAAAACCATGCCCAGACCTCTCTTCTACCTGGAAATGGGTTCAGTGCAAAGCCAACACCAGTGTGTGAGCATACAGAAAAGTTTCAGAGGATGGGATGAAATGAAGAGCCCTGGGGTGTCCCCTTACCTCCCCTCCAAGGAAAACCCCATGCTTGCTCACATGGGTTGCTGTGACCGGTGAGCAAATCCCACTCAAGACTGTGCCACTGGCAGCAGCGCTGGATGTGGCTGCGCTCCCCCAGGTACCCTCCTGCATGGGGAAAGATGTGCGATGCCTGCCATGGTCCCCAGTAGTAGTGTGCTTGGGCAGCGGGTGCTCTGAAACACCTTTTGGGGGACTTGAAATGTGATGGGGGGGCTGGTGGTTTGCACTGCATTGGCATTCTGGAGTTTGCATCCTTTGCAGCTTACCTGAAGAAAAGAGAGATGCATTTTGTCCTCCCTTGGCTTTTAGTTTAGAAAGATTTTGTTCTACTTTTCCCTAAAGCATCGGAGACAGTGGCTAAAGATGGGTGCTGGGCAACACGTTTGCTCCTGATCTGTTAAAGATCTCTCCTGTGCCTCCTTGGTGTCCTGCTCAGGGGCTCATAGGCAGATTTAGAAGCTGGTGGCACTTTTTTCTAAAAGTGGGCTGTCTGGGCAGCATTTGTCTTCCTCACCAGGGTTTGCTGTGATCTGGGCTATTTCTTGGCACCAGCTGAGGGGGTACCAGGGCACTGCTAGCAGTTGCCAGTTCTTCTCTTTTTGGTGGTCTTTTAGTATTTAACTACTTTCTTCATGATTTTTCAGAGATCGACTGTTTGCCGGAGGTTGTTGGAGCAACTGGAGGTGGTGGATGCTTTATGGGTGCCGATCCAAGTGCCTATTAGCTGGCTGCTTGCCCCTGGCTGGAAATAGGGTCCAGGAGCAGGGTGGTCACTGCAGTCCCAGGTACCCAGCGTTTCAGGCAGGGCTGTCTCCCTGGCAGACATAGCTGCCTCTTAGGAGTCAGGAAGGCGACTGCAAGAGACCATAAATCCTCCTTCTCACTGCAAGCTCAGAACCTGGAGGTTTAATATCCTGCATTAAAGTAATATCTTTTTTTTTTTTTTTTTTTCATACTCTGCCAGCCCCGGATTGTAAAGGCAGAGGATGATGAGGCAGTGGAGGCTGAAGTGTTTTAGGAGGGCTGACAGAGAGCAGCAATAGGCACCGGTACCAAGCCTCATTTAAGTTTAGTGAAACAGCTTGCCTGGGACCAAAATACTCCACAAAACCCCACAGAAAGACTCTTGTCAGCTTCAATAGAGCTTTGGATTTGGCCCGACATGGAAAGACTCTGACTGACTCCACTGGCGTCTGGATGCAGCCCAGCAGAGCCCTCCTCTTCCAAGTGCCCTCCCCTCCCCCCGCCTGGCACAGCTGTGCCTCCTAAGCCCTCCTGCCCTGGAACAGGCACTGGGGTTTGGGTCTGGAAAAGCTGCTCACACTGGGGAAGATGCAACTTGCCCAGCTCATGGACTTGCCCAGCTCATGGAAGAGGAGGAAAGGGCATCTGTGTAAGTGCAGCATTGCACAAGTGCTCAAGGTTAAATCTTATAAAAAAAATAATTAAAAAATTATCTTTAAATGCCTTAGTCCCAGCACCCTCACGGTTAGACTTGAGGCCAGCTTGAGGCTGACTCCTACTTCTGTAAGAAGGGCTCAAACTGGAGAATGCGGACATTTCACAGATGGCGTTAAGCATGGATAACTTAATCCTGTGCCCATCCTTGCTGGTCTCTGCAGGGGATGTGTTTGTCTGGAGCTGCTGGAAACCAAGCATTTCCCAGTATGTAACTTATTTCAGTGCTGTTCCAAAGGCTGCTGGAATGTAAGAGACTTCAAGAGTATTTTAATAAATATAAAAATTTAAAACAAGTGCAGACATGCTGGTTCCTGCCAACTCTCCTTCCTTTGCCATGCAGGGTGTGTGTTGTATTATTTTTTTTCTTGAAGTACCAGCTGAAGGAAGAGCGAGGCAGACTACAACAATGCGAGGAGAAAACACGTCGCTGCCCTGCTCCTTGCTTCTCCCCAGCCTCTCTGAATAGCTCATCCCATGCCGCTCCGTCCTGCTCTGAGCAACCGGCCAAGTTTTCCCACAGGAAGCGCCTTTGGGATTAGAAAGCTGAGATTTTTATATGGAGTGTGTTTGTTTCTCTGATCACCCAGGAATATAATGGCCGAGTCAATCACTTGTCAGAGAGGGCTCATTAGAGCCGGCGGGGACAAGGGGCCAGGCGGCGGAGGGCAGGCTGTGCGCGGCGGGGTGCGTGGCACGGGCAGCTCGCTCTTTCTTTGCCCCCACGCTGCTCCATTCTCTTGCCCAGTGCCGGTGGAGGATGGGCATGGGCTGTGGTGGCTGGCGGGGTGTCCCCGGCCCAGCCCCTGCGGTGCGGGGGGACCCCCTGGCAGCAGCGGCTGCGGGGATGGAGGATGCTTGGCCGCGCTCCCGTTGCGTCTGTTGCTGGCATTGCAGGGGCCGGGTCCCAGTGGCTGCTCCGAGGACACGTGCCACCTGGGGTGATGGCGGCCAGGGCTGGGGGGTCTGTCCCGTGCCTCTTCTGCTGCACCTCCCTGCTCCCTCCTCGCTTCCTGAACCGCCACGGGGCTCAGCGCTCTGCCTAGCCCCTGAAATTGCTGCGAAATGAGGGCAACGCTAATTAGTGCAATTAGTCCTTTGCTCTTTCCCTGATGGAAAATGAAGGCAGCGGTTGTCCCACAGAAGCCAGGCACAGCTCTGCCTGGGGCTGCCAGGGTGTTTGTGGCGGAGAAGATGTGCTGGCACCTCCCCGTGCCTGTCAAGCTGACCTGAGGTTAATCAAGAGCAAGTCTCTTAACCCATTTTTGCAAAGATAAATTAATTGCCCGTGTCCCTCCTGGCTGTGGTATTATAGGTTTCTCTCCTTGCTGGTGTCCCACCCGCTCCAGGACAATCTGTAGGCTCTCTTGCCTGGAAATGGGATGAGGCAGCAGGAACATTCCCAAGCCAGTACCTAATCCAGCTCCACGCGACCAGAAACTTATGCTCCGTAGCCGCAGAAATTAGCTTCCCCCCCTCCACCCCCCCATTTCGGAGTTAATCCTGCCCAGAGCTGGTTCAGCACAGTCTCTCCTCCCTGGTATCTATAGGCATGGAACCTCAGCCATTTTGACATTTCTGGCTGCGAATCCTGCCCTTAGCAAACACACTTGATGCTGATACAAGGTCTCTTGGCCGCCTGCGCTCGTACCCATCTGTCGCGGTGGCACTGTGCCCATGAGCAAGATGCTCTGCTATATTTGCTGCAGCATAGGTGCCAAGCAGACCAGATGTTTCCAGCAGGAAAGTTAAATGGGAAGGCAGGGTCCTTTTCTAAAACTCCTGGCTCTCTTGGCAGCGCTGTGGGGCAGAAGCGTGCAGAGGCGCATCGCCTGCCCCTGCCGCGCCCGGCCAGCGCACCCCAGCTCCCCAAGGATGTTTGCTCAGCTAGCCCCCATGCCTGCTGCCCCCAGCAAACTGCCTTCATCTGCCTGCAGCGGCCAGGGGCAGGACATCCTTGTCCTCTGCCAGCCTGCCCTGGGAGAGAGCTAGGATGGGCAGCTGATACTTATGCAGGTGTGGGTACCAGTGGGGGGCTCTGGCAAAGTCAAGGTGAGGAGCATGTAAGGATGCTCACAGCTGGATTTCACATTTCAGCACCTCTGTGCAGCCTGTGAGCCAGCACTTGCTCAAACCTCAGACAAGTCCCAGGAGAGACAGTAAATAAGATGTTATTTTCCTCTCTGGCTGAGCGGTAATTTTCTGCCAACCCACACGAGCAGGGAATTGCAGTGCCTAATCACAACCCTGTATCCCCTTGGCAGGGCTGCTTAGCCCCAGGAGAGCCAGGCAGCATGGGCAGCAGGGCAGGAGCAGGCAGGGCAGAGCCCTGGTTCAGGCCAGGAGTGCATGAGCCGGAGGCACGAGTACAAACTACTGAGCAGGGAAAGGAGGATGCTTTGCATCTGAAGGCTCCTCCAGCAGGTGGGTTGCACTGAGCTGTGCATTTTGGGGCAAAACACTGCCCATCGTTGGCTGGGGGGTGCAGATGGGCAGGGCAGGGTGAGCCCCAGCCCCTGCAGGACCAGGGGACATGGGGTAGGTTTGTGCCCCATCGCCTCCAGTGTGGGCAGCAGCCGCCCCAAAGCTGGGTGAGAAATGAGTGGGAGTGCCTGGTGCGTGGTTATTCTGATGAACTCGAAGTTTTTCAAGCAAGGGGGAAAAAAAAGCATCAGTAGCAGTTGTGAGTGTTTCAGGAAACCACTCATCGGTATCTGTTCTTGCCAGTGAGAGAAAAATCAACCCTGCAGGATTACAGCCTGCTTAAATCCAGGAATAAAGGGTGTTTGAAGTTTTTCTCTATTAACAAAACCCCTGGAGTTTTTTGTCTTGGTATCGTCATCAGGGAAATGTTGAGGTTGGAGATAACCACCCTGTACGTATGCTGGCTCCCCTGTCAGATGAGGGAGCTGAAACAAATGTGGATGCTGGAGTTTTTTTCCTAGTGCTGAGACCATTGACTAAGACAAATCCCCAGTAAGCTCAAGAGCGGCCATCTACAGCTATGCCACTCTGCCTAAGAAGAAATGTGATTCTTCAGGGTTTCTTACTGAAAAAATAGAAAAATAGCATTTAAAACACAAAGCAAGCAAAAAGTTTGAGTAATTCTTGCAAAAATCTGGTGGTTCTATATTTATTGTTCTGATTGACTTAAAAACTAAACTGCATCTGTGTTATTCTAATTAAGCAGCTCAGTGCTTCTGTAGCGTCGTAGTGAGCATCTTGTCATGAAGTCGAACTCTGGAAAATAGTTTGAAGGCTCCTGAGACCAAAACCTGTATTTTTATTGCTGTTGGCTGATGATGTTTGTGGAAGTTGGAGAAATGACCTGATAATTTGCCAATCACCATGAAACATGCGCTGTTAAACTTCTCTTCTGGGTGTCCCACGTGAAATCTCAGCTGCTTTAGATGCTTTATGAAATACAACTGAGTTTTTTAAATTTATAGGGAGTTGTGATAGACCTAGGAAGCTGATGCTGCTGGCTTTCAAACAGATAAAACTGTCCCTTTTCCGTGCAGAAAACTGAACTTCTTGCTCTTCGTATTAGCTAGCGCCTATGAGGACTAAGCCAATTTGCTGAGCCAACTTCAGAGCTTGCAGCATTTGTTTGCTTTTAAGTAGAGCTGGCCAGAAAACAAAGATCCTGTAATACTACTGTAGTGAGGCCTTGGGTTTCCTTACCTTTAATTACAAAACCTTGGCAAATATTTTGCTGGAATTAAAAACTGTTGAGAGACAGAATTTCATCTACTCCAAACTACAAACACCTACAGAAGACCCACCGCCTGCTGCCGCTGGAGATCCTCGTCAGAAAGCCTGTTCTTTGTAAGACAGTTTCACTAGATCAGTGCTCATGACATACTTCCCCCCCCCCCACCCCCCTTTCAAATTTAGCACATTGGAGGGATCGGAGTGTTTTCTGACCTGCCTGAAGCAGAGGACGAGCCCCCACGAAGCTGATCCTGGTGCAGGGAGGCTGGAGGAAGGCTAAAGGCGAGAAAAGGCTCCTCTTGGCAAAATTACTAATAAGCAGGTAGGGCTACTTTAAGCCTTGAGGTATATTTAATGAGATTAAAGTTCCCTAGTCACTCTCTCTTGGTCTGTTCTTGTCCTAATTAACTTCCACTTGAACTTCCCTCCCAAGTCGCTGACCTCGCCGGAGGCACCAGGGATGCCTGTGGGAGCTCTGCTGTGCTGGACAGGTGGCTGCACCCCTGCAGCACCCACGGGTGACAGTGTGGGACTGCAGTGTGTCCGCAGGCCGGTCAGTTGGTGTAGGGGGGACCTTTCCTCCCAGCAGAGCCCCGCGGTGCCCCAGGGACACACAGCACCCAGGCTTGGAGGGGAGCAGTGCTTCGGGCACAGTCACGGCCCCGGGATGAGGCAGGGAGGCACTTCAGCACTGAAGTACTTGCCCACTTGCCTGTGGCTAGTTTTGTCAGAAGTCAGTGTTTTGGAGCAGAGGGAATAATGTGGTTTTATTTCTTCTCCCCATCACTTGGTCTCCAGTTCCTCCCCGCCCCACTCCTCTATTAAGATGATGTAGTGAAGCTGCTGACCCGTTTCTGGGACCTTCCCCATGTCTTCCAGCATAGCTAGGGGAAGGTCTCTGTCAGCAGAGATGTTTCCACTGCGCGTGGTGCAGATGCCCGAAGGGGTGGGCACGGGGAGCCCCAGCAGCACAGGGCAATTCCCCGTGGGGAGCCATGCCAGGGCTGGGGGAGCAGCAGTCACCCTGCCTGACACCATCACAGGCAGCGCCGGCAGCCCTGGGGCAGAGGAGAAAGGAGCAGCACTCTCTTGTTGGAGGGAATTTGTTTCATGTGGCAAACGAAAGAGAGGGGCAATGAAAGAGAAATAAGCTAAACACCACCCCCCCCTGCAGAGGGGCAGGCAGGACACTCCTGGGCTCTCCCCATCTCCCTTCTGTTAAGGGCTACTCTCGGATAAGACTTTCCAGCTGCCCTTTCCCTCATCCCTCCTGGCTGCCCTAGGTAGGGGACAGCTTGCTGTAGTCCCCTGCCAGGCCACCTGCCCTCTCCCCACCAGACCCGTGGCCGCAGCACTGGACTGGGGGTCCCTCTGCCTGCCGGACCCGCAGAGTGTCCGCGGCTGGTCAGTCCCTAAACCCTTTAGGAAAGCTGGGCTCTATGCAGCACCCAGTGCCATGAGGCCATCGTTCAGGATTGAGCCCCCGGCACTTTAAATCATTGGGAGCAGTTGGAAAAGCCCTAATGCAACTGCTGCAGCTGCCTGCCGGGTACCCTGCCCGGCGCCCTGGCTGCCCACCCGGCAGCGCCCATACCGCAGGGTCTCTGCCGGCAGATGGGCTGCACCAGTGCAGCAGGGGCCCACCATCGCTCGCTCCAGACCTGAAGGCACCTGGGTGTTGCAGACCACCCCCATGGGTGATCGCTCTCCTCAGGCATCCCCGTGCCCAGAGATGCTCTCCCCACAGCCAGGCTGCCCATGGTGCTGCTGAAGAAGCCATCACACAAAGGTATTTTTAACATCACCTTGGTAAAACGTAAAGGCTAAAAATCTCTTGGCAGACAGAGAGCTATTCTTCTCTTTCTGATGAAGAAACTATTTCCTTGTACATCTGGTTCATATTTTTCTTTAGGTTTCTGCCAGAAACAATTCTGAAAACAAAATGCAGAGCTGAGCGGAGCAAATGTATACATTCCTGAAGGATTCCTTCACCGCTCCTCTCTGACCCAAACCTACCAGTCCTCCTTACAAACCTTCTTTTTTTTCTATTTTCCTTTTACTTTTTCGTTTCTTTTAAATTAGTTTTCTTTTCAAAATGTGAAAACATATGGCCTGATTAGCTCTGGAACACTGCTGCCTGCATCATATAAAATGATCTACATTTAGAAAATAATTACAGCGAATAGGACTAGAAAAATACTCCATCACAGAAAATGTTGTGGTTTTTTTTTTTCCCAATTGTTTAAGCCTATTATCTCCCC
The DNA here is from genome assembly GCA_035590215.1 of Microhierax caerulescens. Lineage (NCBI taxonomy): Eukaryota > Metazoa > Chordata > Aves > Falconiformes > Falconidae > Microhierax > Microhierax caerulescens. The sequence goes on along the minus strand of JAVJGJ010000047.1, from coordinate 19,636,725 downwards.
AGTCAGATTTGTCTGGAAAGCCTTATTAATGACTGCGTGACACGAGCCTTGCGCTGGGGCCTTGCAGCTCAGAGATGTTGTGTTTTGCTTCGAAATCCAGGTCTCAGACTAGAAAGAGGGAAGTGTCAGCAAGTGGTGTTTGAGGCTGCACTCAGCTGCATGCATTCTGCTTTGGTCCAGTATTGCTGAACATATGTGGGCAATGGCCAGGTGGCTTTGGTGGCTTTGCTTTTGTAAAGCTTGGTGGGCAGGGCTGTGAAATAAATGGGAAAAAAAAGAAAAAAACCCGAGAAGACAAAGGAGAGGGATATCCCAGTCCTAGTCTGCCTAAGCCCCAGTAATTGGTGGGGAGGGGACGCGAAGGTCACGGGTGGGTGCACCCGAAGGCTGCCTGTACCACCTGTGAGATGGATGGCACCCACGGTGTTGTCATAGCACCAAACTCCGCTCCTGCATCAGCTGCTGAGGAAGCATGGCTGCTGCAAGCCATTGGCTTTACCTGATTGGGAACAGAGATGATACATTAAGAAAGAAATGCGTAGCCCCAAATTATTTATGTTCCTTGTGCGAGTAGTGTAGTTGCTGCTTGACGGTCAGCTTCTCCTTCCTCACCAAGGTATCCCAGTGATGCCTGAGCTCCAAGATCATGCATTTTGCAGGCAGTACTGTGGAAATGTTTGAAAACATTTTATTGAGATGTTTGTGGTATTGCTGTTTTATCCTTTATGTAGAGAAAAAAATCAGGGTGGGGAGTAGGACCCCCTTCACCTCCTCCCCAAATGCCTCTAGGCTTTTTATTTTGAGTTTAAGGAGGCTGCGGGCTCAGGTGAGGATGGGAAAGGGTGAGTGGTGATGGCTGAGAGAAGACCTGCAAACCACTCAGTATGTCCTGACTTGCTTTTTAACCTGATAGAGATGTTTATTGAAATGCCTGTGCAAGCGCAGGGAGCCCTGTTTGCAGCAGAAGTGGGGTGGCTCTGGCTCTGAAGAGGAGGACACCTCCACTCGGCCGCCGTGCAAGCTGCCAGGCGGGGTGTTGAGGCCAGGGATGTGGCTCCTGGCAAGGTTATGAACCAGAGCCTGCTGCCTTCCCTGCAGAGAGCTGCTTGCTTTCACTCCAATAATTGCTGCTTGCTTGGAAATGCTCCTGCTAAAAAGACCAAAATGACTGATTACAAAAATTGGAAAGGATTAAAATCTCTAAAACAATGCAAAGGGAAGAAAATAGATGAGCTAGCGAGGGAATGGGCTTATCACTTCTTGAGCAAACAAACAAGTGAAAGCTAATTTTCTGAGCCAGCGAATGAATGATTAATGAGCCAACCCACGATTAACCCTTCAGCACAAGCTCACCTACTCAGGGTAACTGTTTTGCATGGCTATTGCTCTGTTTCACATTGGGATAAAGACACACTTTGAAGGTCATAAATCTGCTGCTCAGGTTATATTTCAAAGGGGTTTGACGCAGCAGGTATACCGGGGGAAGGAAGAAAACATGGTTTAAAGATGTTCCAGATGTACAGTATTTGGGATGTTGTGTTGTTTCAAGAGCAACCCATTTGTGTATCTCTCCCAGTATGGCAATAAACTAACTTCCTTCACATAGGCACAACATATTTTAAAATACGAACTTGTCTTTTTGCTGCATTTTGTTAAATGATTAATTTGCCTTATATTAACTTAAAATGAGCTCATTAGAAGATTTCTTTTTTCTTTGAAAGCATGCTCATTATACTATCATTTTAAGTAATTAAATCAGAATAAATGGCTCTGTGAAGCTATTTTAATGTAACATCTAATTATATCTGACCTAGACACTGAACTATAATCATTAACTACATGAACTGTGTAATGTTCTGCAGACTCTTTAATAATTTATACAGGCTGATTTCAGCTGTGTGGAGCTGTAAGCTGAAGCCGTTAGATGCCATGCACCTGTAGTGGGTGTGGGACAGCTGATGCCAGTTTGCTTGTTGGTGGTTTCCAGTCTTGCCTGGGCTGGGGGGAGCTTTCCTGGCAGAGCTTTGCTGGCTGCAGACTCGGTTCGACCCGGCTGGGGCTGCTTCTCCTTTATGCTGTGCTCAGGGATTGAGGACGTGTGTCTTGGACACATGTGTGGTTTGATGTTTTCTTCTGTGGGATGCTGGAGTCAAGGTAATGTGTTTATACCACGTGTATTTAAATTGTGTTAGACTGTAATTTGGATGTTTTCACATGAGTGGCCAGACTCAGTGACAAAAAGCTTTGGCTTTTGCTGTGTTAAATTGTACGCTTGCTGTTTGCCTTCTATGGAGACTCGGTCTGTGCTTCCATTTTTAACAAAGTTTTAATGATCTATTTGCATATAGCTTCCAGCGTCACGTGCCCTGAAAGACTCAGTCAAGTTATATACCTGAAAATAAGTTTGGGGAAGGAAAAACTGGCTGGCAGGGGGTTTAACCTTTCCCCAACTGGAATGCAAAAAGAGAGAGGTTGGATGCTGCCATTGCAATAGATGGTCCATCCATCTTGCGTGCAAGGCTGATGGGCTGGATGCCTTGTGGCCAGGGAACCGAAGTGCCATGTTGTAGCGTATCCAAAAATTGCTGGTGCCACCTATTGGTGGAAACCTGCAGATTAGAACGTGATTAATGTGCGTTATTGTGCCCTCCGCTTATCATTGCCCTGCTGACAGGTGGGTCGAACCAGTTTTACTGTTAGTTTTACTATCGGATACCGTTGGCAAACACGGTTTGCATTCCTCGTGTATCTTGGGTGTGATTTGCAAACAAGTGGGTTTGCTGCAGGTGGGCAGCTGCCAGCGGACACCTGTAGCCCTGCGGATGCATGTGCAGAGAGGGCAGGTGGGCTGCCCTGCTCCCCGAGAGCAGGGGAGGGCAGACCTAAAAGCCAGGCTTGTGGAAATGGTGCTACTGGATGCGTCAATAAACCCACTCGGGATAAATGTTGGATATTCCTGCAGCCGCGGCTGGGATGCGGAGGGAGCGGTGTGCTGCATGACTTTGAGGTGGTGATGCAACACTGCTTTGGGGGCCTTCTTGCTCCAGCTGGAGCCCCACATGCTGGGCAGCACAGTGATGGATAATTTCAGCCAGTAAAGGAGACGTGGGTACAGGTGCAAAGGCTCTGCTGCGTAGTCTTTGCTACATGGATTTTTCCAGCCTTGTGAGGGAGAGCTGAATCCCTGCTTCCTGCTGCCTTGTTGCCGGAGACCTTTAGCCAAGCCCTGATAGGCAACAAAAAGCCCTGCTGGCCTCCTGCCTGGTATGCTTAAACAGCTTTATAGCTGTCATATAGAACAGCCCTATATTAGCATCAGGTTTAATACTCCCAGGAAACATCCAGCCACAGGACTGACATCATGGACTAAAGGCTCCAAAGGTTCACTTGCTTAAGTGGCTATTTGTAATAGAGTCTTTTAATAAAATCTCATTAAAGGAGAGCTCCTGCCCAAGCCCGGTTCCTGAGATTGCTGGAAGGGAGCACCGAAGGCCAGCCTCGTGAGCTGCTGCAAGAAACAGGGGGAGTAAACAGGCCCCTGCAAGGACCTGTTTAGGGCTGGAGAGAAATTCCGGACACTTGTCCATGCTGCTCTTGTGCAGACCCAGAGGAGTAAAAGGGTTTTGTAGAAAGCAGAGTAGAGGATGAGCAGGGTAGAGGGAAGGGGTGAGAGATGCTCTGGACTATTGCACAGGGACCACCCCAGCTGGGAAGGACTGGTGGAAGACAAGAAGGGCTCAAACTTGTCTCCAGTTTTCTCTCCCCACCATGAGCTCCTAAACACTGATTACTTCAGCCCCTAAAGCAAGTAGCTGGGGATGCAGGTTGCTCCTGAGTTAAGGTGCTGGGAGGCTGGTGCTCCCAGGGACTTCTTTCCATTTTCTCTCATAGTTTGGCTGAACATTTTTTACTGTATGCTTAAAGAATAATCTGAATTCCAGGGAAGAGTTTTCTAAATGCTTGTCTCCTCTGTAATTTTTCTGTCATACCATAGAGAGGAGCTGCTTGAAAGACTTCAGCAAAGAAATTATGCTCTACTTCAATCCCAGGTTTTTTTTGTTGTTTTTTGTTTGTTTTTTTTAATACCTAAAAAATTACTCTTTGATGTGAAAATTATATGCACTTAGAGATATGCTAATATGAAAATGATTGGAGAAACGTTGAACAAGGAGAACGGCTCATTTTCAGGCACTCTCCTTCACCACCTGCATCTCTGACAACCTCAGTCCCACCCGTCCATACACAGCTCTCCATTTAAAGCCACGTTATTCACATTGTAAAAGCTGCTCCTCTTTTAAAGGGGCTCAAAAGCAAATCCTTTGGTTTTGTATTGGGGGATTTTTTCCTCTTTTTTTTTTTTCAAATGAAGGATTTTATACCTGTTCTGTGGTTTTGTCAGAAAGATGATGGTCAGGTGCTCAGGAGGTGCTTAAGGACCAGCAGTGCTTTCCACGCCTGGACATGGGCAGTGCACCCAATCCCACAGTCATCACCGATCACGGCAGAGCTAAAGCTTCTCAGTAGATCCTCCCTGATCCTTAGTGCTAGAAGTGGTCCCCAGCCCCCTACTTTAGGTTTTGCACAGATTAAAAACTTGAGGCTGACAGAATGAAAACTGCCTGCACTGGCCACTGATTTTGAGGGGATACAGCATGTTCTCGTGTCTGTTCGCTTTCAGAGATATCCTGCCTGTAGCTCTTTACATATGCGAAATGAGATAAGCAGGGGGAAAAAGGATGGTTGTAGAGTAGCAGCCAGGATTGTATCTTCATGTTTTCTTTCCTTGCCATCTTCAAAAGCAGAATTTGGAGTCAACGAAGGCAGAGCTGGTATCATCACAGCTAAGGATGATTTTGTTTATAGTGGATGCCCTGCTGCGTGCCTGGCGTGCTGGTGAAGATAGTAAGAGCTCTTAGAGAAAGCCTGAAAAGCAGGAGATGCATTTTGTCTGTGAAGCAGGATGACATCTACCAAGTGCTAAGGTTTAATACGCC
>JAVJGJ010000047.1:19582008-19631631 GCA_035590215.1 Microhierax caerulescens | reverse complement strand
TAATACGCCTCTGCTGTAGTACTCCACTCCTTTAATGTCCTGATTGCTTGTGGCTACGTCCTTGTGACTGCGGTCCCGGTGGCATTGCCTGCTGATGTCGGGGTGGCAGCTCCTTGTGCAGTGGGGTGATGCTTGGTGCTATTAACACAGAAATTAGAGCAATTGCAGTTTCTGTTCAGAGACCAAGACAGTAGTAAGCTTAAAACTTGCAGTGAGCAGCTTCTGCCTGTGCTCACAATCTGAAATGGGCAGGGAAGGCAACCTTTCAGTGCTTAGCTCTGATTTCCCCTCTGGGGAATAGCCTGGCTTGCTTTATTAGTGGTTTTCCAGGTGGTATTCTTGGTAGATAATATGGCTTCGAGCTGCTAGCATAAGGCAGGGGCTGGTGTTGCCAGCCCTAGGCGTGCTTTCCCAGTGTGCCCTTTTCCTGGCTCACCCCACGGGGAGGGAGCCCTCCCGCACCCCAGTATCTTCCCGAGATGCCCTTCCTGCACGCGGGTCGTGACTGGCAACCTCCAGCACATCCCAGTTGCCTGGAAATCCTTGTCCTTGTATTCTCTTTTCCCTGCTGTTGTGGTCTGGGGGAAGGGAAAAATGTTCTTCTTGTGCCTTCCTTTTCCTGCTTGTTTTTCAAAAATGACCATCTGTTGAACCACAGGTAGTCATGCTGGGGAAAAAACCCTCAAAACCAGCCTGATATAATGAGTTTCCAACTGTTTTACAGGGATTTTCCAAATACATTGGCTGCATTAATTAAATTAATTAATGTAATTAATTAAAATAACTTTGACATCAAGGATCCCCAGAGTTTACATCCAAATCCCACCAAAATTTGCAAATCCCACGTCATATCTGTTGCTTGTACTCATGTATTATTTGGTTCCAGATTTTTTCGAATTGAGAGAGGCATTAAAAATACCCCTAAAATTTGAAATATACATTAAAGAGGTGTAGTACACATGGCACCTAAGAAAGTCTGAATGTGAGGTACAGGCATGACTGTGCACCCATCGCACCTGTTCAAAGGAAAGCTGCTACTGAGCACTGCTGGATTGATGAGTGGTGCTCAGAGTTACACTACGCTTTCACCTGAATCCAGCAAAAGCTGAAGCCCAGTATTTTGGGGTGGAAACTTTCTTCATGCCTGGTTTCCACTGGAAACTTGCTCCACACTTTTTTTTTTTTTTAAATGGCAGAAGCACAGTAGGTGCTCTGTTTGCTTGGGCCTTGGTCCTCTGGTACGGTTCAGATTCAGGTTTTGGTTTACATCAGTGTTAAATGGATCATTTAACCTAAAACTTGTGTGCAAATTTGAGGGCTTGGGTATAGGAAAATTTTTCTGCTTTCAGTCCTAAATTCAAATCACTTGGAGGCATGCTGGCAATGTTTTCACCTTGCCCAGGGGTCCTCAAACTTTTTAACCAGGGGGCTGGTGTGTGGATTCAGTGGCAGGCAATCATCTGCGGCTGCTTGGTTTCCCCCCACAACCCCTGGCGGGGGTGGGGTGGTTCTGTAAATACCGGGGGGGGGAGCAGATTGAGCATCTGGGGGTGCCTGTATCCAGAACAGCCATAGTTTGAGGACCCCTGAGCAAAGGCCCATGAGCAGGTGAAATTTCCCTGCCAGCGAGGCCAGCTTTGACTGGGCTGGGTTTATCGGGGGGATAAATAACATCCTAGTGTGAGGCACTGGAGAAATGAGTCCTATCCATGAAGCCTTATATCCAATAAATCAGTTGTAACAAGCTCTGGCTTCCCCGTAAATGTGTTGAACTACGATGCATGTTTGCATAAGCTCACATGAGTGTTTTTGGAAGTTTAGTGTTACCTGTCACGTGTAAGCAGCTTTGGTCCAAGGATGCTTAGGTTTCACCTGGGAATGGAGATATTCTGGCTCTAGGGAGGCTGCTAGGGGAAAGACATTTTAAACGTCGAAGATGTGTGTGTTGTGAGTGTATTTAAAACTGCAGGTACTTGGAGCCTGGTACCTGTGCAGCAATGAATCAAAATAAATACATGCAAATGTCCAGAACAACAAAAGGAACGTTAGCAGATAATACCCTCTTTGCTGGGAAACAGCAAAGTTTCAGAGTCCATAAATAAAACCTCTTAATCTAATAAATGTTCTGGAGATAACTGGAAAAAATACTGAAATGGTCACTTGGTTGTAAGGGAACATATTTCACTTTTGCCTAGCAGAAGGACTTGAAGGCTCTGCAGCTGGGTTGATTCATAGCCCTTTGTAATGTCCCAGTTATCCCCAATTGCAGCAGGTTTCACGCAGCAAGTACTACAGTATGTCAATGTCTAGTTAATATTTTAAAGATAAGAGAGAACAACCAGATCGCAGTTTGATGATGTTCTTTTTTTTTTTTTTCTTTTTTTTTCTTTCTTGTTTTGCAGGAAAGGGGCTACTGATAAAAGGAGAGGCTTGGACAGAAATGACTGCTTGATGTGCTAATTGCCTGAGAAGGAGCAACTTTCTTTGAACTCACCAGGAAGAGAAGAACCTGGGGAGGTGAGTCAGGGCCCGGCAGTGCGGGCAGTGAATGGATGGTCTGAACGCGTACCAGGGTGGAGCAAACAACATGAGCTCCTGTGGGGCTCCAGCTAAAATGCTGGGCCAGACTGGTATAAACTGCCTGTGTCCTTGGCTGCTCGGGAAGGTTCCGGTCTTCCGGAAGGTGCAGAGAAATCAGAAAGGTTTGGTATAAGCATCGCTTTCATCTTGGGCATTTCTTCTTGTCTTTCTACTTGTAACCAACACAACCTGAGTTCCTGTGTTTCACAAAACCTCACGAGAACCCTTGCAGTGTGCCAGGACAGATGGTAACAGCTCTTTTCCACCTGGATTGTGCTGAGGGGGTCAGGTGTACTCTGCTCCCTTCGTGGTCCCCCCCTTGCTCAGCATCCTTTCCGCTCACAGGTGGCCACATCCAGTGCCGGCACCAGCTGGGACGAGGTGTGCAGCTCTGTCCGTGAGAAACACGGATGCCTCTCGTGTGTTTTTACATCCAAAATCTGCCAGAAGCCCCGTGGGTTGGGTGCTGGTGGGGAGGAAGGATGTGTTGGGTGTTTTGTTTTGTTTGGGTTCCTTTTGTGCTGAGCTGAAGGAAAGAAGGCTAAATTTGGTGTATGGTCTGTGCTGTCATCCCTGAGGATATCCTCTCAGTAATCTATATCTATTTTGGCCCTAGTGTTTATCCAGGAAAGGATAGCTCCAGTGTCTCTTTAGGAGGATGTTTTGGTTGTACAAAGAGCAGCATGCAGGGCACATCTCGTTCCTTCCCTCATTACCAAATTTGCCATCAGTGTGCTAAAAGAGCTGTACCTCCTGCTGCTGCCTCTGTGCTCCTTTCCAGACACGACTCACCTGGGAATGAGCTTGGCTGAGTGGTTAGAGGGGAATAAAGTCAGCAAAAAGAGGTGTGTGGTGTGTAGCAGGAACAAGGACACATCGTGTGCCTACAAGTGTTTTCCTGCCTGTTGGAGGGGGAAGGAGCCCTTTGGCGATGGGGGAGATGGTGACAAGGGATGTGCTTGGCAGAGCTCTCCATCTTGACAGGGACTGATGCTGGTCCAGGCTCTGCCACTCCACGTACTGCTGTGTTTCAAAGCTGCCTGTGTTTAACGTTCATGCTGTGCTCTCGAGTTAGCAGTGTCTGAACTGAAGATACTCCTTAGAAGTCTATATTAAGCAACGTTAAAAGCTGAAATGGGCTGCTCAGGCATTTACTTTGATAGATTTTCTGACCGTGTGTAGCATAACATAAAGCAGGGAAGAAAAAAAAAAAAGTCCCAGCCTTGGTTGATTTTCCTGCTTTGCTCAGACTGTGTTTTGTGCAGTGAGTGGTGGGGATGGTGTGGCTGAGATGAGGCACTGACCTGCAGCTGCTCTGTGTGAATGCAAAAACTTCCATTAACCCTCCTGACTGCCTTGTGTTAACAGAAGATGCATGGCTTGTGCCATCCCTTACACCTGGCAGATCTAAACGGGGAACTCTGAGAAGGGGGATGGCTGGATAATAAATCACAGGCTAGAGAGGGAGAGTTACAGATCCTTATATTCCTTGTAGCTAGATAATGTTGATTATTTTATTTGTAGTTATTTTGAACTTATTTTGGTAGAAGGGACACAAGCTGTTTCTATGGATTCTGCCTTTGTCCAAGTAATGGTCAAGAGCATGATGACACATACCTGTGTAAATGCAGTTGAAGAGTATTTTAGAATATTATTGCTGACTAGGTTGTTTGCTTGTTTTTAAATGTGGTGGAGGAAAGCCTTTGTTTCTTCAAGAACTCAAGTGCGCAAACAAAATTACGTGATTTCTGAGCAGCAGTGCTTTGTCAGGGATGTTTGTTACAGTCAAATCCTTCTTAAGCATTGGCAGGGGGAGGCGGGGAGCTGGGCACCTGGAAAAGGCATTGGTGCAGAGACCAGCTGAGATAAGTGAGAAATTGTGAGGTGCTGGTTTTGGCAGGGCTACCCTGTTCACTGCAGGGCTTTTCAGAACCTGTATTTCCATTTTATTTCGGGGGGGCCTGTCACTGGGTGAATACCTTAAACCCAGAGATACCATTTCATATGTAGCCTGTTGTCAGGGCTACAAAGAATTGCAGGTGAGGGTGTGTGAGAGACTCTCAGTAAACAACCGGAGATTTCAGGTGGAGGATTTGAGGAGCATCACATCCTGTTATTGCACGCTTGTCACCTTCTGCAGTTGTGCAGGTATCACCCCGTCAGCTATTTCTGGCTGGAGCAGGGGTGATTTATGGTAAGCGGGTTACCAGCCAGCTGCCAGCCAGCTTCATGAATGCTTGCTTGGAAAGGTGGAAGTGCCTTTCTGCAGAGCACCTGTCTGCAGCACTGGGATTCGTTTCAAATGTGGGTTTCGTGCCCGTGTGCCACAACGGTGCACTGAGGGCCTCGGTGAGGAGAGGCACTGGCCGGCAGCACAGCTCCCTGCCCTGCACCAGCCACCCCTCCATGTGTGCAGCCACCGGTGGGCTCGGCAATATCGGGTACTCAACCTGATTTGATGCCAAAGGGCCCCTTCCCCCTTCCCATGCCATGCTGCATCCCATGTTTAGCGCTGCTTTCCCAGCCTTTCAGCACAGAAGTGGTAACATCTGGTGAAACACCAAAAGGGGAATAGCACTTGTAGGAGATCATCAGGAAAAAGATGAAACTCCAAACCTACAGAGTAGGAGTCTGCAGTTAATTCCCTCATTTCAAATGGTGTTCATAGAGTAGGTGATAATCAGTGGGCCTTTACTGTTTAATTGAAAGGCTTTGTAAAGCAAATGATGTGGAGGATATGCAGCCTGGGAGAGCAGTGAGTAGGAGATGCTTGTTGGTGTCTGCCTGGTTTTAATCTGGTCTGACAGTCTGCCTCTCGTGGAAGCCAGTGGGGGTGGAAAGTCGACTCACAGCAACAACCTGCGACCTTTCTCCATCTCTTTTGGGGAGGGGGAAAGGTGGGGAGGTGTGGAGTAGTTAAGATTCTCCGTCACCAGTTAACTGGGCAAGATTCCGCCTGTACTGGAGAAGCTAACAACAGTTGAGCTGCTCCTACCAGTACTGTGGGAAGCAAGGTTGTGTTATCTTCAAATATTAATGTCTAACCTCTAGATGATGTTTCAGAAATGTACATGGATGCTCTTCATGTTTCTTTAAAATCCACGGGAGCTTTGCCACTGCCTTCTATAAGGAAAAGTTGATATTCCAAGTTTGCCAATTTAAGAACTTTTCAGCAGTAGAAGTACAAAATGAAAACAACCCCCCCAACTTTATTTAAAGGTGTAACTATTGCAAGAATAAAACTTTGTTTTGTGGAGGCTTCTTTGGTGATGTTTCCCTTTCTGCATGTAAAAAACTTAACATGTTAATTCTGAGCTTGCTTTCCATAGCACCTGTTCCCATCTCTGCTGCCTCTCTCCAAAGAGACTCAGCCACTTGGATCAAGGGTCTTCCTGGATATAATTTTAGTTCTTTAAACTTCTGACATCCCTGCTAACCTGTTATGGTTGGACATGCTGATCCTACAGTTGGACTCGATGATCTTAAAAGTCTTTTCCAGTCCAGGTAGATTCTGTGATTCTACCTGGTGAATGGTCTAGGTCCAAGAGGTGAAACTGAGGAAAGGTGAGCCTACGTACAGGAAGACAGACCTTTGTAAGAGGAAATCTTTATCTCCTGGGGCAGAACCACATTATCTAGCTTCAATCTTCAGTCTATGTTTGGGACCCAGGTGAATGTAGCAGCAGTATTAATTAGTGTGTACTAGACAAGGAGGATTGTTTGACACTAAGCTTTTACATTAAGATTGCAGGAAACGTGCCTGGACTCTCAGCGTGAATGTGATCAGATCCATATGAGGACAGGGGTATCAAATTCCCTAGCTCCCTGCAAAAATGTTGTGATTAATCACACTGAGAGTTGCAATTAGACCAAATAAAAGCAGCATGTTAAAGAAGCTAAGAAGGAGGTGATGTGAATGTTATTAAGGAGTTCTTGGCTTTGTAGCACTTTTCAGCAGAGCTTGCTTGAAATGTGTCAAACAAATAGAACAGAGATAAATGTAAAATCAGCTGATTGCACATTACCCACGAGGATTTGAAATGAGTGTTGGGGAGAAGAAGAAAGATCATAATTACCCAGAGGAAAAGGACTAAATCTATGGAGTGAAATAGTTATTAATGTTAATTGTGGCCATCATTGCACAGACGCAGAAGTCAATGCTATATGAGGTTTTGCATGTGTATTGTACTGAAGGATGGTTGATGGGGTGGGGATGGGCGTTTACATCCTCCTTTACAACCTAAAGAAGATGGGCCCGTCAGACCCCTTCCAAATGCGTGTCCCTGTGAGAGGGCTGTACAGGGCTGTGGAACATGGTGGGGAGGGTGGGGGGGATGGACCGGACACAATGACTACTCTCAGCCGTTAGCACAGCATCATATTTAAAAACACATCCCAAACTTACCTTATCCTGTATTCATCTGCTCTTCTGAAGTTTTTCCATTAGCAGAATTATACATCGCTGATTATGATCTACTGTAGCTTAATTAAACTATCGTACACCACCTTTGCTGAGACTTACTTAAACTTTGACAGCAGCACTTAATCTGACTTTCTCTGCCTCTTCTTCCATTGGTTATAATCCTTGTATTGGGTTTACGTTGGTTCTTTCCAGAATGCTTTATGGCTACACGGCTTTCCTTATCTGTTTTTGTGCTGTGTGCTTGCAGAGATTTATGGGCTAAAGTATTAGAAGCAGAGCAGGAAAGGGGGAAATAGAGCTAAAGTCATTAAAATCCTGGGATCTACGCACTGAAGGAATTAAGTTTCTTAAAGAAATGAGAGGAAAACATTAACTAGAACATGTATGTGAGATCCCTGTGCTCTGGCCTCTGAAGAAGAGCAGGCTGGGACTGCCTTCCGTGCCCTATGGTTCAGGCTGAAGAAACTGAAAGACTGACAGCAGGGGACTATGCAAGAGCTGCTCCCTGTTTGCTGGCAGCCACTGGCTCTACATGTGCTTGTAGAGCTGGGTTTTGAAGGGTGCCATCGAGAATTTAGAAGCTGAACTCCTGCACAGCCCAGGCTGCAGGACCTGTGGCATCCACACCATGGTGGCTGGCCAGAGAGCCTGGCACGGCCCCCGCCGCCGCGCAGCAGTGATCTTTTAGCAAGTGGTACCTTGGCTCTTGCTTGTGCTTGGATGGGCTTAGGGTGGGAGGAGCAGAAAGGCCTCAAAGACCTGTTGCTCCACGGCTGGCCACCTCCCCTTGTGCTGTCTGGTGCCTCCGTGCCATTGAGACAACATGGGCGATTGGTCCCTGGGGTCGTCCTCCCTTGTCAAGTGCGTGGCAGTGTGCGGTATGACCAGACACCCCCACGTGCTGGGGTAGTCGGATGGTGCTGGCGGATTTTGGAGGATGTGTTACTGCTGTGGCTGTGGCTGAGTTGATGCTGAAAACCGAAGGGACTGTTTCTGTGGGTGCAGACCCATCCCCTTCTGTTTGGCTTCACAAGGCTGAAGTTCTGTCTCAGGAAGAAGGTTTAGGTTTAGCCTGTCTCGCCCCCCGGTATGGCGTGCTGCTGGCTGACAAAAGCAATCGCTTCTGACCGGGCACTTGGCAGAGGAGCAAACCTGCTCTGGTCTTTGAGGACGAGCTGTGTCGCTGCCCTGCCCCGAGTGCCTCCGTCGCTGTCAGTGCTGGCTCTCAGGAAGCACCTTGCCTGCTTTTACATCCCCTTTGCTCAGCCACGTGAGCGGCTTCCTCGGCCTCAAGGTCAGGTCGACTCTTCTTGGTCTAATGGGGTTTTTGTCATATTTATTAGGTGTTTGTGTATATTTTACCACTCAGCCTTTGAAGCTGTTCTGCCCTGTACCTGAGTCTAGTTCATTCATCCGCACAGTTATTGGTTGCATTTGAGTATTATGTGAGTCTGAATGGTGTAGTTATTAATTTAGGCTTTGGGATTTTTTTCATAGGGCTTTAAAAATAAACTTGGATATTGCAGAACATTGAGGTAAGCCAGGCCTGAGTATACCAGCTCACGACCCCTTCCCAGCCAGGCTGTGTTGGCAAAACTTTTAAATATGAAGAACAAGTAGTCTACACCGTTCTGCTGCCATAAATGTAAAGGACTCTTGCCTCCAAGTTATTAAGGCTGGGTTTTGCGGTTTCTAGCTGAAGCAGACCAACAATTTTCATCCTATTTATCTTATTCAAAGCTCTTCCAAGTCCTCACTACTCAGTGTTTTGTTGTTTGTATCCCGTACCGCCGATCTGAGCCATTGCTGCTCGTCATGTCCCCTGTCTCGGTCCACAGTGTGCTCTGGTGTTTATCTTGGTGACGGGACTGGCTTCACCCAGCTCATCGTGTACCCTTGTCTGCTTACCAATGTCTCTTCCTTACAGTTGAGTGCAGCCACTTACCTGCTTAAATATCTCCAAAATGCTCATTTTAAGTAAAACAATGTTAATCTACAGCAGATGCCTAAGTGCATCTTGGAGAAAATTGCTCATGACTGTAGACCTGTCATCGCTCCACTGGCAGGCATGTTTCCACTTGCTCATGTGGTGGCCACCTGTAGCTGATGGTAACACGCCGAAGACTCCCACCTCTGAAGTCCAACCTCTATCTTTGTTTTCCACTTTGAGAGATTTCTTGCCATGATCTGCAGTCTCATGTGTGCGTGGAGGCTGTACAGACCCATCTCTCCACATTTTCTTTGTCTGAATGCCAGTGTAAATGTGAGTGACTCCTTTCTGTCTAAGAAATGTGTTATGACAAGGCTCTGTCAGCCCTGTCTGCAGTAACGTTTGCTGGCTGCCTCGCTGCCTCTCATCTAAAAGAGCTGATCTACAGCGCATTGACTGGCCTGTCTCTCAACTCCCTCAGCCCAAAGAAGAGCATGATTTCTTGTGTGGTCTGTAGCTTTATACCTCTTCCTTGAAGTGGTCCTTCCTTGCCAGTGCAGCTCTGAGGATTGCTGGCACATGTGAGATCTCTCCCAGTGTCAAGGACCAGCCTCAGGGAAGGTGGGAGGCAACATGTAACAGCATGGGAATAGCTTTTCAAAGGATGCAGGTGGAGTCCAGGCCCTCAAGCAAATGAGAGATCTTGAGAGCTGCTTATTACAAAATGAGTTTGCTTTTTGTTTGTTCTTGTAGTTGATGTAAGTCAAGGGAAAGACCTTGAACTTTTAATCAATACATTGGTTTTCTGCACTGCCCTGTGGAGACCCATAAGGAGAGCGGTACATTTTCTCCCCGCTATGCTGCTCGGCTCTGTACTGACCGCTCTGCTCTCTGATTAGGTGATTAGATGAGATGCTTTCTTCATGAAAGGGAAGGTAGTAGGCTTTATGTGGAAGCACCTCTTCTTACTATCTTGTTGCTATATATCAAATTCAGGGGGAAAATTGGACACGAAAAAGATGCCTCAGGGTTGTAAGAGACTATTCTGATGAAGCCTTCGTGTCAGAATTAGGGGTTTGTTTCGCACAAACATCTGCAACGTGTTTGTGTGGTGTGTCTCTTCTGGAAACCCCCTGCAGATAAAACTCCTGGCCACCCATGGCTTTTGTCCTGAAGGGACTGTCCATCCGCAAGGAGCTGTGTCCCACGCCAAGGGGAGCGCGGGCCGGTCTGCAGCTGAGCCTCCTCCTGGAGGCTGTGAGGGTGCTCCTGGGGAGGAGGGGGTGCTGAGCCGTCTAGCTGCACTCAGCAGAAAATGCAGGGTGGAGAGACACCCCACCCCCCCCACCCCCACCCCCCGAACCTTCACACGCTCACAACTGGCTATCAGCCTGATGGGAACCATGGGATGTGGCTGGGTGCCCCTGTTTTTATTCACCTCTGCTAAACCAGCCTGTACTCCTAGTTATACTTTGCCAGCTCAGTGCTACAGGTGAATGGTGTGGTTTGCAATTCAGGGCATTTATTTCCGAGGCTAATTATAAATACCAGGGTGTCCCAGCATCTCAGGCGAGTGCCAATACCGAGAGACGTGGGTGGATGCTGTTTTCTTAGATGTTAATTTCTTTCTACTAGCCGGCCTGGGAGTTAGTGGGAAACCTAAAGAAAGCTGAGCTTTTGATGTGGAAGCAGGAGTGTGAGGCTGGCCCAGCCCCATGGCCAGCAGGACCTGGGGGAACTTTAAAGGAGCCCACGAAAGGCAGGTAAATGAAGCAAACCTGTTGTTGGGAATCCAAAACCCAGTGGCCTGTGCCTCTACTGGCAAAATTAGAAGTGCCCACAAAATCAAAAGAAAGTCAAACCCCACCTGTGAGCTGCATAACTCCATTATATTAAATTCACAGGTGATAGATTTGGCTCCCATGTTCAAGCCAGTGTGGAACTGGGATAGGTTCAATCTCATTGTTACCCAAAGAAACGCTGGTTTCAAAGAAGAGCTGGTGCTCTTGTTTTGGGCAGAATCTCGTGTCGTACCCTCCTCTGCTGTTTGCGGATGCGGTACCCTGCCTGTGCTTGCGACCCCTTAGTCACGGGTACCACCTCCACCGTGAATGCCGCTCCTCTGCTAGGAAGCGTCAAACGAGGTTTCAGTGCAGTGAACTAAAAATGCAACTGGAAATTAAGTCAGAAGGAAGAAGCAGGCTCTGCGGAGCGCTCTGAGGCTGGGTTACCTCCCCAGCTCTGAGCTGCTGCACTTCGTTAGCACTGCTCCCCAGCCCTCTCCTCTCCACTAGTTTACAGCCCTATTGGCTACATCTTTGCATGCGCAATCTCGTGTTGTCAGAGATCCCAAAGCAGCTTTGATTTTCCTCTACCCATCATATGGGAGAAATTTAAGATAGTACAAGTGGACTTTATTTATTCTTGGCTAGTGCTGTGGTACGAATTACTGTAAAATGAATAAATGTACTAATTGCTGCCTCTTTACGTTGGAAATTATTCTGACTTAGGGAAACATCTCAATAGGTGTAGAAAGGAAATGCATAAGGGCCGGCCAGGCAAATTAACTGTCTGTCTTAATGAACCATTAACACAGGCCTACTAAAAAAAACACACTGAAACCAGACAAAGTTCTTGTGTTGGCTTTTACCCTTTGGGTAAAGCTTGTGATGTTCATCCTATTACAAGCGCACAGGAGCGTTGGTGAAATAGTGTGTGTAGAAATGGAGGAAAAGCAAAGTGAGGCAGAGGTAAATCAAGTTTATGCTGTGAAGGAATTCACACCCGCTAGAGTTGTGTGCACGGCTGTAACCATGTTCTGCTGCAGCATGTGAGCCAAAAAATTGACACAAAAAGAAATGATGGGGGGGAAATGCTAATCACCATCTTTCCTTTCATGTAAATGTGTTAATGGTTTAGTAAGTGTTTCCAAAAATGTCTGTATGGGATTAAAATAGAAACCACGGCCAAGTTTAAAATGAGCTTTTGGATGGGGAACAGACAGTAGTGTATATCCTGGTGGTACCGTTCTCTCCCAGGCACTGGGAAGTGTGCAGATGCACGGCCAGGACAGCAGGATGGTGATGGCAAAGTGTTTTTCTCAGGAGCTTTCTGTTGGCTGTCTGGGGAGCTTGGTCTCCCCTGGATGTGGGAACAGTGCTCCACATAAGCAAAAAGTACCACGTACCAAAGTATGCAAGGGTTGCCATGGAAATCAGGAGTTGTTACTGAGAGACCAGGAAAAACATGAATGATCTGAAAAACCATGGATTGCTATCGCGTCCTACCCTCTGCTATGCAAAAAAGCCAACCCCAGATGGTTTAATTCCTTGCTGGCAAGAGGTTTGTGCGTGCTCCTGCTGCAGCTGCATGGGGAAGCAGGTATGCAGTTGTACGTACGTTTGAGGGGTGCATGCAGCCTACGCTCCTCCGTGCAGCTCTTGGCTTTGGCTCGCTGGCCAGTTCAGAGGAGCTATGAACTATAATTGGGACATGGAAATTAGCTGGGAAGCACCCGATATGAATCAGAGCAGGGTGTGACAAACCCTAGGTGGCAAAATTCCCAAATTATTTGTGACTAGCCCACCTGGAAGGCTTTTTCAGAGCTGTTCCCAGGGAACAAAGTGAGCCAGGAGGCAGGGGTGGAAAGTTGGGAATGGTCTCCATAAGCCATCAGTGGCTGGTGGAGGGTGTCCCCGATGCAAAGCCTGGGGGCTGGGAGGGGGATGCAGCGTGCCCGAGCATCTGGGGGAGCTACTCCTGTTCCCACACCCACAGCAAGCAGGACCCACACCCGTGGCAAGCAGGAAAGACTGAGGAATTGGCTGCAGAACAGATCAGATGGAAGACGTGCTTAAATAAGTGTAGTGATGCATGGAAGTAAAATGTTATTTTGGAACCACACGTTTAAATATATATAACAGTAATGAAAGCAGGAGGTCTGCATTGGAAATGCCAGCACACTTGCTGTTTCCAAGGTTTTATTTTAAAGTCAGGATACTGGAAATGCTGTTCACCATGTTTCCAATGAGCTGAAATCCCTTCTGGAAGTGCTAAGGCCATGTTTACAAAGAAACTGTATGGTAGGTCCTGTTGGAGGCTGCTTGGGAGCTACTGGCAGCTACAGGAGTTTTATCTTAGGTAGCTCGGTGCCCTAACTCTGTGCAAAGCCACCCAAAGGACAAAGCCTGTGGCTTACACCAAGCCTGTGCTTTAGCAGAGACATACTGTGCTATAGGGAAGGAAAAGCAAATTGACATCTAACGTTGCTTCTCAATTTTGTGATCACATTGTACATTTTATTTCATTCTTTTTTAAAAAAGCACCCAACCAAACCTGTAGCTGTCAAGGCATTATTCCTCCTGGTAGAAGAAAAAGGCTTCTATGTTTTTGTGAAATGCTTCTGTGATCAGAGGATTTGAGGTAACCTCACAAAGCGTGGGCGGCAGGGAGAGCCGGGGCAGAGATGCCCGAGGAGAACTGGCAGCAGGCTGTGCCCGACCACAGGGGTCCTGGGCAGGGGCAGAGGGTGGCAATGCTGTGTGCTGCATCCTTGCAGCCAGCTTTGCATCCCTGAGGGACAAGCAGGCTGCTCGCTCCTGGGCGATAAGGGGAGCCAAGGTTCTCGGACTGACCCAACCTGCAGTTTTCCCATTGCTGGTGGCGAGGGGCCAGCCCTGCATCCAGCAGCGCCCCTGGGACAGGAGCGTGTCCCAGTTCTGGACTATTCCAGGGGCTGTGTTGCCATCCCTGGCTCTGCAGGGCAGCGTGCTGGCCCCATTTGGCCCCGCGCGGTGAGTGCTGCGGCAAGAGCGTGGTGGCAGCAGGTGACCTCATGTATTGGCACAGAGGTTTTGCTGGTTAGGATGCAGCTATGGGGATGGATCCAGTACTCCCACTATGCTGCTGAGATATTTTTGGTATTGGTGTGATTAGGTTTCTACTGTTGGCTTCCACCTGTGAGCTTATAAACTAAAGCCATACATTTGCCACATATCTCAAAGCATCGTCTTACAAGGAGAGAAAGAATTTTCATTTATAATCCATGAGACCTATTCAGCAATGGGCTGTTTTCCCTCTCCTGCTGCCAGTAGACCTCTAAGTGAACAAACAAATGTCTGGAAATACAGGCAATTTAGCTTGGAAGAGATATCATCAGTGCAGTTCAGAGGTTAATGGGCATGGAGGATTTATAACAAACCAGGCCTATAAAAAAAAAAAGGGGAGGGGGAGGGGAGGAAAAAAAAAAAAGAAAAAAAGGAGGGGGTAGTAATCTAGTTGACATCTATTGTTCTTTGTATAAGAGCTCATCTGTATTCTATCTGGTCGAGGGTATTACAAAGAGGATTTAAAGACACATGTGTGTGAGCACACACACGCATCTATATATATACACACACATATATGTGCACATATAAACTGAAATATGAGGGAAAAAGCCCCTGTAAGTTTGAACCAACAACAGCAATCCATATATCTTTATTTGCTGCCAACATCCCAGCACTGAACTCTCAAGGAGCCTGGATCTCTGCCATCATCTGTCCGTGTCTGATCTCTTTGGTAAATACGACGGCTGCCAAGAATGAGGCAAACGAAAAGCACTCGCAGATTAGAAAGAAACACATGGCAGCCACTGACCTGCTGAAATCATAAAATACATCATGAAGTAAGAAAAGAGGGGAAACAAATCATCCTCTCAGGGACTGCCCATCTGCTCGCATAAAGCCGCAATCATTATTGCAAATAAATACATTCAGACTGGAGAAGTCTGGGAATAATTTGGGGGGGGGGCATAACTTTTTTTTTTCTTTGGAACCCTCTGGAAATTTTCTTACGTAAACAAAATGAGATCACTGACCAGAAATAGATATCTATCAATTGTGCCCTTTTTAATTATGTAAGGAGTAAGCCATTATTTTATAGGTGTAATTAAGAAAAGAAATTACTTCCAAGACAGGATGGGGCCATAGTGTTGGAAGTAAACCCCCGTGAAAATTGCAGGTCCATGTTTTTCCAATGAATGAAGGATGGATGTAGCAGTATTTACTTCATCTGAGAAACTCTGCAGTGTGAATAGGGGCTGTGTTTTTGCTATGAAATTAAAGGATAAAGGGGCAACAATGGCTTCCATGAGATAACTTTATTACACATCTTGCTTTGCCTTTTTTTCCCTTGATGTTCCATAGCGATTTATCCAGGTATTAGACTCAATGCAAAAGCTCAACTTGGGTTGTTTTTTTTGGATTTGGGTTTTTTTGATTGGTTGGGGTTTTTTTTCTCCCCCCCCCGCCCCGAGACTTCCCAGATTAAGTGTGACTCTTTGGAGCCTGCTAAGGCTGTAGTACATGTGTCTTCCTAAAGCCTAAAAGGATTCAGAGGTGAATAAGAGCTTGTTCAAATGGGTGGGAGGAGAAGGCTGAAAACAGGAGTTACTTTAAGAAGCTGGTCATCTCCTTTCCTTCAATGCTTTCTTTCCCCTTGCTCTTTTCCACCAAACTGTGCTGAAACCTTTACTTCAAGGGCTATCCTGTATGCGGTGGTACTCCTTTTCTCCCCGAGACGAAGGCGTCGCTGTAACCTGGCTTGTGACCTGGGGATTTTTCCTGAACATGCAGAAGGGGAGGTGTTGCATGTGTGCCCGGGATGCAGCTGCAGGCTGGGCTGAGCCTGCCGGTGGTTCCGCGAGCTCTTCCCATCACGGGGGTCAAACTGCCTCTTCTGTGCTAGGGGAAAAACACTCGCGGGTGGGATTTCCTATGGAGCCTCATTAGGGGAACGTGTTGTGTGCGTCTCCATCTCCCTCAGGAGTTAGCACCGCTGCACCCGTAGTGCCTGGGGAAATCAAAGAAATGGGTTTCATTAACCCATTCATTAAACGGGTTATTTAGCCATGCATGTTGTTTGTGAAATAGGTGTTTCTGAAGTGCATGAATTCGGCAAAGAAAGGTTTCGGAAACACCAGAATGAGGAGAAAAAGGTGATTGCGTGCATTCATTCCTTCCCGTTTGGGTAAGCGGCTTGGCTTGCTCTCGGTGGTGCCGGTGTGTCTGAGCTTGCTGGGACCTGGCTGCGTGCCTCTCATGCACGTGTGTGCAACACCAAGAGGAGCTCGATGGCAGGGTGGTGGCAGGAGTACTCGCATTATGGTTGCTCTGTCCTGGGTGGTTTGGCTACCTGGTTGGTGCTCACATGCAGGTTGTGAATCGCGTCTCTGTTTGTGCTGCTGGAGATCTGCTGAAGGCTGGGGCAGCTGCAGCCCTGTGTGGTGCGCAGCTACCTTTGAGTTGCAAATCAAACTACTTGTATCGCACCTGGCAGCATGCTGGTTTTGGTAGCAGATCATTTAGTCAGAGCTGTTTAATCCAGCAAAAAACCCCTAACCCAACCTGAACAGGCATTTTTATGATGTACTGCGAAAGCCTCGCGTTCGGCACCAAACCTGTGCGCTTTTAACCTGTGCTTGATGTGGCATTTTGCCAATGCAACCAGAACTCCCGAGTCTCTTTTACCATTTGGTGATGCTAAATCTTCAGGTTTTAAGAAGTTACATTTTCCTGGCTGGTCAGCAGATCTCTCAAAAGCCCATGTGAAACCCATGATGCCTGGCTCTGGGGCAGGACGAGGCCGGAGACTGGCCGGCTGCCCCAGAGCATCCTACCAGCTCTACCCCAACCCACCCTCTTCCCCCTGGAGCAGGGATGGGAAGGAACAGGAACAGGTTTTAAGCCTTAGGGACCAAAAAACCCCCACAAATTCACAACCTTCCCAGTCCCATTTTAGGAACAGCAGTTATACTAAGAGGTTTTGCTACAAGATGACTTAGCAGAGTCAGGAAGAAAATGAGGAAAAATTCCCCAGCTCCAAGTACAAGCTGGCTCCATGACCCCTATTTTCTGGGAAAGCCAGTGGGGAAGCTGAATCTTGTCACAATGTGCTAATGCATAGGTTCCTCCCTAATATCTGAAAGTGAAGATTTCACGCCTGGTGCCAAACAGCTCTAAAAGAGGGGTTTCCCATCCCTGTCGGCTGCCGTTCTTGTTAGGCTGTCGTGCCTTTAAAACTGCGTGAAGGATTGATTCCAGCTTTCTGCCTTCTCTGAACTTATTTTTAATATTGCTCATCTTTCCACTCTTCTGCTTTATCCCCAGATTCCTCTGGGAGTCTTTTCTGTGGGTAAAGCACAATGCAGGCCACGGTGTCCCCCGCCGCAGGAGGTAACCCTGCAGTGGGGTACCTGGCTGCTCTTACTGCTCGATTATGAAACCAGAATGTGATTTAGCATAATCTCCTGAGTGTTTATTAGCACGTATTATTTCCCTTGAATTTACGATTATCTTTGCACACTTTGCAGTTATTTTCTGATCTTGTAATTCTCTGAGCTTCTCCTAATGTTTAAGCTAACATGATGAATTACACCTTTGCTTAACCCTTTGCCTGCTGTTGGCAGGGAAACCTGGTGCTCTCCTCCTCCTCTTGTGTCCTGCAGGACTGGAATTTCTGGCTTGTGTTTTTAGTAGATGGCTCTTTACCAGTAGTTATTAGTTTGTGGTATGGCAGAAATTTAGCTTTTCTCCTTTACTTACATTGTGCCAAAGTTTTTATCCTTAGTGACAATAGGAATCTGGATATATAACATGAGCTGCAACATGTCATCTTCAGAAAATAATGGTCCAGCCTATTTATCATATTTTTAGTTTCCCCTTTATGGATCCCAGGGGGTGCTCTGTTTTGTTTTCTTTTGCTTTTTTGTATTCGTTCCAAGAACAGTGATGAAATGACATAACTTATCTTCCTTATTCCCTCAAGATCCTGCGTTTCCATGCTTGCTGCGCTACAAAAGTTAAAGCTCCTTGTTCCCTCGGGGAATGTTGTCTCCCAGTTGCTGAAGCCTTCGTGGGGCTGCATGCCAAATCGTGCTGCATAGCACGCTCCAGCTCTTGTCAAGCCAAGGATGGGGGGGGTGGGGTTGGGGGGTTCGAAGGCTGGGGCTTTGCTCCAGCCCTCCCTAGCCTTGCTCCTGAGGACCTTTCCCCTGGGATCTTATACCTCTGGGTGCTGGCTCCCACCTCACCCTCTCTCACTGGTATGAAATCCAGCTGAGCCAGGGACATCACCTGGGTTTAAAATAACCCTGCACCATGGAAAGGTGCAAGGGTTTAATTCTAGGAAGTCCAGCAGCTGGTTTCCCTCTCCTGCTTCCCAAAACATCATCCTGATGCAAAGGCAGAAGTGGTGGAGGAGTGTGTGTGTTCATAGATCCTGTGGCTGCTGGCAGCTCCCCCAGACACAGCCCAGGGCACAGCTCCATGTAACGCTGCAGAAGGTCTGGCCTTGGGGACACCACCTGCACCCTGCTCTCTCACCCCGTACCCCTGTTCCACACCTTACCACCCCATCCATTAATGTCACAGCAGCAGTTGGCAAGCTGCTCTGTTAATCATGTGACTGAAAAGAGCTGAATTCAAAAAAAGGAGAGGAAAAATTCCGGTTTTTTTGGTTTTGTTTTGGGGATTTTTTTTTGGTGCTTAGGAACATCCTCAATGGGCTTTGCCCTAGGAGAAGATGCTGCTGTGCCGGCACCTCTGTGGTGCCTCCGAGCATCTCTGGCAGAGGTCCTAGAGCAGGCTTCACCGAGGGGTCCCAGCACTGCGGCTGCCGGGCTGCCTGCCCACGCAGCAGCTCTGCGTGCCGGGGGCTGGCGTTGCAGCCCTTCTTTTCCTTCTTAAGTGATGAAATTATGTAAGTTTGCTAACCTGAATTTTCAGGTGATGTTAGGTAGTTAGCTAACTGTGGTCACTGTAAACAGAGATAAGCGCTTGGGGGCAAGCCTCTCGCTGAAAATAAAATAGATTCTATCAGTCTGGGGGTTCCAGGCTTGCTAGGGGTGTCCCCCCCTATCCCACGGCATGCTGAGGTGAGGTTGCCCAGTTCTGGCCTGAGGCAGGAATGGGATGCTGCGGCCAAGTTTTGCTCTGAGCAAGGTGCGAGCTGGTGTGGGCTGAGATGCACTGAGGTTGCTGTAAGGATTGCTTGAAAACTCAACCAGATACTGCATCTATTCTCTCCCCCCACCTCTTGCAGCCCGTTCGGATGGTGTAAGGGAAAGCTGATCCCATGCCAGATCACATGCTGATGAACCATGTTGGGCTGTTATGAAAATCATTGCATTATAAAGCATAACATTGGCAAAGGTTTTCTTCTTTAATGGTGCATCCTGGGGAAATGGTATGTCTCACTTTAGCTGAAAGCAAATGCTTGCTTCAAGCCCCCAGCTATTTAAGCATGCTTTCTTTCCCATATGGATGTGATGAGAGATGGAGGCAAGCCAGAAACGTGGATCTGTGCTGTCCTCTTGTCCTGATGCTGGGCACGAGTCAGACCCTTGCTTCCTTCCCTGTTAAAGGAAGGTCAAAAAAAAACCCTTGCTGAAGGGTTTGAGGCTGCTGTGTTGATGTATGCCAGTACACAAAAGCACTGTGCTTTCTGTGGAAACAGTATAATTTCTGCTTAACAAAAATTAAATAAATCTCTGTATCAGCTGATACACCCCAAGGTATACATCTGGGTCTGTGGACCTCTTTTGTCTTCCACCCATGGAGGAATAGGCATCGAGCGCTCTTCAGAAACACCTGACGGTATAATTACAAAAGCACTATGGCAAAGTCAGCTCAGGGAGCTTTCCACTGATGTCAAGGCAAAGTGATGGCCATCTCTGCCAACAGGCAGGGACACATTCAAGGCACTGCAGGGTGGGGGCTGTGAGCGGCAGAGCAGAAGACTAGGAGGACTTGGTTTAGGGGAGACAAAAGCCCTTATCTCCACTGTGCCAAAGCCAGGAAAGAATGTGCTTCTGTGCACCCTAATATGCTTTAATAACCTCATTAAGCGTAGAGGCACTCGATAGACAAAGCACCCTTCATTCTTTAGGAGAGTTTCAAGATTTGAGGGCAAATCAAGGATTAGCAGGCCTTTCAAAGGCTTAGGGAAGTGTTTTGTGTTGCTGGGATTAAATTACATTTTTATCAGGCTATAGAAGTGGGCTCTGCTGCTGCCTCCCAGCGTGTGACAGCCCCGGCTGGCATGGGGCCGAGTCCTGCCGGGAGCGTCGGTCCTTAGTTGGACACTGAACTTGGGAGATCCCACTCCCATTCTAGTTGGTGGTAAGCTGGAGAAACCGTTTGGATTTGAGGTAGAAAGCACTTAACCGTTCTCTGACTCCATCCCAGCCCAAACACAGCCTTTAGCCTTTGCATCCCGTGCATGGTGCGGTGCCCAGCCCTGGGGCGTTATCCCAAATGAGGGACTTTTGCACCAAAGGGCACCAGGAATTCAGGGAACACCACTGTTGCGTTTGCACTTCAGCAAATCCTTAAGAATCTCCTAAAGAAAAGACCCTCAGTCTGCACCAAATAGTTAATCATAGGAACGAAGCTGCCTGCAACCCTGCTAACCCTTTTTTTTATTTCCTCTGAACTTGCTTTGCTGAATTTGGTGGAGGATGCCTGGTTTGCATTGGTGACAGAGCACAGAGAGACCAGTCTACTCTAGGAACAACTCTTAGGAGAATTTAATCACTCTAAAAAAGCAAATTAGGCTCATGCCACCAGTACTGCACTTGTAGAACACTTTGCTGGCACAGCGCGGTCCTGACAGGGCAACACTGTGATACAGGCAATAAGAACGGCACAAGAAGACACATTGGTTTCCTTGGCTGTGTATGAAACACCCTGTCTGTGGGTAGGGCGTAGCTGTAATCATGACAATTATTTTCGGTTGTATGGTTTAATATTGTCCTTAGAATTCATCTTTGCTGTAGTTAAAAGCAGGTTAGATGGGTGGGTAGAGCCAGCTGCGTCTGCCCTGAGGGAGGCTGGTAGATCAGCTGACCTACCAGTATGTATGTGTGCATCTGTATATAGATGTATTTATATATGTATATTTTTAAAAGCAGATGCACACACACGCACATATAGAAAAGTGCTCCCAGCTTGCTGTTCCCTGACAACTTTCCATGCGCTTTGACCAAGTGCCATGCTATTTCTAGCAAATTGGAGCACGAGACCTACAGAACAAACTGTAATTTGTCTTAGCAAACATTTACCGAAGCAGGAGCCAGGCTGAGATTCTTGGTGCCGGAGATTATAACCCCCACATACGGAGGGGAGTGGAAGGGACCTGCCTCATGGCTGTGCTGAGCCCCGGTGGCACTGGGGAGACCACGGGGCAGAGGTTGGCTCTGGTCCTTCGAGCTCTGTGGGATTTTCATTGATATAAAAGGCCATTTTTGAAAAATCACGGCTTGTTCGCATTAGGGCTTTCGCCAGGTGTTAAAATCCTCAACATAGGCCATCCTGTGCATCTGTGTAGCCACTCTGGGTTTGCCTGCATGGACCACCTGTCTCTTTAGATCTAACTTTATTCTTTGCTTACATTTTCCTAAATGCCTTGGGCAAACAAATGTAATTCTCTTAATGAAAAATGCATATATTTTTGTTAAATGGATCTTGCTGTCACTGCTTTGCTGCTTTCCCCTCAGTCAGGGCTTGCTAACAGGCTGGGCTCCACACATGTGCCGAATCTATCATCTGTCACGAGTGTGCACCGAGGCATGTAAGGATCTGAGCACTAACTCTATTTCCTAGCAACTGGAGGAAACCATCACACACCACTATTTTTCCTCTGTCAGCAGGATTGCTCCAATTTATGTAACCTACAAAATGTGTGTTATCACCACAATAAACCATATATTCTGAGGTGTTGTTTACAGCCAGATAATCACAGATGCAGCCCTGCAGTCCTGGTGCCTGATATGTCCTTGCTTGGGACCTTAGTTGGTTGGAAACCTAATAGAAATGTCATTAAATGTTTCTTTGACAATGGCACTAACTGCTTAATTATTGAGGAAGATAGCAAATGGCGTGTTGCATGATGGAGTATTAAAAAAAACAGCTAAAACCAAGTGCTGCTGAAGCAGGGTCTTCATTTACAGGCCCTGAAGTAGTGGTACCTGTGCATAGTTGGCTGGGATGCATCGAAAGGGGCTGCTGGTAATGATTAGCTCTCAAAAATAAGAAAGGTGTAAGTACAGAGGTGTAAATTCATCTTAGGGAGCATGTGATTGAAGCAAAGTTTGTTGGTGGCCAGCCCTGCTGCTGGGTACCCGTGCTGCGACGAGGCTGAAGGATGGGGGCATCGCTCCTTGCTGGAGCAGAGCAACTCGCATCTCTGCATGGGCCGCTCGAGGCCTCCGCAAGAAACCGGTGCGGTTTTGTTCTTGCAGAAAGCAGTCACTTGGGGAATCTGTCCCTTGTGGTGTCCTTGGCCCCAATGCCCTGTCCTGCTGGGTGGCCCCTCTGTGTTGCTGGAGGCAGTAGAGGACTGGGTAGGAGCAGGGTACCACCTGCCAGTGCAGGATGCTGATCCAATTAACTTTTCTGGAAGAAAAAGGGCTTCTGGCTCTTTGGCGCATTTGAAAATCACAAGAAGCAAATGATTCAATCAACAGATGAATATCAAGCAGCCTTAGTGAGCGGCTTCTGCATCATGAGCCCGTTTAACAGCAGATTGAGCTGCAGATTAGTGAGACATTAGAGCACAGTGTGATGCATCACAGCGTAAATGGGAAGGCTGAAATCAGCACAAGTTTCCTGGAGAGCTGCTTTATTTTCCTGTAATGCCAAGCCCATTATAGTCCAAAGGTTCTTAAATAACTCTTCTTGCAATAGATAGTAATACAGACTATGGATGAAAATTAAGGAATACAAAAGCAAGTAAAGCTGTGATGAAGGAAACACCATTTGCAGAGAGTTCAATAGACTGGGAAAGCTGTGCAGCAGGAGAGTGCTCAGAAATTCATATGGGCTCATTATGTGAATGCTGCAATGGTCTAATCCAGAGCCGGGGTGCCCCACGGGACCCCTGCTCAGATTAAACGCCCTCACAATGCCCTACCCTTCCTGCCTGGTGTGAGGAGATGTACCTTGCGCAGCTGAATCCATCTCCAGCCTCCACAGCAACTGCGATAATGATGATGTAGTGGGAGTGAGTATCACATCAATTTTAGGTCTGAGACTAGCAGACGAGCCGTCAGTGCCAGCCTGACCCTCAGCACCGCGCGCGCTGGCTGCAGCCAGCGTGAGTGCATTTGGATTTTGACAGTGATGCAGAAGCTGCTTGAGCTGTGAACATGATCGATGTATCACCTTCAGGATGCATAAAGGCATCCATTGCGTCAGTTAAACAAGAGTGTGGCGGGCTGTGGAGTTTGTTTGCTCATTTGTTAGCTATTCAACTCGAAATAGTGGAGCCTATTTACACATGTAGCTTATTATTTGGAAGTAGGCAGCATGATACATAATGCAGCCTCCCAGTTAGAGCAGAGCATCATGATAATGATAAACAAGCCTGGGAATGTAAGGTAATGCTTATTTTTCTCGGCTAAAGCCGCTCCCTATTGAGATAGCAGTTTTGCCAGCTGAAAGAGAAGCAAAGTGGAGAAACAAATAGAATAGGTGTTGACACACATCCCTGGCACACTGCTAGGGTTTGAGAGGAGTGCTTACTCGGCTGTCCCTGATGCTGCTGGTGTATGCTGTGCTGGCTGTGACCACCCCACAAGCAAGGTGTACACCAAAGCCTGCACCAAATTCAAACTAGTGCTGTGAATTGAAGCTGTGGCAGGTCTATGAAGCCTGAACTTTGCTTTCAGTGGTAGTGAGCAGCCCTCACCCTCCCCTTATTGCTGCCCTGAAGGTGATCACTTCCCCATTCTGTGTGTGATGGGCTGCATGGTGACCCAGGAAGCAAGCAGCTTAAAAATAACAACCCAAGAAAAAAAAGGAAAAAAAACCAACCAACCCAAAACCACCCACAGGGTTATTTTTAGATCGCAGCAGTTCCCGGTGTGATTCACCATGTGGCCTGTGTATGGCTGAATCAGCCTGGGTGAGGATGTGACGCAGGGAGAGGGATGGATGATGGAGATGGTGCGGGGGCTGCTAAAGTCCTCCCTGGCCCCTTCAAGAAGTCCTGGTCCAACGAACCCTTTTAGCTGGAGCTGTGATACACCAGGATCTCAGCAGCAAGGCTGGTGTAAGAAAATCCCATTATTTTTCTATTCTTCCTGCCTGTTGGCCCTGGGCACTTGTGCTAATGCCAGGGCTGGGACCACGGAGGGATGGATGGTGACATCAGCCCCAGGATGAAACCCATGTTATTACACAGGATCCCAACACATCTCCCCGTGCATCTCCCCGAGTTTCTGCTGGAGGTCTGGCATACTAAACCAGCATGGATTAATCAGCTTGAGAAGTAGTACCTAACCAAATATCCAAGAGATGGAGAATGGGAGCAGGAGCAATTCGGCAGGTCAGGCTGCGGCAGCTTGGTGCTGGCACCCCGGTGGGAGCCAGAGTACACACACATCGCCTGCAGTGTTGAGCGTTAAAGCTGTGCCTATACGACTGGGGGAGCTGCTGTCCCTCCAGCCAAATTGCAGTTGTGTCTTGCCACAGGTAGAGCCAAAATGTGGCTGGGCTGTAGCAGAGCCTTGGTGGTTTAGTGCTGCAGCGTTGGGGGTTTGCTTGGTTGCTGGCAGGCGTAAGGAAATCATTCTCGTCAACATCGGGGAGCTGGGACATCCCTCCCCCTCTCACCAAGCTGTGCAAGCTGGATATTAAACCAGCGTTGCTTCCTTGAAGGTGTCTGCCCTCCCCACACTGTTCCTACCTTTTCCTGGGTGGGAGCCCCACGTGTGCCTTCCCCCAGCTCAGGTCACAGCCTCTGCTTCTCCATGCAATTCCTGGCCAGCCTGTCCCACTCCTGCCAGCTCCCCAGGGCACGGAGCTGCTCACAGACTGGGCTTCCACGAGCTGCGTGAGCCCAGTCCTGCTTTCCCATCCAAGGATTTGCATTGATTTCCCTCCAGAGAGTTTTGGTCCCTGCAGTAATCTCCTGCACTTGCAGTTTGGGCCAAGATCCAGCCAGGGACGTATCATACTCACAGCTTTAGCAAAGCCATCCCCATCACGCCGCCAGTTAGGATCCCCCATACATTCACGGTCAGGATCTGGCCTTGAAACTGCAGGTAGCACTGAATTTTGTGACGCTGATTCTCATTGATTCTGAGGAACCTTTATTTTTTGGGGTTACCCCCATCCTTTCTGCACTAACCCCCCAGCACACCATCCCTGTGCTGTCCTCACACCTTTCGCCCCTGCACAAGCACCTTCCCCTTGCTGGAGTAAGGCAGAAAGTGTGATGTAAATTGGTCCCGATGACTGCAGCCAGGACCAGCACCAGAGCAACCTGGTGAGAATTAACCCTGTGTCCAGGCATGGCCTGGCACCGGCGGGAGGAGAGTTATCTGAGCAGATACAAATTGGGCAGCTTCACAGTCAGGCAGGAATCAGATGGAAAATATCAGCAGGAGAAACCTGGCTTGGCTCGGGTGGTTTGGCTGGGTAAAATGGCCCCATAGCTGGAAGAGAAGGGGAAAGAGCAGTTCTTGGGGTCCTGCCAGCCAAAACCTGTTTCCCTGTGGATGGTGTGGATGCCTCTGCTTGTAGCACGGGTGACGGTGATGAGAAGCAGGTGTAAAGAAACTTTGGCAGGGTCCTCGGACTCTGGTGTCAGGCGAGGTGGCTGTGACAAAAAGTACCTCTTTGTCCTCGTGCAGACCTCATTCTTTGGACTAAAAATACGTTCAGCATCAGCTCGTCCCTAACCCCTTTCCTTTAAACACTATCCAGGACATTATGTGGAGTTTCTGCATCTCCTCTTACTCTTTCAGTCCCCCCTACTAAATTAAGAGACTGCTTTGGCAAAACATATTTTGTAAGTGCTGTGGGGTGGTTTGGTGATTTTTGGAGGCTTGCTTTGTTTCTCCTTCCAAAGCCCAGGTGCTGAGGCTAGCCTGGGTGCCTGATGAAAGCCGAGGGGCTCCTCGGTGCCCGCAGCATTTTCTGCTCGGGGCTGTTCCACGCTAAGTGATCTCAGTGTGTAACAGCATTACTGGGGCTTTGGGTTTGTTGAAACAGTTGCAGCAAATTAAACTTTCTCTGGGGCCGCAGGAGCATGTGTGCGCTTGGAGCGAGCGCAGGATCTGCCACCCTCCCGGGCTGCTTTCCAGCCCCTTGGAGCTTGCGGTTGTTGGACGGATTCCCTGAAGGATTCATTTACCTCTACTTACAGCTCAGCCACTTGCTTCCCCCCAGGCTTTTGTAGACAAGACTGGGTTGCTTTTAGTGCAGAGGCTGCTTCGGGCAGGGGAGGGCAGGGGGGGGTCCCTCTCCCACCTGTTTTTATTTGCACCTCTTTTATTTTGGCTGAACGCCCCTTTCAGCTGACTGCCATGTGAGCAGGGCAGACCCAGCCCTTAGCGAGTGATTTACACACAGTGATTCTGGGGACAATCGTATTTCAAACACAGCCAAGCAGGCTGGCTTTTGCAGAGAGCCAAGAAATAACACAGAACAGCTCCGGAGGGGAGCATACTGCAACCCCACCTGTGGCAGGCTGTGCTTGTGTTTCTGGAACAAGGTTTTGCAAAACCCACATTGTCCATGCCTTATAGAAGATAGGAATTTATGCTTTAATTGCATCCCCTTCCCCTCCCATGAGCACGGTACAATCCAGGTTCTCCCCAGGACTTTCGCAAGCTCTTCCAAGGACGGAAGGATCAGCAAGGCAAAGTTTGGTGCAAGCACCACTTGTATTTTGAAGTGTTTCCATTTTGCACCGATACCCATCTGTGTATTTCTGTGTAAGCATCTTCGGTTATAAGATCTGATGTGCTAAAATATGCCCTAGGTAGTTTTGATGAGACATGGCACTCCCAGATACACATGGCAATGATAGGCTGACTGCCCAAATTGCTGCAGTATGAGTAACCTGGGTGTAGAAAAAAAGTCCCCCCCAAGCACCATTGGTACAGGGCAGCTAAGCTGCTCTTTCCATCAGGGCAATTTTTTGCGTTTTTTTCCCCAATATTATCTTGTCAAAGAAAACCTGCATTCTAAACCCCTGCAGTCCTAACTTGTCATGTGTAGGTGGCTGGGATTTACTCATCCCCGCTGCCAGGGCTGTTCCAGGCTGCTGCCCCTTCCCTCCCAGCCTTACGTGAGAGCAGCATGTGGCAGGTAGGAATGAGTGGTCAGATCAGCACCTTTGGTGTTTACTTCCTCAGGAAATGCTTTGCCCAATATCCTGAATGATCCAGCAATGTGAGTAAAAGTGTTCAGATTCAATCCATTTCCAACCAGGCATCATGGACCAGAGCCCAGATTTCTGAGGATATTTAGGGGCCTGAGTGCTCTGGAGTGGATCTGGGTCTGTGTTGCTGAAGCACAGCACTTTAATTCAGCAAAAGCAGACTACAACAGTAGCTAGTTTTTAAAAATGAAATTGATTTCTGTGCAATATGCAGTCTCTACAGTACCTGTATCCTTCACACTGCTCCTACCTGGATTATCAATGCTACACAGGTGCCACACAGACTTTCTGGATCTGAGCATCTGTCAAAAGCTGTTTGTCATTAGTTGCGTGTTCTTGATGCTGTCTGTCCTCTGCTAAGCCTAAAGGGTTTCAGTGGTGTTTTAACGTGATGCTCTTTCTGAGCTGCGTAAGGGAGACGTGGAGCACGGTGCAGGATGAGGCAGGGTGCTCAGTTTGTGTAGGGTTGGAGCTGATGCTGTGCAAAGAGTGTGGGGCAGCCTCGGTGCATCCAGGATGCTCTTACAGGTGCCTCCCAGGAACAATCAGCCTCCACCATCTTCCTAGCAATGGGTATTTTCCTTTGTTTTGCTTGCCTTCCACTAATTTCAGAAACGTGTTTTTTTTTATAAACAACAACTTTTGTATCCCCAGCTAGCTCCAGAGATGTAATTGAAGCAGCTGATATGGTTCTCACTGGGCTATAAGCTGGCCAGGACTCAGCTGTGAGTATTCCTGCACACCCTGCCCCAGCTGGGAGGGTGCTGGTGGCTGGCAGCTGGGACAAAGGTGGACATGTATTTAGGAACCAAAGCAAAGCGCTGTCCCAGGCAGCAGCAGGATGTAGCAATGTGGTTTGATGTGCTCTGGACTCTCAAAGAGCAGGGGCAAACTGCAGGCAGCTCTGGGGTGTAATCTGGGGTTTCACTGAACAAATCTGCTCAAGGCTTTGAAAGCGAAGCACATCTTCATACCTGCATGTCTGCGTGCAAGACACGAGCTGGAAATCCTCGGGCAATTCACTGGCTCATCCTGCGCAACAGTAACTTCTCCAGTAGAAACAAGGTGATTCCCAGCAGTTCTTTCCCAACCCAACTTATTAGTCTTGCCCCAGCATCTCTCTGGCTTTGCTGCTACTGTTGTATTAATAAGTGGCCTGTGAAACACTGGGAGGCAAATCAATGTTTTGGTGGAGTTGGGCTGAGAAACCCTTCTTTATTTCCATGGTAACTACTCCTACTCTTTTGGGAGGCTCATTTCCCAGACAGCGGATCTGTCAACCTCGCTGTGCCAGGAGGAATGACAGGGCAGGAACGGAGTCGTGCCATGCAGATGTCCTCCATGTATTTGGAGGTAACGGCCCCGTCCGCCCCTGCTGGTGCGTGGTCCTGTGCAGCACCGCAGCCGTGCTGGGCAGGGAGATGGGGCCGTGCTGGGAGGAGGTGCCGGCTGGCACTGGTGGGGCTCCCTGCGAGCACCTCTGGCTGCTCTGCACCTGAGCTGGCAGCTGGGAAATCTCTGCTGCTGAAGGCTTTTGCTAAGAGTTTAAGCAGGAACGATGCAGCGCGGGCAGTCGTGCCACACGCAGCTCTCCAGCCCCTTCCTAGGACTCTTCCTACGGGTTTGGGGAGAGGTTGTGGCCGGTCGGTCCTGTCCTCTCCTGCTGAAGCCCCTTAGCCAGTAGCCTCCAGCTGATGGTGGGTAGGCTCACGAAGGATACATTAATGATGTTTTATGCCCTTCCCTCTCAAGGCTCACCAAAGCACATCAGTTTACACGGGCTTCCTATGCAATTTGCTGGCAAATGAAGTGTGGCTGCCTTTTGGGTGGACCTCAACATCTCCGAGCTGGGAGTGAAAAATAATAAAGCTGGTGGGTGAGACTGCGAGCGAAGCTGGATGTGGAAGGGAGTTGAGACGTAAGGCAAGAGCACCTTTCTGCTGAGAGCAGCACCTGTCTGCCTGCTGTGCTGTACATTAGGCCACTGCCAAATTTGATGGGAAAATAATGAACATGCTTTTTTAATCACCATGATGCTTCCCTTGATTGCTTATCCTTTCTGTTTAGCTGTCTGCCTCCAGCGTTATTACTTGGCAATTGGGAGAACCCTACTCCCCATTCAGACCTTCTCACCCCAGCCCACAAGCCAGGGGACCCCACTGAGCTCAGGTTCCTCAGCTGGTGGGTTTTTGGAGAGGTACCTGCAGCCTTTTGGTGCAGCCTCTGTGTGTGCACAGGAGCTTTTCCAGTCTCAGCTGGCTCCACATTGAATTACAAGCCACAGTTGGAATGGAACCCCTTCAGGGTTAAAGGCTTTGAAGTACACTGATGCAGCATTTGGGCTGTGATTCGGCAGAGTACTGCCTTTCCTCTGCCCCGCAGTAGAGCCGGGCATGAGGGGAGTGTGCGGACCCTGGTGCCAGGGTACCTATCCTGCTGGATGGGTCCACGCTGCTTCTGGCCTCTGCATAGGAAAGCTGAACAAATATGGGAGCTTTAGGTTTGGAGGTCCTTGATAAATGTAGGAAAATGAGGCTTAGCTTTGTGAAATCAAAACAGATTTTTTTTTTCCCAGCTAAGAGGAGAAGAACAAAAAATTCAGTCTTGTACCAAACAAAATGTTTTGTTTGGCCTGAAACAAGGTTTTTCTTCACTTTCAATCTTAATTTACCTTTCCACTAAAGACTTTTAAAATCCAGTTTCATCATAAAGCACAATTTAATTTAGAAATAAGCAATTTAATTTGTAAAGGGACTCTCAGAAATTTCAGGTTTGGTTGTCAGAAACCTTGTCACAAAGGGAGGGTCTTCTGTTCTTCATCCATTAACTTCCTCTGTAACAGCCTGTGGGTTTTTCACTTCTGGCTGTGTTCGGAGCTCTGCCTGAGGGAATGATACGAACAGCAAAAGGTTTGCTTCTCCTGGAGCTGAGTGTGGCACTGCGAGCAGGGAGCATGCAAGTTCGAGGCGCTCTCGTCAGTGCTCCTTGGGGACCATTTCTTGCCTACAATGGACCTGAGCCCCGGTGTAGTGCACACACCTGCAGCTGTATGACACTTCAGATGCGTGATGCTTGTAATAACACATAGGTGGAATTTTTCTGCTTTTAATGACAAGAAAGGCGGGAGTCACAAGGCTGTGGCAGAGTGGTGGTTTGCAAAATTGCACACAACTTTTTGAAGCAAGTGACCCCATAAATATCCCAGGCCAAAGTCAGTTTGACTGATTGTGCTGAAGGTTTGCTTGAATGTAAACAAATTCACAAAAGACACCTTTGTGCTGCAGTCTGCGTTTAAGCTGGGCTTGATATTTGTTGCTATTCCAGTCCTTTTGTAGATGCAGAGCCTTAAACTTTAACATTCAGGTGGTCTGTTGTAAGAAAGATAGTGTCGATTAAAGGTGTCACAAATAAGCACATCAAGTGCATCTGTGCCTATGCCTGGGCAATGTCACCTTCACAGAAACTGAAAATTTCTTGCTATCTACCCACTAGAGGAGTGGTATCCCCTCCTGGGATGCTTCGCTCAGGATCTCCAGCTCTTTCACAGGAAGTTTTAAATAAATTACTTCAAGTAAGATTTCAATCAGTAGGATTGAGATAGGAGTGTTATTATCTTCCCTTCTCCCCCACAAATTGCAGTCTCTACTCGTGCCCCGAGGCATCATCCTGCTGGGAATGTTGTGCCTGTCTGTGGTGCTCCACTGAGCCACCGTGGGCAGGGGACACTCAACAAAAGGCACAGGATGAGCTTTGACACTGCATTTGATCTGCACACGAGGCTTTCTGTTTTCACAGGGAAAATCTGTCTCTTACAATTTCCTGCCAAGGGGTAAACTGTGCTTGTCAAATCTCATTAGGAAAAAGACCGTTCCTGGGAGCTGGAGTTGCTGTAGCTGTGCATTGGTCACCCAAAAGGAAGCCCACAGCCCTCGCTGAGCGTGGTCGCTTGTATTTCAATTTCCAGGTCGTACCCAGCAAATCGCTCCTCATTCATAAAAGGTGAAGAAGATGATCCTGCCAGCAGGAAACCTGCTGTATGTATGATGGTGTTATTTTGCCACACTTTTATTGCTCTCAGTCAAGGTCAGGTCTGCAGCTAGTTTATAGCTCAGCAGAAGCTGCAGAAGATCAAGGCTTTTGGAAGTGACAGCAAGGACTGTGCTTCAGCACCTACATGCCATGTGGGTACCTGGGCAGCGATGCGCTAGTTAACTTGACAACGGCATGAGAACCTGGTCCTCAGGGTCAGAAGCAATAGCCTTAGTGAAAAGTTGCAATTAGAAAACACACGATTCCTTTAAAAAGTTACTACTAACATTCTCCAGGTGTATGCATGTGCAGGGCCTCTGCAGCGCGATCTGCACCGAGGAGCTGCTGAAGTGAGCTCTGCTGCAGCACGTGCTGGTGTTGGTCTTGTCCGTAGGCGCTGCCCCCTCTCCCTGCAGCAACCCCAGCCTTCTAGTCACTGTACATGTGTGGTTTTGCAGTCTTGGGTCATACTGTCCAGGTGCAGCTGGGTCATGGACAAAAATAATGCAATAGTGGAGGGAAAGTTGTAATTAGAGCTTATGAGATACTTTTCCCATGCCAGTGAAGGAGGAGAAAGTTTCCAATTATTCGTGATTTTACCTGTCTCTTCTTCCCCCAGTTCCTAAAGTTGCCTGCTGGGAACTCAGAGCAGAGCTGCACTGGTTAATGTCAGCTATAGGTCATTAAGGGATCATTGAGGAAAAAAGCTAAAGGTGTTTGTGCATAAAGTTCCCTGTGACATAAATTACCTGTAGCTAATAGAGCTGGTGAGATCCTAGAAAACAAATGCCCGAATGTTTCATGAGAGCTGACAGCACAGGAGCTGGTGTTTTCAAGTGTAATCCACTGTGACCCTTCCCATCCCTCCTGCCAGCAGGAAGCCTTCACACCTCCGTTTGCGGAAGAGTTTCCCTTTGGCCACTTCCATATGGCAGCCGGTATCTTAAACTGTCCAGAAAAGGTGGTTTTAAAGTAAACCAGAGCCCTCTCCTCCTGCTCCCTGTCAGGATTCCGACAACAGCTGTAGTAACAACCCACTCCAACGGTATCTTCTCGGAGACTGCTTCCATCCAGTTAGGCCAAGATATAACATGCTATTGTCAGCTTGGTATCATCATTCCAGGTTTGTTCCGTTAATTGTGATAATTAACGCTTATTTTAGACAAAAGTGTCAAATTGCTCCACTGTGAAGCAAGGGAGAAGCACTTCACTCTAGAAAGCGCAACAGCATATTTAATTGGTATTGCATTGCAGCCACTGCTAATGGATTTTAAAAAATACAATAATCAAAAGGAAATAGTCATAACATGACACGGAGATAAAATGCTCTGACACCGTGTTAATGGTGACCTGCCCCAGCATGTCGGACTGCTGCGACTGTTTGTGCCATGCAATGCTACAGAAACAAAGTTAATAACTCCAAGGCAAAAGAGCCACAAAGGCATAATAATAGTTTTGGAAAGAAATTCAGTAGCCCTTCTATTTTCAGTTGTCAAAAGCCTTTTGAGTTCTTGTTGTGACACCAGCAGCTCGGGCCAGCCCAGAGAAGCTGTTCCTTGGCTATTTCTCCTCTTGTACTTCACATGAGACCCTCTCCCATCCCCTTGGCACCACCGTTGCTTGATGGGCTGTATAACCTCTGTCCCCCACAGCTGAGCCTGGCAGGGTGAGCTGCTGCATTGCCGAGGGGACTGTCCTCTCCTTTGAGGGTGAGGGAAGGGGTGGCTGCTCCCGGGAGCACCAACCACCATCACATTGGGCACAACCTGACGCAAAGCCTGGAGGAAGGTGAGGAAGCTAATTCTTCAGACCCGTTTTCTGCCATCAGTTCACTTGGCAAATGTCAGGCTGGGTTTGTTGTAGTGGTAGAAGCAGAAATGAGTAAGAAAAACCTCTTTATGTTTGCATGCTACCATGTCCTGGACTTCTCTCTTCCAAGCCTGGAAGTATTATCCCAAGTTTAATGTGTTTTATTTTGCTAATCTGAAGGAAAGAAAAAAAATATTTTAATGCTGGTTTTAATCCTTTGTTTCATCTTACCCTATGAGCACAAACTCCCTGTGCATGGGGTCCAGAGGCAAAGGTGTCCTCGGTGTGACTGGCTTTATCAGAGTCCCTGCTGAGCTGGGGCATTATTCCTGTCGTGGGAAGGAGCTGGCAGCACGCTCCTGGCCATACGGATCTTGGCACCCGTGTGCTCCCTCTGCCATGGGAGAAGTGGCCATGCTGATTAAGGGCCCTCTTGCTCCTGTGCTGCAGCCAGAGCGTGAGGGTTTCCATTGCCTTTGCTTGCCTGGCTCATCAGAGGGCAGTGACTCTTGGAAAAGTCCTGGAAATCAGACGCTAGAGAGCAGAACCCCTTTCATCCCCAGCTGAGTCTACAGGCAGCTGACCCAGCCAGATGCTTGCAGGCAGGGCATAGGGGGCTACTGACCCCCAAGGTGGGTGCAGGTGAGTACCTCGTTCGTGGTGCAAAGCCAAGGTACCCTGAAAACCCCATCATGTGGAAACTAGCTCTGCTCTTGAGCCAGCCAGCTAATTTCTTCTTGTTGCTTTGGCTCCTTCAGGCTTTTATTGCAATCCTCTTTGGTGGGTTAACCATCACCCAACAGGGTTTTATGAACCCTGTCAGTTTTCCCCCAAAGCCATAAACCTATTGTTTTTTCTGATGGGGGAGAAATCTGATATCACCTTGTCACATATAAACCACGTTCTTTCAACAGGCACCGTCATTTTTCCACAATATTCTTTGCCGCAGTTTGGTTCATGCTTGAATACTTTGCTGTATGTGAGGGACTTAAACATGTGCTCAGTGCTTTGTTGAACTGGGTCTTTCTCCTGATTTATGCTGGGGTAGTTTAAGATAGAATCAGCCCCTTAAGTGATCTGTGTCGCGTGTTGTCAGTGCACCGAGACGCTTGTGTTTTAATTAAAGGTTCCACCTATTTACATGGAGTCAATCAATCTCAGCACATAAACGTCTTTGCAGTTGATTAGCACCATACTGCAGACAAATGGCATTAAGCACAAATGGCTTTTTGGAGAAGTAATTCATCTGTGTGGAAATGAAAAATACAATTATTTTAACCGATGCCATCGTGTAATCAATCATGCCCATCTCAGCATCAGGCACTCCATGCGCTCTCCATGTGTGCAGGGATGTGCAGGAATTTTTGGCTCTGAGTCACGATGCCGGTGTACGCAGTGATGTGATGGGTACCCAAAGGGCCCTGACTGCCTCCCCCAAAACATCACAGCTCTACCAGGAGCTCCTGCTCTAGGGCTGCTGTTTGGAGCTGGGCTTGAGCCCCTGCAATGCTGTTAATTAGATCATATGTAGAGCAGAAATGAGCAGAACCTGGCTTCACTGATAGATTTTTAGTGGGCTCAAGGCTAATGGGTGTTTTAATGGGAAAACGCAGCATTCCAGTGTATTGGAACAGCAATAAGGGAGTCTATGGGCCATCATTAATATACTCCTGGTGATTAAAATCACTCTTCCCTCAGACCCGCATCTCTCAACATACTCAAGGCATTTGTTAGTGGTCCATTATATGCCCACTTCTATCTTACTGCTTAATTTGAACACTAATTAACATCATCATGCCTTCTAAAACACAAATGGCACTTGGTAGTATTTCATTATCTCCAGTCTCTGTCTGCAAGCAGCAAAAGCTGAGCTTCACCCGAAAAACCACCTCTGTGGGCTCACGGGGCCGGCGATGGGAGAGTTTCACCTCCTTGTCCCATCTCCCAGGTCTCACGGTTATGGGGGATGTTGGTGGGAAGTAAAACGATGACTTCATTTCCCGAAACGTTGGGGCAGTAGCCAGCAGGACTGCTTAGACGTCTAAACACTCGCTTAATTACCTCGCTGAACTGGGGCCCAGGGCCTGGGCTTGCTGCTGCTGCAATCTCCACTTGCTTTCGCTGGCTAGCCCAGAGCGGGGGGAAGGCAGAGCTAACCCAAAATGGAAAGACTTACTGGTTCCAGCTCTCCCCTGTGCATTATGCTGCCTTCTCAGGAAGGATAGAGTTCTATCAGCCTCTGAAAGTCAGTGAGGTTTCTTTTTTCCCCCCTAAATGTCTTAAAATACATCTCCTCTGCTGCAGTTCAAGCCCTACCTCCTTCGCGGCAGTAGGGAAAATGAACACCATCCCTTTCAGAAGCAGCCTTTTATGGATCTGGGGACTTTTACCATCTCTTCCCCAAGGCTTGTCCTCTCTCTAGACTGAATTATGCTCAATCCCTCTGCATATCCCTGTGGAGTGAGCAATGTGCTCCATCTCCTTGCTCCCCTCCATCTCAGCTCCTCCTGCTCCTTCCTACCCTGGGCACTGTGAAGTCCTTACTGGTGTCACCCCTGGCAATAACTCCTGTTGGGATATTGGCTGCTTTTTTTTCCACCCCAAACCAGGGCATTCCTGCCTCATGTTATAATTCCCAGGTCCACATTTGCAGGGCTGCTGCCTAAGCACTCATTTTGCATCTTGTATTTTAACAGCTAATTATTCTTAGTTAAGTGCTATAGCTCCTCGTGCTGCTGGACTGCTGCCTGTTTTTATTCATACTGCTTCTCCACTTCTCCTACTGAACTCCTCATAGTGATCATTTGAGACTCTCTGTAGTCTAATAACTTCTATTATTAGTCTTTTGAAGCAGCAATATAGAAGACACCCATTTTGAGAGGCCCCAGTAGTTTGGATATTGAATATGAGCAAAAGCATTAGAGGGAAAACTCTAATGGACGGGGAAAACTCTGCTCCCTCGAGCTTCTAGCCTTTGCAGGAGTTCGCTTTCCTTCTCAGAAATGCATTTGTCGCCACCTCCTTGGCATTGCTCTAACTGAGCGGGGGGTCCCCCCCTCCGTGCCCCAGAGCAGTGGAGACGAAGGCTTTGCGGAAAGCTAAAATGACAGCACAACAGGGACAAAGCCAGTCCTCGCAGCATTAATACTTAAAGAGAATCTGAGCTGAAATCAGCTTAGCAAGGAAGCGGATAGGCAAAGGTTCGGGATGTTATTTTCCCCTTTGGGATTGCTCTTCTTTGGCCTTTTGGCTCAGACCGAGTGTAGTATTCATTTAATATCTGATACATCCTTTGTCAGGAGACTGTTGGTGCTTTTGTAAGGGATTTGACACTGTATATATTTCTTCCGCTGCCAGCTTGTTACGATCCTGCCCTGTCATGATCTGGGTTTAGCTTTCACAGCTGATGTACAGATTGGCATGATGGAGCAGCAGCAAAATTAAGTCCAATTTCTCAGCAAAGATAAGCAACAACGTGAGTGGGGAAGTGAGCTCAGGCTCAGCAGTGAGCACGGCGCTTCCCCTGCAGCGGCAAAGGCTGACAGAGTGTTGGTATGAATAAAAACTGGGTGCCAGGGAGAGGCTGTCAGTGACATTACTACCTGTCACACGTGTGTAGTCATCAAACAGCGGGTGGGCGGCCATGACAGTCCTGGGAAAGACATCTCTATTAGCGTACTCGGCGCTGCGCTGGTACGAGGTTGCAGCGTGTTAAGGGCAGGCAGGCTGTTCCACTTAAGGTGGAAAATGATATATTCGGCAATCAGAGTAATTTGATTTGGCTGAGGTTCACGGTGTTTTGGAATCTGATGTGAGTCTTCCTACTATTGGATACTGCCCCAGATTCCCAGTGCTGCAGCATATTGCATCTCCCTTTTGGGCTGTGTGGAGTAAATGAGCTTCTCAGCCTGATGGTATGGATTTTGTACCCAGATGGGCAACTTCTCTTATCTTCTGTTATAAACTGGATTTCAAGATTGCAAGAAAATATAGCAAGCATGGTATTCCTGCACCATCTGACTTATAAAAGCAGCTAGTGATTGCATCTAGTGGCCCTTTTTCTGTCCCAAAAGTTTTCTGCCCATCTCAGATTAAACCAGCTTTCTAGAAGCAGCCTCGGCCAATGCTGGTTTTGTGCTGGAGAGGTTTCCAGGAGTGGGATTTTTTTTGTCCTGAGAGTTATTGAGGTGCAACTCCTGGAGAAGGGAGGTCTGGATGTGGTAGAGTATGCTGGTTCCCTCACAGCTTGCTCAGCAGGGACGGTCTGGACAGGTGAAGATCTAGCTGAGCCCATCCCGAGGAGGAAGAGGAGGCTGTGGAGGCTGGAGGGGAGGAAGGAGCGCAGTGCATACCAGCTTAAAATGCATTCCCACATGCACTCCCAGCAGCTGGATGCTGTCTAGCTGCAGCTGCCTTATTAAACTGCTTTCCTTCCCCTGCTAAAACCGGGATTGACAGTTTGCACAAGCTTAATGGTTCGTGTAAGTGTGGTGCTT
Organism: Microhierax caerulescens; assembly: GCA_035590215.1. Lineage (NCBI taxonomy): Eukaryota > Metazoa > Chordata > Aves > Falconiformes > Falconidae > Microhierax > Microhierax caerulescens. The sequence continues at coordinate 19,594,154 of JAVJGJ010000047.1, read as the reverse complement.
TGTGCTGGGCTGTGATGGGTGAAAGCTCCGAGGCAGCAGTGAGGCTGGTTGCAGAGAGAGGCTGTCCTCTCCTGGAGCTGCTCGGGAAGGGCTCAGCCTCGGTGGGAACCCCGGGGTGCAGTGGGGCAACAACCACCGTGCAGCAAAACCTGCCCCAGGCAGAGAGCAGCGAGGGCAAGCACCCAGCTGCCTGCACCAATGAGCCTGCCTGTGCCACCAGTAGCACTTGCAGATTTGGTGCCAATTTTTAATTGCATGAATTTAATTATAGGGATTTTCAGGATGTAGCAAGGCCTGTGAGCATCTCCCCTGCAGCAGGGGGTGTTAAGCCTCCCTTGCAGCTGAAGCAGTGGCAGCATCCAGGGGATCTCAGCAGAGGGAGAGCAGGTGGCCGTCACCCAGCAGTGCTGCTGCTTGGCAGGAGGTGCTGTGTGGCCTCGTGCTGAACTGGTTAGAAAACGGTTCTCTTCTGTCTGGGATCTTGTGTATTTTTCTACACTGCAAAACAGTCCTGCTTTTTCCTTAGCATCTTCTATCCTGATGGTTAGGAGCCTGCAGGAGAGCTGGGGGCCAGCAGTGAACCAATGGTTCATCATTGGACTTTATCCACCGATGGTGGTGCCTTCCACCAGTGCTCTGGTCATGCTGCCGTAGCCATTTTCCCTATGAACTGTACTTTTCTGAGGTTTACAAGGGGATTTAAAATCCGACCAACTCTCTTGGACTGGGGATGGTTAGAAGAGATGAGAAGCTGGTGGGTGGCTGTGACAGCCCCTGGGAGAGCCCTGCTCTCTCCCTTCCCACCTGCACACCCATCCAGGTGGAAGCAGTGCTGTTAAGGGCCGTGGAATGCCGTGCCTGGCTGGCATGGGGTAGCACTACGTACTGCTGTGTCACCAGGGATGAACACAGCCACGGGTTTGGGGCAGTTCTAGTAATGTCTTAGCTACTTTAGAGATTCACAAACTATTGCTGTCATTGGCTTTCATGGCTTGAAGTTGAGCTTACAGTATGGGGTTTGAAGTTGTTTAATTCCTCCTGGCTCCCTGCGGTGTTCTGCTCTGCTACCACTTGACCTCCATTTCCCTGCAGTAATAAGGTCAGCACACGGAGCAGCGCTGCCTTCCTCCCACCAGCCCTCTGTCTTGGTGGTCCCTAGAGCTTTCGCTGCTTATTCCTTCCATTTTCCCACTTTGCACTGTTTAGAAACAAGCAAGCAAGAGCTCCCTGGAGCCAACCGCTCATTTGCTGGCAAGGACTGCCTGATAATCAATTAAAGCTCTGTGAATGTATTTGCAGCAGGGTTGATGATTAAGATGCTTTCTGTCTCCAATGCATGCCCGTGGGAGGCTCGCCTGCATGTGAAGGACAGGTGTGTTGGCCTGGAGGTGCTGCAATTTGTTTTTGTAGCTATCAAATATATATATCTGGATCAAATATATATTTGGTCTTGGTATAAGGAAGCTGGCTATTAAGGATGGTGAGGGAAGGGGAAGAGGTTTAGCAAATACCAGTCTTTGCAAAATGGAGGTTATTACCTGAGCACACTCTCCAGGACAGGGTCTTCCTGATCTGCTCTGAAGTGGCTCTGGGGGAGCATCTCCCTAGGGACCACCGTGTGCAGAAGAGGTCCTCACCAAGCCACCAGGGCAGTGAAGGCAATGGGCTGATGTGCAGGATATTCTGGAAAATCATCAGAAAAGGTACTGATGAGGGCAGCACTGAAACAGCATCAAAAGTGTGTTTGTACCCAGGCAAAAATCAATTGGTGCCAATAAACTGGGGTCCGTGCTTGTGTTTCCGTGCTCTGCTGTCAGAGCAAACCTCAGCTGTGGCAGCCTGCCAGCCCCTCTAAAACATCACTTTAATTTCCACCACTGATCTCTGTTTCCAGGCATGACTTTGGTCCCTTTCAGAGCCTTAAGCAGGGGAATCAAAGTGACACAAACCAGCCCTGTGCCCGGCCAACAGAAGTGTGCTGGGACTGGCACAGTATGTGCCGTGCTCTTGTTGGGTCCAAGCGTCATTTTGGGGATCGCAGTGGGTTCACAAGAAGTCTTTTCTCAGCATTGACGTGCCATAAAATGTAGCGCAGTCCTTGTAAAATGAAAATCACATTCATGCTTATGGTTATGGAAGTAATGTCTTCAACCCCTGAGCTAGCCACTGGTCCAAAATCCATCACTGTAGTATGTCTAGCCAAAGAAGTCTTTGCACTGGCACAATTTGCTGAAATGTGATTTAATGGAAAGACTATTTGTGTTTTAAAGGGCTGAGAGTGATCGGCTCAGGTTTGATATTTGGTTAGGACTGGGCAAGAGCAAGATCCAAATTGGCCCCAGGGCAGGAGCAGTGGCTGGGGAGGGCTTTGCAGCACAGTGCTCTGGGTATGGAGTTATTTTGTGGGTGGAAATGCTGGAGTAGAAGGAAAATGGCTGGAGAAGCAGCTAAATCTGGGAGATGGAAACTGGGGCATCTGCATGGCTGGGAGTCGTTGAGTGCAAAGCCCAGCATGGCTGGTTGGGCTGGTGTGGGAAGACAAGTGACTGGGGAGAAGGGGCTGGGGGGGCAGGAGGCACCCCCCCACGGCTGCCCTGTAGCGGGCTCTCTGCTGGGAGCATATCACAACCCTGGACCCAGCAGGGCCCTGGGTAAAGCACATGGTTTCTTTAGAAGTTCTAATAACCAACCCTCCCTTCGGTCTGCCCATGCACTGGGAATACTCGAAGAGAATTAAGAAAGCACCTCCTGAGACATATATATATATATATATATAAAGCAAAATAAATCAAGTGATTAAAAAGACTATATATTTACTATTTTAATAACAAGGTTGCACACTGCCATTTAGTCCATAAAATTCGACCCGCGGTGGCCAGCGCAGAGCCCTGCCTTACAGCTGCCACCAGAGAGCATCCTTGTATACTTTTTCTGAGGAAGCAGCACTGAGCTGGGAAGGAACCCATCCTTCAGCAGCCTGTCTTTTTTTAAGTGCTTCCCAGTCAGTTAAAGATACAATAATTGAAACTTGTCTATCAATCATGTTAGCAGACAAAACAACATTGTTTCTCTTCTCTTTTTCTCCAAAGTACTATAGCTTGATCGGCTTAACAATGTGAACAAAGGCACCAAGTCAAAAATCCCACTTAAATGTTTTCAGGTATAAAAGCACATCATCTCTGGGGAGGGAAGGTGAAAAATTCATTGTTTAGAAGCATTCTAGGGGAATACTCAAAAGTCAAAGAGAATACAGTACATGCACACAAAATACCTTTTGGGATGATTAGAAAAGCCCTACCATGTGATTTGCATAATGTCTGCCTGTCTGTTGCCCCCTCATCCGAAGCAGCTGATGTATGTGTAGGGGGATTTAGCTTTGACTCCTTTTTGTGCTCTCTTGGAGTAAAAAAGCCTGCTAAAGCTAGCTTTGCACTTTGTAAGTCCCTGTGGGTGACGGGGCACGGGCTGTGGCTCTGAAGTGCTACGTAAATGATTTTTTTATTTTCCTGAGCCTGTTTTCCCTTTTGCCATCCAGGTATTTCCCAGCATCCAGGGTCCCCAGAGGTGCAGCAGCCACCTCAGAGCTCCTCCACAGTTTTCTTGGCGCACTTCGCAGTTCTCATAAATATATTTTTCTCCAGAAATCTGTGACTGGGCTGTGACAAGTGTCCATGTCGGTGGGTGACACCCAGGGCAGTGCAGCCCCAAGGGCTGGGGCATGGATGGCTTGTGGGCTGCTCCGATGGGCCACCGTGAGCATCTTTGCTTTGCAGTGACTAGGTTCCCATGTTTCTTTCTCTACAGCCAGGGCTTTGTTGTCAAGAGCTTTTAAGTTGTTTCAGTCAACAAAAAAAAAATGCAGATTTGTTGGCTACAGGTTTATAAGGTGGCAGCTCCTCCAGGCTGACTGGGCCCTGTTGCCCTAGGAGAGCCACACGGCAAAGCTTTTGCCAGAGCTTTCTCCTTTTTCAAGACAGGCACTGCATTGCTTCTGGTTTTTCTTGGTTTTGCAGCATTGTTGCATTGAGTTTGTACTTCTATGTACACATTTATACAGACTGATTTAGCAGAGGATGCTGAAACAGGTCTAAGGTTACCGCATGGAAAAGCAGAAGACAAATGTCTCGACGCAAATCCTTTCCCTTTCTCAGTCAGTCGGGTAAAAGGGAAATAAATAAGCAGTGAGAGGGCACCAGCACTTCTATAACAGCTTGAGCAACAGGGGGACCAGCACGCTGTGAGTCACAGCAACGCTGCTGCTTCCTGCACCACCATTAATGCTCCCATTTGCAAACATAAACCAGTGGTTTTAGGGAGGTTTGAAATTAGTGGTCTGTTAGTTACTGTGTGTTTCCTTCTCTGCGCAGTCTGCTGAGAATACCACAGCCATTATAGCTCGTAGACACGAGGATGACCCGTAGACCCAGGATGACTTATGCTTTTAGCTCTAGTTGGTTACCATTCAGTTGACTAAAATGTGGTGATTAAGTACAATGTGGTCATTGCAAACTTGGTGCCTCGTAACTGTGACGTTTGTCACCTCCTCTGGGTGTTGTGTGCTCCTTTGGGATTTTACTGAATGAGTACCTAGTGGGGTGGAAGGGGGTGTTGGAGCTGCCCTTTCTCTGGTGTGGTCCAATCTATGAAAATGCTTCAGATGAGCTCACAGCAGGGTTTTCCCTCAGCTAAAGTTTTTGAACTGTGAAGACACAAGTCTACCACAGACCAAGCACGCTTCCAGAACTTGTCATCATCCATGGTTCTGGTCAGATGGGCAAAGAGGTTCAACCTGTGGTTGCTATATTTTAGTTTTCTTTGTTCTCCTTACAGAATTTTTCTTTTCAGACCATTTTCTGAGCTTATTCCAATTCTGTTGCAAGAAGCTCATAAAGTTGTTATTGCTCAGACACTCTCAGTCTCCTTGTTAATATAATACAAGGATAAGCAAAGTTCATGGAAACTGCCTACCCTGGAGAAACAGAACAAGAAGGCCTTTTGAATGCTGCAGGTTTTTCAAGGCTTCTTTGTTCAGAGATAGGGAAAACAACCTGTAAAAGTTTCATCCTGACAAAGAGAGCTGCAGATAGATTTAGGGCCATTGAAAAGAGTCATCTCTCCAGATGTAGGTTGGCATGTGGGTTCACAATCACAAATATGACTTATGATTCATCCCCGCATACTGGTGATGAGGGGAGAGAGTCTATATTAGGACAAATGCTGAATGATGAGGGACAGCTCACAACTCGAAGAACATGGAGAATGAGGTCATATAAGATGAAATGCTTCAGTATTGCTAGGCACATGCTAATTTACTGAAGAAGAAGAAATTTCAAGTGATTTTCATAAGGGCAATATTCATTTGCCAGCAAACAGGCATCTCTGAGTTTGTTTTGGGCTCACAGCAGCATCCTACCAGCCTGTGAAGTGCTGCTCCAGAGCACATTGTTTCTTCTGCAGCCTTGGGTGCCTTCAGAGGTACCACGTAACCATGTCTGGAAAAAATGGGTCCTGCCCAAGAGACATCTTATGCCAAGTGCATGGTAATTTTCAGAAAACAAGTGAACAGTTACAAGGCTCCTTAAAAACAGATTGTGATATAAATGTAAACCCTTGTGATTCAGGCTGTGCAACATCCTCTAATTATTTGAGCTGTAGGAACATTTTTCTCTGTTTTTCATTTTTTGCTATAACTTTCATCTAGAAGGCTGCTGCCTTACACAGGAACGCTGCTTTAGGGCTAAGATGCAGGGTGTAAAGAACCACCAGCTTTTGATCATTTTGGCATTTCCAGGGGTGCAGCACTGTGCACTAGTACTACCCTTTGCCTTCCGTTTGGACTCGCAGCCCAAAGGCATTTCCCCCGCTGCCTTGAACCTCATGAAAGATAAAAGTCTAGAAGACATCTACCCTTTTTTGATGCTCTGTCTTCAGAGGGCCACTTTGGCATGCCAGCAGCTTAAGCAAGTGGTGTCAGCCGGCTGGGATTTGTGTCACCTATGGGAATGGCCAGCTGGAGTGAAAAGAGGAAATATTGCTAGGGAATTTCATCTTGGAAAAGCAGTGTAGGTCTTTTTTTTTTGGTGGTGATGTAGAGCATCTGCCTCGCTTTTGTACCCCCTGGGTGTCGGGGTTGCCCTGAGCTTTGGGCAGCTCCCAGCTGTGGCCGGCTCCCCGCTGTCCTGGGATGCTGCCATCCAGAGCTCTTCTCCGCTGAGCCACAGGGATTTGCTGCTACTTTGAATATGCTCATGCAAAGCAAAGGGTTAAACCCCAAACTTCCATCTGCTCATAATGAAACATCTTCACCGGCTGAATTTGACTAATTTAGTAATTACTATTGGGAGAGAATGGTCTCTCTGAGTCCTCCACCTGTTCCAGCATGGAAAGGCTCTTGCCTCCCTGTAAGGGGCTGCAATCACTTCCTCCGTGTTTCTTACCTAATTTCGTTACAGTAATTCAGCAAGTCCACTCTGGCCAGCTGTTCTTCAGGCCTCCTGGCCCGCATTGCTTATACAAGGCTGCTGGTGATGATGTTGAATCAATCTTTCCAACAATTTTGCATCTGTCCTCGGCTCTTGGATTTGCTCCAGCTGCTCTCAATACACAGCTGATAACTCAGCAACACCCCTACAGTGATTCACTAGCCTATGAAACCTTCTAACTGTGCTCCAGTTTCTCACTTCCCAGTCTGGCGATAGTCATTGAAAACACTGTACAAGTGACTCTTCCAATAACTTACCAGTAATTTAAACTCTTGGTAGCAATTTACAGATAAGGTGGGTTTTGCCTGGCATCTCCTTACATGTCAGGATGTGGATCTCTCTGAGCTCAGACATTATTTGAAGGTCATCTTTAGTGAAAGCTGCTGGACTTCTGGTGATGAGGGAAACACTGCAGTGTGGACAAGAGACCCTGAAATGGTCCTTAAGACGTCCCTGGTCCTTGGGGTTGCTCAGCCTGGAGAAGACAACTCTGGGGACACCTTATTGCAACCTTTCATTACTTACAGGGGGCTTATAAGAAAGATTGGGACAGATTTTTTAGTAGCGCTTGTAGTGATAAGACAAGGGGTGATGGTTTTAAACTAGAAGAGGGGAGATTCAGATGAGATACAAGGAAGAAATTTATTACAATGAAGGTGGTGAAACCTTGCCACAGGCTGCCCAGAGAGGGGATAGCTGCCTCATACCTGGAAGTGTCCAAGGCCAGGTGGGACAGGGCTCTGAGCAACCTGATCTAGCTGAAGATGTCCCTGCCCATGGCAGGGGGTTTGGACTATATGCTTTTTAAAGGTCCCTTCCAAACCAAATCATCCCACAATTCTATATCCCCAGGGAGACAGATAGATCAAGGGGTCCTGGCTCCCTTTCACTGGCTTCCTTTTGCTCACCAGTGGCTCCCTTCCTGGGGCCACTTTGTGCAAGCAGAGAGAGTTCAAGGGCTCTGTTCGAAATCCCCAGACTATAAATATTGTCTCTTTTTGCTTTGCTACTTATCAAACCCCAGGGGCAGTCGCTGATTTCCGGGGATGGTTTCATTCAAATACTTTTCCCCACACTGTGCCATGTTTTCTGCTAGCGGTGTCCTGTTTGTTGTGCATATCCCCCTTTTGCTTCTTCTCAGGCTTTGGGCTCTGCTTTGCAGAGGTGCTTGACAGATACCACAGTGAGGAAGCTCCATCTTTGCTCTCATTTTTTTATCCTCAGATAGAAATATGGATGAGCATTGCAGCAGCTTCTGCTTTTCTGTGCCTTGATATTCTCTTCCCTTCCAGTTGATAGGAAAAGTCTGGCAATAGTTTTCTGGATGCTGTGCTGTACTCTCCCTTAAATCCTCCCAGAGATGCTGAGGCATTGGTCCACGCTGTAATCACCGAAGGATTACAACCAGTGTCATTCCATATTAGTGGGATTATTAAGCAAAAATGGCTTATGGGATCCAGCATGCTGGCAGCTTACCCCAGCTGCACAATAGCTGCACGTCCCTTCTGCACATCCGCCCCTGCGCTGCCTTCCTGCCAGACTTCCCATTGATTTTAAATTTTACTATGCAGTTTTACAGCACTCGGGGGCTTGGGTTTTTCCTACATCATTGATTTATTGCTTTCCTGGGAGCTAGGACAAGCTTCAAGATCTTCATCCATCAGCCTGTTGTCAGTGTCAGGGTTTTGCCCACAGATTTCAGCAGTGAAATGCTCCAGGCCTGGCACTGGTGGTGTTCAGTCAAAATTTGAAGAAGCCTGTTTGTTCGTGACAGCCTGTTTCTGCTCATTATAAACTGCCCTTAATTCAGAGCAGACAGAGGTGGTTGCTGCACCGTGCCAGCTCCCTGCTGTGGCTAGCACGGAGGTCATCCACAGCATGGGACAGGTTATGAGAAGAAGCTGCCCAGCATCCTCCAGATTTTGGAGAAATCATTAGAAACTCTTTCAGCCCTTACATCGGCCCCAACTGCCCAGCATGAGCAGTGTGCTGAGTAGCCTGGAGAGACCCTTTTCTGAGCTTATTATTTCAATTTTTCAGAACTTCTGGAGGGAGAGGAAAAGCACCAGCCTTTTCCAGCCCTCCAGTCACTGGATGAAAGAAGTCTTTGAAAGCTTCAATCAGAGGGTAATGCTGCCAGGGGAGGGCTGATTGAGGATGTGCGAGGTCTGGTACTGCAAGAGAGTGCTGTGCTGCGGTGAGCACCCAGAAAGGAGGGAAAAAGTGCTGCTGCTCCAGCTCGAGCTTACCCTTAATGAACTTACCGTTCTCCCGTTTACATCGCTGGGATGTGAAACTTGTTTTTTCTTGTTAATGATGAAGTAATTGGTTATAGCGCAGGGTCTATGTCCATTAGCACATCTGCTCAAAGACACTTGTACTTTCTGATCTGTGCTCTCTGTACAAGCAATGCATTTGTTCCTTCTCTGAGTGCGTGCATTATCTAATACACCTCATCTCCCATTTGAATTTTAAAAAGAAAACTAATAAAGAAGCTTATTGCACCATGACAATAACAATACTAATTGATCACTGGCACAGCATCATCTTAGGGATGTTTCTGGAAGTTGCCTTGGTGAATTCTTAACTGAGTGAGGGAGGACTCTGTTTTAACAGTGTTCCTGCCTTGGGTAAAGACCCTCTTGACTTGGCCAAGCTTTATACTTCCATCCTCAGCATTAGCACAAACATTGTGAGAATGAAGTGTAGCCCAGTTTTATTCCGAGTTGCTACTACTACAGCAGTAACCTTTGCTCCTGGTTCTGCTCCAAGGCCAGATACTGCAGTCAATCCAGATCCGACCCGTGGTCCGTGCTTATTCCTGGTTTGCCCGCGTGTGACCTAGGAAGGTCCGTTGCCTGCAGCAGCCAGGCTGGGGAGCTGGAGGGAGAGTGCAGAGAAAGTTTTAGTCATTGCTAAACAAAGATGCCAGAGCAAAGCAGGTGACCTGCTGGAAGCTGAGGAGGAAATGTGTGAGAGCTGTAACTCTGAGTTATGAAGATCATCGAACAGAGTTAAAATCAATTCAAGACAAAAAGCGGACTGAGATCACTCGGGTCTTGCCCAAGGAATTTAATTTTAAACTGTAACTTTGAGAAGCGCTGGGTAGTTCTGTTCTGTGTATGTGTAAGCAGCCAGCGTGGGGATTATTGCAAGCACAAGACTCTGCCTGGCATTCTTCCAGAGGGGGTGCATGAGGTTAGAGCTCCATAGGTCTCCTCTGGTGTGCTGGGGAGCTTTGCTAAGCTGCTTGACACTGCTTGACCTTTCTGGATATAGTAAGAAGCTTTCCGTCATCTGTAAAAAATTAGAGGTTATATGAACAGCATCATGAAGGATATCAGTATAAGTGAGTTACGGCGCTGGTGTGTTTGTTGTGGAGCGTGTGCCCAGAGCGGTGTGCAGCTCTCCCTGTGGGTCAGGATCTGCCGAGCAACTTGTGCTGCACACCTGTACCTGAGTGGTGGCCAGACACCCAGCACGGCAGATGTTCTGTACCCTCCTCTGCTGTGACAGGTATGGGCAGCTGTTATGAATCGAGTGTTGAACCCAAAGGGAGCCCCAGCCCTCATTAAAACCTACACTTGTGACAGCTTCTAGACAGGCTCTCAGACTCACCAGCTCCCCGCAGTGCAAACGCATCACTCAGGGGCAGCAGCCCTCTGGGCAAGTGCGTGTACCACCCAGGTACTGTGGGGATGGTGGGGCATCCCACGGCTCCAAGGCTGGACCAGAGGCTGTGGTCCCAGAGGGAGGCAGGGGTTGGAGTAGGGACAGCAGTGCACAACATTACACTCCCAGCTTCCTGGGCCAGGGCTTTCCAGGGAGATTTTCTGAGCAAGAATGGTGTCCTTTAGGTTTCTGATATGGTCAAGACAAAAAGGTTTGGTGTCCTTTTGGTGTAAACAGGGTGAAATGGTGCATGTATCAGGCTGATCTCTTCTTGCAGCATTAGACATAATGGGCAAGAGGATTTGCAAGACTTCCTTCATGTTTTAACAATTCTCATCAGACCATTGAGAAAGTCCCAGGAAAGTCCTGAATTTCATCACAGGGATAATTGCGGTGCTTTCCTCTTTCCTTTGTCTGAACCTCTCTTGCCCTTCCCACTTCTGCCTAGCCCTGCGGTGCTGCTCTTGGAGGGAGCCCCTTCCCTGCTTTGCCTTATGCCAGTTTTTGGGGTGCTTTGTGGACCTGAGGAGCTAGTGTTTGCCTGGTGCTCTTGGAGGCCAGGGGGCCCATCCTTTGCTGTGCTAAGCACATGGCGGTGCTCCCAAAAACCCACAGTACGTGTAGCTACAGCATGATTGCATCTTGCTTCGATGTGTTAAAAACTCTATGCAAAGGGTGAAATAAATAAATGAATAAATCATTGGCATTGTAACATGGCAGACAACTGGAAACATGATATAAATACTAAAGGCTGGATCTACGCTTCCCAGCAGTGTTTGATGTGGGCCACAGAAACATTACCCCAAGGGACTTCTGGTCCCTGGGGACCTGATTTACGCCAGTGTTGGAGATCAAAAGCCAGGATGTGGTGATGCACAGCTATAATAACGGCTGTCCAAATTTCATTCAGCTCCAGGTCTGGTGAGACAATGCTAAAATGCAGCCATTGTCAGACCAGGAATTAAATGATTTGTGTTGGCTGGCTTAGGGAGGGAATTCACTGTTTTCATCACATGCCAGTACTGGTTCAGCCACGTATGGAGGAAAAGATGAGGCTTTATAAGGATTTAGAATTGGCTGGACACCAGAACCTGAGCCCTTCTAGATTTAACATTTATCCTTACAAAACTCATCTTCCCGTGGTGGAAATAAGTGGGGCTGGATTCCTGTCACGCAGCCCAGGATTGCTGTAACCACTGATGAGAGCACCAGATACTCTGACCCATGCAAAATCATTGCATAAAGCCCCGCAGTGCCAGATGTGTTGTTAATAGGTTCTTCTATTTACTTTTTAATATTTCCTTATGCCAACCATTAAGTACAGTCTGGGCACTGGCTCTTCCCAAGGTGGAGTGTTTCTACCTGGGCAGGAGCATCTGTTATTTTCTGGATAACCAGAGCAGAGGCAACTCTTAGCTCTAAAGAAGCCAAAATGTGGACTTCTCCTCTAGCTCGAGGCCAGCCTGCAGGATCCACGAGATGTTTCTGCACCTGAGATGCCCAGCGTGCCATGCTCTCTGAGGGCTGCTCTTCTCCAGGTGTCACCACTTGGGAGAACGGTGTGGGATTTCTTCCACTTGGAAGTTTCTATCCCTGCATATTCTGGTTTGTGCCCTCAAGGAAACAACATCTAAACTGTAGATCACTGCCTATTAGTCTATGTTTTCTACAAATATGAATTTAAATAGTCTATTATGTCAAAACCCTCTTAATGTTATTATTCCCACTTGTTAGATGCATGCTCCATACTGAATTTCCTCCAAATTCATTAGCTTCCATTTTATGTTGCATAAATTTGTAGTCTGCCCTTTCTAAAGAGAAGATGAAACCTGACTGTAAAATTTACAGAATAATTGTTCCTATGTAGCTTAATTAGTAACTTGCAAGGATTTCACAAGCCTCTGAGATGGCTTGCAATGCTTGAGTCTTTTTATTATAAGATTTGGGGTTAATATTCCAGATTAATAATACATATAAGCATTTATTAAACTC